>OZ004704.1:202910016-204142241 GCA_963924515.1 Vespertilio murinus
TATTTTTGGGGGATATAATTGAAATATAATGGCATTGTGTAAGCTTAAGATGTATAACATGTTGATTTGGTGCATTTATATAATGCAATATAATTACCACTGTGCCTTAGATCACAGGTCTATCATGTTACATACTCATCATTTTTTTTGTGTGTGTGTGATGAAAACATTTCAGACCTAGCCCCTTGGCAACTTTGAAGTATGTAGTGCAGCATTATGGACCATAAACACTATGCTGTGCATTAAAATATCACATACAGGGTCTTAGAAGTCATCCCACATCTTCTTATTTCCATGGCTGGATAACTCTTTAATCTTCTTCATCCACCTGCTGAACTATTCTTGTTTTCAGAGACATGAATACTATTCAAAAACCTTGGTATCCTTGTTTTAACTGCTGTGGCTTGCTGAACCAAAGCAACTGAATAGGATGCAAGTTCAATGTCGTTTCCTTCAAGAATTAACTCATTTTTCTGGGCTTGGGATCGTGAACCACTGATATCTAGCTACACCTGTATTTTTTCACTCAAGAAATTTTGTACTTTAAGAGAGAAACATTCTCCTGAAATAATAATGTTGATGGGAAGGAAAGTGGGCATACACAGACCTCACCGTGTAACACGAACCCAATGTAATACCCTTGATCATGGTCTGTATATGACTACAGTGCCCACTATAAACAGTTTTTTTTCCCATTTCTCTACCATTTGTCAACCCAGAGGTTCTTGTTTCTGTACCTACATGGAAACAGTTTTAACAAAAAGAGTATGGTGCTTATGTATAATTTCTTTTGCCTTTAGTTTTGGAGACTCCACTCATTTTCAAAGTTATAGAGGATAAAACATTTCCCCCATCCCTTTCAATGATGTTTCATACATTTACAATCCAGTTGAATTATTTGGCTGTGTGTTTCATTCCATCTAGGGATTCCCAGCCTCCTAGATTAATATATTTTAAAACTATTTTTATTTCTTTATGTCTTAAGGTTTATTCCTTGTGATAAAAAGTCCTGTTGGTTTTGAAGAATTCATGTTATGCATCCACAATCACAGTATCATACTGAAATTTGTAGAGTGTTTCACTGCTCTAAAATTTTCACTATTTCATCTGTTGAACCCCTTTCTCATTCCCACAGCAACTGACAAAAACTCATCTGTTTACCATCTCTATAGTTTTACCTTTTATAGAATGTCATATAATTGGAATCATACGGTATGCCATCTTTTTATACTGGCTTCTTTCACTTAGTTATATGCATTTATCTTTACGGATGTTTTTGCCTTGGCTTGATAGCTCATTCTTTTTATTGCTGAATATTACCTTTATGGATGTGCCACTGTTTATCCATTCTCCTATTGAAGAACATATTCCTGTTTCCAGCTTTTGGTGAATTCTTAATAATTTAAAAATTAGTTGAATCATTGGAAATAATGAATATATTCCACACTGAGCAAATATTTGAGTACACGATGGTACATCTATATAATACTGTGTTGAAATAGCTTTTTATGGAACTGGAGAAAGTAAATAAATATAGTATACAAAGATTATATACTCAATATATTTTCAATGATATGAAACATGCATATGTATCTATATCTGGAAGGAAATATATATTTTATCTCTGAGAATTAAAATAATGAACAAATAATTAGTAATTATTCCTTTTATAACTAGGAGAACATAAACCAAAATTGGCTTAAATAATAATTTGATCCCAGCCAGTGTATCTCAGTGGTTAAAGTGTTGACTTATCACCCAAAAGGTCATAGTTCAATTATTGGTTGGAATTGCAGGTTCAGTCCCCACTGTGGGGTGTGTAGGAGGCAGCCATTTGATAATTCTCATCATTGACATTTCTATCTCTCTCCCGTCTATGAAACCAATCAGAATATTTTAATAAATCATGATTTGAGCTCTACTAGGAGATTCTGTAGGTAATGGTAGTTGCTTGTACTTAGAATGATTTTTGGCATTTTTCTCTTGTTCCTTCCATTTCTTAGAGATTGCTTTTCTGGGATATTTTTTCTTTTTAAAAAATATATATTTTATTGATTTTCCACAGAGAGGAAGGGAGAGGGATAGAGAGCTAGAAACATCGATGGCAGAGAAACATTGACTAGCTGCCTCCTGCACACCTCCTACCAGGGATGTGTCCACAACCAAGGTAGATGCCCTTGACTGGGATTGAATCTGGGACCTTTCAGTCTGCAGACCAACGCTCTATCCACTGAGCCAAACCGGTTTTGGCTGGGTATTTCTTATATTACTTTCTCTCTATCTCTCATTGAAATTATGACAAATATCACCAACCTGACACTCTCATTCTCACCTGAGTAGTAGGACATTTGGGCCATGTGGCAATCAGGACCTTTATTTTCCAAGATTCTTTGCATTCCGTATCAGTGAGCAAGAATATTTACATTGCTTTGACACTGGGTTTCATAAAGCTCTAAGCCAGTGGTTGGCAAACTGCGGCTTGTGAGCCACATGCAGCTCTTTGACCCCCTGAGTGTGGGTGAGTCTATTTTGAAGAAGTTGCATTAGAAGAAGTTTAAGTTTAAAAAATTTGGCTCTCAAAAGAAATTTCAATCATTGTACTGTTGATATTTGGCTCTGTTGACTAATGAGTTTGCCGACCACTGCTCTGAGCTATTGTATTTTAAGGTATTTTATTATTATTTTTTTATAGGGCAGAAGGGCCACTAAACCCACATAAAAAGAAAAAGGAAAAACACACAACTAAATGAAAGCGAATGGATGTAGACTTAGCACACTACTTCTGAAAGGGAACTGTTTCTGTAGCCTCAGCCAGCTGTATTTTTCCATAGAGCCGAAACTAATGTGGAAGGTTCATGTGGTTTTGGAGGTGGATGTTTAGAAGAGTAACCAAGTACAGCTCCCCAATTCTACACTTTTCAAGGAGCTCTTACATTTCTGTTTCTGTTTCAAATAAGTTGATAAGAGTACGTCTTTTTATGACCATTGGCAAAGCTATTTAAGTTAGAAGATTATAAATTCATTATGTGTTCACCAAACATTAAAACCTTAAGATTTCTTCTCTCTCAGTGCTAGATACACAGGTTGGGGGGAGTGTACATATTAATTTCAAGGCACTCCCCTAACCACATTGGAACTTCTACAACCGATGTAAGTGGATACACCCAGTTGGCTGTCAGCACCTGAGCTGTGCTCTAGGAAGGTTTATTTTGAAAGAAGCACCTTTAAAATAGGGAGAAAACCACATGCCAGTAGGATACAAAATGGTTCTTGCCAATATCTGACTCAGCAATGATTTTCTCAAAAGCCTAATTCTTCTGAAAAAACAGATGGTTCCAAGCCAATGGAGATTGGTTTTTCTGAGCTGCTTCTTTGTTGTAGTCAGTGCTTTAAGTTGCTGGATTTCAGAAGGTAAACAGTCCTTAGTCAGTATGCTTGCTCAAAAAATTCATAGTGTAGCAAGAGAGGTAGGACCAGAAATAACTCTATGAGATTGTGACAGATAATATTCTAGGGCTAGGACGTGTGGGACTGTGAAGTGTCATTTCTGAGGAAGTGAAGAACTAGGAAGGCTCTGATAGAGCCATTCTCAACTGTTTGCCCATAGCGATGACTTTGGAATGATATGGATGATATGAGGACTATTATTATGCATTTGGGTAATTTTCCAGCTAAATGCTAAGAAGTCCACAATACTGCTTTTGAAGAAGGACATCTTATCTTCTACCCTTAAGCAGAGACCAAAATTTGTTAGAGGGGAAAAAAGAGATGAATCTGGTTCATGCTGCATAGGACAAGCTCTCCTACCCCAGGCATGAGCCTTACCTTGTTGTACCTTTGGCTTATGCTTAGTTCAGAAGCGAATTATATATTTAAAAAAACCCTCAAACACTGGCTATATATTACCATACATGTTAAAAAAAAAAACCCTGAGATTTTGCCCTGACCCATTTGGCTCAGTTGGTTGAGCATCATCCTATGCACTGAAAGGTGGCAGTTCATTTCCTGGTCAGGGCGCAATCCAGGTTGCAGGTTTGATCTCTGGGCAGGGTGCATCCTGGATATAGACCATTGATATTTCTCTCTCACATTGATGTTTCTCTCTCCTTTCCTCTCTCTCTCAAATCAATAAAACATATTAAAAACAAAACAAACAAACAAAAACACCTGAGATAGTAAGTGGAAGTTTGTTTGTTTGTTTTTTTTTTTGCTTTCTTTTTATTTTTTTTCTACAAAGGGTGAGGGAAGGGAACCAAATTGAAGTTAAGCAACATGCAGGTCATATAGAGATTTAGACAAAGAGTGTGAGAAAATCCCAAATAATTCTGAGGTTCTATAATTTAAAACTATTTTTCCTTGTGTGTGTGTCCCCTCCCCATATTATTCAAGGTATGGTTTTTAGTTTTAAAAACAACTTCCAATATATGTTTATGTTTTTAAAAAGCGATGTATATGATTACTATCCTGTTTCTAAGATACACTGTGTTATCAAATATGAGGGTGTTAGATGATGAGGGGAAGTCTAATTTATAATCATTTGGGAGGTCACATCACCGTTCCGATTCAGAAGTGTTTTGACTTCCTTTAGTACTTCTTTAATGAATCAAACTAGGAGGCCTTGGACTGGATGGCCCTAATGCTGTGGCACTTAAGCCTGTAAATACCTCAAGGTTATGAGATTGAAACCTAAAGGCAATGGATCACAGCCAACTATGCTTTAAGCTTTAAGCCACTCAATTTCTTTACTTTGCTTTCACATTTTCTTGGTAAAAATTTTTGTGTGTATAGAGCACTTCTAGCTCTGCCTCAGTTTTTCTTTTAGCAGTTACTGCAATCAAATTAGAACACATCTGTTGAGCATTGATAAGGGTTTTTAAGGTCTTGTGTACCAAACACCAAGTTGTATTCAAGAATCTTCATTGGTTCTCCCAGTTCATACTTATATGTCTCCAGTATCAGGAGCTTATTACCTCCCAAGTTTGCCTATTTTGGATTTTTCTTATGTTAATGTAAAATCTCATTTCTTGTAGACAGGCTTGCAGGGCTCAGTGGTTGTGTCAACCTATGAACCAGGAGGTCACAGTTTGATTCCTGGTCAGGCCACATCCCCAGGGTTGCTGGCTCAATCCCCAGTGGGGGGTGTGCAGGAGGAAGCAGATCAGCGATTCCCTCTCATCATTAATGTTTCTATTTCTCTCTCACTCTCCCTTCCTCTCTGAAATCAATAAAAAATAGTTAAAAAAGTAAATCTGGTTTCTTGTAAGCTCTATTCATTTTGCTCTTGGGGTGACACAGAATAAGTATTCTCTTATTTAATGGAATTGAAAACATAAATGCAATTCAATTTCTAAATTATTCCTTTCCTAATTAAACACAATCTCATTCATTTTGTCTCTTTCTCATGAACATGTCTGTTCATCACTCAGTAGATCACCTTCAGTTATCCTGGATACTCTACACTTGACCTCATAAAATTATCCTTTTTTATTCACTCTCTATCTTCAAATAATCATTAACAGCTCTCAAGTACTTGTTAATTTCCTTCTCAAAGAAAATTTAAATAGTTTTGACCTCTAGAGAACTTTGGCTGCTTTAGGAGTTTTGTGAGCTTCACCAGAAATAAGTTCTTTCTTGGTTTCTTTTTTTAAAAACGCTATGATTGGCTAATGTGTTCACAGATTTTACCAACATGAAATCCCTGACAGGGATGTTTGCCGATGGGCGTTTCCAATAATGTGAAGCACTGTTTTTCAGGAAAAAAATGTCTTTCACCTATCTTTCTGGGAGTGGTATCTTATTAGACAAAAATAATTTTCTGTAGAATAATTTTAAAAGGAGATGGTTTTAATACGTTCATTGTCAGTGAGCGTAAATACTTTATCCATAGACAATAATATATTGGGAGTGTGATATAGAAAAAGAAAGAACAAAGCAATACTTAGAGAGATGGAATTACATTTATTATGTCAGGTCCAGAGGAAAATGTATCTCAAATTCTGGGCCCCAACATGCAGGAATTCCCTCTATTTATATGATTTTACCTTCTTTGTCTCCCAAATATGGAGTGTTTCTGGCCCCCTTTTGCAAGTTCTTAAAGAGCCAGTGTGTACCCTTGAGACCTCAACCAGAGGCCTGGCCTGGTGCCAGCACTGATGACCTTGTCTGGGGAAGGTTAAATCCACAGAAGCCAAATTAGCAGGGTTAAAATTTCAAACAGCAGTTTTCATACAAGATAGATGCTTCAAGTGGATTAAATTATTGGTTTGTAAACTGGTGCCTTGAGAATACCAAGGGGATGTGTGTACATGGTGTGGGGTCCATCTCAGTTAGGGATGTTGTACTTTTATTTTGTGTGTGTGTGTGTGTGTGTGTGTGTGTGTGTGTGTCTATGTCTGTTTTAAGTTGGGCTTTATAATTAGATTTAGTTGAAAAGTGACTAAAAATTATTTTGAAAACTACTGTAATCTGCTGAATATTTTTGATTCTTAGCATTTCTCCTTATAAATAGAATTTTCTCATTAAGCCTCTTGCAAAAGCTGGACTCTTTTGTGGCATCAGAGTAGTATTTCTAACAATTAATAAAGATGCCACCTACAAGGGCTAATGACACTAAAAGGGAGAAGTAAAGCTAAGGAATAGGTAAATGCAGTACCAGCTAAAACCCCTCTGTTATGAAAATGTCCTTGATAATGAAGAAAGAGGAATGGAATTAAGGTCCTTATGGCTGCATAGAAACAGAATTGTTTCGGGAGAGAATGCTTCAGCGGTTCCCTGAGGCTGTGCAGCTCTTTAAATCAGCAAGCCCCTTTTAGCTTCAATCACAACGTGGAAGAAAGCACCTCCTTTTCTCTTTTCCTCTTTCAAGAAATCTAAACTGTAAGTATTGGGAGTCACCTTATCTCTCTTTGAAGAGGGAAACACCATCCCTCTGTCGGCTGAATGTGGGAGATTTATGGAGAGAAAAAAGTAATGGATCATAACAGCATAGGATTAAATAGTTTCTTCATTTTACAATGCCCTGCCTTGCTTGACATGTTTACGTTGCAAACACTTCCATTCCTGGCTCTGAGCTGCTCTCAGAACACCACGGTGCATAATTAATGTCAAGGTGGAAGGCAATTTTGCTGCAAATGTTGCTCCCTCTGCTCTGAAAAGCCTTTCTAAAGCCAGTTCAGGTCACACATGGTTCATTCTCTTAGAAAATTTTCTTAATTGTTCAGCTAACGAGAATGCCTCAGGGTGTTTATGAACAGACATTCCAATGGGCTGTCTATCCTTGGGGCGGGGGGGGGGGGGAAGGCGGGGGTTGGTACCTATCTCATGGCATGGTGACTGGGCGGGGGTTGTGATTGTTGTAGCAGAGAGGGAGCCCAAGAACACTGCTTTTCTTTTCTTTTTTAAGCCTCAGAAATACAAGCAAATCAACAAAGAACACAATTTAGCTAAAAAGTATGTGACAAATTGTGCACTGTTTGAAAAAAGAAATCTCTTCTTGTTTTCCTCACCCCAGTAAGCCTCTGAGGTTCATGTGGCAAGGAACATGTCAGGCTGGAAATTAGATACAAAATACATTTTTAAATGGACCATTTCTTTTATGTTCAGTTGTCATTTGCTGCTCTTTCCAGTCCTCTGCTGACAGGGGAACAGGCTGACAAAGCTTGCAGTAGGCATCAGTGCAGGCAGCCTCATGGAAAGTTCTCAAGCTTCTTTCTGTGTGTGTGCCTGTGGTCCCTGAGGCTGGGGCCAGAGGAAGTGCTCTCCTAGGGGTAACAGGGTAACTGGTGGTGGGAGAGAAAAATGTGTCCCACCTTGCCTCGCTGCTAGCGGGAGTGGGGTTCTTGGGGTATCTCTGGAATGAGAATTTCTGGAGGTCCCACAGGAGGATGCGATGGAGCTTCTTTTAAGCACCAACTCTTGGAAGAAGGCCTAATTTCTTCTTTAGGGCAGATCTTCCCTGTGTTATATGATTGGGGCATAATTAGGACACCCTGGAAAGAAGAATGAGAATCAAACCAACCCCAAATTCCTTATAGGGGTAGTTTTATGTCCCTAAAAGAAACAGAGTGGGCTAATATCTGTATAGTCAAACATCACACATTTTCTTTCTTTTTAAAAAAATATATTTTATTGATTTTCCACAGAGAGGAAGGGAGAGGGACAGAGAGCTAGAAACATCAATGAGAGAGAAACATCGACCAGCTGCTTCCTGCACCCCCCACCGGGTATGTGCCCGCAACCAATGTATATGCACTTGACCAGAATCGAACCTGGGACCTTTCAGTCCGAAGACCGACGCTCTATCCACTGAGCCAATCTGGTTTCGGCAACATCACACATTTTCTTAGCTCTAGCTCATTCTCATCGAAGCACATTTATCATTCCTAAAGAAAGCTACTTGTTCTTTTCATAAAGGCTTTTCTTCTCCCATTCTTTTCCTTTACTAAGTTAAATATATAAGCCTCTAATTCCAACCATGGAAAGAGTCAGCTACTTTTATTGTTAGGTCCCAAGTTCATATAAGTGAATCTTTTTCTCTGGTTAGTGTCTCAGGGCAGTTTAATTTGCATATCTGCATCACTGAATCTAAGTGGGTAGAGGAAAAGTTTTTCTTCCCCTTCACTAACTTTCTACCTTCATCATATCATCACACAATACACACAAAATTCCTCCACATTTCTCTCGAATCACTGTATGGATGTAATAAATGCTCCTTGTATGCAATCACTGTGGGCCCTAGGCAGGTAATTAAGAAGCACAGTGTAAGAAAGGATTTTTCACAAGGCTTTTGGTGAAGGAATGCTGTGGATGAAATCTGAAAAGGAGTGAGGGAAGCTAGGTATGGTAGGCGAGGAAGCTCTGCAAAGATGTGGATTCTGCTGAAGTCTGGCCTTAGCTTGACCCCACATGGAGTTGTGGACCATGGCACTGCATGCTGGTCCTACTTTGAAACAAGGGAGCTAGTGTTTTGGTTATTTGTTTGTTTTTAATATTACATAGCAGTCAGTCATTGGCTCTGGCTACCCCTGGGAGGTGTGCATTTCTAGGGAGGTGGCTCCAGTTAGGCTCACATAGGCAACTCTCAGGAGAAGGATACATCGGTGAGCTGCTAGGAGCCAAGTTCAGAACAGTTGAGGGATTAAGGGAATCTTGCTAGGGAAACAGCAACGTCTGCTCTATGATGCAAAATCTCCATCTTGTCTGGTAAACTGTTGATGACCAGGACTTCCCAGGACCTATTAAGATATCCTAAATCTTTGTGTGAAGAGAATTATTAAAGATATAGGGCCAAGGCCAACAAACATTTGTTGTAAAGGGCCAGATAATAAATGTTTTAGATTTGGTGGGCCAGAGGATCTTTAACGCAACTACTCAATTCTGATTGCTGTTGAAGCTTAAAAATAGCCATATTATTATAGACAATATATAAACAAATGGGAAATAAAACTTTCCAATAAAACTTTATTTACAAAATAGGCAGGTAGCCCAATTTGACCTGTAGGCTATAGTTTGCTGACTCCTGATAGAGGGGATAAAACAGAAGAATAATCAGTATTCCTTATGTCATTTCCCATAGAATGGTGTTTTATAATGATTTCACTGGCTCTATCACTATTTTTATTCAATGTATGATATATTTCTAAGATGTTATGAGATTTGGGGAAAAAGTTCTACAGAATAAATATAACTGCAAAGGGAAGTCCTGTTTCCTTACATCAAGTTGACCCATGAGTGACACATGCTTTCTGATTTCCTAGTTTCTCCTTTCTTGCTCAGCAGAGATAGATGGAATAAAGATTTATAAATAGATCCACAAGTAGAGATGGAATTGATATTGTGGAGGAATTAGAAGGCATGGAACTCTATTAGAAAATCTGACATATAAATGGATCCTATTTGCTGTAACCAAGAATTATCAGAGTGGAAATGAGATGATCTGAGATTGCACCTTAACCTGGCCACTCCCTCCATCACCACTTGCCTCCATTCCTCACTGAATGCCTCACTGAGTTTCCAGCTCCACTGGGTGTAAGTCAAAACAACTTTCACTTGTTTCATTTAACTTCCATTATAGGATGAAGACAAGCCTTGAATTGGGGATTTGATTTAAAACAGAGCTGTCTCTTTCTATTTGTCAGGCAAGGGGGGAAAATGGGAGCAGAAATTACTCTTGTCTCCAAAGTGCCTGTGGAGTTGGCCCCTGTTCCGGAGAAGAAGCTGGAAAGACCAGCGCTGCTGATGTGGATTCATTTGAGGATGCATGCTCCTCAGAGGCAGGCCGTCAATCACTACTCACACGCTGGGCTTTCGCTGCTCAGGCAACTACAGAATGTCCAGGATGGACACACAACTCTGCAGCAGCCCGGGGAAACAAATGGTACCCCATTGGTAGATGGAATGGATTGGCCATAGGAAGAAATCTGTTTTATGGAATCATTTAGCTTACTGAACCGCCTCATGTTACAGATAAATGAAGTCCTACAGCAAAGAAGCCAGGCCTGCTTTTAAGTTATTCCAGAAGTAGAGCCATTTGTTGCCAGAAAAAGGTTCAGCTTTATGATAACGGGATCACTGGACTGTGACTGGACTGAGTATCCTTTGCTTTTTTCAACGAAAATCTCAAATTCTCATCATGGCTGTAAACAGCTCAGTCTCCTGCACTTTCTTCCTCATCCATATGCCCCAGGCAAAGTGGTTTTCTCTTTGTCCCTCAAATGTGTCAGGTGGATACCATTCCAGGGACTTTGCACATGCTGATCCCTTGCCGGGAATACCTCTGAGTCAGGTCTTCACAAGACTGCTTCTTTGTGATCATTGATTCAGCTCAAATGTCGCTTTCTGTGGGAGTTTTATGCTGACAACTCCCATGGAAGGGGCTCCACATCCCTCTTTGTTTACAGTCTCCGCAGATTATCTTTCTAGCATCTTTCACCACCTAGGACTCTTATTGATTTGTTTGCTTGTTCATTGTTGGAGTCTCGCTTCTGAAATCTAAGTTTCAGGATGGTGCTGTTCTTTTCTCTCTGCGTCTTCAGCTTCAGATAATGCCTGGCACAAGGTGATGCTTCACTAGTATTTTCTGAAAGAATGAATTAAAGAATGAGTGAAACATGTTCAAAAGTAGTCCTGTAAAAGTGGGAAATTTTCATATTCTTTCTGGGTCTCAGTTTTCTTAAAATGAATGAGATAAGAATCTTGAAGAATTTGTACGCATGTATTTTTATGACTGTGGGGATTTTTCTTTTCACCAACTTCAAATTTTGTTAGTTACACAACAAAAATCATAATATTGAAATTGGGACTTAGTACTCTGTGTCTTTCTCTGGCTATGTCCTCACCAGGTCAAAAATAACTAAATGATTTAATCAAATCGATTATCTGACAGCACAAAAAAGTTTATTTTAAGGTTATATAATTATCATTAAATAAATAGTTAAAGGCAAGATTAAACTAGAATAGTTGATGTTAGAATCCTGAAATATGAGATGCAAATATTACTTTTCCAATTGTCAGAAGATTATTTTCATTGAGAAGTAAGTCTTAGTGAGGATAGTAAATATGATATGCTCACTAGAATTTACATCACTAACATTTAAGAAATCACTTGCTTTGACTTTGATTTTGTTTTTGAAAATGATAGACAATCTCTCCTAACACAAACCCCTCCACACAACATCAGCCTGTCATTTCCAAGTGTGTCTTGAAAATTACACTTTATCAGCAGGTTATTTCTTTTCCTAGAAGACTTTAGTAGCCTTGCCCAATTGCTCATTTTTGTGCTGAGATTATATGCAGGATGTTGGTGGTTAATAGTATTTGGTTAACTCCATGCACAGAGCAGTGCATATAATCTATAAGAAATCAAAGGAAAAGTTACCATCAAGTATATTTCCATTTTGCTCATAGACATTTATGAAGTCCAGTGCTTTGGGAAATGTAGACTAGAAAGTAGACAACATGGACTCTGATATGGATTTATGTTCCATATCACATGCTACACTAGCTACTGTTTACCAGGCATCAGTTGGATATTTTCCTTTTAATTATGCAATTTGTTCCTCAAAACCATCATGCTTTAGAGAAGGTGTTATTGTCCAAATTGGGAAGATGGGAAAACAGAAAGTTAAAGGTTCTGATAATTTTCTCAGGATTAAATTTATGTAAAAATAAGTACTTAACACTAGTTTTCTGATTTCCAAATCCAGTATGCACTGCAGAGAGATAAATGAAAAATAGCATTAATGAAATGACTATAGGACAATATAAGCTACTTTAAACACAGCAGAGGGGAGAAACATGTATTTCTATGTCTTCATTTCAAGGAGGCACTTGTATTAGTCAGGTTTCTCCAGAGAAACAGATTTGATCTGTGATCAGAAAGCTGATACCTTAGAGGAGCAAAAGTGGAACTGGTGTGACTTCCAGTCCAAAGACCAGTTCAAGCCTGAAGGCAGAAAAACAACCTATGCTTCAGGTCTGTGTCTCAGTTTCAAAATAGGAGGAGTTCCCTTTTATTTACTGGTCACCTTTTTGTTCTATTCCGGCCCTCACTGACTAAATGAAACCCACCAACATTAGAGAAGGCAATCCATTTACTAAATCTACTGATGCAAAGGTTCATTTCAATCAGGAGCACCCTCACAGATGTACCCAGAATAATGCTTGATCAAATGTCTGGGCACTCCATGATACAAGTGACATTAACGGGATAACATTAACCATCATAGTGGTTTGCTCTATCCTCTCTTGACATATATTAATAACAGTCCTATCTTATAAAAAGGGAATATGCAAATTGACCATCACACCATCACAAAGATGATGGTGCCCAGTCCCCTTAGCCCCACCAGAGTCTTCCAGTCATTTTAGTCCCGCCGGGGGTGAGGGATGGCAAGCCCATGGTGTGGCCGGACCCATCCTTAGTCCCCCAGCCACCCAGGGTGGGCCTAAGGTGCAGGCAAGACTTGGATGGTGCTTCCCAGCCACCGAGGGCCCCCTGAGGCTTAGATAAACAGGGTCAGCTAAGGCTTGTGCTGCCACCAGTGGCAGCAGCAGAGGTGTGATGGGGGCATTGCCTTCCCCTGATTAATGGGTCGCCTCCCACCCCTGAGGGCTCCCAGACTGTGAGATGGGGAAGGCAGGGCTGAGGGACCTCCCCTTCAGTGCATGAATTTTCATGCACCGGGCCTCTAGTAGGTCATAATTGCTTCTTCATTAAAATTCTTTTGTCAAGATTTTTTTCTTTTTAGTTTAGTCAGATGCTTTCTTTTAATTTTTTTTTTACACTGCCCAATATCCATTCTCTTTTTGTACCAGTTCCTAATGTCTTTTCAGGGAGCTACCTGTTTTCAATTGTTTGTTCTTGAGGGGACTATACATCAAGGAGCCCTGCTTTTCTCTACCTGAAGAGCAGATGTGCCCCAAGCTTATCTCACAGACTCTCTGGGACTGTCAATCTTGAGTTGAGTGACACAAGAAGGAAAAATGGATGCAATTATTTCAGTGATAAAGAAAGAGTACTTTCTGCTGCTCACATACCTGAAACTGTCAGATTTTAAGTCTGTTTCTTTATTTTTCTGATCAATATCCTTCTAATACATTTCCCTTTTGCTTAGTTCGCTACACCTGTTTTCGTTGCTTATGATGAAAGTACCCCATCAGATTCAGAAGCATTATATGATTCCTCTCCCTTCTGTGTCTAATCTTGGTGGGGACAAACATCAACTCTTTCAGATTTGTCACTGGGGTGGATTTCCCAAAAGATTAAATATTCATCTGAAGCTTGGACTACCACTGAGAATTCTGTAACAAAGTTATTTTTTTCACGTGCTTTCATTTTTCCATTGTCGGATTTGACTGCCTTTGACTCATGTGGTCCCTACATCCTGAGACTGGGACTACAGCCATTATTTTTACTTAATCTTAAAATCTTCTTATAATACTTTTCAAGTGGGATTCCTGGAGTTATTCAATCTTGTATATTGTCTGCTTTAACAAGGAGTAAAATGGCTGATTATTCAGCACTTTTTCTACCACCTTAGTAAATTTTCTGTACAGTAAGGGTGCATGACTCTCTATCCCCGACAAAGAACCAGAGACCACAGACTGAGGGACTAGATGGAGACTCAACATCACAGACGAGGAGGCAGGAGCAGAGCTCAGAGTTTTCTCATGCGTGGGCTTTAACAACCTGGTTTGTACTGTTGATCTTCTCCCTTTCTCTTTTTCCCTCAGACCTGCACTGCTCATCGAATGCTCTGGTGTGTGTCCAACTCAGACACTGGCATTGGCGCACTTGATCCAGTCAGGAACTTGGGCTAGGAACCAGCAACAACATCTGCTTCAAAAAGCCAGTTACTCCTGCCATTTCTTCCATTGTTCTGCTTTGCCTTGGCTGAGGAAAGCATTCCCCTTTGACATTTTCATTTGGCTCCTTTAGAGCCTTTCAAATCCTCACATGACACCTGGGTCTTTCCTATGGCTTTCAAGTGGGTCTCACCATTGCTGCATCTCTGTATTCAGTGCACTGTGCCTCTGTCCCCTCACTTTCTTTGGCTTATATTTTAGCAGTGTCACACTCAACACAGTCTCATCCTTACTTTTCTTTTATGTGTACAGAGTGTATCACGAGTAAACCTTCTGCTCTTACAATCACACCAGCAAACATTTAATGCTGGCTTTTATAACCTGGACACACATGGTTATTCCTCTCACATTTCATGCCTCAGTGCTTGCTGTCAGTTCCCTGCTGTATTACAACTGCATTTCAGACACTTAATCCCCATATCCACTGGGACATCATGTATTGGTAAGGTCAGAATTTTCCCTTCTGTGAAACTGTGCAGTTTTACTCCTAAAGATATATGATGTGCTCAGGGCTCAATTTTGAAAAAATTCAAGTAATTTGCCTTCCTTCTCATGGCATTTAAATATGTTCACAGGTCTATAGGAACAATTCGCAGATTTTTCTGACCCATATAGCAAAATGAATGAAAAGGGGTAAAAGTCTGTGCTTCAGTGTACCCTCCCCACTCTTGGCTCATATGAACAGCATCTACAACGTATTTATCTGTCCAGAGTATACATTTTTCTGTTGTCATTTTTAGGGATACATTTGACATTTCAAGTCAAGCAGATGAAGCAATTCCATATAAGGGTTTTCAACAAATTGACTTTATTCAGCATACCTTTGATTTTTATAACCTGAAGACAGGAATGAGTGCCTTCTCAACCTCACATTTCTAGTCCTGGAATGAAGTTGAGAAAGCACTGTTTCTTTGTTTTTGTTTTCTTTGGGAGGTCAGAGGATGTCCACATTTCCCAAATTTATCTAATTCCTCGTGGGCTTCCACTCCAAGATTATGATAATCCCATCTTCTCTTTTCTAATGTTAATTCTTCCTTTTGATATGACTCTTTGAATCACAGTCCTTTGATTGTTTGATTTCCCTCTCTCATCCAACACATGAAGTCCAGCTTCCCTGTGACTGCCTACTAAGTGCTCAGGTTCTCCTTGTCTGAAAACCCATTTCTCTCAACTGTATTCATGCCCCTGGTCTCATTTTCCACTCACCGTCCAAACTTACGTGTTCTGTATCATCACCTCTTCTTCATCCCTGGATAGTTTACAGTAGACTTCAGCTGTTATTGCTCTTCATCAACTGCAAGGAGAATGGTTGAATCTGCCAAAAGGTGGGGGTAATATGTAAGGTTAGACCCAATGAAAGAAAGGACATATCAGAGAGAGCAAAAGGCAAGAATAGGAGCCTGGAGGCAGGACTAGAGTAGGATCTTTTTCTTGTCAGAGTCAAGTGCAATGATAGGTTTTTCAGATATGAAAACAAGTTTCGTTGGTAGGAGACTTTTATCTTGTAAACTAAAGAAAATTGGAAGCAAAGCAAAACCTTGACTTGCTACACAGAGAAAAATGAACAGATAAGAAAGCCCTATGTTTTCTCTGTCACCACTTTTCTCATGATTTTTCTATTGCCTAAGTGATGATTATAATCTTGATCTATAGATTCCATGAACTCAGTGCACAGGTTGTAATATCCCTTGGCAAACTCTTGGTTTATCCAGAAGCCCTAGTCACTATTTGTCAACTTCTCTGGCTTGTTGATTCTGGTGTATAGTCATTAATAGCACTATAGGTGTGATTGCCTCTCAGCAATACACAGTGTGAGTGAGTGTTATCTGTTTATTGGATACTTCTAGATGGAGTCGAATACCATTTTGGGACACAAAAATGGGTTGTGAGTGAAAAGTAAAATTTGAAGGATAAAATCGAGAATGACCATGTTGACAAGTGGTTCTGGTTAAGTCAGATGGTCATTTAACAATCATTCCTCTCTCTGTAGTATCTTAGGGTGCTCCAGCTGAAATTCTGGGTTCCCAAGTGAGCATAGAGGTATCGGGTCATAGCATCTCCAGGTATTTACTCATGCTGTCATATATTGCTTTTTCTCTTTTCTCCTACTCTGTGAGTAGAATTCATGTGAGCCCTCACATCAGATGACAAATAAGCCTAGCTTTTGGGAAAGAATAGTTCTAATGGCTAAGAACATGCACTTTCAGGCAAGATTGCCAAAGCCAAAACCTTGATCAAATTACTTAACTCTGTGTCTCACTTTCTTCATTGGTAAAACAATGGTAAAGACAGTGATTTTCTTATATTGTTGTGTCAAGGTTAGAGGAATTAACACATACACAATGTTTAGAACTGGGTTGTGACATTATAATTTCAAACCATTGTGACGTAATTTCAAACTATTGTAATTTTAAATTATCATTATAATTATGGTTGAGTTTTATAAGATATTAAGAGCTCCTAAGTAAAATTTTAGGACAATGGGCAACTTCATTGTGGCACATTGCCAGTTGATCCCATTCCGTACTGGGAGAAGAAGTTTTGTATGACATATATATCATGAGAAAAATGCTGTAAACCTATGAAGTAGGCATGAAGTGCCCTAATGCCTGTTTCTCATATGCTATGTCATTCACTCACTCCAGCCAAGGATAGTAAGTATAATAAGCCACTAGGCCAGATACATGTTGATCTTCTTTTAAATCATTCCAGCACCTAAAGGGGTATATGAACTGTTAATGGAGCCATGATACTGATAATAATGTATTCACAGACAAAGTCAGGGCTTAAGCTTTAACCTGCAGTGATGGCAACTAAAGTTGACATTTGGAGATTTATTATTATTATTATTATTATTGGTATAGTGGTAACAACTTAGAGGGTATTTGAATATGTTATTCTGGGGAAAACCTGGTCATGTCAGTTCCATAGAGTTTTGAGGCCATCTTATTATTTTTCTCCTTCCATGAATACATTTTCATTAACAGAGCAAGCTCTTTTTTTTAATACATATATATTTTATTGATATTTTACAGAGAGGAAGGGAGAGAGAGAGAGCTAGAAATGTCAATGAGAGAGAAGCATCGACCAGCTGCCTCTTGCACACCCCCTACTGGGGATGGGCCCGCAACCAATGTACATGCCCTTGACTGGAATCGAACCCGGGACCTTTCAGTCCGCAGACCGACGCTCTACCACTGAGCCAAGCTGGTTTCGGCCAGAACAAGCTCTTGATGTAAATTTTCTGTACCCGAACCTTTGGATTATTTATATTGCATGTATCATACAAATTTATCTGGCACCTCTCTTTCCTTTCCTGCCCTCTGCTCGTAGCTTAATTTCATCCTTCCTTTTGAAGGAAAAATTTGGGAGGCTGTCAACATTAGATATTTCTCTGTATTCCAGTGGGTAATGAGGGCACCGATGGGAGGCTTGGGGTCTGCTTAGCTGAGTCTTTGCGGCACAGATGTTCCAATGTGCAATTTGTGATTACAACAATTTTGTAGGTAGAAAGAGTCTCCTAATATTTCTGGCTCTCCTGCTTCTAGACAGAGCTGGAAACATGGTAGAGGCAGATTTCCTGGTGGGATTCCCAAACTTTACACTCTGGCTAGTGGCTCAGAGTTGCAGCTTGATACTTTGAAGGCAGCAGGAAGGTCAGTCCACTAACTGTAACCTTCCTCTTGGTTATTACAGTGGTGCCAAGGATTGCCAATGTAGTCTAGAGTAATACAGGGGGTTAATTAAATGCTGTCATTGTTCTTTGTCCTGTAGCTTATGTCAAAAGTGCATGATGTTAAAGTACCCTTGAGAACACTGGTTTTCAAAGCTGAGGACAGTGATCTGACGTCTCTGACATCTAGACTCCAGAAACAGGTTTAGTGTGAAGTAACAGACAGTTGTGTGACCTTCTCTCAAAACATTGGACCAAATCAAATGTAGTTTTGTTGGGAGAGAAATAATGACTGGAACAGATGTCATCTGAAAATGACTGTTTGCACAACACTCAGCCCCACTCCTGAGAGAGTACACATTCTCTCTTTGCATGATAATCCTGTTTTGTTTTGTTTTTCTAATCAGGTTTTGGTTGGTATTCAGAGGGAGGAAGATGATATTATAAAATTAGAACTTGGAAGCTTTTGAGAACTAAAAGTGAACTAAATGTTAAAAGTTTGTTATGAATCCCCCATGAAGAATGATTCAAATAATTTATGTAAATACTCTGCCTTCAAGAAGGTAGAGCATAACTTCCTCTTCCTCAAGTGTGAGCTGCACATGGTAACTTCTTTCCAAGGAGCACCTTATGCAAAAGGGGAAGTAAAGTACCTTATAGTAGAGAAACCTAATTCCTTCAGCAAAGGAATCAAGGTCAACACAACAATCATAAATCATGTTGATGGCAGATACCCTTGTTCTGATATGATGAAAATGACACTTCACCTCTGTGATCTTCTTTCCAAAACTCATTTCTCCAGTCTAATCATGAGAAAAATATCTGACAAATTCCAATAAAGAGGTACCTACAAAACACCTGACTAGTACTCCTCAAATTTGTCAAAGTCTTCAAAAACAAGAGAAATATGAGAAATTGTAATGGACAAGGAGAGCTTCAGGAGACATGAAATCTAAGACATAGTAAATCCTGGAACAGTAAAAGTCATTAGGTAAAAAACTAAGAAAACCTCAACGATAGACTTTAGTTAATTTAAAAAGACATTTTCTTATATTTCGGTTGATTTAATTCTGACAATGAAACCATGCTTCCTTTAAGAGACAGAATATGGCTGGGAGCTTAATATTCTAAATCTCTGCTTTTAGAGGTAAAGTGACTTGCTCAATGTCACATATCTCATGAGTGACTGAGGCGAGATGTAGGCCCAAGATGAATGCTGACAACATAGAACAGATTTGCCATAATCTGACAATTATTTACATATTATTTTTTCTTTGCTTCTGTAGTGAATTATCATAATGTTAGCAGCTTAAAACAACACTCACTTATATCACTGTTCTGAATATCAGTAGGCCTGATACAATGCTCCTCAATTGGATACTTTGTTTAGAGCAGTGATTCTCAACCTTTCTAATGCTGAGACCCTTTAATACAGTTCCTCATGTTATATTGACCCCCAACCATAACATTATTTTCGTTGCTACTTCATAACTGTTAATACTATTAATGAATCGTAATGTAAATATCTGTGTTTTCCGATAGCGTTAGGCAACTCTGCTAGCTGTTACTGGTTCAGAGTCTCACAAGGCTGAAATCAACACATAGGTAGGGCTGCCTGCTTTTTTGGTCTCTGGAGATGAATCTGCTTTTAAGATTATTCAGGTTGTATGCAAAAGTTAGTTTCTTGTGGTCATAGAATTAAGATTCCCATTTCCTTTTTGGTTATAGGTCCAAAGCTTCTCTCAACTCCTGCATTTATCATCACATTGCCCTCTTCATCTTAAAGTCAGCTTGTCAGGTCTTTCTCATGTTCAGAATCCAATTGACTTCTTCTTTGGACTTCAGCTAAAAGTAAGTTCTGATTTTAAGGGTTCTTGTGATTATACTGGGCTCACTGGGAAATTGCTGAATACTCTGCTGGCTATGGAATGGAGAGTCCGGTTTCTATGTCAGTTCTTTCTATCACAACACAACATCTTTGCTGAAGGGTTGGGTGACTTCTGGGCAGCTATGCAGGGAAACGAACTTACAGACCAGACCACTTAGAGATTATATCTCCAGATAAATTTATAATTTCTCTCTTCTAGATGAGTAGCTTTTCAGTTTAAAGTTTCTAAATATAGAATTTATTTTCCAACCCTTTCATATATTTGCCCCCAAAATAGCCATAAATTGTTTACAACTTCTCTCTTGATTTCCTGTTTCCACATCTGATATGACTTCTTCACACTTCTATTTCTTGGAGTACCATGGGCATCGGAACTACATCTGCTGTGTTCACCTAGAGTTCTACATAGTGAACACAGAAGGCAGCCAGTCTTTGCAGAATGAATGAATGAATGAGCAGCACCTTAGAATTGAGAAAATGGGATATTCTGAGAGACTAGGAGAAGACCTCACTTACACTCACTTCCTCTCTGCCTCCTCCCAGAAGGAGAATCCCATTAATAGGATTGTTGGGTTCCATGCCCCTCAGTGGGGCACTTTTCAGGGATGTCACAGTGCACTGAAAGTTACAGTCTGGCCATGGGGCTCTCTTTCTGATGGTTAGGATGTTCTTTCTCTTCCCTGAGGTAGAATTTGAACACCAACACAGCAATAATATTCCTGTAACCATCTCTCAAGCATTCTCTTCTTTGGGGTTTCTTCCTTCCATGGAATAGGGCTGAACATGCTAACATATAGATATGAGCTTAAGGGGAGAAAGGGAGCTTTTAAAGGAACATGGGCTTTAATGGTCAGACTGCCTGAGGAATCACACAGACTCTGTCCCTTACTAGCTGTGTGAGCTTGGCAAAGTGAGTTACTCTCTCTCTGTTCCATTTCCTCATCAGTCAAGTGTTGATAACAATAGTAAATGTTTCATAGTGGGGAAATGAAATTATGTCTATATGTATTTTGCAAGGTGCCCGGCATCTCCCTTATAGCCACTTGGCTCACACCTTCATTTTCTTCAGACATTTGTTTAGGTCTCACCTTCTCAATGAGGCTTTTCCTGGGCATCCTACCCCCTGCCGTATCCTGCTCCCTGCCATGGTCTGGTTGTCCTTGTTTTTCTCCATTCTATGACCTTTGTCTAAATATTACTATTAATTCATTACACTAACTTTTTTAGTGCAGGTTGTATTTTCGAGGTAGAATAAAGGCTGAGGGCTACTCTTGATGAAAAGTTTGTTTTTCCCTTTCAGAATTAAACACAAAAGACCCCTCTAAGATAAATATATCCCTATGGCATCATAGTCAAAGCTTCTATTGAGCTTTAATTTAAACGTCAAGTCACCCCCGCATAGTAAATAAACACCAGATATATATCTGGTGACTTTGTAATGTCTTTTATTGTTTTCTTCAAGTTCAACTCCTCTGATTTTAACTATGGTCACCACTCAGTGCAGACTATACCCATGCTATATTTATACTGATAAAGGAGTAGTCTCAGGTTCTATTTTTCGGATTAATGGTGTTAGCAAGTACTCCTTTTGGTCTTGGCCTGTCACTTGGGGAGGACTGTTGGGGACCAGAGATTAAGTGGCTTTTTTTTTTTTTTTTTTAACTGAAGAGACCTATAAATTCTTCAAGTAGGAGCTCTGCTTACTTGGTATTGGTGGGTGGAGCGAGAATGCAGTGGAGCGGCATATGGGCGGGGCAACATGCAGATAGGTGGGGCTTCAAGATAGTGCATTGGGCCTCTAGTTATTAATAAGGAACTATAACATTCGATAATGACTGATTACTATAATTGTGTTACTTTCATTTTCCTTACTCACCTTACACACAGGGGCACCATTTCTCTTCACTAATACCAGCAGTGAATATTTTAGCAGCTCATTGCTACATCATTAGTCTTGGACTCACTTGCTTGGTGTGTGCAACAAGAAATATTTTTGCTTTCAGAGAACAAAAAATGTAGGTTTATTTGCGTTACCTTTATTAATTTGTGCTGTTATTCAGTATCTGGAAAGTTAATGTTCAAGAAAAAATATTAATTTTTATTAAAATGTTTTATTATTTTATGTTAATGATTACTCACTTATTTTAGCCCTTGGTATTCAGCATGTCTCTATTGGCATAAACCTATGTTTCTATGAAAATTGAAGCTTTTGTCTTTTTTTTGCGGCCCACATGAACTTAACCCTTGATTATTTGACCTGTGTTAGCCTTTGAGTTTGACATGCCTGCCCTAGAAGATCCAGGAGAGGGTTTGCATAAGGAGAAGGCCCAGGATAAGCCTGGAAAGTCACAGGAAGTAGGCTGGACAGTTTGAATGATAGCCTGCTTATTCCTGAAAACCAAGAAATCATATGGAGAATGAACACAGACTTTAGGGCAGTTGCTTCTAGAACCTGCCTGTTCTATCTACGCATGTGGCATATTATTTCTTTTCACCCTAATAAATCTTACCATTACCCTTAAACTCCCCCCACATGTGTGCCCTTTGAAAATCCTTTCTTGCTGCTCTGCCAGGACCAATTTTCTCTGATAACATTTAAACTCCCAAGAGGAAGCTCCACATTAGATTGGCCAGGCTTCACACTCACTTTGGATCTTATTCTCTGAAATTTTCTTTACCATCCATGTAGCCTCTTGTCCACCTTGATCTTTGTTAATTTTATGCTTAAACATTCTCCCAATTCATCCTCTCAAATTTGAGTTAATAGACTTCACACTTTCTACCAATTTTAAATGCTATTGATTGACCCGCATAAGACCTTCAGTTTAGCTGTTCCCTTCCACTCTTTCTCCCATCATGTACTCTCTAGGCCTGGTTGCATCCCTTCAACCAAGGCCCAACAAAGCTTCTTTCTCTTGCTACTCTTTTATTTATTTATTTATTTAAAATAAATCTTTATTGTTCATATTATTACAAATGTTCATCATTTCCCCCCCTCTACTGCTCCCCTCCACCAGGTTCCCACCCCACTCTCTGCCCTTTCCCCAACCCCCATTGTCCTCATCAATAGGCTGCCTAGTTTATGTTCAGTCTCTTCCCGCACCCTCCACTCCCCTTTTCCCCGAGAATCATCAGTTCACTCCCCTTCCATACCTCTGATTCTATTATCTGATTCTATTATATTCACTAGTTAATATTGTTCATCAGATTTTTTAATTCCCTTGGTTTTTAGATTCACTTGTTGATAGTTACGTATTTGCTGTTCATAATTTTTATCTTTATTTTCTTCCTTTTCCTAAAGAACCCCTTTCAGCAATTCATATAATTTTGGTTTTGCAAAATGAATTCCTTTAGCCTTTTTTTATTTGTGAAGCTTTTTATCTGGCCTTAGATTCTGAGTGATAGCTTTGCTGGGTAGAGTATTTTTGGCTGTAGGTTCTTGCTATTTATCACCTTGAATATTTCTTGCCATGCCCGTCTGGCCTGCATGGTTTCTGTTGAGAAATCAGCAGACAATCGTATGGGTGCTCCTTTATAGGTAGCTACATGCTTTTGTTTTGCTGCTTTTAATATTCTCTCTTTGTCTTTTGCTCTTGGGATTGTAATTATGATTATGATGTGTCTTGGTGTGGTCCTCTTTGGATTCCTTTTGTTTGGGGTTCTGTACACTTCTTGGACTTGTAGGTCTAATTCTTTTACCAGGTGAGGGAAGTTTTCTGTCACTATTTCTTCCAATATATTTTCAGTTTCTTGCTCTCTGTCTTCTTCTGGGACCCCCATAATTCTGATGTTGGTTTGCTTGAAGTTGTCCCAGAGGTTTCTTACATTATCTTCAACTTTCTGGATTCTCTTGTCTTATTGCTTCTGTGGAGGAGTATCTTCTGGCTCTTTATGTTCCAACTATTTGACTTGATTCTTGCGATCTTCCATTCTGTTTTTAGGACTGTATAATATTTTACATTTCAGACAATGTATTCTTTATTTCTTGTTGATCCCTTTTCATATCTTCATAGGTCTCATTTATTTTATCGGCCTTTTCTAGGAAATTCTTGAAAAACCTTATAACCGTGGTTTTGAACTCTATATCCAGTCGCTTGTTGTCCTCCATTTCTTTCATTTGTGATCTGTTTCCTTGTCTTGGCATTTTCACAGCTTCCCTGAGTGGGTAGGGTGGCTTTGTGTGCTAAGGTGTTCTATATGGTTCAGTGGATCAGCCACCCAGTTACCTGAGGTGGACACTCTTGGTGCACCCCTTTGTGGAGTGTGTGGACAGCCTTACTGTAGTTAAGTCATGATTATTGTTGGTATCACTGGGAGGAACTGACCTCCAGGCCAATTGACTGTGAGGATCAGTTGTGTCTATGCTGAGAGACAGCTTTATTTGACTAGACTTGGAAAATTGTAAAGCCTCTGTGCTCAGCTTGAATGGGGCGGAGTTTCAGGGTGGAGCCTACAGCCTTGGCTTCCCCTCAGTCCTGCTCTATGTGGTTCCTGAGTTTCAGTGTACCTCTGTGTCCTTCAGTACTCACTGCTTTAGTACTTGCTGCAATCACCTCTGAGAGAAAGGTGCCCATGAGTTTCGCCCGCTACCAGACAGTCTAGTCCAGGGGTGGGCAAACTTTTTGACTCGAGGGCCACAATGGGTTCTTAAACTGGACCAGAGGGCCAGAACAAAAGCAACCTGACCATGCTGGCACTCTAATCTTGGGCTGCCGGTGAAGGAGCAGAGGGGACAGCAAGAGAACCCTCCGCTCTTTCGGCTCCACGGGCCAGATAGAACAGCAGAACAGGCCGTAGTTTGCCCTTGACTGGTCTAGTCTCTCCCCCAGTGAGCCCGGAACTGGGGTTCAGTGCAGTTGGAAGTCTGGTTGGAAATGGGATTCAGTGCAGTCTGGAGCTCTTGTCTCCTTTCCACTAGGGCAATACAGCGACACAGTCAACAGTCCGTCCTCTGTGTGCAATGTGTGAGCCTCCAGGGCTCTGCCTTTCACCTCTCCCCTGAGTTTCCACCTTACAGCCCAGATTCTCTCCATATGAGCCTAGGTCCCCAGAGTCTGGCCTAGAACTGGCGTTCAGTGCAGTTGGAACTGGGGTTTAGCACAGTCCGGAGCTTTTATCTCCTTCCTGGTAGGGAACGCCAGCCAGGCACTCAGCCACCCCCTCCTCTCTGGCTCAGTCCTCTCCCCACACACACTGTGTCACCATACTATAAGCTTTTACAGCTCCTATGATTTTCCTTTACGTTTTCTCTTTCCTTCTAGTTGTAGAATTTCCAGCCAGTCAACTTTCCTGTAGTTCTGGATAATGTCCATTTAGTATTTTAGTTATAATTTTTTGAAATTGTTGTGTGAGGCTGCAGTTAGGCATTTACCTATGTTGCCATCTTGGTTTCTCTCCTCCTGCTACTCTTGAAATAGCATTTATACTGCTGCCAGTTTAATCTTTACTAAACATAATTCCTTTTATGAAGCCCTCCTGCACAATTACCCTCATTGACTTCTCTGCATCTAGGGTGAAGAACAGACAGATTATTTCCAGATTAATGGCCCTTCATGGCATGGCTTTTTGCCCTTCTCTTGACTGAAGTCTGCTTTGATTTTTCTTTTTTCTTTTTTTTCTGGGCAGTTATGAACTTTCTCTCCACAGGATATGTAACTATACAGAGGCATTCACATTTTGTCTTGCTTCGATTACTTTTATATTGTTAGACCTTATGCTTCTTAATGGCAGGGTCTTTATCCTATTTATCTTTGTGTTTTCTAAAGTCATTAGCAATAAGCCTTATAAATGGTAGGTGTTAAAGATTACTTTAATGGAATAGAATCTCAAAGCACCATGTTAAGAACCCTAGTCCCTCAGCTTAATCCT
This sequence comes from Vespertilio murinus, assembly GCA_963924515.1. Taxonomy (NCBI): domain Eukaryota; kingdom Metazoa; phylum Chordata; class Mammalia; order Chiroptera; family Vespertilionidae; genus Vespertilio; species Vespertilio murinus. Next base: position 202,935,810 of record OZ004704.1, read on the forward strand.
TAATTAGGTGCCATTTTAAAGAAAATAAAGATATTTTATAAGTAATTGGATCTACATTCCAAGCAATTGCTTTACAAATGTGGGCTTGATTTAAAAAAGAGTTAAACAAAGTAACAAATTGCCACATGTACCTTAGTTTTTAACTGTATTTTGTACTCTAAGCTCTCCTTGGGCTTTCAACTGTACATGTCATATTTAGAAAAGGGTTAAACAAATGCTATGTGTTGCTTCTAAGAGAGAAGGGAAAGTGAGATGAATTAATCTCTTCACATAAAAGCCAAATAAATCTGAGACACCAAAATCGTCCAATATATAATGAAGTTCCACACACTGCAAGATTTGAGAGGGTAGTTACATTATTTTGCCTGGAGACAGTGATGGGGCAGAGAACAATGGAAAGTATGCTTAATGATCCTATATGGACTAGACTGGCCACTTCTTGGTAGGATCAGGTGAGAGGACATAGGAAACAGAGTCATAAAGTTTCACAAGTAGAAGAGTTCTTAGAGGTCAATTTGGCTCAATCCCCTCTCTGTTCTCTTGCAGAAGTCTCCCCCAAGTGCCACTGACATATGGCTTCTGTTGAACATCCCACTGAGAACTATGATTGCTCTATTGAGGGATCTCATTTCACTTTAAGACTGAGCTAATTATTTGGAAATCCTTCTTTGTATTGAGTTGAAATATGCTTCCTATAACTTTTACCCAGTGGCCCTCATTTTATCCTCTGGAGTAACACAGAATATATTTAATTCATCTTTCTTATAATTGCCCTCTGAATAACTAAGGCTTCTATCATGTCCTCTAGCAGTCTTTTTTCTAGAGGCTAAATAAAAATCTCCATTCCTTAAATGACAATTTCAAAGCACTTTATTTGCTTCTTGCATTTGGAATTCATATCATGCCAATTAACATATTAATCTGTGTATATTTCTGTTCTCTTTCCTCCTCTTTGTCCTACACTGGCTGAATTGAGGCAAAAATGTTTCCCCCCCCTCTGAATCTTTTGTTCTTCTAGTCACCTTTTTTCAACATCTACCCTAGGTCTGCAATCTTTCCTTTAAATGAAACTTCTGGAAGAGAAAGGGCATAGGAGCACTGCATTCTCTCTGAAAGGAATGTCTTTCCAATGATTTTAATGGGAAATATGTTGACACCATGGTAGTTAAGACTGCAATGGAATTGTTTCAGGAGAAGTACAATTGACCTTTGCACAGCATGAGCTTGAATTGTGCAGGTCCATTTATGCTGTAAATGTATTTTCTCTTTATGATTTAAAAATATTTCTCTAGCTTTTTTATGAGAATGCAGTATATAATATAAATACAACATACTAAATATCCATTAATTAACTGTTCGTGTTATTGGTAAGGCTTTTTTTTTTTTTTGTCAGCAGGAGGCTATTAGTAGTTAGGTTTTTTGGGAGTCAAAAAGTGTAAGTGAATTTTTTACTGTTCATAGGGTCGGTGCCCCAATCCCTACATTGCTCAAGGGTCAACTGTAATGTGGAAATGAGACCACGTGAAACTCAGCCCAGAACACAAAGCCTTTGTGGAGGTCTAAGAACCTTCTACCAAAGGTGCTGCCTCCCTCTTCCTCCTGGGTGGGCTGTGAGAATCTAGCCTGGACTCTAGAGAATGTGGGATGACTGTGACTTCTTTTGATTATATCAGTGTAGTGCTCTCAAAGCAGCCTCAAATTACAATTTGATGAATAAAAGAAATCAGAAATTCATGGCATACAGCAAGCACAAGGTCAGATAGAACCTTCTGTACTTGACATCTGGCATTTCACTTTAAGTAGTTATAAAAAATGAGGAAATATATGAAAATACTAAAAGGAGTAAGTACTAGGCTTTTATTCCTGCAAAATTTTATCGTGTTACTTTTCATCTCTTTATCTCTCCTTTTTTCTTCTCTTAAGCATTTCTATTACTTGATTCTGTCCTCCAGTTAGAATTTCGGTTATCTTTCATTTGATAAGTACTACATTTATATTTTAATCTAAGCTTTAGATTAAATTATTGACTATGATTGAATGATGTAGTTGTGTGCATCCAAATCTTTTTTTGTAGCCAGGGTTGCTAGATCAACATGTCATGATGTGTGTGTGTTTGTGTGTGTGCACACACATTTGTGCATATCTGTTTGTACATGTACAAACATTTAGTGTTATGTAGGCAAATCTGTATTTACAATGGCACTTATTTATTCCTAAATCTGAGTTTGTATTTCACATTTTCTTATGAATAATTCATTCTTAAGATAAGAAAATTAGAGGAGCCCTAGAATTTGTTAATTTTTCTGAAACTGTGGGGTAGGTGCTTTACCTCCAGAAATTCATGGATTACTAATGCATAGATTACTAATTATAATAATGATATCCTACCCTGCTTTTTCAGGCTTGATGGTGGAAAAAATTTTGCCACCCTTGGCTTCCATGATGTTGCTTTTCTATTAAAGTGGAGGTTAGGTTAGTCTGACAGGCACAGCTCACTCATTCACTGACTCACAGTGACAAATCTGGGACACATCACCTTCACTGCCTTGGTTTCCTTCCTAACAGACTTGAAGGAGTAACAAAATGACCAGACCAATCTCTAGGGGTATTCGGTAGAATAATGCATTAGTAGGTGGTCAAGTGTTTCGAAGACAATAACTCCTAAGTAAAATACTAAGTGTTTATGCCTCCTGCTACACACAGACAATTAAAAGGCTCAGTCCTCTTGTTTTTGACACAGGTGGAAGAGAACAATGAATTCTGGCCATTGTATTCTAAATAATTACTGATTACCCCATACCTTTATAGAAAATTATTCTGAATGGGAAATAAAACCAAACAGTGGCCTGTAGTTGGTTTCTAGAGTTCGTAGCTATCAAATACTGCACCCCAGCACCACGTACATCTGTGTTACTAATTCTCCCCAGCCAACGATGATGGACGGCAGTACGTGAATCCAGAGAAAGGAACCCTGAAGCCCTTATCCCACACTGCACTAATGTACCTTGAACTTGCTTAAGAGAGAGCAGTTCATTCTTAGGCCAGTTTGGCAGCAGAAGCTTCCAGAGCTAGCTTTTCTTTGTGCCCTAGAACCAACCATTGTATCTGCCCTTGGCTTATCCTTGAAAGGGCAAAGATATATGAAATATGAAGAAAATCAGGGATGTGGGTGAGCTTCCCTCCCACTCTAGGTCTTTGTTTCTACTGTTTGGTATATACTTAACCTCTTTGGTAAATTCCCTCCAAGAAGATGGGGGCGCTCCACTTTCTGTATGAGGAGTAACGTCTTCTGCCTTGTCTCTCCTTTCCTCCATCCCCATTCATCAGTATTGAATGAGAACTTACTATATGTCAGGCACTGCATTACACGGTGAAGGGTGTCAGAATATACTACCCTAGGATATGCTACTGTGAGCCAAAAGCACTTGAAGCGCAGCAGGTGCAGGAAGGGTATATTCTAATATTCCCCTTACTTCCTGAAAACAGGAAATAAAAACTCTCATGTGAAAGATGCTCTCCCTGTATAAGAAGAAGAGAAATATTGAGAGGATTGTGCACAAACACACCTTGTCAAATTCATTCTTCTCTGAGCCACTCAGGAAAATTGTAGTTGTTTTTACACAATTGCCTCTCTTTGTTCAATCTATCTATATAAAGAGGTAATATGCAAATTAGGCCGGAACTCCATAACAGGTCACAATCAGACAGGAGGAAGTTGTGCATGCAGGTGAGGCCCAGAATGGAGACAGAGATAGAGGTGGGGAGCCTGCCTGAATCCATGCAGCTGCTCCACAGCCCTGGAGAGGATACAGGTAGGGAGGCAAGGGGGGGGGAGATACTGTAGGTCAGGCATGGGTCCTGCCCTCCTGAGGGGTGCCTCCTTGCATGGCGGGAGGTGGGGCACCTCCTCCTGTGATTTCAATTGTGCGCTGGGCCTCTAGTCTAGTATAAAAGCATTTAGATTTTGCCACTTCTTTGAGTCTTCATTTCTTTATGTATGTCATGTTAAGTCTAAAGAAATCTGTATGTTTTTCTCCTGTTAATCTGTCTTATGTCAGTTTAATTCTCAGGCCCAGCTGGAAAACTTCAAGCAGGTAGAGGGACAATTTTGTCTGTCTTACTGTGGTGATGTGGTATAAGGGATATAGCGATGAATATGGTGCCTTTCTGAAGCTCATAATCTTTCCACTATTGCTGTTTCTTCTCCCAATTGCTCCCATTACCCCAACCCAACATAGGTTCACTGAAAAGAGAATTTTCCTGAAATCATGGGAGAATTTAGGGATAGGAGAAATGGACAAAAGAACACAAGGCATTCATAGCCTTTAAGCAGCACACTTAAAGGTTGGCAGCTTTTGTGTTAAAACCATTAGACATGATTAACACCAAGGCAACTCAATAAATAGGAGCTTTAGTTTCTTTGAAATAATTTTGGGCAGTGGGTGGAGAGAACAGAAGGAGAAACATAATTAAGGGGTAGGTGAAGAGGCAGGGGGCCCTTCCAAAGTGTTTACTTTTATAACATGTAACTCTGTTCACCCTTCAATTGTTAAATACTAAATGATGCTTTATTCTTGTTCTGTAATTGAGGGAGATTACAGTTTAGAAGTAATATTTAAAAATGGATTATCTAAACGTATACTGCTTATTATGTTGGCTCAGAACACTGTGTGCATAGGTTGTAAAGCATTTTATGGATTAAGTTGTAATTAATTTTTTATCACTTAATTTCTTATGCTGTTCTCTATGCACCTTTGCCTGCAATATTTTCTACGAGGAATTTTCTAAACATACCTGAATATTTTTATTTACCAGCTAAGAAATACCTCTTGGTATAACTCATGGAGAACCAACGCAGATAAAAATATGACAAAGAGACAGCTTTCCTAGACAAAGTTCCTTTTGTGTCTTAAGTGATGAGTTTCTTGTAAGCATACTTGAGCTAGCTGTTTAAGCTAGATTTTGCTGAAGAGTTGGGTTTGGGGAATTGAGTGGTAGTCAAATCTGTCTGCATAAAAATTTAGGCAATAGGCCTGATGTACATCGTAGGCATTCATCTACCAAATTGGTCATAAATGAGAGGGTTCCTCGTGATGAAAATTACTTTTTACACTATCATATGTTTAAATGGAAAGCTTTGTCTGATTGATGCAGTATGTTAACGGGACTCTGGAAAGATGATTGTGTTGTAGATTTCGTTGAAAAGAGGAAACGCCCGATTACTTAAGTGCCAAAGTAGCATGTCCAAATACTAAAAGAGATTTCATTCAAACTTGATATTTCTGATTTTAAACAGCCTTGTTACCTCTATAATTATCCTTACTGACAATGTTATGTTTTACCTGAGCCCTGTACTCTCAGAAAAGAACAAAAAGTAAGAAATCTCCCTCCCATTTGTGTTCCTGGAAATAATTTAGTCCAAAGAACGACGCTTCTTCATATGATTTAGATAAGACTCATGGATACCTCCGTATGACAAAACCAGAGACAGATATTCCCAATCTTCATTCGATAAATGTTCAGCTGAACTGTTTTGTCCCCATTCATCAATCAAGGCAAAATGCTTATTAACCCGTCTGTGGTTAAAATCCCCTCCTTCCCTCAGATCACTGAACTCGCACCACCTTGCAGCCTAAGCATGCACACAACCCCTCCTTAACAACCTGCTATGGACTGAATGATTGTGTGCCCCCTTCACCCCAAATGCAAATGTTGAGACCCTATCCCCAATGAGATGGCATTAGGAGGCAGTAATTAGGATTCTATGAGGTCATGAGGATGAAGCCTCTATGAATGGGGTTATGTTTTTGTAAGAATCCTGAGAGAGTTTCCTTTCTGCCCCTGCTCTCTACCATGTGAAGATGCAACTAGGACTATGCAGTCTCCAAACCACAACTGGACTCTCACCAGAATCTGACCTTTCTGGTGATATTGTAGTTATTAATAACAGGAAAGGGGCAGAGGAGAGGCCAGAACACGGGGGCGGGGCGGGGGGGGAACTATATAGGGACGGCACTTGTCTGTCAATCACACCTGGGAATAGAGTTGGTTGGCCAGAATGGGTGTGGCCACTACAAGGATGAGAAGATTTGGAATACTTAATTTCCTGAATAAAGAATCACACTCTTGGTTCCTCTTGGCATGTTGAGCTTGACTTCTGGCTTGTGGGGCTCTGTTGCTCCTGCTTTCTTGCATTCACTCACATGGCCCATGACCATGTGGACCCCACACGCAATGGACTAATGGACTGCAACTAGCCTGATGCTGTACTGGACCTGGCTCCAACATGGAACAGAAACTCTGGACACTGGCTTTGCTTCTAGTTTTACCGAATCCCCAGTTATACTTCTATCACTGGACTAAGTGAATGGGGACTTTGAAAACCTGGGGGTGTAATTCCATGAAAATAAAGCTTTCTACTATATTGCATTCCTCCCGTACAAGTCTCAGAAAATTGCTTTTCTCAGAATATTGCATAGACTCCACCTCGAGCAACGCCCAGTGGGAAAGACTGCCCCCTCCCCACAACTTTGTTCAACATCGCTGGCACTCTGATCTCAGACTTTCAGCCTCCAGAACTGTGAGAAATGAATTTCTATTGGGTATAAGCCACACAGTCTATGTATTTGTTATAGCAGCCTGGACAGAAAGAGACACAGTCTGTCCTGAGAATCCGCTGTCCTTATGATAAAATATTCTCTTACCTACAATCTTGTTAGACCACCTTTTCAGCACACTTCTCCATACCTGATTCTTTGTAGCTTTGTTTGCTCCTCTCTATAAAAGAATATTCTTTTGACTTAACTATGAAAGTGCTTGCAGATCTTAGGGTCAAAGGTTCTTCCTGTCACAATAGTCCCCTGGCTCTGCTGTCCTATTTTCCAACCCTTACCCATTGCAACCTTCAAATAAAGTCTCTCCTTACCAAGTCTGGATTCATTTATTATTTGATGCCAATTATACTTGTGAGAGGCAGTGTCCCAAGTAGCTCAGAGAAATTAAAAAATTTCCTAATGAACCAGATATGATTTTTTCAATGTTTTAGGATAAATGAAAGCAATAGGGTTACCAAAAACTCTACCTCCTCAAGTAGTCTGTACTCAGAAACCGCCAACCCTGCCTCTGTCTAAGCCATATTTTGTTCTACTACTCTAGAATAAAATTTTTGTGTCCACCTTCTTCTTGAGAACAAGGCTGTAAGAATAGACCTTAGGCAGCGAGGGTTTGTTTCTAGTTTCTATTATTTGACAGCAACTCCTGAGGTCTATGGCATGAAGTGGCTTTGGGCTTTGCTACGGTGCTGATTTGAAGCTCATGTTCTGGGAGACCGGGGTGGGTGGAAGTGAGAAATTTGGCTATCTGGGCCCCACAGTGGCTTCATTATCTGGACATAGTGGTTAAGAGAGAAATCGTGTTTTAGTTGTGTTCACGCATTTTGGGATTCCTTTGGAATGCAGGCTTTCTGCTATTTTCATTAGCTTCCCCAGCTCTCAGGAAAGTTTTTGATAGACTACATATACTCAGCAGCTATCTCCTTTAATGTATTATTAAACACAACTCTATCTCAGGGCCTCCTGCTGCAGATGTAGAAGTAAAACATTTTTGTGTGGATCTTTTTTGAAGGGCTGATAACAGAGTGGAGAACAGGGAAAGAAGGGGGCAGCAGTTTCCTTCTGCCTCCCCTCCCAAGGTCAGAGCAGGAGGAGCGTGCCTGCAGTTTGAAGAGCGTTCTTCATGCCCCTGTTACCTATCCCGTTGGGTTTAATTCTGTTCTTAATGAGCTGCACACCTGTGTCCCTGGCTGGCTGCCCTGGACACAGTGGGGAGGAGTCAAGGGAGGGCAGATTCTTCCTTCAACGCAGTCCTGGGATTCTGAGCTGTGGTCTGCCTGTGTTTTGTTGAGCATCCCAAGTGTGGATGGTATTCTGAACATCTTCCCATTATGCTAGGCAGCCAGCATCTGCAGATTAAGGTTAAAGACAGTGAAATTGCTCAGTTAAATTAGGCACATCACAGCCCAAGAATATTTCTCAATTGGAAAAGCAAATCATGCCTGACTATTTTTTTAATTTGCTGGTTGGTAGATGCTGATCTCAATTCAGAGACATGATGGTGTAGACCACGCCAAGCCTTGGGGTCTGGGGATGACCTCACAGTAAAGATTGCAAAGTGAATCTTGGAAGCTGAAGGACTTAGCACCCACTATTGATCCCAGGGCTTCTTTATGAGTCAGACAGGGGTCAGAAAGGAAATGGACAGTAGCAAGTCAGGTTTCCTTTAACCCATGATCACAACTTAAGAAAATAGCTGGTTGAATTTTTATCACGTGTACAGGGTATATTTGGGATAGTGGAACTCAGAATGTGAAGTATGCAGAATTCACATCAGGGGGCTGTGAGAGCACCTTAAAGCAGTGGTTTTCAACCAATGTGCCTCAAACAAATTTTAAAGCAGCCCAGCCAGTATGGCTCAATGGTTGAGCATTAACCTATGAACTGGGAGGTCCTGGTCAAGGCATATGCCCAGGTTGGGGCTTCAATCCCTTGTGTGGGGCATGCAGGAGGCAGCTGATCAATGATTTTCCTCTCCGTCTTCCTCTCTGAATCAATTAGAAATATATTTTAAAAAATTTAAAACATGCCATTCCTGACTATTTAGTCAGGGGCACTGGCCTCTTTTCCCTTAGATTGTCAAATAAAAACGATAATGTCAGCCACCACAATAATAGCCATGCCATGTGAATGCCCTGTCTTGAATGGAAAATAGAGAGGTCACATAATAGAGTTGCATCTTATTGGTCATGTCACATAGTAAGGTTGCATCTGATTGGTTAACTCTTGGCACCAGAATCCTTATATACCAGTATAGGCACCTGATTTTTAAAAAAGTCACCTTTGAGCAAAAAAGGGTAGGTAATCACTATTATTTTTTTGTAAATTAAAATTATATCTATTTTTTTTTTTGCTGGATTAACAATATATATTTTTGGTGTGTTGCAGAATTTCAGTAATTAGTTTATGTGTCATAAGATGAAAAAGGTTGAAAATTGCTGCCTTAAAGAGATAAACAGTCTTTCTCTGCCAGAAGCTAAAATGAAGACACAATTCTGAGTCCCAGGGTGAGCCATATCTGAAGACACATGCCAGACATGTTGAAACTTGGAGGCCAAAGAAAGCAAATTATATCCACCCTATGGCCTCAGGGTCCAAAATGCTGGAAGGACAATCTGACTGTGGCTGCTGATTTATGATGAGTTTCTTCTCGCATGGGCAACTCTACATAGTATTTTCAGGGTGACACTTGGCATGAGTATGAAGGGGATCAAAAATATATGCCCATGCCCCAAATATGCCCTTTGGGCAGAAGGATTATTTTGAGCTCGAGGCAATCAGCAACAAATTAAGAAAGCTCTTTGCCGCTGAAACCGGTTTGGCTCAGTGGATAGAGCGTTGACCTGTGGACTGAAAGGTCCCAGGTTTGATTCTGGTCAAGGGCACGTACCTTGGTTGCAGGAACATCCTCAGCAGGGATGTGCAAGAGACAGCTGATTTATGATCTCTCTCATCGATGTTTCTAGCTCTCTATCCCTCTCTGTAAAAAATAAATAAAATATACTTAAAAAAAGGAAAGCTCTTTGCCATACCCCCATTTACCTAAAAGCAGATCATAAGTGTCCCTTACCCCTCTTCTGAAACAGAAGGAGAGTAACTCTTATCACTGGAGATAGGAATTCAGCAGAGATGGGTCTGCATAAACAAATCATACTGAAATAACCTTATCTTCCATTAGTTTACCCCATATATTTACCATCCTACACTTACTACCCATAGAATCTCCAGTGCCTTTTCCTTTGTTTTGTCACTTCTCCACTGATTTATTGCCTTTTGTTAAAGGGATATCCAAACCCTGAGTCTGATTCTTTGGGTCTTCATTTCTCCCCTCTGAAGGCCTCTATGCATGTAGAAGTTAAAATATTAACATAAAATCTATTATTGTCCTATCTCCTGTTCATCTTTCCTCAATCTAATTTGTAGACCTCAAGTGAGGAATCTACGAGGGTAGAAAAATATTTTTTCTCTCCCCGTATAGGTACTATCTGAAGTCCATCCATTTCTCATTTTCTCTACGGACTTCCAAGATGCCTAAGCCACTGGTTATCTGATTTTGTTGTTGTTGATCCTGTGGTCTTATCATTTTATCAGTAAGCGGACACATTCCCTTTCTGTTATGTACTGATGAATAATTTAATTGAAGTACTGCATTAGTATTCCTGTGCATTATAAAACCTGTATAGAAATACAACTTTTAAATGAGAAATATCAGTGTTCTAATATTCCTTTCCTAACTTCCTAGTGGATCTTTGTATCCGTGTTGCATTCCAGAAAGGAGCCTGCTCCAAGAGGTCCTTCTTTCAGGGGCCAAGTGGACTTTTTGAAATGCAGGTCAATTTGCATATTACTTTTATTAGATAGGATAAAGCATAACATGCTAATTAGACAGGAGAGTCCAATGACCTTCTGGATGTCCTTCCAGATGAAGCTGTGGTGGCAGGGGCCAAGGCAGAGGCAGTTAGGGGCGATCAGGCAGGCAGACCGAGTCTTACCTGGTTAAGACTGAACCCTCTGCACTGAGAATGAAATCCCGATCCCAGAGCCCAGCAAGCCCCCCTGCCCTGTTGTAGTCTGACCTCTCTCTCCTTATGCTGCTGCCCCCTGCCACCTTGGGTCTGGATCAGTAAGCTCCTGCTCCATTTGTTTCCATTTAGTTTCTCAAATGCTGCAATCTCATGCCTGTCACTGAGTTTTCATGTCAGTTAGTTTGAAGGCCCTTACATCTATTGCTCATCTGACTAATTTTTACTCATTCTTTGAATCTCTTCTATTATATCATTTCTTCAAAGGGACATTCCCTGACACCAACTCTATTTCCTCCCACTAATCCAAATCAATTTTTCCTACCTATGCACTCATCTCATTTTTAAGTTTTCCTTCATACTACTTATTAATATATATCTATATCTATATCTATATCTATATCTATATCTATATCTATATCTATATCTATATCTATATCATCTATCTATATCTATATTTACTTGGTATCTGTTTCTATAGATAACTTTTGTGTGCTTTGGGTCTGTATCTTTAAAAAAATTATCCTGGTGCCTAGCCCAACATAGTAGGCATTTGATACAATTTTGATAGTTGAACAAACGAACAGTGACTGTATTTTTCATACCAAACACTATGCCATGTGGTTTTTGGGAGCCCAGAGCCCAGTTTATTTGTTGTAGAAACTCTTCCATAAATTTCAGGATGCAGAACGGGTGGATTTCCTCTTTATTCTCATCAATTATGTATTAAGCCAGTATTTGTAGCCATTGTGATATGACTACCAGAAAGAAATGATATCTATGTAATGACATATTGCAAAATGCTGTGGGATAGTGCTTCTTCTAAATGTGTCCATCACATCCTTATTTAATGCTGTCATTTTCGGCAAGGAGCTGCTGATGCTACACATCCAGACCTCACTTTTATTCAGTTGTCTTGATTAGAGAACAATCTAGCATTCCTAAATTATTCATAAGTCTCAGGCATTGCTGAGGATGAGCAACTGTCAAATATTATAATTATCAGCCAAGCAGGAAGATGGACCTGATTCAATGTATGCATTTAAATGAACAGTGACCCCATCGTCTCTTCCTCAAGTGCCAAGACAGACAAATGCAAATGGCCCTCTCCAGGGGTCCTGGGCCCACCGCCCCTGCTCCTCAGACAGAAGAGAGATACCATTCACAATGTAATCCTAGGGCAGAGGGCCTGACAAAGCCGAGTGCCTACAGGGCCAACCTGCATGCACATACATGATGGCAACATATTTTGAAGTATCAACTGGGGTTTTTTCATTTTTTAGCTGTCTTCTGTGATCTCATTCCTGATGCCTTCTATATCTCAGCCCAGACAGATGTACACTTCTTTGAGGGGAAGAAGGTCACCATATAATTAGAGCCTATAAGTCAAAGAAACTTAGTTATTTACTCATTTATTTCTTAAAAAATATTTAATTACAGGTAACTTGTACTAGGAGTTTTCTGGTTCTAGGGCTACAGTGAGATTAAATCATGGTCTCTACCCGATGGAGTTTAAATTCTACTTGGGTAGATAGATGATAAACAGAAACTAATAAGTAGTCAATATAAGTGCTCTAATAATAATGATAAATATTAATAACAAAATCAGGTTAAAAAGACAAAGTGAAATAGGTGAGGATATTTAGATTGCAAAAATGTAGTTTAAAAGTATTGCTAGATGCCATAACCAGTTTGGCTCAGTGGATAGAGCGTTGGCCTACAGACTGAGAGGTCCCAGGTTCCAATCGAGTCAGGGGCATGTGCCTTGGTTTCAGGCACATCCCTGATAGGAGGTGTGCAGGAAGCAGCTGATTGATGTTTCTCTCTCATTGATGTTTCTAACTCTCTATTCCTCTCCCTTCCTGTCTGTAAAAAATCAATAAAATATATTTTAAAAAAGTATTGCCAGATTTAGTAAATAATAACTACATGCCACCCAGTATCTATAGTTATGGGATATTATTCATTGTTAATCTGAGATTCAAATTTAACTGGACATCTTTTGCTTTATCTTGCAACCCAACATTTAAATTGCAGCTTGAATAATATGGAAAACTGGCTATGGAAGACCTGGAGAAAGCTGAGCAGGCAGAGGATGAGTGTGTAAAACACCCTAAACAAGAAATAAAAAGAGATTGTTTGGTGATCAGGATCAAGAAGTTTTCTAGGTCAGAGAGTATAAAGCCTTGTAAACCATGTATAATGGTGGATTTTTTTTTCAGTGTTATGGAAACCACTGAAGAAGTCATTTAGAAAAAAGTGACATCTGCTTTAATATCTCTCTCTCTCTCTCTCTCTCTCTCTCTCTCTCTCTCTATATATATATATATATATGTATATATATATATATGTATATATATATATATATATATATATATATATATACATATATATATATAATCACTTAAGCTTTAGGGTTACTGATATCCCAGAGGTAAGGGAAAAGGCAAATGTTGGGGAGGAAAAATTATGTATCTTGTCCTGATTCTACAAATTAGACTGACAAGGGAGAGGTTAACATGAGAAAAACAATAGCAGTTTATCATGTGCATTGCACATACACACAGGAGCACTCAGTGGTAATTCAAAGGGGTGGTTAGAACTCGGGTTTATATACCATCTTAGCAAAAGAGCAATACATGTGTAGAGAAGTGACAAGATAAGAGAAAGGGACTTTGAACTTCTAGGGGTGGCAAGTGATGGTAAATAGAGAAGCTGATAAATTGTAAGGATTGCCTTAGCCTGGTTAGTTATGTTGATTCCCCTTGGGGCTGATGAGGGTATAGAGCTGTTTTCAGTGATTAAGAATCATCCTGCCCTTACTGGTAGAGACAGCAAAGGTAGAGAGTTTTCTTGTGTCTGTTTCAGTTCACATGCATCCTTATGCCAATGTGGCATAGTTTGGGGTGTCATACTCTGAACCCCTTCACAGAAAACCCAGTGGAATAGGCTACTGAAATAAATCCAGTATAAGATGGGGAAGGGGGGCTTAAAGGAGACTTGGAGTAGTGGAGGAGATGAAAAGTTCTTAGATTTGGTGCATATTTTAAAAGCAAAGGCATCAAAAATTACTGTTACCGGAGGTTCTCCTGCCGTGTTGTGGGAAATGATTTTCAGAGACATGCACAGGAGGATTTTAAGTAAGAGTGGCAAGTTTATCAGAGAGGAAAACAAGAGGACACCCCAAAAGGCAGAGAGCAGGCAAGCTGTAGGGCAGTGGTTGCTCCAAATCCTTGCTAAGCCTAGTTATATTTTTCTTAGGTTTGGAAAACTATCCAATCTCTTTCCTGGATCTTGAGTTGTGTGTGGGCCCTCCCCTATCCAATCCATTTCTTGCATCTTCCAGGCTTTTGTGCCCTTATCCTATCTGATCTTTTTTTCCCTAGACTAGTCTCCTCCCCCTTTATGGTTGCCATTTTTACTTCTATTGCACATGCCTCATAGTTCTGCTTCCTTATTTGTCTTGCACAGCACATGCGCTTAATAAGAGGACTTCCCCTGTGCCATCTTGGCTTCCACTGTGCATGCACTCAGTAAAGGAATTTCCCCCTGGATAATCTGGGAAACAGCACCAGTTGTTCCCTGGGGTTCCTGCCCACTGGGGTGTTAATCCATTTGGTGGAGTGAGGCCAGGTATTCCCTGGAGTGACTGTGAAACTGCCCTTTTCTAGTAAATCTGGCTTAATCATATATCTGGCTCCCTTCTCTTTTATTAATAACTACCTGCTTCCCGTCACATTGCCAGAGGATTGCATGTGGCATGGTGGGAAAAGAAGAATCAAGAATGATTCCAAGGTTTTTTGGCCTAAATAATCATTTCAAACTTGCCAATGTCAGTAAAAATAACAAATTTCTACTCAAACTTTCTGAATTTTCCCAACATGGTGTCAGATACAAGATAGGCTGGAGATAAAAATGGAGAGAGGCAGGAAGGCATTACTATTTGAGGTGGAAAGATCCCAAGATGGGTGGGTTATTCGGCATCTGGCACTACCTCCAGGAAGCTAATTAGAATCTGTGTTTTCTGATGGTCTTAGGCTCTACAGCAGTGGTTCTCAACCCATGGGTTGCAATCCACAGGTTGAGAAACGCTAGCAGGGTCGCCTAAGACCATTGGAAAACACAGATGACCGGCACTTGGACATCCCCCAAGGGAACCCAGATTGGAGAGGCTGTAGGCCAGGCTGAGAGACCCCCCCCCCCCGACTGAGGGCCTCTAGTCTATAATAATAAAAGTATAATATGCTAATTAGACTAGTCATTCTTCTGGATATCCTTCTGTCCTTCCTGAGGCAGTGAGGGAAACCCAGGTCCCGTGTGCCTGCCAGCAGCCACAGGGAAGCCCAGGTACCAGCTGTCTGCTGGCAGTCACAGGGAAGCCCGGGTCCCAGGTGCCAGAGGGAAGCCGGTCCTGGCAGTCGGGGGAAGGAAGGCCTACACAAAGTTTGTGCTTTTGGCCTCTAGTCACGTTATAAAATGATGAGGAAATTCAGGTTTGGTGATAGTAACTTGCTCAAGGACACCCGGTAAGTGGCAGAACTGGATATTCAAACTGAGGTCTGATTCAAAAGACCATTTCTTACCTACTGTATACACTGGCCTGGGCTTTAGTCATTGAATTGGATTATTTGAATTGCCCCACTTTTATTTTAGTAGTGAAAATAAGATATATAAATACCAACATTATAATATGAGGTAAAATGGGATAAATATTGTAAGAAAGGAGTGAGCATCATGGAACACAACTTTTGGGAATGCAATTAAGACAGTATTTAAGCAGTAGGAGTAAGCAAGTAAGTGGCAGATACAGAGTGTTTACTATGTGTCAGGTGCTTTATCTTCATCTAAAGCAGTGTTTCCCAAACTTTTGACATATGTGTACCCCTTCTATAATTTTTGTAACACTGAGTACCCCTCGTCAAAAAAAAAATAGATGAGCACAGAGGCCTTTCCAGTTTTCCAAGTCTAGTGCAATAAGGCTATCTCCTGGCATATATACAGCTGATGCTCACAGCCAATTGGCCTGGAGGTCAGTTCCTCCCAGCGATACAAACAACAATCAAGATTTAAGTACAATAAGGCTGTACACACAGTCCACAAAGGGGTGCACCAAGAGTGTCCACCTCAGAAAACTGGGAGACTGACCCACTGAACCATATAGGACACCTTAACACACAAAGCCACCCTACCAACTCAGGGAAGCAGCGAAAATGCCAAGACAAAGAAACAGATCACAAACTAAAGAAATGGAGGACAAAAAGCGACTGGATATAGAGTTCAAAACCACGGTTATAAGGTTTTTCAAGAATTTCCTAGAAAAGGCTGATAAAATAAATGAGACCTATGAGGATATGAAAAGGGATAAACTAGAAATAAAAAAGGGATTAACTAGAAATAATAAAGGATCAACTAGAAATAAAGAATACATTGTCTGAAATAAAAAATATTATACAGAGTCCTAAAAAACAGAATGGAAGATTGCAAGAAACAATTCAAAGATCTGGAACACAAAGAGCCAGAGGACACTCCTCCACAGAAGCAAGAAGACAAGAGAATCCAGAAAGTTGAAGATAGTGTAAGGAACCTCTGGGACAACAAAGTGATCCAACATCAGAATTATGGGGATCCCAGAAGATGACAGAGAGCAAGATACTGAAAACATATTGAAAGAAATATGGACATAAAACTTCCCCCACCTGGTGATACAAATAGACTTACAAGTCCAGGAAGTGCAGAGAACCCCAAACAAAAGGAATCCAAAGAGGACCACACCAAGACACATGATAATTAAAATTCCAAGAGCAAAAGATAAAGAGGGAATATTAAAGGCAGCAAGACAAAAGCAGGTAGTTATTTGCACACCGACCATATCACACCTCACAAGACTGTCTTGACTTAACTCATAAGAACGTAGAATTAGGCGCAGCTAAGCACGGTGCAGTGTATATCCCCACCAAACTCTGGTGCAACACATACCCCCACCAAACTCTTCCCATACCCCTGGGGGTACGTGTACCACACTTTGGGAAACACTGATCTAAAGCATATTTTTTTGACAACCTACTATGCATCTGGTACTGTTCTGAGTACTTATGCTCAATTAAAAAGAAAACATCTTAGATTCTAGAAGAGGGAGAGAAATAGTAAAAAATAAACACTACAATATATACTTTGTGCATACTCATATATTCACATACACATACATTTTAAATGTAGAGGGCATTGCATGCATAGAAAAAAGGAAAAAAATGGAAGTGGTTAAGAGGCATTGTAAATGAATAATCTTGAAATATAGTGTCCTGAGCTATTTCATTGAATGTTTACAGCACTGTTGAGGTAGTTACTGGTTTTGTGCCCCTTTTTCAGAGGAGACAGGCTTAGAAGAGTTAACTAGTTTGCTCAAGATTGTAATGGACTTGGGATACCAACTTGGAAGAATGGACTTTATAACCTGTATCCTCAATTTCTATGCTATCCTCATTCCCCGTAGGCTTTAAAAATTCCTTTCCTTCTTCTCTCTTCTTTTCTCCTCCTCCTCCTCCTTCCTCCTCTGCTCCTCCTCTTCCTCCTCTTTCTTCTTCTTTCTCCTCTTCATTCTCCCCTCCTTCTCCCCTCTTTCTTTTCTCACTCCTCCCTCCGTTCCTCTCCTTCTCCTTCCTCCTCCTCCTCCTTCCTCTCTTCTTCTTTTTCTTCTCTCCCAAATTCCTCCTTCTGCACCTGCCTTCACTGCCACCACCAAAGCTTAGCAATAGGGCTTTCAAGCCCCACTTGACCTTCAGAGAGCCTCTTCTCTATGGGCCTAGCTCATCCTCAGCTATTGAGTCCCCATAAGTCACCTCCTACCATCTGTCCTCAGAGCCTGTAAGCCCCATCTTCCCAGCAGAAGCCACCTCTAGCACAACAGGACCATGCCTTTGTAACCTTAAGGATTCAGCATTCATTCCTGCTTTTTCCAACTTGTGTAGTAAGGTCTTATGACCACAGAACCATATTTTGTACCAATTAGCTTTGGAAACTGGGTCTTGGGCCAGCAGAGGATAATACAGGGGACAGTTTTTGAATCTGGATTATTGCTCTTCACCTGAGGATAAAAAAGCACTTCCTGATCTTTCTTTCACAATGGCTCCAAACAGCTTGGAGCTATGCCAAGTCAACTCCTATTATGAGATGGATATAGATAAAAGAGAGATGGATTGATGATCCCAAATTAGCATTACAATGCACTTTCTTGGAAAGCCTGTTGTTTTGAGGACTTTACTTGATCAAGTTTATGACATTCCTTCCAGTTTTCTAATTAATTTTTAGTATGTAACAGGGTACTTTTATTAGGTTTTGTAAGCCTATGAAGTCAAGTTAGGGCAAGATTATTAAGTAGCTGATATTTTAAAGCATTCTGCAATGCAATATTTTGTCTCAGTACCCAATGAGGCAGCTACCATCACATTATCCCCATTTTACAGGTGACAAAGTTGAAATACCTGGAGGTTAAATTGCTTAAAGAAAAGTAGCAGGGATGGGTTAGAAAGTGAGGGCTGTCATAGCTCCTTTATAATATTTTCTTTTCTTTTAAAAAATATGTTTTATTGATTTTTTACAGAGAGGAAGGGAGAGGGATAGAGAATTAGAAACATCGATCAGCTGCCTCCTGCACACCCCCCACTGGGGACGTGACCGCAACGAAGGTACATGCCCTTGACAGGAATCGAACCTGGGACCTTTCAGTCCACAGGCCGACGCTCTATCTCAGGGGTGGGAAAACTTTGACTCAAGGGCCACAATAGGTTCTTAAACTGGACTGGAGGGTCAGAAAAAAAGCAACCTGACCATGCTGGCACTTTCATCTTGGGCTGCTGGTGAAGGAGTGGAGGGGAGAGCAAGAGAACCCTCCGCTCTTTCGGCTCTGCTGGCTGGATAGAACAGCCGGACGGGCCAGATCTCGCCCGTGGGCTGTAGTTTGCCCATGGCTGCTCTATCCACTAAGCCAAAATGTTTCGGCCTTTATAATATTTTCTGTAGATGCTGGGAATACATGTAGACAAGAGATCCTTGACTTCATGAAAAGTACAGCTTAGTGGGGAGGAAGGCAAGTAAACTTAAAATAGCAAAAGATGGTCTTTTCTTGAAAGTTGGATAGAGTGAAGGTGGACTATGGAGAAAAAGCATCAGGGGGAACCAGTGGGCTTTTCCTTCTCTTTCCTCTCCCACATAATTTTTCATCTCTCTACTAGCATAATGTTTGTCATATCACTGTCTCCATAAAATCCATCTGGCTATTTCCCATCTCCATGTATCTGTTAGAGGACATCTTAAAACACGTCTCCAAATGAGGTAGCCAATTATACCAGCTCATCTGTTACCCTACGCTCTAGTTATACATTATTGCATAACAAACTACCCCAAAATATAATGGTTTAAAGAACAACTTTTTCATTATCTGCTATGATTTCTGGCACAGGAATTAAGAAGTACTTGGGTCACTGGGTGATACATAGTCAGTGGCTAGCCTACTCTGGAGGGCCCCAAATGTCTTTTGTCACCTGCCTGGCATCTTGGAGGGACATCTGGAAAGTGGAACTCCCTCTCTAGGAGTCTCAGGACTTCTCCATGTGGTCTTTTCAGTCAGAATTCTTACATGGTGACTCGCCCACCAAGAAAGACCATGGTTGTAGCTGCTCATATCTCTTTCTCTTTTAAAAAAAATTAATTAAATTAAATTATATTTATTAATTTAATTTAAATTCTTTATTGTTTAAAGCATTACATAAGTCTCCTTTTCCTCCCATTGACCTCTCCCCAGCCACCCCAACCTCCAGCAGATACCCTCACCCCCCACCCTCCTATATGTGTCCAGTGGTTATGCTCATATGAATGCAAATAAGTCATTTGGTTAATATCTTATTTCCTCACCCCCACCCCTGTGTTGTCTCATAGGTTGTACACTCTGTTCAATGCTTCTGTGACTCTGGTTCTATTTTTGTTCATCAGTTTATGTTGTTCATTATATTTCTCAAATGAGTGAGATATGTGATATTTATCTTTCTCCGACTGGCCTATTTTGCTTAGCATAATGCTCTCCAGGTCCATTCATGTTGTTGCAAATGGTAAGAATTTCTTCTTTTTTATAGCAGCGTAGTATTCCATTGTGTAAATGTACCATAGTTGTCTGATCCATTCATCTGCTGATGGGTACTTAGGTTGTTTCCAAATCTTAGCTATTGTAAATTGTGCTGCTATGAACATAGGGTGCATATATTCTTTCTGATTGGTATTTCTGTTTTCTTGGAATATATATTCCTAGAAGTGGGATTACTGGGTCAAATTGGAATTCCATTTTTAAATTTTTAGGAAATGCCATACTGTTCTCCACAGTGGCTGCAGCAGTCTTCGTTCCCACCAGCAGTTCAAGAGGGATCCGTTTTCACCAAATCCTCGCCAGCACTTGTCATTTGTTGATGATAGCCATTCTGACAGGTGTGAGATGGTACCTCATTGTTGTTTTGATTTGTATATCTTGGATGATTAGTGACTTTGAGCATGTTTCCATATGTCTCTTAGCCTTCTTTATGTCCTCTTTTGAAAAAGTGTCTATTTAGCTCTTTTGTCATTTTTTTATTGGGTTGTTTATCTTCCTTTTGTTAAGTTATATGAGTTCCCTTTAAATTTTGGAAATTAAACCCTTATTGGAGATAACATTGGCAAATATGTTCTCCCATGTAGTGGGTTTCTTGTTGTTTTGTTGATGGTTTATTTTGCTGTACAGAAGCTTTTTATTCTGATGTAGAACAGAATCTCCCAAAATTCATCTGGAATTAAAAAACACACACTGGAATACCTGTAGCGATCTTGTGAAAGAAGAACAAAGTTGGAGGGATCACAACACCAGATATCAAGCTCTATACTACAAGGCCACTATTCTCAAAACTTCCTGGAACTAGCACAAGAACAGACATATAAACCAATGAAACAGAACAGAGAACCCAGAAACCAACCCAAGCCATTATGCTCAATTCATATTTGACAAAGGAGGCAAGAGCATACAATGGAGTCAAGAAAGTAACTTCAATAAATGGTGTTGCAAAAAAACAAAAAAAAAAACAAAAACAAAACAAAACAAAACAAAAAAAAACTAGACCACCAACTTACACCATACACAAAAATAAACTCAAAATGGAGAAAGGACTTAAATGTCAGCCAGGAAACCATAAAATTCATGAAAGAAGCCATAGGCAACAAAATAGTAGACATTTGTCGTAGCAATATTTTTACTTATTCAGCTCCTAAGGCTAAAGAAACTAAGGAGAAAATAAACAAATGGGACTACATCATAATGAAAAACTTCTACCACTCTCTTAAAGGCTAAGCTTGGAAATGGTGTGTCACTACTTCAACCATCCTGCATTGGTTAAAGCAGCTACAGGGAGGCCCAGATCCAAGGGGAAGATAAATACATTCCACCTTTGAATGGAAGTATTGTCAAGGAATTTGTGATCACCTTTCACCCACCACTGTTTCTAATCCACTAGGAAGCATTTGCATTACATTTGCATGAAGGATTCAGTGTATATCTAATAAAATATAGCCTCTTTGAAGATTGGTTAAGTTTGAGGTGCCACAGCCTTTAATATACATTATATTTAGTGCTGTAATAAGATCACTAGACTTTTCCAGAGCAATGATAGTACAGCAATTGCCTTTTAATGTACACATGAAAATTGTGACTTTGCAAATGAACTTGTGAAAATCAATGGGGATATTTATATCTCCTTTCCAATTTTGGCAGAGAGGGTCAATGGTTTCACGTATTGGCTATGGGTCAGAATGGGGAGGGGGAGGATTTAGGAATCATTGTGGGTTGTTAAAACTGTAGACAGATACTCAGAGAGAAAGTGGGCTGCATTCATTCCAACAGGAGGAAGAATGGAAAAATTCCTGAGAAAGACAAAGAGATCAAGGGTCAAGAAAACAGGATTGCTATACACAGCACCAGGGAGATGACAGCTTTGAGAATAGTTTCGGGAACATCTTAATGCTCACCAATTGTTTATTTAATGGCAAAAAAAAATTAGTGAAGAGATGGCAGGGGTCTCAGAGACAGTGGACCTGGGAATAAAGGACTTCCTAGACTGTTTGGGGAGGATTAGATATAATTATTTGGAGGAACCAAGAAGAACCTATGCTTCGCACATGGCAGATACTAAAAAAATATTAATTTTTTTTAATAGAAAACATGTTTTCTTTGAGGTATAAGAGTAAATGGAGAATAAGAGGCATTAATGGAAAATATTACTTTTGGGTGTTAAAATATATAACATACCTGTCCAGTGGAACTTCCTGCAATAATGGACATAATCTACATCTGCACTGTTCAGTGTGGTAGCTGCTGATTGCATGGGGCTATTGAACCCTCAAAATACGCTCATATGACTAAAGAAGCAAATGTAAGAATTTTGTGAATTTAATTAATTTAAACTATAAATAGTTTCCTGGAGCTCATGGTTATTGTATTAGACAAAGTGATTTATTTAATACGTATTTGAGGCAAAGTCTAGAATACAAGGTGGCACTCATTAACCTGAAGTGTATACTGTTGGTATCTTGAAATTCTTTAACCTTCTGGCAACATTAATTATTTACTGAGTTACACTAAGCAGGTAGTAGAAAAAGTTAGGCTTGTGGCTAATAAGAAGTGAATGAAAGGGCCTGAATATAATCATGTAAGACTAATATTAAAGGAGGGGTAATCATTTAGGGACCAACTGCTTGCTCTGGAAGAAAAAAAAGACCCTGGAATATGTCAGTAACTATTTATCAAGAATACCCAAGTTAGCTTAAGCAAAGAAGTTCAGAATGCTTTTCAGCCAGCAAATTGAGTGAAATAAGTATTATTTATAGTCACCTGGTATAATTTCTTATTCGACTTCTTCTGATGGCAGTAATGGAAGTGGAGCAGTTAAAACATGTTCTCCGGGGTACTGGTACTACTGCCAAGAGCGGAAAGCTTTCATCTTCCAAAGCCTCAATCAGCCAGTTTCTCATCTGCATCCCATCAATCATCACGAAGGAACAAGCTCATTATCTCAGCACCAGGGACAAAAGTCTTTTACATGACACTGAACTTCGGAGGACTGCAACACATGGCAGCTTGCCATCATATCTTTAAATAGAGGCCTAGTGCACAACATTCGTGAACTGGGGGAGAGGGGTTCCCACAGCTCGGCCTCAGCCCTTTAGCAGTCTGGAAGCCCTCGATGGATGTCTGACTGACGGCTTAGGCCTGCTATTTCATTGAGAGCAGCGGTTTTCAACCAGTATGCCGAGCACACTAATGTGCCATGACAATTCTTAAAACATGCAATTCCTGACTATTTAGTTAAGGGCACTGATCTTTTTACTCTTAGATTGTCAAATTAAAAAATGGCAACAGCCAACACAACAATAGCCATCTGGTGTGAATGAATCAAAAGCATACCTATTTTTTAAAATCAAATTGACAACACACACACACACACACACACACACACACACACACACACACACACACACCCCTTGGTGCACAGTAGAGTGTTAGTAATTTTTGTATCCTATGAGAGGAATAAAGTTGAAAATTGCTGATTT
The DNA here is from genome assembly GCA_963924515.1 of Vespertilio murinus. Taxonomy (NCBI): domain Eukaryota; kingdom Metazoa; phylum Chordata; class Mammalia; order Chiroptera; family Vespertilionidae; genus Vespertilio; species Vespertilio murinus. The sequence goes on from OZ004704.1 coordinate 202,959,058, forward strand.
AGAGTATTATGTTTCCTCTGATTTATCCCTAACACAACTGGCCAAAGGGGATGAAATATGTCTGTGTGCAACTTATGTGAGAGGATGTGTGAAATAATGGGGTAAGGATTAGATTAAAGAGGCTTCCATACAAGGGGTTCTTCTGAATACTGGAAGGTTGACAGAATAGGAAAGATGCCTCTGTGTGTGTGTGTTTGTGTGTCTGTGTGTGTGTGCGTGTGCGTGTGTGTGTGTGTGTGTGTGTGTATAAAAATAAAAGGACATATAAAAGACACAGCAATGGGGTAATAAAATGTGCACATTAAAGTTTGTTTCATTTTAGTTTAATTGATTTTATAAAGGAATTTTTTTTGACCTGCAAGAAATAATTTAGCTAAAGACTAGAGACCATTGTGAAAATGGTAAAGTTTTGTTTATGTTTCTTAGGATATGAAATCACTTGTCCCCTAAATAGAGAGTTTTAATGAAAATAGATGAGAAACCAGGGAAGTGGAGGAGAAAGACATTTAAACATATTTTTCATGTGTATGTTTTTTCATGTTTTCTTCATAAATATTGAATTTCCCTTCTGGGCTTGCAGTATAGTTTTTTATAATTATTTTGGAGAAATAAGAAATGTGAGAAGGAAAATGGGCATTTTAGAACTTACCCAAATAATATGCTACACCTGGCTGATTTTATTTAACTCTCCAAGCACTATTCTAATGGTGTAGATGTCATGAACTATGATGACATAAGGTTCTATTTTCCCCACCTTTGACACACATTGTCACAGTGCTGGCATCTGTGTCACTACTAGTAGTTATTGCTCTATTTTCAATGTATAGGGCTATAACCCTTATCCTTTTCCCCTTTTCTATATAATAAATATTATACTCTTGTCAATAACATGCTTGACATTTTATTTTTTAAAAATATTTCTTTTAAAATATGTATTTTTATTAATTTGAGAGAAGAAGGGAGAAGAAGAAATAGAAACAACAATGGTGAAAGAGTATCATTGATCAACTGAGTCCTGTGTGACTCACATAGGGATCGAGTGTGTCCTGACTGGAGGTCAAACAGTGACCTCCTGGTTCATAGGTTGGCACTCAACCACTGAGTCACACTGGCCAGCCTATTTCCGACATTTTCTAATTTGGATGCATGTCTGTGAGAATAGCAGCCATGCTCAAGAAATTCATCTTCCAGTGAGACCAGCCTAATGTTTCTCTGTAATAAGGTGATGAAAGTGTCTGTAGTGATGAGTCAAAGCTAATAAAAGTTCTTCTCATTATGTATAAACCACAGAGTACTGGCATTGTTAGGTTCAGTGTTACTTAGAAGAGACTGCAACACACACTGATAACAGATTCAGTATTTCATAGAGTAGGACTTGTAGGGACTGTAAAACCTAATAACGCCAAACATGAGTCCAGAAACCTCCATCTGCTCTACCATCTTGTTATGTCAGAAACCTACTGAAGGGACAGTTAAATAATACACAAGGAACACAATGGGTTGAATTCCAAATTCTTAGGCATTTTGAAAATTGGAAACAAATTTAAACTTGAAGTGTTTTATATATGCACTGCCATTTTCCTATACAGTTAAGGTCAGTGTAAATTCTTTGTGCTATGGAGAGATAGCACCAATACAGTGGATAAGAAATAAGCTCTGGACTCCAACTGACTTGGTCTTAATCCCAGTTGTGCTTTCTGCTAGTTAAGCAACCTTGAGCAAGATACTATATTATCTGAACCTCAGCTTTTTCCTGTTTAAAAATGGGGTTAAAATTGTATTTTTTTGGGAGGGGGGCGGAATCCCATGAAGTAAATCATATTGTTTAATACATATAAAGTGCTTAGTAGAATACCTGGCCCATAATAAGCTTTTCATAAATATTAAATGTTCCAAGAGTAGCATAGGGTCCTTCTAGAGGAATTAAAAAAAAAGCTTGCTTGCTTTAAGGAGATAGTGGTCTTTCTGGAGGCAGATGCCCTAAATTCAGGAATGATTCCTGGAACAGTGTTCAGATGTGTCTCATCAATTGTCCCAAGAATAGATGTGATCAAGAATAGAACTGGATTGAAGATTCCAAAGAGGGAAAGATCACTGGGGGGGGAATGGGGTGATCTAGGAGGGTTTCGTGGGTCTTGCAGAACTTAATAGACAGATAGGAGAGGAGAAGGGCAATGAGTTGAGGACATTTTAGGCTGGGAAAGTGGGAACCACATCTTAATAATGTCTAGCTGATGGAGGTCTGACCTCATGGGAAAGATCCACTGCTTTTAGACCATGTTCCAATGGCAGTCGTCATACTTTTCAAAGATGGTTGATTCAAAGATGGAAAAGTTGGCTCCCTTCCAAGTATTATATATCTGGGAGTCAAATTCATGAGCCTTGGGTTTGAATCTAAGTTTGGACAATGATGAGTTATGTGACATTGAGCAAGATTCCTACTCTTTGGTGCTTCAATGTTCCTACCTGCAAAGTAGAGGCAACCACATCTCATTCAAAGGAAGGTTTGAAGAGTTAAATTCAGTGTTAGATACAAAAATATGCCAAGTATGACACTTTGTAAACAACTAGGCATTATCTTATATAATAAAAGCCTAATATACCAACTATCTGGTTGTCCAGTCATCCATTCGACTTATCAAAGTAATCTATACTAATGAAAGGGTAATATGCAAATTGGTTGGAATGCCTTCCCAGTAACAACGGAACAGCAGGCTACATGGGGTGACCAGTCTGGCAGGGGGGTTAGTGAGGGATGACCAAATGACTTAACAGCAGGCTATATGGGGCAACCAGGCAGCAGGGGGTCATTTAGGGGTGACCAGGCCAGCAGGGGGGGGGCAGTTAGTGGTGACCACGCCGGCTGGCAGGTTAGGGGAAGTCAGGCTGGCAGAGGGAAGTTAGGTGCAATTTGGCAGGCAGGTAGTTGAGCAGTTAGGAGCCAGCAGTCCTGAATTGTAAGAGGGATGTCCAGAGATCAGGCCTAAACCAGCAGCCACACATCCGCTGAAGAGTCCCAGATTGGAGAGGGTACAGGCTGGGCTGAGGGAAACCCCCCCTGCACAAATTTCATGCACCGGTTCTCTAGTCTATAATAATAAAAGGGTAATATGCTAATTAGATTGGAAATCCTTCTAGATATAATTCTGGACATCCTTCCCAATGAAGCCAGGGCTGATGGGAAGCTAGCTTGGGTCCCAGGTACCTGCAGGCAACCCGACGGGAGCCAGCCCAGGTCCTTGGTGTCTGTGGGTGGTCCTTGGTACCAGATGGAAATTGGTGCTGGTAGCTGGGGGAAGAAAGGCCTGCTCTTGCATGAATTTTCATGCATTGGGACTCTAGTATGCTAATGATATGCTAAGGCTGCTCAACCACTTGCTATGACATGCACTGACCACCAGAGAGCCGACACTCTGACCAGAAGGTTAGCTTGCTGCTGGGGTCTGGCCAATTGGGACTGAGTGGGATGGACCAGATATACCCTGATGTCCCTCCCCTGCTGGCCAACCTTCCGCATCCTTCCCTGGCCCAGATGGTGCACCAGTCACCAGTGGAGTCCCTTGGCCTGGCCTGTACCCTCTTGCAATCTGGGACCCCTCAGGAGATGTCAGAGAGCTGGGTTTGGCCTAATCCTGCATGGTAGGCCAAGGGACCCCACTGGTGCATGAATTCGTGCACAGGGCCTCTAATAGAATGATAATCTTTCAATTCTTTATTTCTTCTCTCTTACTTCCTTGCATGGGTAAACGTATTTGGGAAGATTTGGGGTTTACTTCACTTATTATTCAAAAATAGTGCCCTTCTATTTTTTTTTATTATACTCACAATTATCATTTATTACACTTAAAGGATATCAGTAGAGACAAAAGGCACATATAGTGGAGTCCAGAGCTTCCACTCATTCTCTCCCAATGGAATTTCAGAAATCAGTGCTTAATTCTCTAAGCAAGCATATTTTATAACGTGTATGACGTATTAATGGCCTTGTGTTTTTAGAGGGTTTTGGCATTTGGAGCTCCCTCCAATGCATATCATCCTTACAATTCTGTAACGTAGGTGGGTAATTCCAGAAAAGGAGGTACAGCAGAGTTCATAGGGATTGGCTATGAGAATCCCAGGCCTTGATCACATAGACAAATACCACGTTTCTCCCACACTGGGAAGACTGTACCTCTGAGAGTAACACTCTCGGCAAAGCCACACAAGGGCAACAGTTTTAGCTTTTCCTATGCTGAATGGCTCCAAAGATTGGGTGGAAAAGGTAACTGCTTTGGCAGGTACATATTTTATTCCATACATGACCTTTTAAAACATTAGCTCTTCCGTGGCTACATGAAGTTTTACTTGGGAGACTTTGCAAAACTTTAAAAAATATACGGTCTGGGTTGGAAAAATGGCACACAGACGTACATCATGTATATTGCTGGACTCATTCCTTTGTTTTGGGCTGGGGGGTTTGGTGAATGGGGGAGAAGGGGAGAACAGTGTGTGTTTCTCTCGTGCAAAGACCAGACAGAAGGCAATTTGACACACTGAAGAGAGCCGCATATGTATTCTAGGATGCGCCTTCAGGCCTGGCATTGTCCTTGGAGATTGCCTTGTGCCTCCATGCTGTCCAGTTCATCTTCTTCCCAGGGCAGGCCTTGACAAGTCATTTGTTCATAGAAGATACCTCCTGAGCTAACCTTCAAAATTCACAATGGAGGATCCATTCTCTGAAGGAAATGCACACAGAATATTGATATACTTATTAAAAAGCAAATGCTCTGTTCTGAGAGGGGAAGGAACAATTTCTCTCTTCCTTTGCTCGCATGCACCCAAAACTCAGGGCCTAGAAGCCTGCTGCGTGGGGCGGGGACAGGGGCGGGGCATGCAGTTATTTACTTTATGACATTATTTACATTTTCAGATTGTTCTTGGGATTAATTGCTGTTGGAGCCCAGATTTAATTAGCAAAGACTTCAGTAACAGCTTAATAGAAATTAAATTACAAGCCATTTCTCTTTGAGAAATATTAGGATTTATTAGCAGTCCCCCCCAAAAGCTAATTAGTTGCAATGCATGCATTTCAGCGTTAAGCGATGGGGGAAAGCTTTGTGTGCAATGGTTTGTAATTATATTGAGCACATTCCCTTCCTCATCTCTCCCCTTTCTGTGTCTATCCTGGTGACTAGTTTGGGTGCGAGATGCCTTGTCTTTACTACCAAGGCCCTCCAGAAAGCAATAATGGTCACCGAGAGAGAAATTGGCTCTACTGAGATACAGGAGGGGAGGGAGGAAGAGTCTGAGATTAAGGAAATGGTTAGGTCACAGCTCATGATGGAAAAAAATAAAATGTTGAAGCAGAAAGAAATGAGCATTCTTAGATCCAAAAAGTCTGAAACGACTTTCTTATAAATCTCCAAATGGCTAAAGGAAACTAGCTAAGCATTCCAGCTTGTGCTGTGGGCCAGGAAAAGGACTGTGCCTGTTCAGTGCCCTTGCCGAATCAGTCTTCTAGAAGGATTCCTGGATCATGTCATTCCCCTGCTCAAGAGCAGACAGCTGCGGGAATAAGCCTTGGCGTCAGATAAGCTTGAGCCCTAATATTGCCACTTGCCCATTGGACTCGGGAACATCTTATTGCTTCGGTTCTATCATGTTTAAGAACAGGTATTGATGGAACCTACCGCACAGGGTTATTGTAGGTAAGACTCTCAGCACAGAGGCACAGAGTAAAATCAATCAGTGCCTGCGTTATCAATAGATAAGGTGCATTTCTCTTGGCACAGTATTTAAGGTCTTTTATCATCTGTCTTTAAGCAAGATGCCCTGCCATTCTATTTTGGAATGCTTTCCCTGCAACTAGAGCAGTGTCTTGTCTTACAATTTGATGTGTGTCTTCCTCGATTACATGGTAAGCCCTTTGTGAGGAAGACAGGTCTGACTCAAGTGTCAGAGCTCCCAGTATCCAGGAGAGTCCCCAGAAAAGGCAGCTGCATCCCTACTTATGAAATGGTTGGTTTGCAAAGTCTTTAACTTTAACCCGCATGTTTATAAACCCAGAGTGTTTTAAGAAGAGTGTAAGCTTGCAGGTAGGACATCAGTTTGGTTTTGAGTATTCCTGTATAAAATGAAATGATTTGCCGAAACCGGTTTGGCTCAGTGGTAGAGCATCGGTCTGCGGACTGAAGGGTCCCGGGTTCGATTCCGGTCAAGGGCATGTACATTGGTTACAGGCACATCCCTGGTAGAGGGTGTGCAGGAGGCAGCTGGTCGATGTTTCTCTTTCATCAACATTTCTAGCTCTTTATTTCTCTCCCTTCCTCTCTGTAAAATATCAATAAAATATATTTTTTTAAGAATGAAATGATTGGATGAGGCGATTCATCGATAGGGGTTCTTCCTAACTTAAACAATGTCATGATTTTATTTAATGTGTTTTTTGACTTCATTGCTGTCATGTCCCCATGATGCCGAACATCACCAATTTCAAGTGTGAAATATGAGCCAAAGCAGCAATAGCCTCAAATACCCAGATGTTTCCTATCACATGGAAAGCATGTTTTTTTCTCACACATTTCTTTTCTCTTTTCAGCAGAATGCTTGACACTGGACTATTCGTTACTGTGAATGTGGTAAGGGAGAGCCAGCCAAAATGAGGCAGATGGTTGGAGGATTTAGAAGATGTTTCTAATCCTTATGTATTTTTGTCTGTTTCATATCTTCTTGGATATTCCTTATAAGAAAGTAGTAAAGGCAAAGCTTTTTCGCTGTTACCAGTTGTCCTCACATTTATTAATGGAGCCGCCCTATTCTTGTGAAAAAACTTTCAGAGAGGGTGGGGGCGCCAGGATCATACTCCCTCTTAAATAAGAGATGGGCCGTTAGTCATATGGCTTCACAGTGTTGCAGAAGTTATGAATTTTCAAATCTGTGACTCATCTTATTGCTAGAGGTGTGTTGATGAATCAGATGAGGCGTGTGTTTTTGAAAACTAGAATGAATAACTAATACTTAGTAAATTACCTAAATCCCTGAATGGGACATCAGATTCCTTGAAGAATTAAATTCCCCTCATGTGACTGGGTGAGCAATTTCTTTCAAAAGGCCATCCGTATTTGCCGGCGTATAAGACGACTTTTTGGCCCTGAAAAATATGCCTCCAAGTGGGGGGTAGTCTTATACGGCAAGTATATAACAAACTCTGTATTTTTTAGTGGAAATGTTAGGGGGTCGTCTTATACGCCCAGTCTCTTATACGCCGGCAAATACGTATTTTTCAGGGCCAAAAAAATCGTCTTATACGCCGGCAAATACGGTATTTCACAGTAAGCTCAGCCAGTATTTGGTCAAACAGGTCAAGTCTTATTAAAAAAAAAAAAAGAATGTGCATTTTAAAACTCTTTCCAGTTTCTTAGCCAGGGGCGTGATTCTTTGACATGGTATCTGAATGTGTAAATCTGGAAAACCAGCTCTGTGGTGAGCTGTTCCTAGGCGGGTGACTGTCTGACAGAATATCAAAATGAGTTCCCACATAATTGTTCCTTCTTTGTTGGAAAAGAACTAAATGATTTATTTTAGAAAATCCTTTCTTTGCATGGTTCAATGCAATCGTTAGCTTGAAGAGAAAAGTGAGAAAACCAACTAATACAAAATATGAATTCTCGAATGGATTGAAGGGAATTGAGGGGAAACAGTTGTGTTTTGTGTAAGGTTTGTGGGCTGCTGCAGTTGACACAGTAGCTGATGCTTTTTCCCCTGACATTTTTCTGAAGCCCCGGCCCTTCTTGCAATTTGAGTTTCAGTAAGAAGATATAAAAGTACTAACCTATTTTACAGTACTTTCTATATACCAGACCTTGTCTGAAGTACTTCACATCTGTTGGCCCATTCAAGGATGTGGAGCGTCTGGCCCACGGGCCATATACGGCCTATGAAATTATTTGGTCTGGCCATGCCAAGGCATTAGGGACGAGTTAATTAAATGTTGGACCAATATAGTAGGCAAATCTTTATGTTGATAACTTTGTCTGGCTTGTGAATGATGTTATAAATATCCAAATGGCCCTTGGCAGAAAAAAGGTTCCCCACCTCTGGGCCCTAGGTAATCCACTCTGGGCCCTAGGTAATCGTTGCAAAAGCCTCAACGTGATACAAGCCCCCTCTCCCCCATTTTACAGAGGAGGGCACAGAGATGTTAAGCCACTTGACTAGGGTCACACAGCTCATACAGCCCAGGCAGTCTGATTGTAGATGTTAACCTGGCACTATGTTTATCAGATGTGAGCATGCATCAGTAAATTAACTGAAGGGCTCTGTAAATTAGATTGCTGGGTCAGTAAGTCTTGAGTGGGGCCTGACATTTCACATTTCACATGTTTCTCAGGTGATGCTGAGGCTGCTGGTCTGAGGGCCACACTTTAAGACCATGCACTGTTCCTCTCTGTCATACCCATTGACAAGGAAAAGGTTGTGATGGCAGATAAACAGTCACAAATTTTCTATTTCCAAAGTCCAGACTGTGAGGCTACTGAGGTCATGGAAAAAGACGTGAATGCTCATACCTGGCTCTTTTGGATCCAGAATCTAGAAAAACTTCCCAGGTTAGAGGGAATGGAAGAAAGCACAGACATTGGTGGCTTCCTCATCCTTTCTCTTCTGGACTCTTCCCTGAAGAGGCTGGGAGGAAAGGCGGGGGTGCAGAATGGAAGCCCCAGATAGGTTTGGTAGATCTGGGAACAGAGAGAGTCTGTACCCTCCGCCAGGTGGAGCCCATGGGAGCTTCCCAGCTTTGGAGTTCCCAATGCTCAGCTTCTGGAGAAACTGGGGCAGTGACAACAAGGAATGTAGACAGGCTTGAAACATTCTTATAAAGTTTCTTGGAGCTTCAACAAGGGGAAGGAAAATGATCCCCATTGAGCCTTTAGAAGGATTCAGATCTGGCTGGTAGAGAACAGCTGACTTGCTGCGATTGTAGGGCTAGAATGAAGCAAAGAGCAGTGATCTGTGCGGAGAGATGACCAAAATGGTAAAGAGATGAGGATGTGTCCTGGATGCTGTGTGGATAGATGCCTACACAGGGGCCTAAGTGCCCACCCTCTGCCACCTGTCCCACTTCACAGGAACCAGATCAACCTCTCAGACCTCACTTGTATCCCTAGAAAAAGGAGGTGGGTGGTTTTCCCCCCAGCATCTCGAGGAAAAGAAACACAACCAATTAAGTTTGGTTCTATACAAGAGAACTATTTTTTCCTGCATATAAATTTATAGGATAAAATCTATACCTACTTCAGATCTGTTACTATGTAGAAATGAAGAGGATTCTAGTACAGGGGGCATCTGTGCCACAGACTGATGAAGGGACCCATGGATAGATTTAAAACCAATTCATTGTGGATCCATAGACATGTCCAGGGAAGTCCCTGCAGGCTTTGGAAATTCCCCTATTGAACTGTAAAGAAACTTAGTTTGAAATTGAATAACCCAAATGCTTTAACTTTTGAGACAGAAATAAAATGGGTGATTGAAAGAGGCAGATACTAATTATATCAGATATAATTCATCTAGGGCTCCAACTTTCTTTCCTTGGGAAGCAAAGGATCTTTCAGGTAGTATCAGCCCAGACCCACAAGGTAGTTGGAGGCCATTATCAGGTACTGAGAGAGCATCTCCAAGTAGCTGAGGTCCAAGGCCAGACCTCTCTTTGGGGGTTAATTCTCCAGGACACAGAGGGTCAGGACTTTCTTCCTTCATCCTGCTGTCTGGAACACCAGTTTGGTGGGTGGGGTTTTCATACCCATCATTGCCAGGAAGAACGTAGTTGGAATGGTGTCTGAGAAGAAACCTGGGCCTCTGATGACTTTATGTAGCTGAAGTCACCCAACGTTGACTGCCTAACTCTAAAGTGAGAAATAAAAATCCACTGGACTTAAGCCATTTATTTTTACTTTTATTCTCCTTTACCATACTATCTAATAAAGATGGAATATGCAAATTGACTGTCACACTATTACAAAGATGGCGGTGCCCATAGCCACAAAATGGTGGTGTAGTTGCCTCAGCCCCAACAGAGTCCCCAGTCCTTTCAGCTTAGCTTAGATGGGTGGTGGCATGTGCATGGTGCAGCTGCACCCGCTCTTAGCTCCCTAGCCACCCAGGGCTGGCCCCAGGCACAGGCAAGCCTTAGATGGTGGCTGTCCAGACGCCCAGGGCTACCCGAGACTCAAGTAACCAGGGCCATTCGAGGCTTGCGCTGCCGACATTGGTAGCAGCAGAAGTGTGATGGGGGTTTCACCTTCCCCTGATTGCTGGGTCACCTCCTGCTCCCAAGGGCTCCCGGACTGTGAGAGGGGGCAGGCGGGGCTGAGGGACCCTCCTTGCAGTGCATGAATTTTCATGCACCAGGCCTCTAGTCATGACATAAAACTGCATATTCTTAACTTTCTGATTTCAAAAGATAATGCCTATTATCTTGCTTTAAAAATGTCCTTATTTTTTTTAAAGGTCTCACTAATTATCAGAAACATATGATTCCAACTTCAGTCCTCAAAATAGACATTTTTGAGGGGTATTTTAATTGCATTGAAAAGACATTTCCTTGTGGAAGACAAAAGTTTTCTTCAGTGTTTGCTCAGTGTTTGAGTGACTTCAAACTTTCATCAGAGTGTTCAATGTTCATTTTCACTAAGGATACACTTAAATCCTTCTGGCAGGCTTAGTTTTTGGAATGCTCATTTTTATACTAAGATTAACATTTTCTGTTCACAATGTCTTATTCACTGTATACTTATATTGTAGTGGCTTCTCTATCCTCTCATTCATTGTAAGGGAACCTTTTAGTGACAGGCGGTGAAGGTTTTCTCTATAGTCACCTTTGGTGTGATTGTACTTGCTGTCCCCATCCAACTGTGTCTTTTCCTCCATTCATTCATAAATGAGTTATAATTGCCATAATTCTTTTGCAATCAGTCAATTGCTGCAGTTACAAATGGTTTATTAGAGTGTTAACCTCCATTAGCTGAGAGGCTAGGTCATTAACTGCCTCTGATAACCATTTCTCAAGGTTTATGACTTAAATAATCACTCAAACAATGACTTTTACTCTTTTATCTGGCCCAACACAAAGTTTTGTAAGAACTTAGAATTTAGGGATAAAATGAATAATATCTGTTAAGAAATACATGTAGACTTGAACCTCCAATTTTGATTTGAAACCTCCCAGCAGAGATGAGACACAGTCTGTAACTGCCATGCACCCAAAAAGCATTCACAATGACAATGTGCACTTGTCTTCTGGGGACTGAAGTGTGTAGGTAAATTAAATGTTTTCCTTTTAATTTCACATTTCTTGTTGAAGAAATACTAGCCATTTTAACATAAATCATGTAGCATCAATGATCTGTGACTTTCTCATTGCTAAGCCATTGTATGCTACCTATACTTTGTTTTCTGTGGTAAAGAAGGAACTGATTCTTAGAGTGAAAGGAGCTATTATTATCAATTTGTATTTGGCATCTCTAGTGATTTAGGAGGATAAGTCATGACATGAAAAAGACAATGAGATTCACAGGTTAGGTCATGCCACACCAGTGCTCACAAAGCTTCCCATTTTTAAGGTGCCTAGGAATAAAGACTTTATAGGCAGGGAAAGTGATATGTTTGGGGTGCTAACTCATAGAGTACCAATTTCCCTATTCCCAAGGAGAGAATGATAGTATTAATATTTTTATTCCTAGATATTTTGAGGATGAAATGAGATATTGCCTATGAAGCATTTACAAATGGGATGAAAGATTAAAATGCCACTTCTATATTCATTTAGCCAATACTGTATGCTTTGAAATTGTTGCTTTAGATTAGAAAATGCATATTTTCTCATTGTATTCACTCATTCAATAATTTAAGTACTTTCAGGTATATAAACCTAATGAAGTTTTAAAAATAATTTTATTTTATTATTTTTTATTTCTAACATAGACTGCAACCAGACTTGTTTTGGTTGACTTAGCACTTGTTCAAAATAATTTATTACAGTAGGAGCATGAACAATTTCTTTTTCATCTTTGGTACTTATGCCTATCACACAGTAAGTTTTGAATACATATTTGTTAAATTTTTCAAATATACCTGGTCAAAATTAATCGTTCTCTCTTTTGTGATTCCTCATTGATGTATTTATGAAATAGTTTTTTTTTTTTACAAATATTCTATCTTGTATCAGTTCTTTATATTTCTGCATGCTCTCCTAACTTGCATAGACTTAGAACATAGTCAGAGCCTATTTCTTTTTTGTATCCCTCCCAATCCCTGACACCATGCCTAGCCTATATTGTAGCATTTCCCAGAAGGTGTCATTGAAGACTGACATAATAGGGGAGAGGAGAGGAGAGGAGAGAGAAACATCAATGTGTGAGAGACACATCAATTGGTTGCCTCCCACAGGCACCCCATATAACAGGGTATTTTCTTAGTATCTTATTGTTATTGGAATAAATTAGCACTCTCTTAAGTGGCTTCAAATAGTACACATTTATTTTCTCACCATTCCAGAAGTCAAAAGTCCAAAATCATTGTCACTGTGCTAAAGAAATTCAAGGAGTCAGGAAGGTTGGTCCTTTGGAGGCTCTAAGGGAGAATCTCTTTTTTGTCTGTTTTAGCTTCTAGAGGCTGCCCTAATTCCTTGGCTTGTGGTCTCTTTCTTCATCTTCAAAGCCAACAATACATCATTTTCAAATTTCTTTCTGCTTCCTTGTTAACATTGCCTTCTCTCTGTTCCTGAAATGTTTTTAAAAGTTCTTTCGGCAGGAGAAAAAATGATATAGGTTAAACACTTGGATCTACATGAAGAAAGGAAGAGTGTCAGAGCAAGAATAAAGATAAAATACATTTTTTTTTTACTTTTCTTATTCTTAGTTAATGTAAAAGATTAATGGTTTTTTAAAAACAGTAATAGTATTATTGATTGACTATAACATATGGCTACATGAAATAAATGATAGCAATGCCACAAACAATGGAAGGAAGAATTTGAGGATATTCTCCCATATAGCACCCATAATTTAAATAAAATAATTTAGTGTTATTTTATGGTTCACTTAGGTTATTTAAAAACATACATTGCAGATTCTAGGGCAACCATAAAAAATTTTTAAAAATTACGAATGTTATACTAAGATAGGAGATATAATTAAATTATAGAAGATGCTAAATAAAAGTTAGATAAGACAGAAAAAAAGAAAAAAAAAACAAAGAACAAAAGTAACTAATAAAAATAGCTAAAAAGATGGTAGATATTAATCTAACTATACCAATAATCACTTTAAATGTAGATGGTTAAATGTAAAAATTAAAAGACAGAAATTCTGAGTGGACAAAAAGAAAAGATTAAACTATAGTTGTGTCTTAGAAACCCACTTTAGCTGTAAGGGTCCGTATAAGTTAAAAGCAAAGAGATGGAGAGAGATGTACTATGCTAACACTAATTTAAAAATGGTGATTGTTTTGCCGAAACCTGTTTGGCTCAGTGGATAGAGCGTCGGTCTGCAGACTGAAAGGTCCCCGGGTGGATTCCGGTCAAGGGCATGTACATAGGTTGCAGGTACATCCCCACTAGGGGGTATGCAAGAGGCAGCTGGTTGATGTCATCAATGTTTCTAGCTCTCTATCTCTCGCCCTTCCTCTCTGTAAAAAAGCAATAAAATATATTTTAAAATATGGTGATTGTTTTGATTTTTGGAATGAAGAAATCTTGTATGGCTTACAGTTTTATCACCGAATTTATGAAAAGTTTTATGTAATTGAACAAAAGTAAAAGTGTTAGTTTATATTACTTAACTGTCTCCAAACCAAAGTATTTTAATTTATTTGGTAATACTAGAAAAAACACACCTATACAACTACAATGTTACTTAACCACTCTCAGCCTCAACTGTAAAAAGAAGACAAATATACCTAATAGAATTTATCTTAGGTGCATGATGAGTGGAGGTAGCATACCCAGAATCATTCTAATATAATACTTGCATTGCATAACACTATTTTCCCTCTGGTTCTCATGCAGTAATAACACTTCTTTTTCTACTTTCTTGGTCATCTTTCTATTTTGTAAATATCCTTTTTTCCCCTTCTGTAATTCTCTTTATTTTTTAAAATATATTTTATTGATTTTTTACAGAGAGGAAGAGAGAGGGATAGAGAGTTAGAAACATCGATGAGAGAAAAGCATCAATCAGCTGCCTCTTGCACACCCCCCACTGGGGATGTGCCCACAACCAAGGTACATGCCCTTGACTGTAATCGAACCTAGGACCTTTCAGTCCCCAGGCCGATGCTCTATCCATTGAGCCAAACTGGTTTCGGCTATTTTTTTTTAATTTTTGCATATTATATTGCATCCATCAGTCCTCTGTATGACATTATTATATAGAACAGTGATTAGGTGAAACCTAACAGTTTAGACATAGATTTAGCAAGAATTAGTAAATGATTATGGTAGTATTGGAGAATTTTAACACATTGTCCAGATGGTAATTCTCTAGAGTTAAATTTCTTGTGCTCCAGATGGAAACATTTTTTTTTTAGATAATGTGAGTAGCTAGTAGAGGCTCTGCGTTGAGTTCTGTGATAGGCATGGGGTAGGAAGGGTAACTGTCACTATGGCTTGAAAAGAATAGATGGGAAAACTATCCCTTAAAAATTAACGATGAGGAGAAAGAGGAATGATATAGTCCTTCAATAAAGTCTGAAGAAATTCATAAAAATTAATTCCCAGTGTTAAACAGTAAAGTAAATAAATTGCTTTTTTCACACTTATGGCTTGGAAAATAACATTTAAACTCCCGGCTGCCAAAATGAATAACAATAATTATAGGAAGCCTGCTACATACTGGTCATTTTAATTACCATGTTTTTATTTTTGTGATATAATTAGTTGGTTGTTTTTTGAAAAATTTGACAGAGAGGCTTTTCCAGCTGGTTTCAGGTCCCGTCTCTTCTAATGAGTATAATTATATCTTCCAAGCAACAATGTCCAGAATCCAAGGAAGTAAGGAGGATTAGACACTGAACATCTTGTATTGCAGAAAAAGAATTCAATGACATTTGCTGAAGCCGGTTCCAAAGGCATTTTGCAGCTACTGAGCCAGCAGAGGACAAACTAAACTCCATGCCTCTTTTGGCACTGGCAGGGATGAGTGGTCGTGCTGGGTGGTAGCTGTGCCTGCCACGTGAGTGGTACCCTTTCTCCACTCTGGTTCAGGTTAAACCCTAATATTGAGGCAATGGCTACGCAGTTATTGAACAGGAGGCTGTAGAGTCCTTCACCAATCCTTCAATGGCAGCTAGAGTTTCCGATTGGTCTTAATATTGTCCTAAATGCCCTACATAAAGAGCCACACTTTCTATTTTTTAAAAATATATATTTTATTGATATTTTACAGAGAGGAAGGGAGAGAGATAGAGAGCTAGAAACCTCGATGAGAGGAAAACGTCGATCAACTGCCTCTTGCACACCTCCCACCGGGGATGTGCCTGCAACCAATGTACATGTCCTTGACCGGAATCGAACCCAGGATCTTTCAGTCCACAGACCAACGCTCTACTACTGAGCCAAACTGGTTTTGGCAAGAGCCACACCTTCTGTCACATCATTGACAAGGCGAGGGAGAAGCAGCAAAGGGGTTTGCTGTAGCATAGCTCTAGTCATAAAGAAAGAGCTATAGACAACTTTATCAAGTAAGCAGCCAATTGCGCCGTATACCAATATAGGCGACCCTCCTGATCACAGTCTGTGAGCTATTAGAATGGGTAGCCAACTCTGGGAGGGACCATGCGTGCCTTTTGCACTGCGTGCTGTGACCCCAGTTGTCATCTGGGGGTGTGTCGAGGTCTCTGAGGTAATACCTCATGGTGGCAGTTTCTGGAGGCTAATTAAGAGTTGCATAGAAGATGAAATCCCTGTATCTGCTTTCAATGAGCTGCCTGTTAATTTGGAGCAGCCCTTGGTTCTGATGTGATGGGCTAGTGCAATTAGAAGTAGTTTATGGCTCATTTCTGCACTGCTTATTGCTTTATGGTTATGTCAGGACACCACTCCCCGTTGTTAATGAGGACCCTCCTGAAGTGAAGGATAACAAGCTGAAAATGCTTTCTGCTTGTACCAGGCCTTAGTTGTGGTACTACAAAGGACATCACGTGGACCCTTTCCTTACTCGCATTGTGTACTGGCCACGCGAGGGCAGAGGTTAATGGACAAGGTTTATCAACCATGATTCAAACAACAGAGAGGGTAAGTCCCTTGACCATTGTCGTCATCAGGACTCTCAGACTCTTACACCTTCTCTCTCCCCAAGCTTTGACACCTTCTTTGCTTCTACTCCCATTTACAGTAGAAAAATGTGCAAAAGTAGAAAGTGAGAGGCGGGAAACATCTCCTTGTGTGTTCGTCTCTTATTTGAAAAGGAACAAGAATTCTTAGGAGCTTCTACTAGACCTTTATTGG
This sequence comes from Vespertilio murinus, assembly GCA_963924515.1. NCBI lineage: Eukaryota > Metazoa > Chordata > Mammalia > Chiroptera > Vespertilionidae > Vespertilio > Vespertilio murinus. The sequence continues at coordinate 202,975,538 of OZ004704.1, forward strand.
GCCAGAGCTAGGTCTCATACCCCTACCTATAATAGTCACAGTCAAAAGGCAGTGCAGTCACTAAGATGGGCTTAAACCAATTATGATTCTTCCCCTGGGATTGAGTACATCACCGAACAAAACTGGGGTCCTGACGACCAGGAAGAATGAGCTGATGGCTGGGCACCCAAAATTGGTGGACACATCTACTTATTGACAGTGGTCTCTTTGGAAAATATCTAAGCCACCATTGTTTTCTAGGTTGTCATGACTTCCTGCCTGGGGTTCTGGGACGGAAATGCCTTCAGGATACCAGATGGCTTTCTCTCAGTGCTCTAGTCAAGTTGTGACCCATACAAAAATAGGGAGAGAGTGGTCCTTTTCCAAAGTTGCTTTGTTGTATCCACCACTCACAAGTTTTCTCACCGAAAGAGCTCATTCCACAATGATTGGCGCTCCTTTCTCAGTGGAGATTAGATCCAGGCCCTGGAGTTGGGGTTGGAAACAGATACCTGTGCCTTCATGATTCAGCTTTCTCTGGCAGGAGATTATCCATCTCTCTAAATATCATTTCAGAGACAGTTGTATGTTATGCTACTTGAAAAAAATTAGTATTAACAAAACAAAACCAAAGTTAATACTGTAGATTTTTAAGAGATCAGACTTTAGGATTAACAAGCATGAGGACTGCCCCCAGAATTTTTGACTCAAATAAACATGTACGTTTAATATATTTGGAAGAAACCCTATCAGAAGTTTTGTATTAGATAAGAAACTTGTACTGTAATGGGGACAGGCCAACCGGAAACATCTGGTCTGGGAAGTGGTCAGGTTTACAGGGTACTATCATGATTTAGACCCTATTTCATGAAATGAGAAGAAACCAGGTTGGGGAAATACAGGTGTCAGTAATTCTGGGGATCGTATAATGACTCAGAAATACAGATGGCGCCTGACTTAGTGGTGGCTCAACTTATTGAAGTATAATTGATACATAGCATGATATTAATTTCAGTTGTTGTAGGAACGTAATGATTCAATAATTGTAAACATTGCAAAATGATCACCATAGTAATTCAAGTTAATGTCTGTCACTATGCGTAGTTATAAAATATTTCTTGTGATGAGAACTAAGATTTCCTCTATTAGCAATTTTCCAATGTGCCATATAGTATTATTGACTATAGTCACCATGCTGCACATTATATCCTCGTGACTTATTTATTTGATAAACGAGTTAAATCTTGATGAAGTCACAATTATTCCATATTTTCCCTTTGTTGCTCATGCTTCTAGTGTCAGTTCTAAGAATACATTCTCAGATCCAAGGTCACGAAGGTGAATGACAATGCGCTTGACTTTTACAAGTGCAATGTTAACATTACATGAGTGGTTTTTGTTTCCTGGATTATCACCAAACATTGATTTTCCTTTAAATCTTAAGAATCACCATGGCATTAACCTCTCCATCAGTTGTTAATATCACAGCCACAACAGAGTGAAAAAGAGCGGGTTGGGGTAGGACCCAGCATCCTGAATATGTGGCTTCTGTTTCAGGCTCTGCCTGTGTGGCAGATACTTGGTGACCTTCCTGTCATCCATTTTCCCTCCTTCTGTTAACAGTCTCTGTGATTTAACACTCAGTGCCTCTTCCGTTCTCAGTCCATATGCTACCTGTGGAATACCACTCCTTTTTTAGGGATAGGCACATGATCAAGTCACACCCTAGTCCTGGCTATACACAAGACAGTTTGGTTCAACTAGCACCTTTTCATTTAACAGAGACATTGAGATACGATGAATGTTTTGTTAGTAATTATGGTACAGAAGCAGATGCTCCTTCCCATTGGACTTCACTCCAAGAGAATAAAGTCTGGAGCTAATGGTAGATACCTGACAGTATAGGGAGAGGATCTGCCTGAGAACGGAGCCAACTTAGAGGATGGAGAATCAACAAGAGAGAATTAGACTCTGGTGAAATTTTATGAGATTTGCATTAAATTAACGTGAAGCTAGTCTACCTTTTATTAAAATTTTATCCTCACTTGAGGATATTTTTTCCACTTTTTTTAATAGACAGTGGCAGAAGGGAGGGAGGAATAAAGGGAAGGAGAAGGGAAGAGAGATTAACATTAACGTGAAACATATTGATTGGTTGCTTCTCACACATGCCCCAACCAGGGTCAGGGAAATCTGCAACTCAGATTCTTGCCCTTGATGGGGAATTGAACCCAAGACCCTTCAGTCTGCAGGTTGATGCTCTAACCACTGAGAAAAAACTGGCCAGGGAGAGCTAGTTTTCCCTTTTATCTTTCATTGATAACTCCTCTTTTTGCTTAAGCCAGTTTGGGTTAGGTGTGTAGTCACTTGCAGATGAGAGCCCTCCTGGATGCAGATAATAAACCTTGACTGTGTCATGTTACATCTCTGGGCCTCTGCTTTGACTCTGAGATGCCTACGTTCTCTTTTGGAGACTGTGAAACAAAGACACTGTAAGGTGAAGTAACTATCTTCAAGGTCATACAGTATATCCTAGAGCACTGAAATCTATAAGCTCAAGTTTTGAATGTTCAGTTCTGGTGCAGAAAGAGCATTGTTTTTTTATTAAGCAGAAAACTGGATGATGATGGCTTCTGCAGACTTGCTTGGACCTGAACATTCCAATATTATAGACAGGAATCTGAGCCGTTAGGTAAATTACTTCACATGCTCACCCCGCTGAGCTGCAGATGGACAGTACAGTACAACATGTACTAGGAGAAGTGCATGCACTCACAGTTGATATCCTATGAGATCTGCAAATTGTACTTGACAAAGGAAATTAAATTTGGCTCAAAAAAAGCTTTAGGCAGTTCTGAAATATCGAATGAGCTCCCACTCTTTCTCTCTTTCTCTTTTAAAAATATCTCAGGTTCATGAACTCATTTTCTTTGCCTCACATTTCATCATCTCCTTAACAGATGGGGTGATTACCCACATCTTGGCTAGGATAGAAATGCAAGACTGCCACTTTCCTGGGATGGTTCCCTTTTCCTGCAGGCTACAATAAATGGCACACACCTGCATGATTGAAAAGACCCCCTTCTTACACTCTAAGTGCTTAGATTTTTTTCCTTCCTCCCTTCCCCTTCCCTTCCTTCCCCTCCCCGCTCCAGTTATTTCTCTATTTTCCTTCTTATTTTCTTTCTGCATTCCTCCCTTCCTTCCTCCCTCTCTCCATCCCTTCATCTTTCTTTCCTCTGCTTCCTCTCTCATTCTCAGAGAAAAAGTAGCCTCAGGATTCTCCTCCAGCCCCATCTCTCCCCGCAGGAAAATATTTTATTATTTCATTGTCTTCTGAATGACTTAGGGTGCGAGTATCGGCTGTCGTTCCAAGTGACTGAAAGAAAAACTTTAAAAAATCTACAAAGCATTTTTTATGTGCTTGAAACTTGATAAAAAAGAAAAAATAAACTTGGATTCCAACAGAGGCAGAATTTGCAGACAGCAGGAACAATCATGAAAAACATTTCAAAATCTAGCTTCTAGCTCTATCTTTTCTTTTTACAAATGACTGCTAGAAGACCGGAATGGCTACTGGAGCTGCTCAGAATTGTGCAAATAATTCCTGGCATGGTTAGTCCAATCCATATCAAAACCTTTACTGATATTCTGCCCAGAACAGAGCCAGATTTCCTTCTTTATGGAGAACTCCTGAGGTTTCTAGGTTTTACATGAGAAATTCACTAGAATAGGGCCATAGTATTCAGAAGGATGCAGCAGATGGCCAGATTTATGTGATGTATTTTAATATGTATAACTGTTGAGTTATTTACATAACCTCTGGCTTAGTATTTCAATATTCATATTTATTCTATTTTTTTTCTTAATATGTATATGTAGATTTATAATTTTACATAAATGTATAATTGCTATATCTAATCTACTCTCTCATTGTTTTCTTTTCTCTTTTTCTTTCTCTTTACTCTCAGCCTTTTAGGAAAATTACTTCCTTTTATTTTATGCTTATATATTATATAAAATTATCAATACATTTATATAGACATTATACATATATACATATCCGTAAGTAGAGTTTTTGATATTATGTTATAAAAATAAGATAATATTAGACCCACTTAAATACATGTTACTTTAGCTTCTAGTTCAACTTTAATTTTTAAAAAATATTCTTATTGATTTCAGAGAGGAAGGAAGAGGGAGAGAGAGAGAGAGAAACATCAATGATGAGAGAGAATCATGGATCGGCTGCCTCCTGCAAGACCTGCATTGGGGATCGAGCCCACAACTGGGGATGTGGCCTTGATCAGAATCGAACCTGGGACCTTTCAGTTTGCAGACTATGCTCTATCCACTGAGCCAAACCGGCTAGGGCTCAACTTTAATATTTTAACATAGGCATGAGTCCTTTAATTATAGATTGAAGGAAGTCTTGGATGTATTAATCTTAGTCATTTTGTAGTCTCTTGCTAGTAGTCTATACTCTCCCACGAACCACTCCTAATGTCCTTCACATGCCCTATTTCAACTAAGACAAAGAGGAAGAGGACTTGCATATTGAAAGTACACAATTAAAAGTTGTCAAATGGATGGTAGAACTCAAGCTCTAAATAGAGACTGAAATGTAATATCAGAGGAATATGATGGAGTGGGTTGGGAATTTATCACGTGTTGTAGCTCAGGTTGAGTGTCTATTCTAGGGCACAGAGTGTTGAAGTTGGAAGGCCTTGGAGCTAATTTACTCCTGTATGTCTCATACTTTATGAGAATAAGAACTACTGGGGAAATTTGTTGAGAAAAATGACACTCTTGGAGCTTGATTCAGTAGCAGTAAGTGTTATCCAGGAATATGCTTTTTTAAAAGAATATTCCAGGTGATGTTGTATATAGATGATCCTCAACCAGATTATGAAAAACCCTTTGAGTACAAGGAAAGAGAGGCCTAGGGACCAATTGACTTGTCCAATCAACCATATTTCTAGCGAAGATGGAATTATAAACTAACCAGAGGCCTAGTGCATGAAATTTGTGCACAGAGGGGAGTGTCCCCTCAGCTCAGCCTTCACCCTCTCCAATCTGGGACCTCTCGAGGGATGTCCAATTGCTGGTTTAGGCCTGATCCCGGCAGTCAGATATCCCTCTCACAATCTGGGACCACTGGCTCCTAACTGCTCACCTGGCTGCCTGCCTGATTGTCCCTAACTGCCCCACCCCTGCTGGCCTAGTTGCCCCCAACTGTCCCCCTTGCCAACCTGGTCTCCCCTAACTCCCCCTCCCCCCCTGCTGGCCTGGTTGCCCTTTACTGCTGCCCCTGTCAGCCTAGTTGCCCCAAACTGCCCCCCCCCCCCCCCCCCCCGCGCCAGCCTTATCTCTTCTCACTGCCCCCCTCTGCCTGGTTGCCCCTAACTGCTCCCTCTGCTGGCCTGATCACTCTATGCATCCTGCTGCTCAGTTGTTTGGTAGCCCCTTCACTAATCCCCCTGCTGGCCTGGTCACCCCACACAGCCCTGCTGCTTAGTCATTTGGTCGCCCCTCACTAATCCCTCTGCTGGCCTGATTGCCCCACACAGCCTATTTAGTCATTTGCTCAGTTGCAATGGTCACTTAGTCATATATATATATATATATATATATATATATATATATATATATATATATATATATTCTCCTTCCTTGAAATGGAGTACTATTGACTATTAATGCTCCTCCAGGTGTTTTATTTTCATAATCTTTGGTAAAGGCTCTAAAAATGGTTCAACTGCTCTGGTCTGGTGACTCAGTTGGTTGGACCATCATCCTGTACAGCAAAAGGATGTGAGATTCATTTCCCAATGAGGACACACACCTAGGATGCAGGTTTGATCCCTGGTCAGGGTGAATATGAAAGGCAGCTGACCTGTTTCTCTCTCATATTGATCTTTTTTCTTCTCCCTTCCCCTCCCCCTCTTCTTTTCCCTCCCCCTCTCCCTCCCCCTCTCCTTTTCCCTTCCCCTCCCTCTCCCCCTCCCCCTCTCCTCCCCCTCTCCCTCCTCCTCCCCCTCTCCCTTTCTTCCTCTTCCTTTCCCTCTTCCTTTCTCCCTCTCCCTCTCTCTTTCCCTCTCCTTCTCCCTCTCCTTTTGTCTTTCTTTCATTCCCCTTCCTTTCTCCCTAAAAACAATATACTAGTACATACCTTCAGGTGAGGATGAAAAAAAAAAACCCTGCAAACAAACAAAAAAAGTGTTCCTACTGGCTTCCTTTCCCCAAGTCTTCATTTTCAAAAAACCATTCTCCCAAATGAGAGATTCAAATTTTCATGTTGGAATGGTTCTTAGGAGATGGAGACTGAATCTTATTAAATAAGTTATCTCAAGGTAATGTTACTTTTCAGGTAATCAAGGAGAAGAGATTTAGGAAAGTGACTTGCATGTCCATTCAGAATATTCTGTCAAAAGAATGTTAAATAATCTCATTCCATTTGCCGGTTGGTTATTTTCACTTAGAATCTGAGGAAAATAACTCTGTTGATATCTTTGAAACTGGCTTTGAATCTTCTCATTTGAACATTGCTTCATGCAGGTGGTGGAAGAACTCATTTGGTGAAATGGAATAGGTCAGTAGTAGTATTAAACTTTGGGGATTATGCTATATATTCATGGCTCATTGTGAAATATTTTTATATCTCCTGTGCTTCAGGGGATGAAGAATATTGCCCGTACAAGTTTACAAAGCTTTATGTTTAAACATAAAATAGTTTAAGACCTCATGGGGCAATCTAGTTTACAATTAAACTGTTGTGGGCAATGAGCCCCTCATTAAAAACACAAAGTAAAACTTAACTCACATCATTAAAGTACCTCTATTCATTACCACAAACACGCACCATCTGGGGTGATTTCGTGCCTCCCAATTTCTTATTAGCAGGGAAGGGATGGGGCTGACTTCTTCCGGAAATCAGGACATCTTACATAATGGAAACGTGTATTGCTGATGGCACGTGCTCCGTAATTACTGATGGGATCCTCTGACCAAGTGCTAATGCTGAAAAATGTCTTTCACCAGTGCTTTGAAAAGAACTCGACTTGCAAATTTCTACGGAGGTTTGTTTTTCTTAACGATGTTGTCCTTTTATGACTAGAAAGATAAAGTTTAAGTGTTACATTTTAAAAAGAAATACCCATTTTTCTCAACTCAGAGTAACGGTAAAAAAAATAACTCCTTGTTAGTGGGTACCACCTTTTATGTACTAGCATGATACTAGAGTGATCTCTTTGGTCTTCTCCGTGGCTCTTTTAAATAGATAAAACAGGCTGAGAGTGGTAAGTGGCTTGCAAAGGAAAAATAACTGGTGAGTCACAGATGTGGGGGTGATGCTTCTCAGGGGACATTATTCATAAAGCTATTATGAGGCTGCTCCTTGGGGGAAGTAGCTATTGGTATATAAAGTGACTCCAGCTGCATGGAAATACCTTGATACCTTAAGGTAGGGATTACAGTGTACCTCTGCCTCTCAGAGTGTGGTCCAGGAACCAGCAGCTTCTGTATCACCTCTATGCTTGTTAGAAATACAGGGTCCAAGAACCGCTGCATTAAAATCTGCACTTGGTTTTTTATTTCATTTATTTTAAAAAATTTATAGGACCTGCATTTTAGACAGAATCCTCAAGGGATTTGTACATATCTTTTAAAAAAATATATTTTATTGATTTTTCACAGTGAGGAAGAGAGAGCGATAGAGAGTTAGAAACATCAATGAGAGAGAATCATTGATCAGTGTCTTGTGCACACCCCCTACTGGAGATGTGCCCGCAACCAAGGTACATGCCCTTGATGGGAATCGAACCCGGGACCTTCTAGTCCACAGGCTGACGCTCTATCCACTGAGCCAAACCTGTTTTGGCTGTACATATCTTAATGTTTGAGAAGCACTGGGCTAGATGATCTTTTATTCTATTTTATTAATATATATATTATTGATTTTAGAGAGGAAGGGAGAGAGAAAGATAGAAACATCAATGATAAGAGAGCAGTCATTGATCCATTGTCTCCTGAATGCCCCCTACTGGGGATTGAGCCCACAACCCAGGCATGTGCCCTGACCAGAAATGAACCATGTTCTCCTCGTTCATAGGTTCAACACTCAACCACTGAGCCGCACCTGCTGGGCTGAACTTGATGATCTTTGATTTATCTTTACTCATACCTTTATTTATGTCGTCCATGCAAACCAAAAGACTCTAAGCCTCCCTCATGTACCATCCATCTTTTGAGGACAGCAGCCCCATCTTGTATAGTTATGCAGCACCCACAGCTTTTAGCACTATGACTTTCCTAGTACTTATTTTAATGTAGTCTTGATGTATAACTGAATAAACAAATGACTGTCTTCCTTATGTAAATAGAATGATTATGAAAGTTTGGCCATTAAAACTTTGTGGGTGGCAAAGTCTTTTTAAACATTGGATTAGGCCATTCCATTCCATTTTCACCCCATTTTTTCAAGATAGGGCAAGTGATTTTATTTGGAACATGTGGCTGGACATTAAACACTTACGACTAAAGCTCCTGTGTAAGACAAGCTTTCTCTACTGTGCCTGTCACTGACCCCCCACCCCCAGCTCAGAGACAAGTCAAGTTCCACTTCCACCTTCCCAGTTATCTTGTCCTCATTGTTGATTATAATAAGCCTCTAGTTTGTATCAGTCTCGTCACCTGCCCCTTGACTGTCTCTATCAACTGTGAGCACACAGTTTGGATTTCCTGGACAAATCCTTATCCTCACATTTACTGTACAAGGGCTACATCAGCAAACCAGACACAGTGTTGGCAGAATTCCCCATCTGAACATGCACTGCATCCAGAATAGAGCTGGGACTTTCAATAAAGATACAAGTAAAAATATTTTTTTAGAACCATGAAAAAATGCAGGACTTTGACAAAGGAGGAAGGAACAGGTCTGGATAGTTTTCCTGCACAAAAGTCATTGATATATGTGCCCTGAGAACATCTGGAGGGCACAAGCAGAGAGGGCGCAAGCAAGACTGCAGAGGGGTCTTCGCCTGGGGTTCTCTGAACCTGGAGGAGGCAACTGGTCACAGGGCTGTTCAGCTGGAGCAATCAGCCTCTGGATTAATACTGCTCTGTGCCTAAAGTTCAAAACTCTTATAGCTTGGAGGTGGGGATGGGGTTAGAGAAGACTGGAGATAAATTGAGAATATGGGAGGGAAAAGGAATAGGATGACTAAAACTGGTCTGGTTTTTCTTTTTGATCTTACTGCATTGCCATGGAGTCTGGATTGTTGAAATTTATATGCTAATTTATGTATAGTAGATATAAATTCCTGTTTGGTGTTAATGAGAACTATTTTTAATAAGCATGAAAAGCAGAATTCACAGAAGTGGGAGAGGCATTATATTTGTTACTGCTCATTATCATAGACTAGAGGCCTTATGCACAAAATTCGTGCAAGGACCTTGGCCGGGGCCCCTGCCCACTGCGGCTTTGTCCTGAATGAAGGATGTTTGGTCTAATTAACATATTATGCTTTTAATATTATAGATGACTTGCGAGATGTGGTTGGGAGAATTAAGAAGTGTTGCATTTTGACACACTTTTTTTGTAAACTTTAGTACTTGCACTTTATGCTTTGGAAAACTATTTTCCTGACTGTACCCACCATTTTCTCCTTATGTTTTCCTGTTTTTATTCTTAAGCTCAGAAAGCAGATGGCAAAAAATTAAGAAAGGGCTATATGTTAAATAAAATGATTAGAAAATCATTCTGATTCCCTTTACTTTAAAGATCATCAAAAATACCATGCCAACTCATATTCAAGAAGTTGGGCTGGATATTCTCTTGAATTTACCTGACCTCTGAGCCTCTTTACATGATGTCCTGGTTGACAGAATAGAGTTGGCTAAGAGTGTGGATTTTGTGGGTTGAAATCCTAGGGTTCTATCTCATCTCTGCCCTTCCTAGCTGTGGACCATAGAAAAGTGAAGAAACTTTGCCATGCTTAGGGTTTCTTATTAGGAATGTTAGTAGCACCTATTTCCTTGGGTGATTGAATAAGATTAAACAAAAGTGCTTAGCATAATGCCTGGCACATAGCAAAAGAACATTATATATTCACATCACCTACCATTCAGATATTCAAAGAACAAAGGATAGTAAAGCAAAGAGGCCCTTAGAAAGCAAGTAATCTATCAGCCGCTGTTTGGGGGCTTGAAGCTTTGGATAAATAGGAAGGTAATGTTTGCCCCATATACTAACTGTCAAAGGCTATAGATTTTTAATAGGTATGGAGAGAACTGGAGTTATATAGGTGTAAACTATTCATGAAAATAACTCTGAATCTAGTTCTCTATAGTTTGAATTTAATAGAATTACCATGGGATAGAATATTGTAATAACTATATATGGGGCTTGTGGCTACTGGAAATACTGAAGGGACCATTTTGTAAAGTATGTTTGTCTAACCACTATGCTGTACACTTGAAACTAATACAAAATAATATAAAATGTAATTGAAAAAACCCCCACAAAAACTAGAACTCCCCTAGGATAACTGATAAATCTGTTGATAAACATCATAGAGAAGAGGTAAATTTTCAGACTGTGATTTACATATTGTAGAACATATGTTCATACTATACATCAGGAGAACTACAATCCATCTGTCTTTTCCCATATTTTTTCCCAATTACAAGTGTCTTAAAAGATGGCATTCTTATTCCTCAGATAAAAAACTGAAGGTCATAGCTGTGTAGTGAGCAAGTGACTTAATTTGGACTTGCACTTACATCTATCATCAGATCCTCCACTTTCCCCATTGTTTTATGCTCCCACAGCACCTGGATACGGAAACAGGGCTTTGGTTAATTGAGGGAAGCTTCCTTTAATAAATGATGAAACTACTTTTGTCAGAATTGCTAGTGAGTTTTTTACCCTGTTGGTTGACTGAGGGTAAAAGGATGAAGTCAAGGGGCTCAGAAGTTAGCTTTGGCTCCGGAAAGCAGGCTTAAGACCTTCAATGACATCATGTGAGTGTCTAAGAGAGTTTTGTTGTTAATAGCAGAAATACTTTACTGGAATTCATTTCACAGACATCTGAGTTCCTACATGTGCTGTACATTGTTCTAAGCAAAGGAAATATAGTCTAAAGCAAAATTTATCATTGTCTTTGACTTTAGAATGCTTTACATGTATTTTTTCTCACTTCATTAAATACTTTGGCTTATAGAATACTATTTGAAAACCATTTTTACTAGTTACAGCTTCTTGATACTTTTAGTGCCTGCTATAAGGATACTTTTATAGGCAACTTTAAATCTTACTTGTTTACCACTTACTAATTATTGAATGAGGAACTATCAGACAGTAAGAACTTTAGGCATTAAAACAAGAGTAACAGAATTTGGTCTTAGATTGTTAGAAAAAATTGATAATAATTATTTCTTCTTCTTCTTCTTCTTCTTCTTCTTCTTCTTCTTCTTCTTCTTCTTCTTCCTCCTCCTCCTCCTCCTCCTCCTCCTCCTCCTCCTCCTCTCCCTCTCCTTCAATATATACCATTAGAAAATGAACAACTTAGATCTTATCCCTGGAGGTTTCTAAAGGCTGCTTGCTTTTACAGTTTAATTTGTGGCTGCAGTCACTTTCCTAACTTTTCCTCCTGTTACCATTCTCTAGTTTAATCTTCAGACAAATTTTATTTGTATGAACTGACATAGTTACTAATCTTATTGAAAGAGTATTAACACGGTCCTGTACTCAAAGAGTAGAAAAGGCCAAGTTTTAGTCCCCGAATCACCATTTACTAGTCAAATAACATTGGACAAACTTTCTGGGGTCAGTTCCCTATAGTTTTAGTGTTGTCTTTAAAAACCAAGAGAAAAAAATTGATGAGGATTTTTTTTTTTTTTAGGTTTCCAAACATAGCACATTAACACTAACTTATTTTTTATTTAGACTTCCTTTGGGAGTATGAATCATGTCTCCCAAACTAGATTGTCAGGTCTTTGACATCAGAAATATTGTCATACACCATTTTGAACCCCCTAAAGCATTTAATATGCTTGCAATATACGTTTGGCAGTATTTGACTGACTCACGACAAGAATGAATAGAAATAATGTAAGGAATGAAATCACTAATTTTAATTGTTTACATACATGAATATACATGAGGGAATTTTCTTTTTTTTCATGTAGGTGAGGAAGGAGGAATTTTGGTTGGAAACGAGGCTGAGAGGACAATGTACGTGAACAGGAAAATGGAAAATAGCTCTCACTTGGTACCTTGTCAGGTTTCCAGATTCTGTGGAGAGAAAGGATTGGAGCATGGTCCTTAGGAATTAATGGAACTGTATTGGGGTCCAAATATCAAGACAAGTCATAGTTAGGGGGGAGCTGTTTTCACCTTTGTAGGGAGCTCAGTGGTACTCAGATAACCTAATGACTGGAAGCTTTAGAACATCCTGAGGTCATACTCCAACAGTGTTCATTGGCCCTCCAATGACAGGTTGGTTGCAGGAGTGGTGAAGATTCCGTGAGCAGCTTCTAGGGAAATGCACAAGGACAAGTGTGAAGGGATGGAATATTTGTTCAATAGTCAGGGTTCCTCCTGGCCTCTGTAACTGACAGACTTGAGGGTACAATGATGCAGTTTTTTAATTCTCCAAAGCATAACATGAACAAGATGACTTTTTTTAGCTTTAAAATATTGAAGGATTATTCCTTTATAAAAGGAAGTCACAAAAACAGGCATGGAACTAAACTTCTGCACAGGAGAAATGGAGTAGACATACTTGTTTTTATTCCTTCCATTAATACAAATAAATTCCAGGACAAACATCAGAGAACTTTTATTTTTTATTTTATTTTTTTTAAATAAATCTTTATTGTTCATATTATTACAAATGTTCCTCATTTCCCCCCCCCCCATTGCTCCCCTACACCAAGTTTCCATTCAATTCTCTGCCCTTTCCCCATCCCCCATTGTCCTCATCCATAGGTGCAGTTTATGTTCAGTCTCTTCCCGCCCCGCTCCACTCCCCATTTCCCCGAGAATCATCAGTCCACTCCCCTTCCATACCTCTGATTCTATTATATTCACCAGTTAATATTGTTCATCATGATTTTTACTTCCCTTGGTTTTTAGACTCACTTGTTGATAGTTACGTGTTTGTTCATATTTTTATCTTTATTTTCTTCCTCTTCCTAAAGAACCCCTTTTAGCAATTCATATAATTCTGGCTTGGCAGTGATGAATTCTTTTAGCTTAAATTTATTTGTGAAGCTCTTTATCTGGCCTTCGATTCTGAGTGATAACTTTGCTGGGTAGAGTATTTTTGGCTGTAGGTTCTTGTTGTTCATCACCTTGAATATTTCTTGCCATTCCCGTCTGGCCTGCATGGTTTCTGTTGAGAAATCAGCTGACAGTCGTATGGGTGCCCCTTTATAGGTAACTACCTGCTTTTGTCTTGCTGCTTTTAATATTCTCTCTTTGTCTTTAGCTCTTGGAATTTTAATTATGATGTGTCTTGGTGTGGTTCTTTTTGGATTCCTTTTGTTTGGGGTTCTGTGTGCTTCCTGGACGTGTAAGTCTATTTCTTTCACCAGGTGGGGGAAGTTTTCTGTCACTATTTCTTTCAATATGTTTTCGGTATCTTGCTCTCTGTCATCTTCTGGGACGCCCATAATTCTGATGTTCGTTCGCTTGAAGTTGTCCCAGAGGTTTCTTACATTGTCTTCAACTTTCTGGATTCTCTTGTCTTCTTGCTTCTGTGGAGGAGTGTCCTCTGGCTCTTTGTGTTCCAAATCTTGGACTTGATCCTTGCAATCTTCCAATCTGTTTTTAGGACTCTGTATAATATTATTTATTTCAGAGATTGTATTCTTTATTTCTAGTTGACCCTTCATTATTTCTTGTTGATCCCTTATCATATCCTCATAGGTCTCATTTATTTTATCGGCCTTTTCTAAGAGATTGTTGAACAACCTTATAAGCGTGGCTTTGAACTCTATATCCAGTCGCTTTTTGTCCTCCATTTCTTTCGTTTGTGATCTGATTCCTCGTTTTGGCATTTTCGCTGCTTCCCTGAGTTGGTAGGTTGGGAGGATCAGCTGTGTCTATGCCAGGAGACAACCTTATTCCACTAGACTTGGAAACCTGCAAAAGCCTCTCTGATTTCAGCTTGGAAGGGGCAGAGTTTCAGGGTGGAGCCTACAGCCTTGGCTTCCGGTTAGCCCCGCCCTCTGAGGTTCCTGAGTCTCAGTGTTCCTCAGTGGCCTTTGGTACTCGCTGCAAGCACCTCTGAGAGAAAGGCACTCTAGAGTTTCGCCCACTACCAGACAGTGTAGTCTCTCCCCCAACAAGCCCACAACTGGGCTTCAGAGCAGTTGGAAGTGGGGTTAAGAACAGTCCGGAGCTTATGTCTCCTTCCCGCTAGGGCAATCTCGCGGCCCAAACAACAGTCTGTCCTCTGTGCGCACAATGTGCGCGACTCAGGGGATCTGCTTTTTGCAGCCCCCCTGAGCTTCTGTCTTACAGCCCAGATTCCCTCTGTATGAGGCTGGAGCCCGAGGGTCTTGCCCAGGACTGGGGTTCAGTGCAGTCAGAACTGGGACTCAGCACATTCCTGAGCTTTTGAGTCCTTCCCGCTGGGGCAATTCAGCAGCTCAGGGAACAGTCCCTCCTCTGCGCGCAATGTGCGCGACTCCGGGGCTCTGCCTTTTCGCCGCTTAGCTGAGCTTCCGCCTTACAGCCCAGATTCCCTCTGTGAGCCTGGGACCCCCGGGGTCTCGCCCAGAACTGGGGTTCAGTGCAGTCAGAGTTGGGGTTCAGCACAGTCCGGAGCTTTTATGTCCTTCCCGAAGGGAACGCCAGCCAGGCTCTCAGCCGCCCCTCCTCTCCGGCTCCGTCCTCTCCCCGCGCGCGCGCACCGTGTCTCTGTACCTTAGGCTTTTACAGCTCCTCTGGTTTTCCTTCTGGTTTTCTCTTTCCTTCTAGTTGTACAATTCCCAGTCAGTCAACTTTCCTGTAGTTCTGGATAGTGTCGACTCTATATTTTAGTTGTATTTTTTTAAATTGTTGAGTGCAGCTGCAGTTAGGCTTTTACCTCTGCCGCCATCTTGTTGTCTCTCTAGCAGGCTCCAGAGAACTTTTAAAAGTGGAGAGAAGAAAGCTAAGAAACTCAAAATCCAAGGAACGGCAACATGGTGATAAATTCCCTGGGTTTGACTTGGAGCTAAAGAAGCCAGAAACCACCTGGCTGGCATGGCTCAGTGGTTGAGCATTGACCTATGAACCTGAAGGTCATGGTTCAATTCCCAGTCAATGCACATGCCTGGGCTGTGGGGTTGATCTCTAGAGTGGGGTGTGCAGGAGGTAGCTGATCAATGATTTGCTTTCACCATCGATATTTCTATCTCTTTATCCCATTTCCTTCTTCTCTGAAATCAATAATTTTAGGAAAGAAAAAAAAAGAAGCCAGAAACCTCAAAGTACTAATGGGTGCTGATCCCTACCATCTTCCTCAGGCTCACCAGCCCCCTCAATTCCCACTGACAAGATTCTGCTCTCTCTAACCACAGGGCAAGGAAAGTAAAATCACAAGAAGGCAGAAAACTTGTGTATTCTATTCCTGCCAAATACCACAAAAAAATTTGGTGTCCCCATCTTCACTGTCACACCCACCACCAAAGGCCAAGTGGGGACCTAGACTTTAACAACTCACCAGGCTGACATGAGGAGCCCACATACCAACTATTGGAATATTTTCAGAGAAGGCCAAGTAGAAGCTGGGACTTTTATCGTCACTCAACAATCATGAGGTCACCCCTCCCCACCCTGATGCCAGTAAAGAACATGTAAAGACAATTATGAGACACTCCCGCTCCTCCTAGCCAATGAGGTATCATTGGAGGCCTAATGAGAGCCAGAAGCCTCACCTCCATTCAGCAAAAGTGATGTCAAAAGAAGTCAGTTAGAATAGCAGAAAGTTCGAGTAAGATTCACAGTGTCATAACATAATATGCAAACATCCAGGTCTCTATTGAAATTCACTCCTGGCAGTAAGATCAATGAAGATCTCAAACTGAATGGTGACAACAATCAATAGATTCTAATATCAAGCTATCAGAGATATTAGAATTAGTTGGCAATAAATTTAAAGTAGTCAACATAAAAAATACTGCAATGAGCATGATGAACATACTTGAAACAAACAGATAAACAAACAAAAGGAGATAGAAAGTCTCAGCAAATAAATGGAAGATTTAAAGAATTGAATGGAAAATTTAGAATGGAAATATATCATAACCACAATAAACAAAAAACCCAATAGATAGACTCAATAGTAAAATGGAAAGGATATTGAAAAAGTCAATAAACTACAAGAATAATAAAAAGCATTCAAACTGGAAAGCAGAGAGAATGTAGACTAAAATAAATTAGTGGAGCCTTATGGACAGGTGACACTAGCCATAGTTTGCCCACGGCTGCACTATACTGAAAGATTTAACATTCATATTATTGGAGTCCCTCCCATATAGAGAGCAGAAATAGATCATTTGGATAGCTGTAAATGACAATTAAGGAAATTCAATTCCTATTTCAAAAACTCCATAAAAACAGATTTTCAGGTCTAGATGATTTCACTGCAGAGTTCCACTAAACGTTTAAAGACTTACTGCAATTCTACACAATCTTTTCCAGAAAATAGAAGAGGAAGGGCACCTCCCAATTCATTTTATGAAGCTACTCTGACACGAGAGCTGGACCAAGATGGTACAAAAATATTATAGTCCCATAGTGGAAGTCTGAAACATTTGACCAGAGGGCTGAGTTAGGACATCTGGATTCTGTAGTCAGACAAGCTCCTCCCTTATTGAATGACTCCCTTATTCATTCATTTGCTAATGAGCATTTCCTACATTTTTTTTCTATGAGCTAGGTCTGAGCAAAGTAATGAGGGTTATTCACTCTATTAGCTTCATTTTTTTCATATTTAACCGAGTATTGGATTCTAAACTTTCTCCTAATTCTACCAATAAAAAATTCAAAGGTTTTTAAGATGATCTAGTAGCTAAGAATCATTATTAAGCACTGGTGGTAGTCTATATTTGAATTACAAAGTGCTTAATAAACTGTAATTGAAAGATTGTCTTTATACCTCTTCATTTATGCAATGCCTAACAAAATAGCTTTTCACATAATAGATGTTCACTTAAGTTTTTATTGAAGACTTATTTGATGAGTTTATCACTGGGTTAATAATTTAGGACAAGAGCTTCCTGAAGCTGTCACCCATTCTCACATGCACACAAAACTTAAATGACAGTATTTAAAATCTCTTCCTAGGCCATAGCTCACCAGCTGTTTTAATACAATCATGTAATGTTTAAATGTTCCATATTAGAAGCTCATATAATTAAGCTCAAATGTATTTTAAAATGACACCCATTTTTAATCGTATCATAGTGATGCAACTATATAGCAAATACTGTAAGTATTCCTATTATAGGAGATAGAACCCTGGAGAGACCATCAGACCGCAATGATGACTTTTAAATCTGAAAATTAAATCTGTGGTGTGTAAGGAGGACTGAGATGCTTAAAGAGCTGTAACTCACCCAATTGATTACTCTCTGAGTTTCAGAATGAAAAGTGTTCCATGGTCTTAGGTATTTTTATAAAACATGTGCTGTCGTAAATTTTCAAAAGTGATGTAATGGATGTTTCTCATGACTCTCAGGGACCTGGTGAAATTGTAGAACTAGTGTCTATTTAGGAGATTAAAAACAAGTTGATATAGTTTGTCTCAATTTGCCCTTTTTTCCAACTGTGACTTTGTTTTGGGAAATGAAACCAGATGGACTATGGACTAGGAGTTAAAATTCTAGGGTACACTTAAGAAACTGTTCTACAGCCATCGTGCGGTGGCAATGGACTCATACTAGATAATGTTATAAAAGTTATTGCCCCAGCCAGTTTGGCTCAGTGGATAGAATGTCAGCCCGCAGACTGAAGGGTCCTGGGTCTGATTCCCGTCAAGGGCATGTACCACAGTTGCAGCCTTGACCCCAGCCCTAGTCAGGCTCAGTGCAGAAGCAATCAATATCAAGCTATTAGATGTCTCCCTCACATAATATTCAGTTTGTTTCTTCATCTCTCCTTTTCCTATTTCTTAATGTAGTTGAAGAAAGCCAATGAGAAGATCATCAATCATATATATTTTATATAAGTCCATCCTTCTTACTATTTTCCACTCTCTCAACTTGTTCTCACCAAGAGAAACAAAGGAGACAAACAGGTGAAAAAGAATGGGGATCTGTTAGGCGCTCAGGGCTCAGAACCTGGCTTTCATACTTTTTCAGAACTTTATTCCAAGCTCCAAAATGTGTTTACTATTGCCACAAATTTTATCTAGCAAAAGTATCATTTTGCATTACTTTTACCAAGGAATTTGGAAAGGTTTTCCACTACCTTATGAAAACTGAAGCTGATGAAGGAATTTCTTGTCCCAGGTGGAGGAAACCAAGTCTTTAAAAACTTATTTCACCTAAATGACAGTCCTACCCCTAGTACATTTCATTAAACCAGTTCCCCAAAGGTCTTTATTTACTTCCAAATATCATCTCTACATTATATATCTTGAAGGATTCTCATCAGCTACCTTCCCTAAAGCTCCTTGTGCCCGTTAAGCTGAAGGATAATAAAAAAAATGACAGATCACAATTGGAATTTTATTTTCAACTCAGACTTCTGAGAACACAAGAGTAGGTGAAATTAAAACCTCAGTACCTGTCAGAACTGAAGTTGCTTTGTCAAGCTAGCTTTAATTCTCCAGAGTGTGATCTGCTTCCTGCTTTTCCCTAAAGTAGAGCCAGTCTTCAAGGTAAGTTTTTAACATCCTGGATGATCAATCCCCAGATTTATAAATCCTTAAGCATTTCTGGGTACATGGAGCCACACACTCTTCTTAAAAAAAATATTTTATTGATTTTTTACAGAGAGGAAGGGAGAGGGATAGAGAGTTAGAACATCGATGAGAGAGAATCATTGATCAGCTGCCTCTTGCACACCCCCTACTGGGGATGTGCTTGCAACCCAGGTATATGCCCTTGACCGGAATCGAACCCAGGACCTTTCAGTCCGCAGGCCGACGCTCTATCCACTGAGCCAAACCGGTTTTGGCCGAGCCACACACTCTTTATGCTATTTTACTAAAAGAAACTTTGTCTTGGCAAACATTTTTCCCAGCTAGAAATAAATAAATAACTAATCTATATTTATTGATTAGCAAATGTTTATTTAGATTAATTGAGTGTATTGACATTATACTAGGTATTGGGACATATCCCTACCTAATAGAGATTAATTTTTATAAAGTTTTATTAAAATTGATATTTTGAGAAATCCTTCATTAGGTAATTTTGTCATAGTGGGAAAATGTTGGGGTGCACTAACACAAACCTGGATGGTATAGCACCTACCACACACTTAGGCTCTATGGAATAGCTTATTGCTCCTAGGCTACAAATCTGTATAGCATAGAACTATACTGAATACTATAGGTAATGGTAAGACAATGGCATTTGTGTATATAAACATATCATAATATAAAATATAGTGCAGTAAAATATGGCATAAAAATAAAAAATGGTACACCTGTATAAGGCATTTACCATGAATGGAGCTTGCAGGACTAGAAGTTGCTCTGGGTGAGTTAGTGAATGAGTGGTGAGTGAATGTGGAGGCCTAGGACGTTACTGATTACTGCTGTGGACTTTATAGACACTGTCCCATGAGCCCTCTTTCTACTTCCTTCTGCCAGAGTCCAAAATAGAACATGGAAGCTGTCAAGGCTACTCCATGAACAGGGATGTGGGCTGGATTAATTGAAAATATCAAGGGTAAAATGGCTGTGTAAGGTGTAGAGCATCTCAGTATGACTGTCCAGAGGGAGTGAAAGGTGACCTGAGGATAAGTAGGAACAAGATGAAGAGATAAAGAAACACAGGGACTGTGATGGCCATGTCATTTTGGCTATTGAATGTGGAACAGTGGTCAGATTGATGAACTTTGTGGTACTCATGAAAAATAGGGTGTTTACATGGAGAGGGTATAGAGCTAAGGGCAAAATTCAAGAGGGATTATACAACCGCTCTGTTAGGTTGGAAGTCAACCCAGGTTCAGAGTATTCCAGAGGGCTATCCTATGCTGCCCAGTGACCTGCAGAATAATCTTCTCTGAATGACTTCTGGTGGTTGTCAAAAAGCCAGCCACTGATCCATTTCTAGGGTGAGACTGAAAGAATCCACTTGACAAACTCAAGTTTGTTCGGTCTCAATGGGGATCTCAAAATCAAGGAACTAACATTTTCTTCCAACCAATGGATAAGTAGTACTTCCAGATTGCTTGTAGAAGGCTTCTGGTTATCTCCAGACAGCACAAGTACTTTTTAAAAATATGTTTTATTGATTTTTTTACAGAGAGGAAGAGAGAGGGATAGAGAGTTGGAAACATTGATGAGAGAGAATAATCGATAAGCTGCCTCTTGCACACCCCCTACTGGGGATGTGCCTGCAGCCAAGGTACATACCCTTGACTGGAATTGAACCTGGGACCTTTTAGTCCGCAGGCCGATGCTCTATCCATTGAGCCAAACCGGTTTAGGCAGCACAAGTAATTTTGAGGACTAATTTTTAATCTGTTGGAAGGAAGATCACAAAGTGGAATTATCAGCACCTGCTAGTGAGAATCTACATTTGGAAACCTTGGAAAATATCTCCATATCGACACAATGAGGATTTTATCTCTAAATCTTGTAGCATTTATCAGTGTAATTTAGTACAATTAGTGCAAATTATCTTTTGTAGATGGGCCTTAGTTCATGAATTATTTGGTTGGTAATGAGCTTTCTTTAAATGATCAGAGAGACTGATGTTACTTTGTGTGAACTTGCATCTTTGCAAGTCAATACAGCAAATTGCACCAATTATTCAGCAGGCCCCATGCAACTTCCAAGTTGGCAGAAAATAGAAGAGATGAAACGTAGGACCAGAATGGAAAAATATGATGAGGAGTAAGGTTTTCCAATTTCTGAATTGAAAGTTGCCTTTCCACAGCAACTGAAGCTTGAGGCCAATTAAAATTATGTGTGACTACTAAACTAAACCCCTCCTCATCCTTAAATTAGAGGGAATTTGAATCTTAATTATGATTAAAATTCCGTGTGAAAACCAAAAACAAATAACTCCACCTGAGATTTCAGGACTCTCTGATGCTACTCTTCTCTCCTAACTTAACTGGGTTTCCCATATTGGATCATATTAATCTCTTGATATTCTTCCTAGCTTGCTGGAAAGCCATCCAGGTGTCCAGCCCTAATGAAGGACAACTGTTCTACTTGAACAATCCAGGCAATGAGGCAAAACCCACAAACAACAAAGTCATCTACCTTGGGGTGGATCTAGAATTTGCCATCCAGTTAGATTTTTGTATTTAGGGGTTGGCATTTAATAGATGCCATTTATATCCGATAGAGATATTTTCTATTAGGATTCACACACACACACACACACACACACACACACACACACACAAATAAAAGAGAAATATGCAAATTGACCATACTTTTGTGATGCCCACCAGCCAATCAGGAGTGAGTATGCAAATAAATCCAACAAAGATGGGGTTAATTTGCATACACAGGCACTAAGCATCTGGGGGCTAGTTTAATATATATATATATATATATATATATATATATAGAGAGAGAGAGAGAGAGAGAGAGAGAGAGAGAGAGAACTCAACCTACTAGGTAGCCATTATTATAATTAACCCTATTGTACAGATGAAGAAATGATAATTTAATAGTGTTCCATAATTTCCCTAAAGTCCCTCCCCCAAAGTTGTAGAACTGAGATTTTCATTCTTTACCCACTATAGTGGGAATATATTAAACAAAAGGATAGTAAAAATGTGGTCTATGTGCCATTATTGTCTTGATTAGTTATTGGTAAGTTTTAGGTTTGTTCAACATTAGGGTAACACTTTCAGGGGAAAAATTACAAAATGTAAATTTCTCTTTATAACTCCTAAAGTCTTGACTATTTGATCTCCAAGGATCCTGTCAGAATTAACTTTTTAAAATATACCCACGTGTATATTCCCAATTTATCTCAATTGTAATGGGATACTTACTGTTACTGGGTATGTCATTTATTTCATGCTTTGTGCCTTTGCTCATGGTGCCACTTATGTAAATTCTTCTCTTCCTTAAGTGCTAGAGGCCTTCCTTGATATTCACTTAAAAGGAAATACTCCCTCAGTTGGATCTTTCCACGAAATTAAGTGAACCATTATGTTCCCCTCCTGTATTTGGGTTAGTTATGGTATATGCTAATATGTTCATCCTCTCCACAGATTGTAAACTCCTTGAAGGCTAGTCATTTTTCTCATCCAAATGTAGGCTCTCAACAACTTTCTACTAGTTTGAAATGAGACAGAAAGACAAGGCCAAAATGTGCAATAATTCAATAGAAAGAGTGATCTGAATTTTTTTTTTTTGCTTAGGCATGAAAGGAGGAAAGAACTTCGTAGAAGAGGTCACATGTCGAATTGCTTTTCTCTATCTTCAACATTCTTGAAAGCAAATATTTTCCCTTCTTCATTTGCCTTCCGCAAATAAACATACAGAAGCCTTTTCTTTGTGAATGAAACTTAATTTTATCCTATTAATTTCTTAGAAGAGGCAGGAGTTTACTGGGTCTCCTGATACTGCCTAGTATTTGGGTCCCTTGTGCAATCACACTCAAGGCCCCAGTGCGAACATCACTGTGTTCCTAGATAATTGGATCTGGGTTTAGAGTTTGATATACTTGCCCAGAGAGGGTTGACTTACAGTGGGAGGCAAAGTGTAAAATAGTAATACTAGAAGGAATAAATTAGGAGGACAGTTTTTTTTAAGTTGTTAATTGAATCATTAAAAATGCCATTTTGAAACAGGGCAGGTAGTGTGTATTAATTGCAGCATTAAGAGAGCAATAAATGTTACAGCACCTCTTTTCAGTATGAGCTGTTAACAGAATTTTACAAGTGGGAGAGTCACCCAAATGTATTGGATGATCATTTGCGTGCTTGCTATGTGCTTGGACTGTTTCAGATTTGAAGAAGGTTGAGATCTAGGTGGGAGACAGATCATAAAAAATCAGAGAGGTGTACTTAGAGCTCCAGAAGCACAGAGGAGGGAGCAAATAACTCCCCAGAAAGGAATCTGTGAAGGTTTCCCCTGAGAGGTGATATTTAAGTTTTATTTATTAACTTAAAAATATTTTTATTGATTTCATAGAGGAAGGGAGAGGGAGAGACAGAAACACCAATGATGAGAGAGAATGCCTTCTGCATGCCTCACACTGGGGTTCGCACTTACAACCCAGGCATGTGCCCCTACTGGGATTCAAAACCATGAATTCCTGGTTCACAGGTCGATGCTCAGTCATTGAGCTATGCTGGCTGGGCTAAGCTTGATTTCGAAGAATGAATTTGCCTGGTCAAAACAGTGGAACAGAGCATCTCATGCAGAGGGTAGAGCCTATGGAAAAGATTGAATTGCCAAAAGGTATGTGTGCATTTAGGAACAGCAAATAATCCCGTGTGATTAGACACAGGGTGGGTGGTGGTGTTCCCTAGAAAGTGAGGCTGGGAATGCAAGATAGGGCCTGGGTGATGAGGTCTGATCATTATTACAAGAAACAGAGTCTTTAAAGGACATTTTCATTTTTAGCTCAGAGGAGTCATCTGACCATGTCACATCATACTTTATAAGGACTGCATTCACAAGCATGGAAGCAATAGTCAGAATCAAAAGGAAGTGTTAATGCATTAAAGCGAGAGTTGCCATCAACCGGATAATTGTGGTAAAAATCATTCAGGTCTGCCTCAGAGAGGGTCCACCATTGCCTACTACTTCCCCTGAGTACAGATTGTAAACTTTCAGGGAAATGACCTCTGCAATTAAAATGAGTGAGTTAGTTAGTACTGAATTATTTAAACCTGAATAACTGCTTGATCACAAGTAATTGTGGATTTTGGAATGTTTACAGAGTTAAATGTAAGGACTCTGAAAGGTCATGAAGCTTCCCCGGAATTTTTCCATGCTCACACCTTTTGGGTCCTAAGTGGGTGGAGAGCAAGGACTGCCTTTTGGAGGCTGACTAGAAATGGCCAAATATATCTAACTGGTAATAATGAAAACTGTATGAAACTCTTAATTTTTCTTCTTACGCTGAAAACAGGCCACATCTCTTACCACAATGAACTGACTGACGTGCTGGGTGCTGGGAAGGAGCCACTAATTAGCAACTCCAGCCTCCAGTGGGATATCAGTAACTTTTCAAAGACTCTTTCTTCAATGTCTTTTCCCCCAAGCCCTTTGGCTAGACAGATGAATCTTAAAATTCATTGTCCTCCTCTTCTGTGGTCTCTTTTTTGTGTGTCATCTACTGTTCATAGCATAGACTGTTTATTTTGAGGTTCTAATAGGATGAATAGGAGGATTTTGGCAGTGTTAGAAGTTGTCTCTCCTTGCTGTCTCCATTTCAAGGTCACTTAAGGAATCGCAGATGTTGATGCAGGTTTCAAAACCAGAATTAAGACTTGGAAACATGGTCTTTACCAGGCCTTTCCCTTTGGACTTCCTTCCTGTCCTGAAGGAGATGAAAAGTGGGAATTTTGAGATGCTTATCAGCCCAATTCCATACTCAATTTGCGCAGAGATGAAATTAGGCTAAAAAACCTCTAATGATAAAACTTTACCTGTATTTTCTGAATGTAAGATACTTATTTATTAAAGAAAAATTAAGTTTATCAAGTGCAAAACTGATCGGAGAATAAGAATTCACAAAAAGGCTCCATAGACTGCAGGGAGTATACAAAAGAATTAACTAACCTTGAAGCATATTTTCTTCTCTCTCTCTCTCTCTCTCTCTCTCTCTCTCTCTCTCTCTCTCACTGCTACCAAGGGCTAGAAATATTTAGGGTAGATTGAAGGTTTTCTATGTATAAGCCTGTTCTTCTGAATAAGCCATAGAAGCAGCTCTTCTTTTTCCACAGGCTGAGTTGAAGTGGGAAACCGGAGGAAGAAGTAAAGCATTGGCCCTGGGGTGGGCTCTTCATTTTTTTCTAACCTTGGGGGTGGGGTGTATTATTTGTGTGATGGTTTCCTGCAGTCCCTGGTTAACAGGGCTTAAGTTGTCCCTAACCCTCATTATTTTATCAGCAAATATTACTTTTTGTGATAATTACATATTCCAGTGCATTTATAAAGTGTCTAAAAATAATTATCATAGGACTCATTTTGTGAAGATTAAATTTACAACCAACATGCTGATCAATTCAATTCATCACTCATTCAATATCTCCTCTTTACTAGAGTGCTGACCTTAGACCTAGCCTGCAAGGAGGTAAGATCAAGGAAGAATTTTCCTAAAGAGCCAAACAAAATGCTATATTTGGGAAAGGTAATCCTAGAAGGCATCCCGCCCCCCCCACACACACACCTCAGGCTTGTAATGTACTTTGAGAGCAAACATAACTATTGTCATGTGCTAAGAGTTAGCTATAAGCTAATTTTAATTTTAATATTAGATTTAAAATAAAACCATAACATCCTATATAATAAAAGCCTAAAATGCAATCCATAACAACCAGTTGCTATGATGTACACTGACCATCAGGGGGCAGATGCTCAATGCAGGAGCTGTCCCCAGCCTTCATGCCCCAGGCCATCCAAGGTGGGAGCCAGCAGGGGCCCTGTGATTATCCCACCAGTCACCTCCTGCAGATCATCCCTGAATGCCAGTCAGGCCTAGGGACCCTTCTCAGGCACAAATTTTGTGCACTGGGCCTCTAGTGAAAATACAAAAGGGAATATCTGTGTATGATAGTGTCAGAGAGGATCAACTTTTTCTCTACACTTTTAGGATTATTAATGGGACATGCAGATTAAATTGATTAAAGATAAATTCAAAGGAGAAAAAAAGTTTATTTGTATGTATATGTAAGAATACAAAGTAAGTAGCTCATTAAATGGTTCAAGTTAGAAGTTTAGTAGAGAAAATTTGGTAGGAGAAAGGGAATGGGGGAAACAAGCCTTCTATGCGAAGAACACAGAGGTTACTTTAGAGAAGACAAATGTATTTTTAGGAAAACATATAGGAGATACTTTTAATCAGGTAAGACAAGTTCTGAGAAGGCCTTTTTTTCTGTATCTGTTGAATCTCCAATAGCTTCAGCTTAAAATAATCTTCATACCACCTATGGATTTCCATATGAGTTCCCACAATAGGGGGGAATCTTTTGTTGTTTTATTTTGTTTGTTGACAATTGAGTGTAGGACTCCTCTTAGAGATTTAATTTTGAGGTGCAAAGTAATAGGTGTGTTTGATTTTGAAGCTTAGTCCCCCTGATCATAGCCTGAACTTGCTATAAGTTGGGAAATAGCTCTTCACTTAAGTTGATGATAATTATGAGTGGGTCCTAGGAGAAGAATGAGGAGTTTAGCCAAGAGGAGCTGAATGTCCAACAATACAGTGGAAGCTGAGACTCAAGCAGAGATGGAGATGACCAAGAATATTAGTCTACACGTGAGAATGCTGAGGGACCTTGAAAACAGTGATATCTACTATTGATATCTATTGTTGGGATTTAAATTGTTAGCCAGGCTATGCTTATGAGGAAGTGACATAAATTTCTCACCCCAACCTTTTCAATTTGCCTAAACCTTCAGGATTATCTTCTATGTATAATATTTATTTGGTGTATTACTCAATATGCAGGGGAAGAGAGAGAGAGAGAAAGAGAGAGAGAGAGAGAGAGAGAGAGAGAGAGAGAGAGAGAGAAGAAAGAGAGAATGTAGGTGAGATTATGAGAATAAGATTAAATTTCATTAACATATACCAAACTCACCAATAGGAAAATTTACCAGGATACATGTAAATTGTGACACTTTAAATATATACTTTATTTTGATTAAAAAATTAAATATAGGGAAGTTGTGGTCACTGTGGTTTTTTTCAATGCTCATGTCCTTTAAATGACTTAGAGAATGACAGGACTGTGTGGTGCCTCACCAGGTTACAAGGAGAGAGGAGAGAGAATAGGCTCAGAAATTGAGATGAAAGACAGATCATTAACTCAGCAGATGCAGGACCTTGGACCCTGAGGTCCTGAGGAGAACAAATAAGAATTGATACTGGGATAGAAATGTGATTCAATTTTACACTTCCATTTAAAGGACAAGAAAATTCAGCAAGCTGAATGATTTCGGAAAGTCTAAAGCTGAGGGCCAGGTTACATATGTCACTAATGTGTAGTGAGTGCATAGTTAGTCACGGTGCATTCTCCAAGCAGACCTGGAAGGGAAGGGTTATGTTTGCAAATGGGATTCTGAAAATAGCCTGTGAGATCTGTATTAATTACTTCTTTTTGTTAAGAGTATTTAAGAAGAAAGCTCTAGCTGCTAGGTGGAGGATAGGTTGTAAGAGGTGAGAGTGAAATCAGAGACCCATTAGGAGGCCATTGAAAGTTTTGTGTTGGAAACGATGACAAATTAGGCTTCCGCAGAAAACCTTCCTTGCATAGCATACTTGAAAATACTGGTTATAAAAAAATAAAGCTCACGGCCCTTAATGTCTGGCTGAGGTTGAGGAAAAATAATAAAATTCTTTCCAAGTCAGAAAGGAAATATGAATCCACAGGGTAAGCAGGCTCTGGAGCAGCAGTTGGCCCCAGCATGCTGTGTGATCCACCATCCTGACAGCCAATGGTTTGGATCTGAATCGAGCCGAAGCATGGTAGGAGGTCATATATGTACTTTATTCACAATGCTAGGAGCCTTGAGGGCTAATGACCTCACTGAGTGAACCAGGGAAAACTTGCCCCCTATGGTGGGGCTGATGGGACACTTGTCTATGTTGACCTTGGCTTTGGGTACAGTAGAAAATAAAAAAAGTCTGCCCTGAGAATTTCTGACTACAACCTATACTTAAGCAGGTTTGGTCTCTGAATTCATAATAGCTGTGATGCCCTGGAACTCTGAAGCCTAAAATTTAGTGTTAATTAGATTCCCAAGTTCCTAGAAAACTCAAATATAAACTTTCCCAAGAAGAATGTAGTTTAAAATCTAACTTCAAAATTTTCACATTATTCTATTAGTTAGAAATCCTAAAGATATGAGAAAACAAGCCTCTGTGAGTCGATAGAAACTGCAAATTAGAGTAAAAAACTACAGATACTGAAAATGATAACACATGTACCATAAAAATAAGTATATTTTATTGTTTTTAAAGAAATAGGAGAATAAGGAGAAACCAAGAATTTTGACCTGGTACATTTAAAAAAGAACCAATTACAACTTATAGATTGAAGTAATAATTGAAATTAGGGTCAAAGGATGATATAAAACTATAGGTTAGACACAACTGAAATAACTATTAGTGAACTGAAACATAGGACTAAAGAAATTGCATGGAATGTAGCAAAGAGTTGGAAATATGTAAGAAATTTAAAGGGACGTGGAAGAGAGTGAGAAGACCCAACAGGAATCTAATCAAAGTTCATAGAGAAAATAGGAGAAAGCACAAGTGGAAAATTTGGTTGAAGATACAATTGCAATTTTTTAAAAATGAACAACTCTTACTGTCTGCTTCTGGAATGCTAATGAGTCCCATTATAATAGATAAAAAGTATTCCACATATAGAGATATAAGCTGGAGAACCC
Source organism: Vespertilio murinus (assembly GCA_963924515.1). Classification (NCBI taxonomy): domain Eukaryota; kingdom Metazoa; phylum Chordata; class Mammalia; order Chiroptera; family Vespertilionidae; genus Vespertilio; species Vespertilio murinus. The sequence goes on from OZ004704.1 coordinate 203,004,283, forward strand.
CAAAGGCAAAATGAGGTTATTGTAGGCATCTGTGAGGTAAACTATGGGGGTAATTGTAGAGATGGAAAGATTTGGGCAGATTTCACAGCTTAAATTGGTGCAGTTGGCTGATGAAATAGATTCAGGGTATGAGGAAAGTGGGACTCAAGGATGACTGTTGCAGCTGGACTGGTGATTGGTAGTGTATTAATAACTAGGAAGGGAAAGATGATTTTGTCCCTTTCATCTTCTGGATATGGCACCCTCCCTTGCCATATGGGAGTGTGGGAGAGAAACAAACTTTCCTCTACCCTCAAGGTTCTTCTGGTGGGTCTAATAATCAAATAGACAGGGGACAGATTAGCAAGAGAAAATAACCAAATTTAATATGTTCATGGGGTATGGGAACCCCACATTCACGAGAGAGACCCCATATACCCAAGAGGGGAAAGGTGAGTATTTAAGCCATTCTGAGCTGGGAATGAGGTAACGCACCTTGGGGGCTTCAAGAGGTCACCACGGGACGATAAGAAGAACAGATGTTTAGAAAATGAAAGTTTGCCATGCCATACAGGTGGGTCAAAAAGAGACTGCCACTGACAATCTCTTATGGGCAAGGCTCCTAACTCAGGTTCTTTGAGGCAATTAAAAGGAGGGGCAAACATTTCTTTTGAGCCTGAAGCTAAAATTACCTTTAGCTCAAAGGAGCCTCACACCATGGAGACACATCTCGGGGTGGCTTGTTGGGAACCACCACAGGAGGGATGCAAAGGCAGTTTGTATTTCACCTTGTTGTTCCCCAGGCCCATCTAACCCACTTCTGCCCACAGAGCTCCCATGCCAGTCGGCTGGTGTGAAAGGCAGAAAAGGGCAGGAAACTGGGCCTGCAGGTGTGTGGAAGCTGCGGGGTGTATAGGAGAATAAGTGTTGTTTTTGTGTGTTTATCCCCCCAGGAAGCTCAGTCAATGTGACTTACAGAGAGCCTGGAGCCAGTGCCCCGCACGGAAAGGTTACCTGTCTGCCCAGGCTCTTTCCTGAGACAGCGGGCAATTTTAGTCAGATTTCCACCTGGATTTCCTGTCACTTTATCCGCAGGTGCAATTTTAATCTTGCATTGTTCAAGCCAGTCAGTCACTGTCATTTCTCCTTGTTTCAGCAAGGTATTTTTTTCCCAGGCCTTTCTGGTTTTCCTCAAACTTTTCAAGGGCAACATGCTGTTATAAAGCATGGCAGAAGGAAGTGAATGCATGGTTCTGAGACCACGGCTTGTCTTGGGCTTTGTAAATGGAAAGTACAGTTCTTTGGACATTGGAATTGTTCCTTACACGACACCTTAAAGAAAAAAAAGAGCCAATTACTTTGAAAATTCCTTTAAGTAATGTTTTCTGCTTTCTAGTGATTATGCCTTTCCAGCTTTCACCTCATTTTTGAATAAATCTTCAAAGGATATGGGGACTGCTTTCCATAACCTATCCAGGCCTATCTCCTATTTTTCCTCTGAAATTACTTTGATCACCTTCAATTTAAGCATATTTATAATTTGAAAAAAATAAACTTTTATATTTTAGAATAGTGTCATAGTTATTGAAAATTTGCAGTGTAGGGTTCCCATGTACCCCTCATGTCCTATTCTTTATAATCTTATATCACTGTAGTTCATTTGTCAAAAGAAATGAACATTGATATATTACTATGAACTAATCTCCACATATTATATATTTTCCCAATGATGTCTTTTACCCACCAAAGATTCCACATTACAGTTAGTCATCATGTCTCCTTCAGCTCCTCTTGGCTCTGACAATTCTCAGTTTTCCTTGTTTTCAATGACTTTGACATTTTGGAGGAGCATTGGTTAAGTATGCTGTAGAATTCTGTAGAATGTTCCTCAATATTTATGATCTGTTTCTCATGATTATCCTGGGGTTAGAGGTCTTTGGCAGGAAGATCACAGAGGTATAGTGCCATTTTTATCAACATGCCTTCTCACTGTTGACCTGGATCACGTGACTGAGCTGGCTGCTTGTCTGTAGAGTTACTTTTTTTTTTCTCTTTCAATACTCTGTTCTTTAGAAGTAAGTCACTAGATGTACCCACACTCAAAGAAGTTGGGGTGGTGGGGTGATGAGGTTAAGCTTCACATCCTGGAAGGGAAATTATTATAGGGATCAAAATATGCTATCCCAAAATATGCGTTATTTTGAGCTTGAAGACATTTTAGATTCAACAAATGCAGAAAGAAGCCTTCCCAAAACTTCCCTTATATCTGCCTAAAAGAAGAAAATTCTAAAAATGGGGTCTGCCATGAATTTTCTGTCCTGGGGAAGTTTTATGGCCACAAAGAAGGCAGGAAGCTGGTACTGAAGGAAACTACATCCTGGATTGGTCTCCCCCATTTACTTACCTTACCATAGTTGGCCACCCTTGCAAGCCTTAAACCCTTTTCCTTTGTCACTTCTCTACAAAGTTATTGTTCTTGGCTAAGATGCTAATAAGCCCATATTTTAACCACTTCTTTGAGTTACTTGTCACTGAATGCTCTCTACACATTGATGTACTTGTTTGTTTTTCTTTTGTTAGACTAAAGAAGTCCAATTAGCAGGGCTCCAGCTAAAAAATTTAGGAGGGTAGAGGGAAAACATGATTCTCTCCCTCTACAGTTCCCTCATACATTATTTGGAGTTCTTCTGTAAAGGTTTGTCCCTTCTTCTCCATTTATGTATTCACTTGTTGATTTATAGCACTGGACCTGGTGTTCATACCTCTGTCCAGTCTCCCTTGTTAGGCTGGATACTGTTTTAAGCCTACATCTTGATTCTCAAGCCTGTTTTCCTTTGGACACTGTCTCTCTCATCAATTCTCTGTTTTCTCCAGAATCCATCTTGCTTGTTTTTGGAGAGTAAGGTGCAGAGAGGAGTACATAAAGGGAAAGAAAAGTCTCATAGTGTGGGGTGAAAAGGTAGAGAGAGAATAGAAGATGGCTGCACTTAAGTGAAGTGATAAAAAATGCAGCAGAATTAGGAAATTAGAGCAAAAGGAGCAGTTGAGACCCTACATTCCCAGATAACTTATAGAAAACATGGGGCGAGCATAGGAATTTCTACACCTTAAGGTAAAAGGTGATTCTGGGAGGATTCTGTGGATATCCAGAGGGCAGACATGCAGGTTACTTGAAGGCTAAGAAAACAGGATCATGAAAGTCTTAGAGATCAACCCAACATGTTCCTGAAGATGAAGAATCAGTGGATCTGAGTGGTTTGGTGGATTGATTGCCTCAGGTCAAAGTTGTTCCCAAAAGAGCCAGAATTAGAAATGAGGCTTCCTGATTCCCCATCTAATTCTTATTCCAGGATGCTGCAGCTGTTTCCTTGTGAGCTGATTCCGATACTAATAGACTGAGGTTTTCCATCCCCTTGGGAAGTTTGAGGCTATAACCAGAAATAGCCTCGATGGGATAGGAACAACTCAGAGAGGTCAAATTCCCTTTTTGGTGATTTAAATGTTAATACCTTGGCACTTTTCCAGGTAAGAAGACAGCCAAGGAGCTGTGCCTATTCTAGAAAACACTAGTCCCTGCTTTTGGTTAAATGACTCTTTACAGTCCTTGAAGGCAGGACTTAGAGGCTTATCAGAGGTTCATGATGGAGCACAACTATCCTTTCATCTTGTGTCAATGGCAATATTTCTCTACTTCTCTCTACACCAATTGAAAAATCCAGTAAGACATCATACCAGGCATGGTTCTATTAAAAAGCTGGGTATTTCTTTGGAAGCGATTCATTGATCTAGTACAGAAGTGGTTCAGACATTCGCTGGGTAAACATTTGTCTAAACATTTGTCTGTATGCTTCTCTACCAGAGCACCTGCTCATTTCCTCAGAAATCTTTGCTGCTGTTGTCTCAACACCTAGCTACTGAAAGCTGAAACTCCAAATGGGCAGCAAAACTAAGCAGTTAAAGATCTGTAATTTAGTTGACTCTCCAACAAACATCTGGAATTTGGGAACCTCTGGATTGTTTGGTTTGAAACTTACAGTTTTCATCTGGTTTGGTGTGATGTATGTTAATGTATTTGGAAACATTTGCAAGCATTTCAGGCTGTGGCCAAAAGGAAGCCACTAAGGAACCAAATGTGGCAATGACCTTGGGTTTAGCAGCTCATAAAACTTTTGTACAAAAACCCTTGGAAAGTAATGAAAAATAAAGAGAGGAAAATTAAAATAGCCCATTTTTATTATTGTCAAATATAGTCACTGTTTTCACATGCTAGTAATATTTTCCTCTTGTCAACTTTACATCCTGTTGAATCATGGTTTGTAAAAATTACATTATACATTTGTTATCTCTATTTTGCTTCCTTACATAGCAAAACAACATTTTACATGCTAATGCAAATAATATTTTAATTATTGTATTAAACATATGGTACACCATAGTGTACTTGATTGATTTTCTACCATTATTTATTACTTAGATGGTTTTGAATATTTAGTGGTATAAATAAGTTTTTTTTTTTTTTTTTTTTACCTTAAGCTTTTTCTAAACTTGGACTCTTTATTTGTACAATTACCCTATGAATTTTCTAAGGGTTTCAGCTGACCAGGTCTCATCTTCCAGATTTTTTCCATGGGGCCAAAATCAACACCTGAATTATGATAGTGATTCTCAAACTTTTTTTCAATAGAAATTTTTTAAAAAAATACTATGAATTACATCCTTAAACCTACTTTTGTCTTCCCCAGTGTAAAATCCTATATAATAAAAGCCTAATATGCAAAAAAGAATGAATGGTGGAATGACTGACGGAAATACCTGATGCTGTGATGTGCATTGACCACCTAGGGGCAGATGCTCAATGCAGGAGCTGCTCCTAGCCAGCAGGCCCCAGACCAGCCAAGGCAGATGCCAGTGCCCAACCCCCTTCAATTACCCTGCTGGTGATCCCACAGATTGGCCCTGATCTCTTGCCAGGCCTAGAGACCCTACTTGTGCACGAATTTTGTGCACCAGGCCTCTACTAATTATATAGTAAGTGGTTTACATTTATTTGCCATCAAAGACATATACAATGAAGTATATCTTCATCCCCTGTCTCTTTTAAATTACCAAAATAGGCCAGATAACTCAAAGTCAGAGTTTGGGCACATGAGCTTGAACTGTTTGTTTTCTTGGTGCTATTAAAATGGAGAAAAAAATCTAGACAAGGTAGGAAGTGGGGGTAGGGTTGTAGCTAAATTCCTTAAGGAGAATCAAAACTTAAGGTAGGGAAATTAGATATGTTATCAGTAGGGCAGTAGGGCCATGGAGGCTCCAAAATTTCTCCATAGAGATGGATTAAACCAGAGGAACATTTTGTATTTCAGTTCAAAGACAGGACAATGGATCAATGATGTCTCCTTGAATCCATGCTCTTTCTAACTTTTAACTCTACCATACCCAACAAGCAGGCTTTATCTTTGTGCTTGTTTACTCATCGTCATAAGATGGCATTGCATCCTTGTCCAAAGAAGCCCAACCAGGATTCCAAAACATTAAAAACATCATCCATAAGCAATAATAAAGAAAAAAGTTCTTATGGGGTCTCTCCCTTTGTGTCATAAAGAAAAATATTTTCTAGAAGCCCCAGGCCAATTTGGTGTTAGTTGCCAATGGACAGAACTATATCTTGTTTATGCATTGAGCCAATCACCAGCATGATAGTTTTCCACTAGTCAGAGTTCAATCTCTAGGAAAAAGAAAGTGGCCCATTTTTTTTTTTTCTGAGGACTTTGTTGCCCATTACCCAGACAAAAGCATAGTTTAGCAAGGATGAGATGTTAATTTGTTAGAGATATCCTAAACAGCAACTGCCAGCATGCTGATTAGAGGAGGAGACCAGATTATTTCTTTACACTGTTTAAACATATTTCTTTATTACATCTTGAGTTTATTTTTTCTTGCAGTATCCTGTGTGTGGAAGGAGGAGGGTGACTAAATTATGAAGAACTGGTTCTCCCAAAGCCACTCCATAGGTCCTCTACAGAAATTTGGGGAAACACATCCAATTCAAAATTAGTTCTTGTGAAGCAGGAGAAGAATAGACTGAAATTAAATAAAGAAGCCTGGAATAATTTCTGTGTAGGGAATTATATGATATATAAGGGTTATCTTCTGAAGTGTGCTAGTTCAGGTTGATACAGAAGTTCAGAATCAGGGTGGCCAGCAAACAGCAGACAAGAGTGAAATAGCTGTTCTGCTTCTGCTAGTTTGTTTGAAATATTGGAACTAGTTTATGGAACCATGGGATTTGGGATCCCAGAATGGACATCATGAAAACCATAGAATTCTTGCTTATTTTATGTCTTGCTAAATGCCACAGAAAGGCATTGATGCTCAGATGACAGTTAAAGAAACTGGGCTTGCTATAAGAGAAGCTCCTATTTGTTCTCCCTAGATTAGATATTATATTATCTGGCAAGCTTGTCTTCATTTTCAAGGTGGCAATTGGTTCTTTTTCTGTGGAATCTCTTAGCTCACCCTTGAGGTTACATGTATCACTCATATTGTGATAGCCTGTGGTTTGATGCAAGGAACACATGGTAGTTACTATATGAATAATGATGATTGAATTAACAAGTAAATGGAATTAAATAAACAAAAGAGTGAATTAGATGAATGACAGCATTAACAAAAAGAAATTGCCTTTGTTTTTTCAGAAGAGTCTTGGATAATCAGAGTAGAAGATTTAGCAAATAATACATATACCATAAATTTTCTTGAACATTCTTCTTTCATGTCTAGTAATCTTATTTAAACAAATTCTTTATTTCTAATGCTGAATTTTACCCAGTCTTAAAAACAACAGCTAAGCATTCAAATATAAAATAAATGGACAGATTGAATTATCAGATTTGTGCCCTGAAACCAATGGTCCCCTGCTTCTTCTGTATCATTTTAAGTCCTAACTATGTTTGCAAAAAGCCTGTTTACTCAATCTGTAGGCTAATAACAAAGGAAGCCTGGAATTTGACCTTTCTTGTTTAAACACATTTTATTGGAATGTGTTTGGCTTCTTAATCTCAATAAAAATAAGATAATTTTTAATTGTGAATAGCTAAAGAAAACTAAAAAAAAATCACCAATAATATTATACTCAATATATTAGCCACTTATAGAATCCTAGCATATGGTAATATTTATAATAGTATTACCATACAAATTATGTTCTTATAGTCTATGTGATAGCATGCTTATGTCAAATATGGCATCAGATGGTTGAAAAAGATTTGACTATGGCCAGTGTTGCAGTTTGGTTATTGGTGAGTTTTGCCTAAAATAAATATTATTATAGCCACCTACAGAAACTTTCATTATTGGATAATCATCTTGGGAAGAGCACTGGCCAAGGAGTAATAAAAGTCAAGATTGGGTCTTGGCTATATTTTATTTTATTTTATTTTAAAAAAAATATGTTTTATTAAGGTATTATCTGTGTACATAGCTTATTTTAGATTATTAATTTATCCCTTCTGAGCCTCAATTACATTCTCAAGAAACAAAAAGAAAATGGTATATATCTTACCTATCTCAATAATAGTTTGGACATAAAATGATGTGATTGTGTCAAAGGATTTTGAAGTCAGTAAAGGTTATAAAATTTCCAAGCATTATAGTTATTAGTCACAAGAGCCATAGGCAGACAAGTTAAAAGGAGATTTATCTATTCATTATCAAGAGGAAATAAAAAAAATTAGGTCAAGTAGAGTCATATCCATGTATGAGATACATTTTTATAAGAAAAATTATTGATTAAATGCGGCATATTTGCCATCTTGTCCTAGACATTTCCATTGTGACTTGATCAGAGAAGATGTGAAGTTAAGTGGACATTGAGGAAGAAAGGATACAAAGCTTGCTACACATTTAAGAAATAGTGAGGAAAAATAAAACCTTGTGATACAAAGAGCAAATGGGAGGATGGGAAGAAAATCTATTTTCTATTAAGTAGTGCACAGAATCTCTTTGCAATGTGTGTGTTGGGGAAAGGGAAGAAGAAGCCAAAGAAAGAAGAAATGAGTGTACTTATTGGCTTTTGACCGCTGGGGATGAAGTAGAGCTATTTAATCTCCAGATTGCCCTCACACTGTGTGCATCTATTGTGCTGTGGCTGAACTCTAAGAGGCAGTTCTGTTGTGCCTGTTAATTTCAGCACCGTGTGAGTCCCCACTCTCCTTTCTTAAAGGGAATAGTTAGTTCAATTGATGCATATTTTACTGAGTCTAAAAATCAATAAACCACTTGGAAAAAAAAGTAAAGTGTGGATCTTCCTGCAAGGTTTCCTGATAAGAGAGATAAAAAATGGCAAGTCGAAACCGGTTCGGCTCAGTGGATAGAGCATTGGCCTGCGGACTGAAAGGCCCCAGGTTCAATTCCTGTTAAGGGCATATACCTTTGCTGTGGGCACATTCCAGGTAGTAGGTGTGCAAGAGGCAGCTAATCGATGTCTCTCTCTCATCGATGTTTCTAACTCTCTACCCCTCTCTCCTTCATCTCTGTAAAAAATCAATAAAATATATTTAAAAAATGGCAATAAGATCTGAAAGTCTCTATTGAGACTTAAAACTGCTTTCACTTGATTGGTTTAGCAAATGATGTCATTGGCAATGGCTTATGAATGTTGTCTCAGTAACCCCCTTTCTGTGGGCCTCTTGCTCTTCCAGCTGGGCATCGAAGGGCTGGCATACAATTTCATGTTTTATCTTGTTATATTTACTACCAAACATCTAGATCCAAAATATATACAAAGCTCCTACAAATATGAAATAAGAAAAAGACATACAACTCAATAGAAATTTGTATACAGAGCTGGAATGGGTATTTAACAAAAGAGGAAATTAAAGTGGCTTATCTATATTCAGTATATATAAAAGCCTAAGTGACCCTTTGACCATTTGAGTATTCCACTGGTAGGTGTGATGGCACAATGACCACCAGGGGGCAGATGCTCCAACTGGTAGGTTAGCTTACTGTTGGTGTCTGGCTGATCAGGACTGGGCAAGATGGGCTTGACACACCCTGGAGCCCTCCTGCAGTCCCTCCCAGGCCCCATTTGTGCACTGGTGGGGTCCCTTGGCTTGGCCTGCACCCTCTCGAAATCTGGGACCCCTGGGGGGATGTCAGAGAGCTGGTTTTGGCCCAATCTCCACAAGCGGGGTAAGGGACTCCACCAGTGCACGAATCCGTGCACTGGGCCTCTAGTTAGTATATAAAAAGGTTCTTAGCCTCATTGGAAACAAGGAGAATACAAAATAAAACTATTATGAGATATTATCTCACACACACACACACACACACACACACACACACCAAATTGGCAAAGGTTAAAAAAATCAGATAGTACCATGTGGAGATGAGACTGCGAACAAGAGGACTTTCATTTATGTCAGGAGCATAAATGGGTGCAAACACTATGGTAAGCTCTCTGCCATAGTCTCCTCAACATTGCTCATAAGCACACCCCACAATTCCACTTCTAGATGCTCATCTGTAAGAGAATGGACCTATAAATAACTTCTCAGCAGCAAATAACCTGCATTTCTCTGCACAACAACATAGATGAATCTTATATACAATGTAAAGTTTCAGAATAAGTGAAGAGACAAAGCCAGAATTATTTAATTAAATTCTAGGTGGTAGAATAAAAGAAAAGCAAGAAAACAATGATCACCAAAGACAGAATAGTGGTTATCTTTAGGAGAGAGAGAGGATTGTAATTGGGAAAGGGTACATGGGAGTGGGGGTTGAAGTGCTGGCAGTGTTTGCATCATGAAAATGAGGATAGGTCATGAGGGATTACATGCACTTTACAGAGTCTGGTTTAGTGGGGGAATTTCATGAACACAGTGTCAATGGAACATGTGCAGACCTGTAGCTGGGCAGCTCACAGATGTCTAGTAGACCTAGATATAAGATTCTGAGGGGCAGATTTCAACCCTTAGACTTTGGAGCTTCTAGCTGTAATGATAAACCTTGGCTCCAACCCTTCCCATGAGCTTAGTCTTGTGTTGGAGGTAGCACCATGCCTTCAAACCCACAGGCTGTTTTCTAAGTCTGGTAATTGTAGTTCTGTGACATAGCAAATGACTGATAGGCCTTGTCAAATCGGCATTCACCCTCTCCTGGAAGACTGTGATCCAAGTCTCACTGTTGACCAAGATAAGTTTTGCCTTAAACACCAGGCCACAGCCCATTTCTGTGGAACATTGCAGGAAACCAACATTTTTTTTTTCCCCGAGGCCAACGTACAGGAGAATCAGTCTTGGGCAAGTTTCACTCCTACATCTGGTTTTAATTTTTCTACCCTGCTGGTGAGGTTTCATGGTTGCTTGTATTATAATTATTTGCCAATTTTTACACATATTTTATATACTTTTCTTATGTATGCCATCTTTTACAATTATAAAAAAAAAGAAAGAAAACATATTGGAATCAGGAGGACTCTAGAGGCCGTGGGCAGGCACTGCAGCCAAGATTCAGATGCACAGCCTGGGCCTCAGGCTGCTGTGACCCAGCCTTGCATCATTCATACTTGACTCCAAGTCCCAGGACAGAGGAGAATTACCTTGAGGCAGTGCTAGCTTTCAAATATACTGCAGGGCAGCCCATCCCAGAAGTCACAGAACAGAAAACCTCATAGACCAAATTAAGATGCTCAAATGATGTGATTTATGAAATGAAATTAGAACACACAGTAAGAAGCAAGCGGGGGAAGCTGGGGTGAGGTAGCCCACTTAGGATCATGCACATGGAAGGGCCACACAATCTGGATCTTAGGACATGCGATGTTCATATGTCCCACATCTCTGTGCCACATCAGTTGTCTCCACTAAAGGTGGGGCTAACGAGGAGCAAAACTGAGGTCTGAGCAAATGAGCCCACCGAGGGTTGCTGTCCTGGCTCAATGATACATACTCCCTCTATTGGAGACACAGAGGGACAAGTACAGGTAGTTATAGCGGGAGCTCGCTGGTTAGCTTGAAGAGAAGCCATGGATTGTTGAAGAGAAGCCATGGATTGTATTTGCCTTTGTTGAGCAGAGGCCACATGGAGTCAGACTGGGTGTCACCAACGGGTGATGAAGCGAAGCATCGTAAGTATTAAGTGTCCCTATGTAGTTAATGTACCCTGAATATTTGGTGCCTCTTGTATATTTAGTCACATCTATGTTTAGTACACAGGTGTGTTTTTTTGAATATTAAGCATCTGTTGGTCCTTCCATTCTTCTCTGTGTTGTATACACACATGCTCTGCTTGCTAGCTTCTTATCTTATGCTTCTTACCTATACCAGTGGTCTGCAAACTGTGGCTCGTGAGCCACACCATGGTTTGCCGCTCTGTTGACTAATGAGTTTGCCAACCATTGCTAGGGAAAAACATTTTAATAATGTACTAATATCTTTAACCTGAAGTCAAGACTTCTGGGTAAGGGTAATGCCTTATGCAGTGGTTGACCACTAACCTATACTGAAAACACTTTATTTTATTTTATTTAAAAATATATATTTTATTGATTTTTTTACAGAGAGGGACAGAGAGTTAGAAACATCAATGAGAGAGAATCATTCATCAGCCTCCCCTTGCATACTCCTCACTGGGGATGTGTCCACAACCAAGACACATCTCCCCTGACTGGAATCAATCCTGAGACCCTTCAGTCCGCAGGCTGATGCTCTATCCACTGAACCAAACCGGTTTTGGCTGAAAACACTTTAAAAGTTTTTGCCACTGGTATAGGTAAGAAGCATAAGATAAGTGTAATAAACTAAACACTTATTTACCTGTAGACTTGAATATTTTCAAAAGCAAATGCACATTGCATATTTGATTGTCTAAATCCAAATCATGCACCCATCTTACTGGTTATACCAGAACAGGGAGCAAATAGTGTAGCCCCTTTGGGTTATGAGGTAGGAGGTGAATCCTGCTTCCCGCCTAGGGTACTCACACAGAAGAGTTTTCCCATAAAGGAACTCAGGGTGTACATAGAAAGGACATTGAACTCTAGATGACCCTAATGAACTAATGAACAAATGCTACATGTGTATATGATATTTACAAGGCAGTGAGTGGGATCTGGGAATAAAGTTAAAGCCTAGCTATTGGAAATGAGACATTGCAACTGTGTTGACTAAGTAGCAGGAATGGTTTGGGTCTGAATCCAGGAGTTAATGGACTGGGATATTTAAGAACCTCTTTTCTGAGGTCAGAATAGCTGCATGATTGCTACTCTGAAAGTTGAGCTGAGCTTCTAGACCCAGATCATGATTAAATGTCTCCCAGTGTAGAGGGTAGAAGGAATGCGGTAGCTATGATCAACCTGGGAATGTCTCTCAGATTTCCTGGAATCTTGGCCACCCATGAATTTCTGCATTTCTGGTAATTGCTATTGAAACTCCTCAGTGAAAAGTCTAACAATTTCTACCAATAATTCCTTTGGAATGTCATTTAGATAATGAAGGATCTCTCTATTATCTAAATAACTGTGTGTGTGTGTATGTGTGTGTGTGTGTGTGTGTGTGTATGTAGAATGATTTCTTAACTGCGGGGTACATGATGGGCAGTAACTACCTTTAGAGGATGCCTGATGCTCTAGAGGAGTGAGCAACATAATTTGTGAGTTATTCTCTATGAGCCATCTTAAAATATTGCATAGCCCTAGCCAGTTTGGCTCAGTAGATAGAGTGTTCGTCTGCAGACTGAAGGGTTCAAGGTTTGATTGTGGTCAATGGCATGTACCTCGGTTGCAGGCTTGATCCATAACCCTGGTCAGGGTGTGTTAGGAGCCAACCAATCAATATGTCTCTCTCACATGAATGTTTCTCTATCTCTGTCTCTGCCACTTTCTTCCACTCTCTTTGGAAATCAATGAAAAAAAATCCTGAGAATCAACAACAACAAAAAAAATTACTTAGAGTACTATCCCAAGTTGGGTGCCTCCCAAGATTTTAAGCATTTTTGAGGATGTTGTTTGTAGTGTGGAGTTTCTTCCCTTTCAGAGTCCCGCAAGGAAAGCGACAGGTTCCTGAGTGGAGGAGCTGGTGATTAAGAAATTAGACAAAGAAAGAGACAAGAGACAGAAATAGATTCAAGCTGAGTGCCGGGTGGCTTCCTGTCCTCTGATAGAGAGATAGTGACACTCACCTCAGACAACACAGCATATTTATTGGTTTCCAAAAGGGATTTTATGATCAAAAGGATTTTCGGGTGTGCCCAAATCCTTTTCACCAGGATCTGGGTAAGCTTCTTATTTTTTGGTACAAGATTTAGCATATCAAGACCTGGGTGGGTAAAGAACATGGGTAAAGATAAGAAATCAGTACTGATAACATGATTCTGCCATTGCCCTTGGGCTCAGCTGATTAAAAGAGTATCCATGTGCCTTCCCAGAAGGCTCTCTACAGTTGTTTATAGCTCTTTTCTACCCTAATTAAATATGTCCCTTCATTAACCCAATTCAGGGCACAGAAACACTCTCCAAGGTGCCCTTTCCCCTCACCCTCTCCCCACATCAGTTATAGAATTGTGCTCTGTAGGTATAGTGAATACTATCTACATCAATAAAAGAGAAAGATGAAAATTGACCATACCTCCATGATGCCCACCAACCAATCAGGAGTGATTATGCAAATTAACCCAACAAAAATGTAGGGTTGATTTGCATACACAGGTGCAGAGCAGCTGGGGGTGGGACACTTGTGTTGTTGCCATCTGGGTAGCATAGGAAGGTGGAAAGGCAGTTCTGGCTGGAGTGAAGGTGGTGCCAGCAGCCAGGGTAAGGAAGGCCCATTCCTTCATGAATCTTCATGCATTAGGCCTCTAGTGATATATAAGACTATACGTAAGCAAACATCTGACTTGTATCTTCTCATGTTCCTCCCTCAGGGCACAATGGAATTAAAACCATGGGGATAGCTTTTTAGAAAAAGGTAAAGTAATGGCAGTTGCACAGATTTAAAAACCTACAATTCATTAAAAATTTTATTTTACTCATCTTTAAGATGATGGCGATCAGAATATGCCACCCCAATAAATGCCACTTATTATTTTGGGCTGACAGCAACTGAGAATCAACAGATGCAGGAAGAGTTCTCTGTCCCCTTCCCCACTCTCACCACTTACCTAAAAGCATGGCCTAAATTGCTCTTTGTGAAGGTATTGATGGGGAACATGAGACATTTTTGGGAGACTAGCAATCTGAATCTGTGCCAGTAATCTACCTTCTAACTCACACTCTTGCTAGCCACTAATTAACTCCATTTGTGAAAGAATGTAGGAGACTAGCAGCCTGACTCTGTACCTAGTTAATCAGTATCCCTGATGCACATTCCTGTTAACCTATAGTCTAGTCATTGCCCCTTCCTTAATGATCTGGTCTTGCAAGATCTGTTTACCTAAATACTCCCATTTTATAGAGGCCATAAACCATGAACTATAGATAACCCCTGGAGGGGGTTATCAGTGCTGGCACCAGGCCAGGCCTTTAGGTGTGACCTCATGGCCTCCATCCCAACACCCCAGGATTTTTGCAAAGCCCTTGAAAGGTCCAGAAATCTGATCCATATTCGGGGGGACAAAGAAAACAAAGGGTATAAAGGGAAAGCTTCCTCCATATTGGCTTACTCAGAATTTGGAGAACTGACCCCTGAGTCACTGTACTAGTAAATGTGAAACATCTGAAAATAGATTAGTTTTTCCTGTACCTCCGAGTACTACTGTGTATTTTTCAGTTGCCTGGTAAATTCTATAAGTATTCCATTTCTACCCATAACCCCCTACCCCACCCAAGAAGAGAGGACCACTTATGACTGGAGACAGAATCAATTGGCGCTAAGATGATTTTACTAAAAATAAGACTTCCATTAGTTTGCCCATATATTTCCTGGAAACTTCCTCATGATTTATCATCTCTTAAAGCACAAACATTTGTTGCTGTTGTTAAAATGTATACAAGTCCCCAAGTCTCCCTTTGAGAATCACTTCTTTTCTGTGAATCCCAATGCACATTAATATTAATAAAAATTGTGTGCCTTTCTCCTGCTACTCTGTCTTTTGCTAGTTTAATTCGAAGGCTTTCCAGCATTGTACCTAAGAGGGTAGGAAGAAACAGAGGGAACCAGGCAGATGTTATAACTGGTTCAAAGGATAAGTTAAAATACCATAAACTTCTCTGGAAACCAGAGGAATGTTGAAATAAATTGCCAATGAGGCAAAACTATCCCCCCTGCCACTGCAGATAAAAGAAATCAGTTAAATTTCTCCCAGACTGGATAGAATTTACATTACTATCAGTTATCTCCATCAAAGAAGGGTTGCAAAATAACAACAAGAAAAAGTTATAATCCGATAGCCTAAAAGAGTGTGCTGTATGTAGACAATGCAGTTTTTCAGTGAAACACAGTTTTTTCTTTAATATGCAAAATATTAAAGAAATTAATATTTTCTTTTGTTGTTTTTGATTCTCAGTCATCAATATTTTCTTGGCTAGAGCCTTTTTTATTTTTAATCCTCATAAAAGGGTATTTTTCCGATTTACCCTTAGAGCAGAAGGGAGGGAGGAAGGGGGAAGAGAGAGAGAAAGAGAGAGATAGAAACTTTGATGTGAGAGAGATGCTTTGATTGATTGATTCCTGAACACACCCTGAAAGGGTGAGGATGGAACCTGCAGGTACATGCCCTTGGCCAGAAATCAAACCCGCAACCCTTCCATACAAAGGCATTGTTCTAACTGCTGAATTACACTGGTCAGGGGTCAAGCCTTTCTTTAATGGGCTCACTATACATCATGGTTTTATTCCTATCCTATATAATAAAGAGCGAACATGCAAATGGTCGTCATGCCCTCATGTCATAATGCCATAACAGCTAAGATACTCAACACTGGGAAGAGAAAATGGGGACCAGCTATGCTGCTGCCCAGGAGAGGGAAATGTGGCCTGCCCAGTGGTCCCAAAACCAGCGTCTGCAGGTGAGGCCCAGGCAAAGCTGGCCTGGATCCTTGGTGTCTGTGGCTGGCCAGAGGGAAGGAGGCCCAGGTCCCGGGTTCTTGAAACTGGCTGGAGGAGGGAATCCTGGGTCCCTGGTGCTTGGCGAGGCAGAGGCCGTTAGGGGCAGTCAGGTAGGCAGGCAGGCAAGTGGTTATGAGCCAGTGGTCTCAGATTGCAAGAGGCAGTCAGACATCCCCCGAGGGGTCCTGGATTGGAAAGGGTGCAGGCCAGGCTGAGGGACCACCTCACCCCCCTAAGCATAATTTTATGCACCTGGCCTCTAGTCTATAATAATAAAAGTACAATATGCTAATTAGACCGATATCTTCCATAAAACCTTCTGGATGAAGCCAGGGCTTTGAGGGAAACCCAGGTCCCAGGTGCCTGCAGTGGCCAGAGGGAAGTCTGGGTCCCAGAGGGAAGCCAGTGCTGGCAGCTTGGGGAAGGAAGGCCTACTCTTGCATGAATTTTGTGCATCAAGCCTTTAGTAGACTTATAAAATTCTTAAGGTTAATGTACTGCAGGTTTGAAGATATTTGGAAGGACACAATGGAAAACCCTTAGGGTTGCTTGAGATTGGATTTTAGATGCTTAGTTTTACAGAACTGGGAAATCAATTACTATGCCAGCTTCCTGGATGTCAAGAATGGCCAGTTTCACACAATCTCTGCCAGGTAATGAAGCAGTCAACATTTTCCCCATTCACCAATCATTCATGCCAAGTGTTCAACTTGACATTCCCTTAAAGAATTCACAGTGTTTTATGCTTGTGCCTGAGGTGTTTAGTATTAAGAAATTTTTATGTTAGTTATTCTGGCCATGCTGATCTGTTTGTGTTATTCCCAGGGTATCATTTGCCGCTTATGCAGTTTCTGGGGGGAAATAGATAGAGTCAATCCTCATTATTTATGGACTCTGTATTTGCAAATTTGTCTACTTGCTAGAAGTTATTTGTAACCACACAATCAATACTCAAGGTGCTTTTATAGTCATTTAGACATGCCCATGGGTAGGGTGGTGAAAAATTTGAGTCACCTGACCCACATTCCCAGCTGAGGTCAAATAAGACTGTGCTCTGCCTTCTTGTTTTAGTTCTCATCCTAGTGTCTTTTGTTATTTTTTTTTAATATTTAAAAATGTATTGATTTTTCGAGAGAGTGAGAAAGGGAGAAACATCAATTTATGATTTCACTTATTTATGAATTCATTGGTTGATTTTTGTATGTGCCTTGAGTGGGAATTGATCCTGCAACCTTGTCATATGGTTATGACACTCTAACCAACTGAGCTACTTGGCCAGGGCATGTGGTTTATTTAGTTCCACATTTTTTACATTTTTTAAAAATTGTTGGTGGTGATTTTACTGTTTAACATAGCTCTTAAGTGTAGTGCTGAAGGGCTGTCTAGTTTTTCTAAGTTAAGGAGTCTGTAAGCTGCCTCATTGAATGTGTGTTAGATGCAAATATATGTGATAGATAAATTTCATTAAAGCATGACTTATAATGTTGGGCATGATTTTAATGTTAATGAGTCCACAATATATATTAAATAAGATGTCTTTAAACAGAAATGCACACAAAACAAGGCTATGTAGTGATCAATTAACATAAATATTTGGCAGATCCTATTCCTAGATTTCGCCTAGAGCAATGATTTAGTATTCTCTAAGTCAGTGTCTGTGGAGATGATAGAACTTCAGTTCCACAAATAACAAGAGTGGACTGTGTCTGTCTCAGGAGATGTGGGCATGTGCTGTGGTGAATCTTCTTACTAGTCACCATATAGCCCATTGCTTAGGTTTTCTTTTGTGGCAGAAACATACATCATTTGGTTTGTTTGAAGAGATTTGCTATTTCCTCAAGACTTGGTTGAGGTAAGAGAGCAGTGTTCTTTGGTACATATTTTTCCTCTTCTCTTTGGAAGTACTGACAGTAAAATCCAAAATCTGTAGCCCTCTTGTTCCGGGTTGTGCTGAATTCCTAGTGAATTGATTCGCCGAATATTTCATCGTTAGCAGTTTGCAGAATTTCAAGGGGAATCCCATTTATATGGTTTTCATTGCCCTTTAAAATTCCGATTAGCCTTTTCCCGGACACCTTGGCCTTTCTCTTCTTTGTGGGTTTTTGAAAAATTATAATCAATACATGAGCGTTGAGAAGGACTCATTTATTTTACAGTTTTGTGCACTTGTTTCTTTAAAGGGAAACCATGTGGGTCCTCCTACATATATGTACACACACGTGCACACACACACATTAATTAGGGTAATTTGGAAGTAGGGAGCTAGTTGGGGGAAGGAAGGAGGGATAAAAATATTTCAAAAGTAAAGTTGTTAACGACCATTTCATACAACAGTTAGACATAACAATTGCTCCTCCCATTTTCATCCAGGTCCTCAGCAACTGACACAGGCAGATAAGAGGTTACAACATTTTACCCCCACTTTTGACAACAAAATACAAAGCAGACGGGAGTGCTAAGGGAAAGGAAAGATGAAGGCGATGCCGAGTTAGGTGCCTGACTCCTCTTAGGCAACCTCGGTTTTGGTTTGTGCCAGCCTCCCTTTGAACCATCACTCCTTCTTTTGTTTATTTTTTTCCCCCCTCCAGGTACAAATAAATCACCTGGCCTCTTCTACAGAGAACAGGAAGTGCCACCTTCACACAAACCTCAACATTTTTATTCTCTCAGGCATTTTTGCCTTATCTGTCATTGCAACATGAACGAATGATTCCTTCCTAAAGAAATTCCAAGCATGAATGTGGAAATAGAAAGGGCTCTTCTTTAAAGATATCACATGCTACGTAGGAGCGGCTCTGGTTAGGGACAAATGAAAATAAAGCCCACGTGCATGGAGCTCTAAGGCAACGTAGAGGGTAAGAGGCTTAATAGTCTGGGCTAGCCCACACACTAATAGTGGGAATTTGGGTACTTTTATAACTTTTCAAAGCCTGTTTTCTCATTCATTGCAGGGATCAGAAAACTTTTCTGTAAAGGGACAGATAATCACCTACAGGCTTTGTGGGCCTCACAGACAATTGACAAACCAAAGGGCACACTCTGTTCCAATAATTTCGTACTGATAACAATAGACTGACTTGGGCAGGACAGATTTGGCTCGCTGGGCTGTCATTTATTGGTCCTTGATCTATAAAAGGGGGGGTTATAATTGTACCCCATTCCCGTTCTTGGAAGATGGTAGGGACATATTATATGTAAAAGATATAGTACAATGCCTAGCTTGTCAAAAAGGTAATTTAAAAAAGGTAAAGTCATGATTTTCTCACAGATAGAAAATAAATATATGTTAAAGATTTTACTTATTATTAGTGCAGGGATTAGGCAGATGTCATATCTGGTTCAAGAGAGATGTAACCTTCTGCCCCAAAGATTTATAGATCAGATAATAATAAAATTAATTTTCAAACGCTGCAGCATTTTCTTGGAGGAGGGACATTTTCCTTTCACCACACGATTATTTTACATGTTCATAGCCAAGAGTCATTTTCATCTCATTGTAATTTTCTGTGATTTACAGAGTTGAAAAATAGCTCAAAGGTAATGCGAAGCTAGAATCAGATGACTCAGAATGATGTCCTCAAAACAATGTATAATTTGTCACTGGAGAAAGCTAGTAATCACACTTGTTTATTCAAAGCTTTTCAACATATTCAAATTTTACCTATTATCATTATTACTCTTTTGTCAACTAGGGCTACCCTGTGCTTGGAGGCTGAAATATAATTGGCTCAAATTGCATTTGTGTGTGCTCTAGGGCTTTCTTTAAATTAAGGCTGGCTTGAATTTCTAATTCTGCCATGTGACTTCAGTGGGTGGATTGTTTTAACGAAGTGTGTGGTGTTGCTCTCTTTTGGCAGATATGACCCTCTGTGAGATATGTTCCTAATGACCCCATGGCCCTGAGATATCACCAACCTGAGGCTCTATGAATGTAAGGATGATAGAACATATACATCCCAATAATGCAACCAGTTCCCACTGGCTTCCCTATCATTAGGGATTTCCTACTGCCTGACATTTCTCTGTATACTCTAGTCATCCTGGTTTCTCAGCTCTTTCTCTTCTAATTTCTCCCCACTCATCTCCCTTTCTCCAATAGTCTTCTATTCTTATTCATTTCTTATGTTCATAAGAGTTGAAGGTTGGAGTGGGTGGGAGTTCCACTCAGTCGTATTTGGATTTTGGATTTTGATCTAAGTTAGAATAGCCAATAGCATTGCTATTCATGGTGCCAGAGAAAAACAAAAATTCTAAAGCAAAGGTCTGTGTTAAAAGACCAATTTTATTTATTTTTTATTTCTAATCCATCATGGACCAATACCTTTATAAAATCTGATAAATTAAAATTATTGATTGCATGATTAAATGAAACAGCAATGTTAAATTACTATTAAATTTTGTAAATGCTTATTTCCATCTCTATCCTTATGTTGTCATGAACTGGGGATAAACTAGTTTATGGACCAGTTTGCAGCTCACATTTGTAGTAGTATTGACTTGGAGGATTTTACAATGGAAAAAAAAAATTCTGGCCTGGATATAACATATGTTATTCTTTCTCAGACCTCATTGGCCAACACTAGTCATATGTTCCTTTCCCAATAGTAAGAAATCAAGACGTTTAGTCGTGTTGAATGCCCTCAAGATGGGGGAAGTGGTGAAAAGAAATATTGAAGAACTCTAATAACTAATACACTTAACACAAGACCTTTTTTGTTTTGTTTTTTTAGTTCTAAGTCAAGCATAGTTCTCCATTGATTTTTAGAGAGGGGGAAAAGAAGGGGGACAGATAGAGAGAGGGAAACATTGATGAGAGAGAGGTACATCAATTAGTTCCCTTCCACAAGCAACCTAACCAGGACCAGGGATGGAGTCTGCAACCGAGGTATGTGTCCTTGGCCAGAATAGAACCCAAGACCCTTCCGTCCACAGGCCAACACTCTATCCACTGGGCCAAACTGTCTTTACTGCAAGACCCTTTTTATAAAATATAGAAATCTAGGTATAAAATATAGGAGGGATAATTGGAATCAGTACTTTAAAAAATTCCCAGTTTATTCAGTCCTTTGTGGAAATTATTGTCCTAGGTAGAAATCATTAAATCATTTTGTAGCTCATGAAGGAAACTTAATATCATCTTGTATTAGATCCTCTTGGAAGCAGGGACAAAGATAGGACTAAAGGTACAAGGATTTTATTAGGGTACATGACTGTGTAAAAAAATAGGGAGAAAGTATAAAAAATTAAAAGTGGAGCATCCGCCACACCAGAATGTATACAAGATCCCAAGTGAAGAAGAGTGGGAGAGATAGCACGGTCTAAGAAAAATACAGCAGAGCCACTGGGGAGTCTGAGCCAGAATTGGATGACAGCAGAGTACTATGTCTCCCTGGATTGGGTCTGCCTTATGCACCTTCCCCCACCCCATTTTAGTCATTGCTGGGAATAGCCTTGGCACAAACCAGGCAATGAATTTCAAAGCACAACAGCTGAGGTCCTGGGTCTAGTTCAGTCTCCATGGAGGAGGTCTGTGAGGCACATGCTCATAGCTCCCACATGCCTGCTCTAGTTTTCTAGCTTCATGAATTTTAAATATTTATTCCCATTTTTTGAATTAGTTGCTGGGGTTGAAGAAGGTTGGTGAGTTAGGGTACTGGCTCAAGGTAAAGAACTATTGCATTGAAAAACAGAGACCAGCACCACTTATACCCTAGTGTCCCTAGTGATATATGCATGGCTTTCTTAATTGAAAATATTTTTAGTGGGTATTAAATGAACTCCAATTTTTACTATATAGTAAGCACTTCTTTCTGTTGGAACTAGCACTCTCTTTTCTTCAGTCTTGACATGTTTGCCTGGTGAGGTCCCATCTGCCTGACTATAAGCAAGTCATCTAAGAATGAATGTCTATTCAAGTTGGGCCAATTATGTTCTTTCCTGGGACTTCAAAGCTTGAACATCCTTTGCATGCTGGGGGTACAAGGCAGGGGAGATATTGGCAGTCATGCTTTCCACTGTGGTTTAAAGATAGTCTCCAAGAATGAAATAAAAATGCACAAAGATGCAGAGATGAGAGAAGCAATGGCAATTGGGGTGGTCATTGAGGTTCGGCTGCATTCCCTTTTCTTCTGACTCTTATATAACACATCTTCCACTAATTTCCCTGAACTACAAGTGAGTTTCTGTCATATACAACCAATAGACCTGATTAATACAGTTTCTTGGGAGCATACACTTTGAGATCTCTTATCATAGTGTTAACACAATTGAGATTATTATTATGTTTGTCTATTTCCTGCTCTCTTTTCTGTGTGTGCGTGTTTGTGTGTGTTTACTGCCCTTGATCAGCTGTCAGGGACAGTGATTAACACCTTGATTGGCATCAGAGGGTTCAACTTGGCATTGGGAAGGCATGGAGGTGTGGTACACCAATGAACCATGAATGAACCATTAGAAACTCATTACTCCTGTAATGAAAGGATTGATCCCTTTGTTAAAACTCCCTCCTAGCTTTATAATTAATCCATATGCAATTAAATCCTGATAGCATTGAGTGTTCACTGATAAGTCAACGTTCTGTTTCTGAAGAGGGGTAAAAATGAGGGATATTAACAAGTCAAGCATATCAAATGAATTTAAGGTTAAAAGTTATAAAACAAGTAGATTTCTGGTGTGAGTAAACATAGCACTAATATTTTTAATTGGCTTGTCATTGGTACATGCTCCATAGAATCTGTATCTGGAATAAATAAAACTTAAAGATAAATATTCTTTGCATTCCAAACTGGAAGAAGTAGTAATTACATTCTTAAAGTAAGAATGGCCTGGGCGAGGAGAGCTAGATTGGTGTTCGGTTAGCCTTGAATATTGGTATGATTCTGCACCTGCCAATTAGGTTATTTGGGTCTCTGTTTTCCTTTTCTTTAAAATGGGACTACTAGAATAAATGATATCTTAAGCTTTCTAGAATTCTCTTATTTAAAAGAAAGTTCCATGTTTGAGGAGGATATAATTTCTTTCTCTCATCTTCTAGGCCCATTTCATAGATAGGAATTAGACATCGGGGGAAGCCAATTGATGCACACGAGGTGGGACCTTTTGTCTTCATTGGAAGAATGAATGGATGCAGCCCTTCCTGGGATGGTAATATAGCTAGCTTTTCCTGAGGGTGACCTAGACAGTGATCTGAATAACAGTATCCATTTGTCTTATCTCACTGTGATTGATTCCTTGTATTACCATCTAATCTGCTGCACATTTTTATGACAGGACTTGATTTAATGGCAGGCAAAAGGGATATGCAATATGATAACCCTAGAGGTAGCAATAATAACATTTCCACATGATAAAAATGATGATAGTGGTATTCTATTAATGTATACTTTATATCTTGGTATAAATTTTTATTTTTAAAAAAACATTTTCCTAATAGCTTTCTGTTTAAATTTTTACAGTTTTTTTTTTTTAAGCCAAAAAATTGGGAAAACTTTTTCTACTCTAAACAGCTGCATGTAGTTTGAGTTGGTTGGCAGGGAAGAAATCAGAATGAGTTATTTGAGAGAGAATTGACCTCCTTTTTTCATTTTAAATGCCTGAATAGACCTATTTTCTTATGAAGTATAACCACCCCACCACCCCAGGGCATTTTCTATTTGGGATACATTTAGACAAAATGATGAAAATTGATTTGTACAATAAAGTCAAGAAAGGCTTTAGGAAATTTGAAGAGAAAGCAGGAGAAAGGTTCTTAGGAAGAAGAACCCCAACAAGGAAGGCGCTTGGTGCTAATGGACATGTATGGCCTTAGGTGAAATATTTCCTGGAGAAGAAATGTCTGATGAATTTTGAGACACAGTGTGATGTCTGATATTAATTCAATATAATGTTTGGTCAAGAACTGGGCTGTATATTCCCCCGTTATGAAATATTTAGTAAAAACCTGCTGTACAAAACCTCCTTGTCTAAGTGTTTTTAGAGAATGAAGTAGGAGGGTTTATAGCCTAGCTTAGTGGGTGTAGGAAATGAAATATAAGTGGGCAATTGAGAACTCAGTGCAGTAGACATTTGCAGAGATAGAGCCCCATGGGGTGGAGGGCTGTCTGGGAAGTCTCAGTAAGTGGGGTAAGGGTTGGGATCAGTTTGGTTAATTTTGTATAGATAGCAATGAAAATATTGTGGAGAAGGCAACCTATTTTCATCATGAAGACACTAAGACAGATAAATTACTTGACTTCTTTCTGTTTAGAAGATGTGATAGGCAAAGATAGTACTAGAAAGCACTTTTTTTTTCTGAAGCCCAGCTTCATAGCTCTTTGTGGGACAACAGCCTACACTAGATGACCTTTTTGAGGCAATTAAGTTGCATTTCTAGGCAGATGGAAATCATCATGTTCCCTCATGACATTTTGTTCTTTTTAATATGGAGACCTCCCCTTAAGTTCCATCCTATGTAGGGCTTTCTCTGTGTATGTGGAGTTAGCTCTTAAACCTAGGACATATGATGCTTTATCTGAGGCCAGCTGGTAGGGAAATCTAGTTTTCATGAGCCTTGATGCTTCTATAATTTGGGCATAAGCCACAGTAAGAAAAATAATGAAAATTCTTAAATATGCAGTTCAATGTAAAAATGAAAATTATCTGAATAAAGAAATAACAACCAAGTATACATTTTTGAAAAGGTAATGATGCCCTGTCTGGTGTGGCTCAGTTGGTTGAGCATCACCCTATGCACCAAGAGGTCACCAGTTCGATTTCCAGTTAGGGCACATGCCCCAGGTTGAGGGCTAGATCCCCATAATGGGGCATGCAGGATGGCTCTCTTATTGATGTTTTTCTCCCTCTCCCTTCCTATATTTATCTAAAATCAATAAAAACACATTTAAAAAAAACAATGAATATCACAAAAATAAAAAAGTATGAAATATAATTATTTCTACATTATTTAACAGCCTGTCACTTGTCTCTCAGACTTGTTTTTATGCATTTGATGGCTTATTCACATAACAACATTTGTAATATCAATATCTATTGAGGAAATAGGAAGATAATTTAGTCTTTCCTCTAGAGAGGTTGATTGACACTTTTTTGGGGGGATTTTTTGATAATAATACATATACAGACATTCTCTTTTGTAAAATGGCTACAGATATGTATCCTTTAATCTTAAGAATTCTGTTCAATTCTTATTTTGTATGAGTCCCATAAAAAAGAAAATACATATAGGTATTTGTAATTGTTTCTTGGGAATTACTGAGCCAATTTTTGGTAAAAGAGAACTTTTGTTCTGATTATGCATTTTTTGAGAACTGACCCTACTTATGATTTTACCCATCTAATAGGTAAAATTGCTCACATTATTGCATATACCAGCTTCTTGCTCTAGACCTTTAAACTTTTTTTTTCTCCCCCAATTTTCTCATGCTTCTGGTCTTAGGACCCATGCTTACATCATGGCAGCATTTTGTCTCAGCACCGTTGTGTTTGGTGCAGGGTGAAGTGGCACCACGGGTAGAGGGAATATTCCTGAAGTCCATTTCTAAGAGGAGAGGGTTTGTAAAAATTTAACTATATGCAGAAGTGAATGAAAAACATATACATTTATTACTTAAGTGAAATATACTCCAACTGGACTGCTGATTAGTCAAATTGTAAAAATGCCTGTAGCCACTCCATCACTCAACACAGTTGGAAGTCCAATGGTGGGTAAAGTAGGGTGGTTCAATAACAACAGTCTTAACCAATTATGATTAACATTTTATTTTGGTAAATTTTACAAACACATACTGACCATGTGAACATATTGTTAGGATTCTTCCTGGAGTCTTGGGAGGGGTTCATACAGATGTATGAACTCTGAAGTTCTCTGAAGTTTAGTAACTCTGAAGCATAAGCCTCTTTAGTTTTGTGGCAAATGCAGCTCAGCTAACTGGTCAAGTGATTGCAATATGTGTATTGCAAAAACATGCTATTGAAGAGAATTCTGGCTTTGGCTGGTAGTGGTGCATAATGAAGACTTGCTTACTTGTCTTCATTGTGAAACTTTATGATTACACGTGATAAATCACAACTTGAACTGCTCTCACTTTATTATTTGCTCAAGCTGTGTGTGGGATTCTATTGGCTATAAACTGTGTTTAATGATTCCTTAGGTTTATGAACAAGAGGTCTTGGCCTCTTTCTGGCCTAGTGGGCTCTAGGAAGATAAACTATATGTGTTTAAATGCTCCAAGATTCACATGGGCGGTGGTAACTGAGGCATAAAATTGCGCAGGCTTCCCTGGCAAAATTGTGACTTGTTGCTTCTCTTCAAAGTCAGCCTTATTAATTGTGCCCTAAGAGTTTTTCCTCCTATTTCCAACCTCCCCCCCATTTGTTATAGTGGACCTCTTTATTTTCTTTGAGAGGTATTAGTCTAGAGACCTCAACATAGAGTGAATTAGCAAAGGTCAGAGATGGGATACTTGAACACAGCTTAGTAAAGGGAGATTTTGCATTGGGCATAGGCATGGTTAAAGGAATCCAACATAGGGTGGTGATGTACTCTTTCCCTACATTGTAGCAATACCAGCCATCACATGTGTAAACTTGAAGGGTCCAGGAGGGAGGGATTACTGACTCCTGGAGAGAAAGCTATAGCTGTAGCAGAGGGTCATCTAGAAGGATCAGTGACTTTTAGGAGAATACTGCCCTTCTTCTCATGTCCTTTGATGTTATGCAGGTAATTTCTATTGGCTGAACCCAAAAGCAAACGAAAGGACAAGAAAACTCATTGTGCAATCCATAAAGATCATCTTCCTGGAGCATAAGTGTAGAGATGAGGGTGGAGAGTGGATTTGGAGGGAAGAAGAGAAAAATACCCAGTACAGAGGGCTATTTAAATTGGAGTCTTACCTTTACCTTGAGAATCAGCCTTGCATTTCTGCCTAGCATCCAGAATTTCTATTTTTTTTTCAAAGATAGCCTCAAGGTTTCAGCTCCATCAGAGTTGTCTCAGCTGCCAAGAGATGTTTTGCCTGAGGTCAAGTCATCCTTTCTGTGGTAGACTTAAGTTGAATAAAATTAAGTAGTTCAAAACTCTCTTTGCATATCTATTACAAAGTATGCCCTATTAAATATTGTCTTAACCTTCACCACTTTTCATTGCAGGAAAACTTGTTCCAGGAATATGATATTGAACCTTTCCTTTGGATATTTTTACTTGAGCAAGTCTTTCCTCATTTCAAATGGCTATAATAAAATGAATATTTCATATGCTGGAATTATCTTTTTTCTTATTTCTGTCAGTGATATTAAATTTTAAAAAAAAAATATATATATATATATTTTATTCATTTTTTTTTACAGAGAGGAAGAGAGAGGGATAGAGAGATAGAAATACTGATGAGAGAGAAACATTGATTAGCTGCCTCTGGCACACCCCCTCCTGGGAATGTGCCCGCAACCAAGGAACATGCCTTTGGCCGGAATAGATCTTAGGTCCCTTCCTATCCACTGAGCCAAACCAGTAGGGCTAAAACATTTTTTTATATATATATTAGTACTCTAGATATTACTTCTTTAGTTTCCTTGAGTTGGAAGAAATATGTCAATGTTGACCTTGGTGAGAAATTCTAATCAACAAATTTGTGTATTTTTAAGACTGAAATGCTTTTATATCCATTCTATAATGTTTCCTGTGACTTAGAATCAAGCTAATCTGATCATGGTTCAATCTGGTCACTGAATACTTATCTCCACTTTATGATCTTCAATACTCACCATCATCTTCTGGCATGGGATTATAAACTAATGAGGATTGCTTTGTGTTATCAATTCTGCCACTAGTTTTTAATACATTAGCCTTTTTCACCTCCTTTAGGGAATTTATTAATTTTCTAATTGATGATTCTTAAGTTTTCTGAATACTTTAAAGTCACATATTTTTCAGGTCCTGTCATGTACTGTTAATGAATCTAATTTTTTTCATAGTGTTTTTACTTTTTTAAATGGATTCTTTGATTTACTTTTTTTTCTAGCCAATGCTTTTTTAATGCATGCAATTGGGAAGTAAACATGGAACTGACTAGAAAACTGATAGAAACACTAATAATGTAAAAAAATTAATATCTTGATGTATAAGAGACATTTATATCTATATTTTTATTGATATCAGAGAGGAAGGGAGAGCGAGAGATAAAAACATCAATGATGAGAGAGAATTATTGATCGGCTGCCTCCTGCACACCCACACTGGGGATCAAGCCCATCACCCGGGCATGTGCCCTTGACTGGAATGGAACCCAGATTCTTCAGTCTGCAGGCTGACTCTCTATCCACTGAGCCAAACCAGTAAGGGCAAGGCACATTTATTATGTTTGGGAAAATTTTGCTGTATTCTATGAAATAAGGGAGAGTCAGAGAAAATAATTTAGTAAAAAGAGATCTTTATGACAGACATTGAATTGAAAAAATAATTACTTTTAGAATAGAGTAATAGAATTGTGAATGGATGCACAGAGAGCTTTAGTTTGTATTTTTCAACTCTTTCTTTCAAGCATCAATATGACTATTTTCTCTTCATGTATCTTCTAGTTTATTAATCCTTTCTGTAGTTGTGTCTATTTTGCCCTTGAACCTATTTATTGAGTTCTCAGTTTCAGTTACCATATTTTCAGTTCTAAGATTTTTATAATAGTTTTCAGCTTTATGCTGAAATTCTCCATCTAATTGTCTAATTCCTATCAAGAACTTGGAAGGGTCTAAGATTTTGCCCAATTGAAAGCTAGCAAGGTAGCAGGGATCCTGACAGAAGACATAAGACTCTTGGGTTAGAGAAATCTGAGACTAATACACATAGCAACATACATGTGATTCATGATTGTATCAGTTTCTTTTGTTCCTCAAGTCTCACTAAGGTGATAAAGAAAAACATTTCCTTCCCTTCCCTTCCCTTCCCTTCCCTTCCCTTCCCTTCCCTTCCCTTCCCTTCCCTTCCCTTCCCTTCCTTCTTTCCATTTGCTTTTCTTATTTTAAAATACATTTTATTTCCCCCCCCAATTATAATTGACTAGAGACCCATTGCACAAAGATTCGTGCAATAGGTCTTCCTTCCTCTGCATATGCAAAATGACACAGAACCTTTGTTTGGGTTAATTTACATATTTACTCCTGATTGGCTTGTGGGTATTGCAGAAGTACAGTCAATTTGCATATTTCCCTTTTATTAGTGTAGATGTACAATACGCATTAGTTTCAGGTGTACAACACAGTTATTAGACATTTATATAACTTATGAAGTGATCACCATGATATACCTAGAACGATTTAGCTGGATATTGCATGTGCAGTGGATTTATGTCATAGCCAAGGATCTCCAACTTTGGAAACACAAATATTTAATAATGGGCTGTAAACAAATATTTTCCCTTTTTCTGGAGGAAACCATTATCTTTATTATACTGCTTAGTAAGCAAAGCTTCCTGATGATTCAGAGGGAGAACTATCACTTTCCTTCAAGGCAGTTTCTATATAAATGTCTTCTGAAGGATAGTTCAGAACAAAACTGCCAACACTTTTCTTGAAATATGGGTAGAAACTCAAGAGACCCATAAAAATTGTATTCCAATAATTTCTTGAACTGCATCACATATTTTAAATCTCTGCTTTTTCCATGTCTGTCTTTTTATTGTCTTCTCTCTGCTCCCCCCTTCTTTGTTTTCAGTCCATAGTCAATCATAGAATGTAATTAAGAAGCAAAATTTCTGATGTTTAATATCACTGAGGTTTTAGGATTATTACTACAGCATAGACTGGCCTATTCTGACTGATTTGGAATATTATTTTTATTGCTATTCCTGTCGTTATTATTAGTACACTAGAGGCCTGGTATATTCATGCATGGGTGGGGTCCAGCCAGCCCACCATGATTGGGGCTGGGCCAGGTGGGGGGAAGACCCGAGGGCAATTGGCTAGCTGGCCCAGCCCCCTGGTCAAATTTCAGGTTTAACTCCTGGTAGAGGGGACAATTTGCATATTAGCCTATTATTATTCAGGATACTCAAGTTTTCCCAGCAACAAAATAGAAGGATGAGCAACTTTTGAATTTGAATAGCAGTGTCCACATGCTTCCCATGAGTAACATTTCTTGCCATACTATTTACCATTAATTTACTCCTTCTCCAGGAAGTAGAGGATATTTGATTGATGATATAAGGTAAATGGTCAATAAACTTCCATCCCAGGTCCCTTCTCTCTTTTCAGAGCATCCCCATTTCAGGGCATACCGTATTTGCCGGCGTATAAGATGATTTTTTGGCCCTGAAAAATATGCCTCCAAGTGGGGGGTAGTCTTATATGGCGAGTATATAACAAACTCTGTATTTTGAGTGGAAATGTTAGGGGGTCGTCTTATACGCCCAGTCTCTTATACGCCGGCAAATACGGTATATGTTTTCCTTCTCTTACTGCTGTAAGTTGCCGAGAGCAATAGCTTATTGTTGCCTATGACCGGGTAGGTGTGTTTAATTCTAAGAGGAAAACAGTGGGAAGCCTAAATGTGACAAGGCTGAATTGCATTCTCAAATCCAGTTTATGTCACCCAAATATATTTTGCTACTTCATCTTCTTATGCTTTCTTTTTTTTTCAATTAGTTATACATGGTAGTGTAAGATGTGCAATTGTCCAGCTTCAGTCTCAACATTTAGGTTGATGAGGACCCAGCTTTATAAACATATCATTTGCTCATAGTTCTTCCACATTTGGAAGCAGTGGGGAGGGAGGTATTTGTATTTTTCAACTCTTTCTTTCAAGCATCAATATGACTATTTTCTCTTCATGTATCTTCTAGTTTAGCCAAGCATATTGCTTTACGGAAACGAATGCAAACAAACAAAAAGAGTAGAGAATAGTGAAGTCATATTGAAAAGTAGTTACTGATTTGATCATCAACTGACTCATTTCTGTAAACTCTCCTTCCACCCTCCAGGTTTATTCATACTGGGGTTTCAGCAAAATGACAAACACAAATCAAAGGCTGCTGGAAGTTGTTGAATCCACAAATGCCAAGGGTCAGCTATGTGTGTGTGCTGGTGTGAGTTAGACAGGTACAGAAATAGCATGAGTTTTGTAATCCCCTTAATGTACTAATTGAAAGTGGGAAGGATTCAAGATAGCACATGGGGTTTACTCTTTTTTTGCCAGAGGGCCTTTCTCTTCAGATTTTTTTCTGTTTCAAGAACCACGGACATTTATTTTATTGCTACTCTATTTTGCACAGTTTTTCCCTGGGCTAAGAATGGAATTACTAATACTGCTTGTTCCATACTCCAAAAATTGCTGTCAAGTGTGAATTAAATGTTTTATTTGAAGATTTTAGCTCCTTCTCATCAGTCACAAGGGGAATTTTTATGGAATAATACTCGTTGGCACTAATAATATTTTCATCTTAGACTCTCTCAGTGCTTTGTAAATGTTTCCTTTTGGCTGTCTACATTTCAGTGGCCCCTATCACCCCTCTATCTACAATCTCTGACAAGAAGCTTCATATTCACTCCCTCAACTCTCCCAAAGCTTCTTTCCTTCAATATAAATGGCAAACTCTTAATGATTGCTGCTGAGTCCCTAGAGAATTGAATGGGACAACTTTGGTGATTTCTGGCATATTGTGAATTCAGAATTTAGTAGGAGTGGTGAGGTAAAATGTATCCCCTGGAGCTGGAATGGTGAAGAGAAAAGAGAATGTTAACAGCAGGTTCAAAACAGGCGAGTGAGAGATAGCCCTCCTCTCTCCAAACCCATAAACATTTATCTTGATCTTGAAAAGATCACAATTTGGGTCTTTATTCCACCTTCCATTTGTGTGTTCAAATCATAACTGTCTTTTAGTAATTTATAGTTATAACATGTTTGAGTTAAAAATAATGGTAAACACAATTCATAATCAATAATCCAGCCAAATCACTCCACAGATGAACCATCAAGGTTCAGAGATCTGATTTACTCAAGATCAAGCACAAAGCTAATTAGTGCAAAGCTGGGTCCTGGATTTCTCACTCCTCTTCATTTCCAAAACCTCTTACTGGCCCCTAATACCCTGTTTCCCCGAACATAAGACAGTGTCTTATATTAATTTTTGCTCCCAAAGATGAGCTAGGTCTTATTTTCAGGGGATGTATTATGTTTCCATGAAGTAAGTCTTATTTTCAGAGGGTGTCTTATTTTCAGGGAAACACGGTAGTCTATAGTAATAGACTCTATACTTTTTCTTTTTTTTTCATTCTTCTTCTATTCTTCTTCCTCCTCTTGGAATGGGCCTTGAAATAAGACTATTAGGAAAAATGCTTTCAGAGTATGATATGAAGCATGGAAAATAATTCACAACACTCACACATGTTATGAATTCTTATGGTCATGTTCATCAATGAATGACTGTTCATCCTCACTTTTTATTTACCTTCTTAGCTTCAAGTCATCTCTTAGAATTTGTATTAAAATGATTTTATTTTTAAAGTCTTGTGGAAGAAGTAGTATCAGGTGTTGACAGCTAAGAAGTCAATACACCAAAAAATAGTATAAAATAAAATAAAATAAACCCATTGGCTAACATTTTGAAGGAGATCTGAGATGTATGCTTATAACTGCCTTTACCTTTTAGTTCCTTCTTACTTCTGTTTGATTTATGTAACTATCAATTACTGGGTAGTACCTGTATATCAGAATCATATAATGTTAACGCTAGCAAGGGACTAAAAGATCTAAAACCTTTCATTAATTGATGAGATTCAGAGGGTGACATGACAAATCCAAGGTGACTGTGTAATTTTTTCTTCAATTTGATTTACTTTGGATATAAATGTAGATTGTTTTTTAGCTTCTGGAAAGATGGAATTTCAATATAAGAAAAGATATTTATGGAAATTTGGCCCTGGAGTGTTTAAATGAGGCAGGAAATTGCAAATTATGATTTCCACAATCATTTTTACTTGGCCACAGTCCACATGCTCGTTAAGGTAGAGTCTTTAGGATTATTACATTAGTGTGTTTTCTTTTTCAGCTTTTTAAAAAAATCAAATTGAATTTTATGGTGCATGTATTCTAGGTGGCTGCATTCACTTGAGTAAGGAATTTTCTTTCAAGCAGACACATTGCCCTAGGAGAAAACCAGAAAGGGTGAAAGTGACTCTGGAAAGTCAGGCTTGTTTAAACAAAGACCGACTCTGGATGTGAGATGCAGAGTTGAGTCCAGGCAGAGCACCACTGAGCTGCCTTACTCAGCTCATTAAAACCTCTCTTGCCTGCCACAATCGCCAACATGTTAAGGGGGTGTTTTGTAGTTCCTCTCTCTCTTGGGCATGAGTTTTAGGAACTTTCCTCTTCTAAAGTGACAGTTTTGTCTGACAAACGTGATAAAGTTTGGCTTTTATTTTATGGCTGTTGCTGATTATTGCAAACAATTCCAGAAGTTTGGCAGAGAGGTAGAGTTTTGAAAGTCTTTATAAAATCAATTGGAACATAGTTAAATGAAAATATACTGCCTTCAACAATAAAGTGAAAGCTTAGATAGATTTTAACTTCCATTCCTTTTTTCTAAAATCAAGTAAGGGTTCCCTTAGTCATCATTTCTTCCCACTCCTTCAATTTACTCCTGGAAACAGAGGTAGAGAGGGTAGGAGTCTTGACAAGATCAAGAGTGGCAGAGAAAACAATAAACCAGGAAGTTTATAACTGAGCATCTAGCGCTTGAAAAGAAAATAGATTTGTTGAAGAATGAATGAGTTCTCAATTATTACTTTTTCATCATGCCGTGATTCTTTGACCATCAGTGGTCTTATTCCAACCTCTTATCTCTTACCTTCAGGTGACCCTGTGGAAGTTGATTCTGGCTGACCTGCATTCACCTTGGGGCACTTGAACCTCATTCACTAAGGCAGCCCCAAGGTCTGGGTCTTCCCACATGGCTTGAACAGGCGCTGTAATCAGTAAGTCAACCGTGATTGCTGAGAGCACAGCTCCCTATCTTCTTGTTTCTTTTCACATGGGCGTTTTTAATCAGGCACTGAATTTGGTCCGGGGGACCTTACTCTGCTTTAATAATACATGTGTCAAAATTTGCCTCTTTGCTTTCAAAGTTGTTAATTATGGAGTGTATTTCACAACCAAGAAAACATCCCTTTTGGATGCGTATGTTCTTGAATGGAAAGAAGTAATAAGCAAGGAAGGGTTATGAAACACCTCTCCATATGTACAGGGGTGCTTTGAGGGAAACCAAACAAGGTAGTCATGAAGGCTTTTTGATGATGGGTTTAATCATGTTGTATTTCAGGTTATGTTCCAGACTCTACATAATCCAGAGAGGGCTTAACCTGCCTTCAATGGAGATGGAAGAAGGGCTGATGTAGGCAAGAGTAGGTTATGGTGTTAAACTCCTAAAGGGAGAATCAGTTGCTTCAGGGAAGACAGTTGTGTGTGTGTGTGTGTGTGTGTGTGTGTGTGTGTGTGTGTGTGTATGCACACACACACTTGCTGCAGTAAAGATAGCCAATTTCAGATTACTCCAGGCTTCTGGTGGTCTTTGTGGTATGTTCTCAGACTCACACGTGTTGTGAATTCTTATGGTTACTAAAGCTATTACTTCTTACTTAATAAATTGGCTGTAAGTTTCCATGAGATTTGTTACAGGTTTTCTGTCTTCAAACACACTAATGCATTTTAAATACTGATGTAGTAAAAAAGATTTAAACAATCATTTAAGTGACTCTGCCTTAAGAGCAACAGAACCCAGCCAACCCATTTGCATGTTAGCCTCAGAAGATGGATTTTAGTGGCTTAGTTCTAGAGCTTCCTCCATGATTTTCCTACTACTTAAAATTATTACTGTGCTTTGCAAAGATCAAATTTGGGTGCCATACAAAATATTTATTTTAACGTTTTAACAGAGTTCTAACACATAAGTTCCCAGAAGTTGAAGTATGGAATAGGTCTTCATGAGGTAGACATTGTATGTAGTCTACTCAAAGGCATGCCAAGTCTTGTACCAGAAGCAAGACAGAAGATAGAGTTGGAAAGGCTCTCCATTTTGTTTTATAAGAAAAGCCAGGGATTTTGGTTTTTACAAATCACAATCTTAGCCCAGGTTACAAAGCCTTTAGGAAACCATCTATGGGGACCAATGCAATATGATAGTGTCTTTGCAGCATTCAGCACCAGGAGAGTGGCTTTTGAACACATGAGTGATGTTAACTTTCTTTACAGAAACTGACTGAATAAGAAAAATGCTGCCAGTGAAAAGTAGGTATTTTCCTGAGTAATATGGTGGTGATAGGAAAAGAGTGAGATTGGATTATTATTGGGTTAGACAAGGAAGACTGAGAGTCATCACTCCTGTGCTATGAAAGGGGCAACTATGGTGATTATCAATGGCCCTGTGTGTGAGTAATTCACTTCACAGCTTTGCCATCAGTTTCCTGTTTATCAAGTGAGAAGTTTGGAGAAGATGATGGCAAAGGGCTCTTCATTTTGAATATTTTTATGGTCCAGAGGGGAGGCTGCAGCATAGAATAACCAAGGGACCTCTGCTCAGGGTCTCAGGAGGCCTGGTGGTCCTTGTAGCTCCTCCAGTAAAATATTGCTTCTACATTTGGACATGTAGAGCCTTTAATTCTAGTTTTTTTAAAAAATAATATTATACTGATTAGTCTCATACATGAATTTTTGTCTTTAGAGTAAGTTCCCAAAGCTAGATCAAAAGTAATCATCTATTAGATTTTATTTTATAATGAGAACACAATCACCAATTAAGCTCTTACTAGATATGTAACTTTGCCCATTTTATTACATTTTCCCCCCAAAATGGGTGTTATAATAAAAATAAGAATCAATATCAAATTTTGAAAAATGAGTTAACAACAAATGATCCATGTGTGTTCATGTGTATGTGTGTATATGTGTATGTGTATATACATAATTTTTGCTTCTCTCCCTCTGTCTCTCTTTCTGTTTTTCTCTCTCTGACACTTAACTCCTTGGAATAATTTAAATTATCTCACATTATTTACAAAAGCTTTCACCTTTTTGTAACTGTTTGCAACACTTCAGTGTCAGACCTCAATCAAGTTTGAGTGCAAATGAATGTCTATCTTATTCCCAAGACTCTGGCATCACAATGAAAACTTCCTATCATGGGGTACAAAAGAGTCTCCCCAGGAATGTCTAAGCCTTCTGAGTAATTATATATATATATATATATATATATATATATATATATATATATATATCTCAAATCCCATTTCTGAAATATATATTTCCAAATCCCAATCTAATTGCTCTATTGCCAAGAGTATATATAGAAGGGATCATGAAAGTCATACAGATCAAGTTCCTATTAGAACTGAAAATTGAGAGGTCAAATGGCTTGCCCATTATTATGCAACTCTTTATAAATAAAAGTTGCAAGTTCTGTACTGAGGAATGTTTGTGAAAAGTTGTCAGGGTGACACATAAAAAGAAGTGATATATGTGACATACAAGGAAGCAAGTTATTAAGCAATTTTTCTTCTTTTTTGTTAATATATATATTACACACACATACACATGTACACACACATACACACACACACATTAGACTTGATGTAGATTTTAAAGCCACAATTTATGAGATTTATGATTATCTTATGAAAGTCACTTCATCTCTCATTCAAGCATTTTTTTTCTAGATCACAGCAAGGCCCTTTTAAAGGCTGTATTAAGAGAGAGATATTGCAGGTCCAAGAAATATTAAGATTTTCATCTTTGTACATTTTTTTATTAATCAACAACCAAAAGATGGCAAATTAAAAGACTGAGTTCTTTTTCAAAAGTTGTTTTAAAACAATGTTGAAGAATAAAGTATCAGTCTACCCTATTAAATTTGGGCTTGGGTCCTGTAATATAAATTATTATACTTTATGGGGCAGAGGGTGAAATTTGTTTGTAGGCGAATGTTGGGATATCCTCAGCCAAAGTGAACTTTACAGATTTCCACACAACTTAGGAGGAGCCTTTAGTAGCATTGTGTTTTAGATCAGTCATCAAAAAGTCTTATTTTCTTTCCCAGAATTTTCCTACAAAATTGCATCAAACATTGATTCTGATCTCAAGGAGCTCAGTCTTGCAAGAGACAAATATATCCAGAACAATTGTAAAACAATTTAATTAGCAAGATAATAGAGCTAGGATTAAGATATACAGGAATAAAGGGGTCCCTTCTCTCCCAGCCTTGGGAGGGGAAGAGCAATCAGAGAAGGTTTCAAGGGAAGTGCCAGGTAATTTGCCAAAGGCTATACCACTAATTAGTAGCAGATCAAGGACTAGAATTCTACAGGGTCTTTCCTAAGTGTCTAAATTCTTCATCCCCTTAAAAAACAAAAAAAGAAAATAGAAGGATCTTAGCTCATCCAGTATTCTTTCCTCTATCTTGTGTTACCTCCCTAACTCTACTTAATATTTGCTGCGGATAGTAGGAGAAATAGAAATATCTCCAGGAAAGTACTTCTCCTGTTGTCAAATCTTCCCTCTCCTTTGTTAAATGACTGAATGCCTATTGATTTGGTGTTACCCAGGTGTCTGCTGAAGATCACGGCTGTGTCTCAGTCTTAACAAATATATTATATTTCTTTGCTCTCTTACTCTTTTTAAAAAATATATATTTTATTGATATTTTACAGAGAGGAAAGGAGAGAAATAGAGAGCCAGAAATGTCGATGAGAGAGAAACATCGACCAGCTGCCTCTTGCACACCCCCCACCGGGGATGTGCCTGCAGCCAAGGTACATGCCCTTGACCGGAATGGAACCTGGGACCTTTCAGTCCACAGACCGATGCTCTACCACTGAGCCAAACCAGTTTCGGCTGCTCTCTTACTCTTAATATATCAGGTATGACAACTTGAAGGGAGAGGGTAAAAGGCAAAGTATAATAATTTGCTGTTAAAAATGTCCAGAGCACTTTAGCTTATTTATTATTAAGTAGAGGTCCAGTGCATGTACATTTGTGAACTGAGCAGTGGGGTCCCCCCTCAGCCTGGCCTGCCCTCTCTCACAGTCCAGGAGTCCTCAGGGGATATCCTACTGATGGCTTAGGCCCCCTCCTTACAGGGAGGGGGCCTAAGCTGCAGTCGGGCCTCCCTCTGCCAGAGGCGACCAGTCTGATCAGGGGAAGGCGCTGCCCCCATCACCCTGCTATTGCTGCCACTGCCAGCTGCAGCGGCTGCAAGGCCTGAGCCCCAGGACTGGCAGCTCCTATGGCTTTGTCCTGGACATCTGGATGGACGTCCAGAAGACGTCCACCCTAATTAGCATATTACCCTTTTATTAGTATACTGTAGATTCATTCAAAAGCATACTTAAGAAGGTGTAAATCATTGATTAATCAAGGCATTCAGAGTCAAATAACCAACTTGTTTCTTTTTTCACTGTCTGGTCTGAACCATTATTTTTTAAAACTCTTGTCATAAATGATCCATCAGGTCCTCAATGGCTAAAGTGATTTTTTTACATATTTTTTCATCTTTCCTCTCCAGAGAAACTGGCACGTAAGAGAAACACAATATATTTGTGCTGATTGTATGAATTAGTGAATGACTGAACCAAGAAATAAATTTAGAATTCACTGTTTTCATTACTTCATTTGGAACTAAGCATAATAGAATCCCTCTTGACTTCCACTTAATAGGTTCTCTGGATTAAACACTGCTTTTTCACTCTGTCAAACATTGTCATTGTTGGCCCTGATTCTTTTCCTGCTGTGAAATTATGCAGCCACACTCTGGACATGGCCTCACGATAGATGGAGTGTACTTTCCCAGCCCATGACTTTGGACTTGGATGTGTGACTTACTTTGGCCAATGGGATAATGTTGGATCTGACATAAGAGGCTAGAAATGTGTTTGTGAGGCTTCGGTTGGCCCTCTTTCCCTTCTTCTGTTATCATGAGAACAGTTCCCAGTTTGAGTCCCAGGTCTCTTTTCAGTCTGGGTTACAGAGTGCTGTACACAGAGCATGTCTTATCTTAACTTAGCCCAGATCGGTTAACCCCAAAGGACCCAGAAACTTGTGAGAGAGAAATGTAAGTATTTATTGTAAGACACTACAGTTATTTGTGAATTGTTATTGAGGCATTATTATGGCAATAGCTAAAAGATATGAACGTGTGACGGATGCTCCCGTATACTTAACATTCCTGAGTTAGTGGAATCTGTGCCCACCAGTTGAGTTATAGTCTTACCAAGAGGCAGTTGTCTTGGTTTCTATAAGCATACCCATTATTCTAATTATATAATTTACTTCATGTTATATTAGCTAATGTTAGAGACAAACATCTTTCTATGAAACAAAGTTGAATGCCTTTTCAAGGCTTGATATAAGCAAATTGTTAAACAAATTGAAGTAAAATTAGGTGTTGGTGAGAGATTTCAAAGAGACTGGACAAAAAGAAATACCTACAAGGACCTTGCGTTAATATTTCTCTTTAATTGCTTAAATTGTGCTTTTTTCTTTAGAGAAATTAGAACTGGGGATTTTAGATAGACATATATGTAGTTTTATGCAAGAAAGGTGAGCTAAATTTTAATTAGAAACAGTCTCAAAGAAAAGGCCTTGACCTTCAACAAAATATTGCTAAGCAAATGCTTATTTATATATTTAATCTATGTTTGTATTAGTTTTTATAATTTCTTTTTAAAAATATTAGGTTTATTAATTAAACAAAAATCATCTAAATTTGTTTTCATTAAGAATGTTGCAAATTTAATACCACATTGAAAATTCCTGCCTCCCTCCCTCCTTTGTAAGTATTCTAAAGTTATTAGTATAAATTACAAGTGGTAACGTTAGAACAGCTCTTTCTTCACAATGAATATGTAAAGGGTGAACTTACTTGTCAGCTGCTGTTCCTCTTTTTACACTTACATTCTATTCTGGTTTAAAGATTTGCAGTTTGGTTAATAACCTTTATTCTACACAAGGATATTCTTTAGTCTATCACCATTTCCCAATTTTCTTTCTTTTAATAGCTGCCTTTTGCATAGAAGTTGTTGAATTTCAGGAATTCTGGGTGCTTTTTGTTATTTGAACATTTTTTTGTTTCTCCCCCAAAATCATACCTTAGAATCATCTGTGTTTGAACAACTACATGTATGGGAGGGAAAAAAAAATCAGCTACAGCTCCCTTTTTACACCTGTCTTTTAGCACCAAATGAAGTGACCATGTACATTATTTACCTGAAAACCTAAATCTTTGCAAAGTATGCATATAACAGAGTCAATCATAGGGCGGCGGGGGTGGCGGGGTGAGGGGAGAGAATCACTCATATTTTCCAGGCATCTGGACTTGGCTTAAGTTTTGGGAGGACTTGGATTCATTTCAGGGTCTTAAAGAAAATACTGCACATATTGATTGATGAAATATGCTGCTTGCTGGTAATGGTTTTTGAGATGCTGATGGTCACCCCTTGGAACAATTCTGAGATGAATGCTTTGTGGCATATTAGGATCAAAAGTCAATGTATAGGTGTTGACATTTGATCACCACTGACACAGGTTGGGACTGAAAAAGAGAACTCCAATTGGAAAAGCGAGCTTCACACCACATTACCTATGAGTCAACTGCTTAGAGTGCAGGGACTAACTACATGAAGAAACCCAAGAGCCACTAGGCACTGCCTCACTGACAGTTGGGAACACGTGTGAGTAGTTTGTAAAGAAAGGGAGTTCTGCTCAGACATTCAGTCATTCCAGTTTCAACGCTGTCAATTCTCACGGACAGAAAAGGTAGATAAAAGGGGTTTGGCTTTAGTAAAGTACACGATTCTAGACCGTTTTTAATCAGATTATCACAGGCCCATAAACCAGCATATTCAAAGACAATGAGCCATGGCTAAAAAAATCATGCAGTAGCTTTCAAGGAAGCCGAATATGTTCTTCCACTTTGGAATATTATTTTTTCATTAGGGCTTATTCAGGTTTTGTGCAAATGGGAAAATTGAACTAATCTGTTCCAGGCAGACGTGAAGAAATTCTTTTCTTGAAAAATTGACATGAAATCAAATGACTGTGGGTACAATGTGTTCGCATTTATAGGCATGCATGGGCCAATTCAAAAACAGCAGGCAGATAAAGATGCTGGAAGAACTAAAGCTGTTGTTCTTATTTAATTAATAAAGCAATTCTAGAAAATATTTCCAAAATATAGTTTTAACATTACTGACATAAACTATGTCAATGTAGGGGAGGAACATTTTTCTTTTTCCTTTACCCATCTTAGGTTCAGTGGCTAGGGCTATGCAAATTAGGCTGACAAAAGGCAGAGCAAACAAGGAAAACAAGCTGTTTATTACTGTGTGTATCACATGTCAAATGGGAGGAACCTCAGTGATGAGTCACTTAAGGAGGTG
Organism: Vespertilio murinus; assembly: GCA_963924515.1. Lineage (NCBI taxonomy): Eukaryota > Metazoa > Chordata > Mammalia > Chiroptera > Vespertilionidae > Vespertilio > Vespertilio murinus. The sequence goes on from OZ004704.1 coordinate 203,045,709, forward strand.
GTTAGAAATTGGGCTTTTACAGTATCTTACAGTAAATTTGTGAAAAATTAAAAAGACAAAAGAAAATGATTTTAAGCTTCCAGAGGCAGCAAACTGTGAGAAAATAAACATATGGGGAACACAATTGTAAGTTAAGGGCTAATTAGTGAAGTTTGTCATGTAGGTTCCTCTGGCTCCACCCCACCCCTGGGCTGAGAAGGGTCTAGAGTTGTCTCCAGTGATTAATTTCTGTCCTCCTAATAAAAAGGGGCATTGGCGGCATCTTTACATAGTTATGTCTCATTTGACCCATAGATACAGAGGATAAAACTGAGGGCTGTCTGTGAGAGATACAGGGTAGCTAGATGTAAAAGGTGAAGGGATTAAGAAATACAAATGAATAATTAGAAAATAGTAACAGAGTAGTAAAGTATAGCATATGCAATATCTATACTAATAAAGAGTAAGATGCAAATTGACCATACCTCTGTGATACTCACCAGCCAATCAGGAGTGAGTATGCAAATTAACCCAACAAAGATGGTGGGTTAATTTTCATACACAGGCACTGAGTGGCTGGAGGTGGGCAGGATGCTTGGATTGTCGCTACGGTGATGACACAGGCATTCTGGACTGCCCCAGCTGCTCAGGGCCTCTGGGCAGTGGGGGAAGGTGGAAAGGCAGCTCTGGGCCTGAATGAAAAGGTGGCTCCAACCAGTGTGAAGGCAATGCCTGCAGCCAGAGGAAGGAAGACCCATTCTTGCACCAATCTTCTAGTAGTCAATAACGTTGTAACAACCATGTATGAGCGTAGGTGAGTACTATAATTATTGGGGGATCGCTTCATAAATTATGTAACTGTCTAACCACTGGGCTGTATACCTGAATTTAATATACAATAATATTGACTGTTAACTATAATTTAAAAATATAAAAAATTAAAATACATAAAAAGAAATTAGAATAAAAGAATTATATCCTGTTTTAGGCAAATAGGAGGAGGGCAAAGAGTTTTTCTTGTATCTGCCTTTTTCTCAATTGCCTTCAGCTCTAAATAATCCTTATGCAAAAAAGGCAGACTTGGGGGTGGCACAGTCTTCCACCATCATCAAGCATAACTGTGTAAGATGTTCATGTAACAACAGAACACAACCAAGAGGAGGGGTTCTGATAAAGTGGAAACGTTGCTGGGATGGGAAAGAAAACACTCACCTGAGTCCAGGCTACACCACTTCCAAGTCTTGAGACCTTTGAGGAAATATTTGGGCCACCATGTTGTGTTGTTATCTTAAAACTGTTAATGCAATACAGACTGTTGATACAACTGTCAATTCAAAGCTGTCAATATAACTGTCACCGTGTTATTGAGATGTCAGGACATAACACACGAAAGCAATCTGTATCCCAGCACTACCTTACATTTGATTAGCACTTTACAACCAGTTAAATGATGCAAATATTGATTTATTTGGATATTCATTTAGCATTTAGACACTTCAGTGACTCCTGCTATTTGGTGAAATTATTTCCTTTATGTATTTTTTTATTTTTAAATATGTTTTTATTGCTATCAGGAAGAAGAAGAGAGAGGGAGAAGAGAGAGATAGAAACATCAATAATGACAGAAAATCATTGACCAGCTGCCCCCTGCACAACCCGTACTGGGGATTGAGCCCACTACTCAGGCATGGGCCCTGATCAGGAATCAAACTGTGACTTCCTGGTTTACAGGTCAACACCCAACCACTGAGCCAAGCTCGCTGAATGAATTATTTGCTTTTAATTACAGGGGTGGTTTGGTGCCTTGTGGGATGCACTGAAGCTATGGGCATTGATATTTGTGGAGAGGGAGTCATTGGCCAAGCCTCCTGTACACAGGGCTCAATGACCCGCAGCCCTACAGCTGATAAGCGCTCTTGGGAAGAAATAGCTATATTAAGTGCTCTGTTGACAGGCTTCCTTCATGATCTAAGCAGATGGCAGCCACTTGTCCCTTTTTCTTTTTCCTATCACTAGCTCAATAGTTTTTATGCCCGGAGAAATCAAAATGAATAATATATAGCTATTGGTAACGGAAAAACACAACTCTAGCCTTTTTCTATTTTAATTGGACCCTCAAGCCGGAAAACAGGAAGAGAGTGGCAGCTACAACACTGGGCTTCAGATGCTTGATGCTTTGTCTTCTGCATGTGGAAACCAACAGCCCTTTACTCTGTTCTCAGTGCGGTTGTTTTTCAAACAGGAATGAATGGTGAGCTGCTGATTCCGATAGACTTTATTCTTGTCTAATTTAATTTCATCACTTCTTCATTATTCCTTTTCCTTCACATTAATTCTTCCCTTCATGCTTATATCTCAGAAGTATTTGTAGATTCTTTTTTAATTGATGTACTAGAGGCCCAATGTATGAAAATTCATGCACCAGAGGGGTGGTCCCTCAGCCCAGCCTGCCCCCTTTCTCATAATCCGGGAGCCCTCAGGGGCAGGAGGTGACTCAGTGATCAGAGGGAGGCTATGTCCCATCACACCTCTGCTGTAGCACTGATGGCAGCACAAGGTTCACCCAGCCCTGGTTACCTGAGCCTCGCCTCGGGTGGCCCTGAGTTCCTGGGCAGCTGGGCATCTGCCATCCAAGGCTTGCCTGTGCCTCGGCAAGCCTTGGGCAGCTGGGGGCCTGAAGGGACTGGGGGACTCCAGAGGCAGGCGTGTGGAGCCTTGCCACACGCCTGCTGCCCCAGTGGGGTTGAGGGGACTGGGCACTGCCATCTTTGAGGGACTGGCAGTTAATTAGCATATTCTCTCCTTATTGGCTATGGACGCCACCATCTTTGTGATGGTGTAGGGGTCAATTAGGATTCTCTTAACTGATATTAAGTCAAAGTCTACATATTTAATTCTTTTTAGTTTTCTTTTAGAACATTTAGGTCAGTGGTTAAGCAAATACACATTGGATCAGACTGATTAGAGTTTTTCTCATTTATTTTGGGATGTACTCCTTAACATGGGGACATACCTCCCAAGACTTAGATACCTAAATTGAGAAAATGGGGAAAAATACAGGACTGTTTCCGAGGAATGTGGGCTCATTGAATGAGATCATTCTTTTAAAAAAATATATATTTATTGATATTTTACAGAGATGAAGGGAGAGAGATAGAGAGCCAGAAATGTCAATGAGAGAGAAACATCGACCAGCTGCCTCTTGCACACCCCCTACCGGGGATGTGCCCACAGCCAATGTACATGCCTTTGACAGGAATCGAACCCGGGACCCTTCAGTCTGCAGACTGACGCTCTACCACTGAGCCAAACCAGTTGTGGCTGAATGATATCATTCTAACATGATCATTCAGTCCCAGACAATGTGCTCAAATGCTCAGGAGAACTTTAATAAAAATATTTCTATTTCTTACCACTGAAATGCTTAAATTTTTTTTTCAATTTCAGGCAAAATTGTGGCTTCAGTATTTTATATATCGACAAATACAGAAGGAGATATTTGACATTCATGCTGATTGATTTCATTAGAGGAGATAGTCATTCTCACTCCAAGAGATTGAGAAAGTCACCTCTATTTTTTTTTCCCTAGGGAAAATAACACTTTCTGAATTATAAGAGAAAAGAACTAATTGTAGATGGGTCTCTAGAGGCAACAGTAGAAAAACATGGAGATAGTGAAGTTTCCAGATTTTCAGTAATTCTATAGTTTGAGAAGTTTATGTTGATGTACACTGGATAATGCTTACATTTTGAGATGATCCATCTGCTAAAATATTCTTGCGTCATCCTTTAAACTTGTTACTCGGCGTGATATTTACACTATCTTGCTGATTTTCTTTGGGAGTGCAATACATTTTCTTGGTAAATTTCAGCATTAAGATTTTTCTCTTTTTAAAATAAAGTTGAGTTGAAGCAGCATTAGGATTTTTCTCTTTTTAAAGTAAAATTGAGTTGAAGCAGAGAAGGGAAAGGGTGATGTGAAAAACAAAGTAAAAACAAATAGCACTATATTGTGCTCACAGCGTCTGCTCTCTGTGGCCAACTCTACATGTAAATTTCTGACATGAAGACAATTTTCCTTTGCTTGCCAATTCCCTCTTTGTTTTAGGCTCCACCTGTCAGGATGCACTTGGCAGGGACGCGTAGGATTATGGGACAATGAGCTGTATTCATTTCCGAGTTTTCAGCATCTCATATTCTTCAGCCCAAATTGGCCTCTGATTCTGTTGGCGTATCTGGTGGGCCTCCATGTTCTTGTTTGGAAAGTGAGTGGGATGCAGGCCTATTTGGTTCACCTTCATGTCATTCAAAGGTCGGTGTGACTTTTGAAATTAGTAATATCATCAGTCACACAGTCCTGACTGAGAATATTGAGGAAGCAGCTGGACGAGAGGAGGGTAGGGGAGGTCATTTCACTGTTGGGATGAAGCCAATGTTAGAGTGTTATTTTTCCCTTTGTATTCTGGGATGGACTTTCCTATGTGAGGGAGGAACAGAGTGGCCCTCTCCATGGGTTGTTTTCTTGATGGACTGTGATTAAAAACAACAATAACAAAAAAGATGACAATTTGAGCAGTTTTATAAGCTAAGGCTATGAAAGCTATAATTTAAAAACCTACATGGGTGGCAATGTTGTTTAAGAGAAAAAAGAAGAGTTAATTATGGGGGGTGGGGAAACAGCCCAGACACACAAATCAGGAGATGCTAATTACATAAGATGGCTAATTTAGGAAATAATAGCTGAATTGGAGTCAAATCTCATATATGACTCAGATCTGCAAGCAGCAGAAAATTAACCTCAGACCATGAGATTGTCTGGTACACATTTTGGAGGGATACAAACAATAATATTAGTAATGGCTAATATTTATCCAGTGCTTACTCTGTGTCATGTATCATGCTTTTAAAATGTTTTATCCCATTTATTACATAAAAATCTTTAAGGTAATAAGGTAATAATTATCATCATTTTCCATGTGTCAGATATGACATCTGAGGTATGGAGTTTCTACTTTATCCATGGGGCAGCACTGCAACCCAGGTCTTTCTGATCACAAGGCCTTATATGTACTAAGAGCTCATCCTCAGAGAATATTACTGACATTCTGCAAATAAGAGAGATTCCTCAGGGAAACTCTACTGTCACTTGCTTCTGTTTAATATCTTTAATTTTTTTCCTTACTATTCTGGGGCTTATTATTACTGTTAACCAACTTATGAACACCTAAAGGTATTCTTTAAAAGCATTGTTTAAAAAGCAGTAAAAAGTTATGCCTTAACCCACATTTAATGCAGTATCTTTTATGGCTAGACTAAATCAAGATTAAATTTATCTTTGAGATGCTTAACTTAAAGCAGTGTCCGAGGAGTAATATGGAAGATATTCACACCAGGAAGAGGGTAAAAATATCAATGTCTCTTTTGGACTCTAATGTCTATTCATTTATTTTTAATTTTTTAATTGATTTTAGAGAGGAAGGGAGAGGGAGAGATAGAAACATCAACAATAAGAGGAAATCAACTGACTGCCCTTTGTCTACCCCCTACTGGGGATTGACTAGGCAATCCCTGCATGTGCCCTGACCTGGAATTGAACCTCCTGGTTCAATTGACCTCCTGGTTCATAGGTTGATGTTTAATCATTGAACAACACCAGCTGGGTGATGGTCCTATTCTTATCTAAAAAAGTTTGGAACTATAGTGAGAGATCTAGAAACCTCCATCTCTGTACTGAGTCTCCTTTCTCGTGTTAAAACCAATCCCATTTCAACTCATCAAAACTATGTTCATTGGTTTCAGCAGAATTACTTCAATTTTTTAGTATCTCAAATACTTATACTAATTTGTCAGCTGGAAATATCAGTGACTAGCAGAGATCAAGTATTATTTATTCTGAGGTATCCAATCTTTATTTGTTTTATTGCTTTCTTGAAAGATGATGCTTTGGGAAATAAACCCAACATTTATCATTTGGTTGACTATAGGAAGTGGATTTATTCTCTTCTCTGGATCCACTTGGTTCACACAGCAGAGCCTTCACAGCCACCACCCCCCACTTTTAAAAAAATAAGGTCACATTAATTCAGCAAACCACCCAATTAAAAAAATCTTTTCTGATTTCAGAGAGGAAGGGAGAGGCAGAGAGAGAAAAATATCAATGATAAGAGAGAATCACTGATTGGCTGCCTCCTGCATGCCTTCCCCCGCCACTGGGGATTGGGCCTGCAACTTAGGCATGTTCTCTGACTGTGAATTAAACCGTGATCTCCTAGTTCAGTGGTTGGCAAACTACAGCTCACAAGCCACATGTGGCCCTTTGGCCCCTTGAGTGTGGTTCTTCCACAAAATACCATGGCCTAGGCGAGTCTATTTTGAAAAAGTGGCATTAGAAGAAGTTTACCTTTAAAAAATTTGGCTTCCAAAATAAATTTGAATCGTTATACTGTTGATATTTGGCTCTGTTGACTAATGACTTTGCAGACCACTGTCCTATTTATAGGTCCATTCTCAGCCACTGAGCCACCATGGCTAGGCACCCAATTTTTATCCTTCTACTTCATAGTCTTATGAGAGGGGTTCTAAGATTATTTCATATACCACTTCCCTTTTAAATAGCAAATGGAAAACTATTGAACTATTGTGTTTTTACCAAAAAATACACTTTTAAGCATTTTCCTATGTATTATTGAAGGCATTCTGGCAGGTGACAGAAGGGTCTTGTTCTGAAAGACTCAATATATATATTCTAACCAAAATAGCATTACAAAGATTTCAACCTTTAAGGTAATATTAAAAAGAAAAATAATTAGAAACCTTTTAATGAAGCATCACCAATTTCAAGTGGTTTAATAGAACATACAGAATTGGAAAAACTTATTGATGCCCCCAATAAAAACAGAAATATATATTGGAATATAGTCTAAAACTTCCATGCAGTCCCAAGATTGAACAAGCTTTGAAAATTAACATCTGAGGTTGGGGTTGGTCTTCCACAGATATTATAAAAATGATTTTTGATCATTATAAACCTTTAATATATCACTGGCATAGTCAAAAGGAGCTACCATAGAAGTGCTAAAACTAACATAATTATTTCTCAAAGGCTGAAAAATTTCATGTAGTAGAAATATCTTTTTGATTAGGTATGTTCAAGAAGGAATATTAATGCTGCTGGCTTAAGTTCAAAGCCACACTACTTAAAGGGCACCACCACTACCACCAGCAACAACTTCAGAGTGAGCAGAAGCATCATTTCCTTAGCCTTGAAAAGCAAAAGACAGTAGTCAACATTAGGAAGTGCCATTGCTGAGGAGAGCTAGAATGAGTCTGTCATTCTAAGACATATATTATTGGTTGCATATATGTAAGACTTAACCTACCTCCACCTACTCAAGGTTTGTGATTTTAGGGTTATCGAACACCAAGACTTGTGGAATGTGTGTCTGAAATTAGATTGCCTTATTTTGTTAGGTTGTTTTGTAATGCTCAATAGCTCTTCATATGTCTCATCCTCCTCTGGTGGTGTGTTCATTAGATGAACAGCAAGTAACCAACCAAAGACTGGAGTTGGTGAACCAAGCACTACATCTCCCTCAGGTACTCACAAATGCAGTCCTTTTTTAGTCTTTTCATTACTTGTGATTTAAGAACTAATTCCTGACACTGGGAGATCAAAGAGCTGAACATACAAAACAAATGGAAACAGACTCTTAGACACAGAGAACAAACTGATGGTAGCCAGAGGGGTTGGTGGGGAGAGAATGGGTAAAAAAATAAACTGGGAATAAGAGATAGAAATTTCCAGTTACAAAATAAGGTCATGGGGGTATAATGTCCAGCATAGAGAATATTGTATGTTCAATAATATTGTAATCACTTTGTATGGCGATAGGTGGTTACTAGACTTATCATGGTGATTACTTCATGAGGTATATAAATGCAGAATCACGATGTACACATGAAACTAATTTAAGATTGCATATCAACATATTTTCATTTTTTTTAAAAATTGTGCATAGAAACACAAATGGCAAAAATTCTTGGTTTTCTCACTGTTCTTAGTTTTCTGGAGATCTCCTTGGTTCATCTGTGGAATAGCAGGAATCACTCAGGAGATCTCGAGGGGTAGGAGGCTGGTTGCCACCTGGCTTCAGCCAATTCAGTTCTGCTTTTAGCTTTTATATATTGGGACTTGAGTATGATTTTTTTTTTAAATTAATCCTATTAAAAAGCAAACATAAAAAAAAACCTTTGGAAATTACCAACATAAAGAAAAAATCTGAAAGACCAGTATTTTTCTTTTTTAAGAAAAACTATTCTCAATGTCCTTTGCTTCTACAGTAATAACTAACCCATGGTGCTTGCTACTCAACAGGCACTATACTAAGCAATTTGCATTTATTAGACTTACTTAATCTTCAGAACAACTCTATAAGCTAGGCACTGTTTCACCTCCAGTTGATAGGGGAGAAATACAGGAACAGAGACATGTTATGGCCTGGCCAAGGCCGCACACCTAGTCCATGGCCGAGCCTTGGATTTGAACTCCGGCATCCTGGTTTCAGAATCCATCCTTGAATGTACTTTGCTATATGCTTCTTGGCTGTATGCCATTCTGGGTTATGTCTCTTCCCTTCCTTAATGGGAATTTCCTGAGCAACGATGTGGTCTCTGTTTTAAATGAAGTGACTTGCTATGTATTTGGAGTTACATTTTGTGACCATTCATTGGAATCTTGCACAATTATTACCTTTGCCAACAGATTCCTGGAGCCTATTAAATGACATTTATAGTTGAATATGTTGGAAGAAGACTTATATATAGTTGAATATGTTGGAAGAAGAGTATGATATGATCCCCCCCCCCAAATCTTAATAGTGATGATTATAAGGCTGAGAATGTAAGTGCTTTAAAATGCCATTTTAAAATGCTTTAAAATACTTACACATTTCATCTGTTGATATTCTGGAGAAAGTGATCCTTTTTCTATTTTTATTTATCCTCTTTCTCTGCCAAGAACGTAACTTCCAATTTCCCCTGGCTCTGCTAGATCACAAATGGTGCTCATAAAACAAATATGTGTGTTCCAATGAAATGATTGGAATACAGTCATATTAAAACTCCACATACATCCATTCTTTCAAACTTCTTGGCCTTAGTGAAAGGTTTCACCATCTCTCAGACCATTGTGATAACTGGGCTGGAATTGGGATACATCTTACTCCTCACATAGACTAAATCAGTGCAGAAATTCTGATCTGTGTGGCTGGCTGTCTGTTTTGGGATAGCCATCTCTCCTTGTCACGGTCTTCCTTCAGGCACAAAAACGAAGTTTCTAATTTCTCAGAGAGATCATTCTGGGTAGTTTTCCCTCTTCAGTACCACAAATTTGGAATTGCTATTCCTTGTCAGGTGAAGTAAGCAGTGATAACGTGAAGGGGGGACAACAGCTGGTCTTTATTTTTTATTTTTTAAAATATATTTTATTGATTTTTTTTTACAGAGAGGAAGAGAGGGATAGAGAGTTAGAAACATCGATGAGAGAGACTCATCAATCAGCTGCCTCTTGCACACCCCCCATTGGGGATGTGCCCACAACCCAGGTACATGCCCTTGACCGGAATCGAACCTGAGACCTTTCAGTCCACAGGCCAACACTCTATCCACTGAGCCAAACTGGTTTCGGCAACAGCTGGTCTTTAATGAGAGCTTACATGTGTCGGATATTTTTCAAGGAGGTTTTTGCATATCACGACATTCCATCATCATGCCAGCATTTTGGTAAGTCTATGTTGGATACAAGATAAACAATGACACTGTGAAGTATGGTTGTTTTTCATCTTCTGTGTAAACAAGAAAACTATGTTTAGAGGAGTTATGTAATGACCCTGAAATTCCAGGCAGCTAGTAATTATTGATGAGAAAAGCCCAGATGAGTAAGCAAGCTACTGTGCTCTTCCTCCTCAGTTTTGAGCTTCACCAGAAGGAAAATGTATGTGAATGTATTCAGACTTACTGTGGTTGAAGACTCAAGGGGAAAGTGGCATCTCTCAGAGGTAAAATCCAGAGATTATAGGCGAGGGTTGCTATTAAACATTCTTCAGCACAAGTTGCATATGTTTCCATGATTGGCTGTAGAAATTCCTCTCCATAGGGATGTTCTGACCTGAAATAAAAAGAATGTTTTTCCCCAACCCCCAACTTGAATTCTCTCATCTTCATTTTGCGGAATCCAGGATCCTATGCTGTTCCTCCATCACTGGCCAGTAGATGGCAGCAAACGTCCACCCTAGACTGCTGGAATGTTGCCTCTTGGCTCCTCTCTGGTGTGAAGGAGGCGGCCTTTAAAAATATCATCATCCAAGCTCCTTACCTGACACGTTGGAGGGACTGATTTTCCAGGTCACACATGTCTTATTGCTTTCGAAAATAATAATGTGAAAAGGCTTTTCATTGTGTTTGCTACTATATTTCTGCATAGTGGTGACTGTCAGGCCAAAATCCAACCAACAGCATGGAGGGAGATAAATGAGGACGACCCAAGAAGAGAAGAATGTTTCTTATGGGTTTTCTTATTTCTTATTTATTTATTTATTTATTTAATTGATTATAGTATCGCATAATTGTTCTCATCCCCTCATTCCCATCCCAAACCCCTCCCTACATACGCCCCCACCCCCCTTGTTGTCCATGGCTAGGCCAGCCATGGGCAAACTATGGCCCGCAGGCCGGATCCGGCCTGTTCGGCTGTTCTATCCGGCCTGCGGAGCCAAAAGAGTGGAGGGTTCTCTTGCTCTCCCCTCCGCTCCTTCACCAGCAGCCCAAGATGAGAGTGCCAGCATGGTCAGGTTGCTTTTGTTCCGGCCCTCTGGTCCAGTTTCAGAACCCATTGTGGTCCTCGAGTCAAAAAGTTTGCCCACCCCTGCCCTAGCTCATCACGGCCAAAGAGTCATCATCCAACCATGAGAACAAATGGCAAAAAGAAGAAGAAATGATACCACGAGGGAGAGGGGGAAAAAACAAAAACAAAAACGAGGCTCTGAGGACTAGAAAGGGTAACATCATCATTGTCTGCACTTGGTCATCATGGAGTATATTTTTCAGAATCCAAATTTAAAAAAAAATGGTTTGAGAGCCTTTCAAGATGAGGTCAGTTACAAGTGTGATATAGGGACTCATCTAGGAGTCTCTTATTTTAATCTTGTCAGTTATTTTGGAATTAACTTCTGCCTTGGGAAATACCATCAGCCTTCTCCAGGCCATTGGGAACCCCATTGTAACAGGTTTATTTTCCCTGGGATGTTCTGCCGCCACTTTTCACAGACGTTACCACATAACATGTCTGTATCACTCAAATGAGAAGCTGTCCAAGTCCCAGTTTGCTGATGAGCAGAGATTCAGAGAAATTGATTTACCAAAAACTGCCGAACTCCAGAGTTAGGGCTGCATATTAGAGATCTGTGATTACCTCTGCTGACGTGGCTACTAATACAACTAAGAAATAGTGGCTAAGCATGAGGTTTTAAAAAATTGTTTTTCAGCCCTTGCCAGTCTGGCTCCGTGATAGACCATCAGCCTGTGGACCGAAGGGTCCCTGGTTCGATTATGGTCAAGGGCACATGCCTCATTTGCGGGCTCAATCCCCAGTACAGGGTGTACAGGAGGCAGCCTATCAATGATTCTCTCTCATTATTGATGTTTCTATCTCTCTCTCCCTCTCTCTTCCTCTCTGAAAACAATAAAAATATATTAAAAACATAAAAAATAAATAAAATTATTTTTCAATTATAGTTGGCATATAATATTGTATTAGTTTCAAGTATATAACACACCGTGTTTCTCCGAAAATAAGACATCCTCCGAAAATAAGACCTATTCACAGGTTTCCTTCTGAGTGAAATATAAGGCATCCCTCCCCCCCCCCCCCAAATAAGGCCCCCAGGCCTCAGAATGAAAATTAATTTACCGTAACTGGTCCCTAGGGCCGCCCCGACTGGCATCTAGCAACCAATGACATTACATGGAGTCCTGACGTCACTGCTGTGTGAATGGAGAGAAATCAGCGTGGAAACTTTGTGAAACCTAAACAAGAAGTTGTGACTTGGGTGAAGAATTCATGGGAGAAAGTCACTGACAGTTGCATTGCAAATGCACTGCGAGCAGGCTACTTTGACAAGAAGTACTCATTTAAAGACAGTGCTATTGCTAAACATGAGAGATTTGGTCCACTGATTCTGAAAGAAATGGAGTCACAAGAAATTCACCAGGAAATTCAGGAATTGGATTGTTGTGATGATGTTCCAGAAGATAATGACATGATTGTCATTGAATAAATGAGTAAATTCTTGATACTGTAGGATTCACAGTTTGTCTGGTTTGTGTTGACAACTACCGTACTACCATACCGTATACAGGTAATAAATTTCCTTTATTTTCATTTAATAATAAATGTGTACCATATTCTTCTTCATGGAAAAATAATACATCCCCTGAAAATAAGACCTAGCGCATCTTTGGGAGCAAAAATTAATATAAGACACTGACTTATTTTTGGGGAAACAGGGTAGTGATGAGACACTTATATACCTTAAGGAGTGATCACCCCAATAAGTTTAGTAGCCGTGTGGCGCCATACATAGCTATTACAGGATTATTGACTACAGTCCCCAAGCATGAGGGCTTTGAAGGCAGAGTGACTACTTGGGCTCAATCGATTGCCATTCCCAGGCTGTGACTGTGGCTATGCTACTTGTCAGGGAGGATGGACTCCACAGTCATTATGGACAAATGTGATTTTACTGTTTAGATGTGGGGTTTTGTTCATCTTTGTTTATCCAATAAGCATCCGTTAAAAAATAGAATAAACAATAACCTGGAGAAGGAAGAAACAGTGCATTGGATAAGCACAAATATTAAACAAAACGGGAGGCATATTCTGCGCTTGGGAAGCACGGAGATAACTGCCCAGGCACTGAGCACCAAGGGAATCAAGATCAGCTCTGAGTCAGCCCGGCTGAAATCCTGCTTTCTGATCACTGTCTATGTCAGCCACCTCTTGGAGCCTTCTCTTCGTAAAATGAAAACAGTACTGCACATCCTTCATAGAGGTATTTTTAATCCAAAAAATAGACTTATGCATGGTGAAATGCTGACCGCAGTAGGTTTGCTATTAAACATTTGCTATTAAACCCCAACTTTGAATTCTCTCATCTTGATACTACCTGTTGGCTCTTATTGTTGCCACTGTGTACCCCCAGATACCAACACCACTGTTTTAACTGTATCTGTGAGAACGTGCAGTTCTAGCCAAGGGCTGAAGACTCACTTGGCCTTGAATGTTCAACTTGTTCATCCTCAGTGTATAATCAACAGCAAAACTTCCAAAATGTCAACAGAGTGATTTTGCAAAAAAAAAATTAAAACATATTTTTTTTATAACAACTGCAGTGTTATAGCTTGATCTTGGCCTTAAAGCAGAAATACACTCGTGGGATATGTATACTACAATTGCTTCTCTTTGCCAGTTATTTGTTTTGGATTGGACTTCCTGCCCCTAGAGATGGTCCTGTAGTTAGATTCTGACCTGTTTTATTTAATTTATTTTTTTGCAGTAGGGGTGGGGGCATTGGGGGTGAGGGGAAATGAATACCCTTTTTAAACCTGAATAATGTAATTAATGCTTTTAATGTTGGATGTGGATTTTTAGTGAACCGCTGAGACTTTTGATTCAGTATGTTCTTAGTTGGAAAACGTGGGGGCGGGGCTGGTTCCGGCTATACTGTTTAGAGCATTATCATGAGCCAGGACCTGTGGTAAGAGTATTTACACACCCATCTTCATTAACCTGCCACCAACCTTGTGAAGTATGTGCTATTTCTTTCCATAAAGGAGGAAGTTGAGGCTCAATGTCAAGTTCAAAGTCTGAGGGTTGACACGTGGCATAGCCATGGATTGCTCTAAGCTCTGTCCATCACTGAAGCTTGTATTTATAACAACTGCTCGAGTCTAACATTGCTATGTGATCTCTCCCATATCTAACATCCAAAAATCGCACTTAAAGCACTCTTTCCTGCAGTAGGTAAAAGTGTTTTGACATATTGCCTTCAGCTTGAGGGGGAACAAGACAATTTAACGAAAATAAACATAGTGGATCAGGTATACATTTACACATTACCACTCGGGGGCACAGAACTATAACTTTTTAGTTTTCTATAACTTGACTCCTTTTCGTCCTCAAGTTCCCTCAAGCTGCTGAGAGCAGACAGCATTATTTTTTTTATGGCATTCTGGTCTATTCCATTCAATCTTGTTGAATATGCAGTCAAATTTAGGCATTATTTTAGCCACGGGCCTGTTTGAAGCTTCCTCACGTTGGAAGGAAAACTCAATATTTCAGGCCTGTGCTCACACTTTTCCTTCTCTTTTCTTCCTCTGTGTATCATTGGATGCCAGGGGGGAGAGGCACATCTGCTTAGCGTGCTAGCTTCTGGATCCGTGCTGGCCCCTGTTGGTCATGGAATGGCTTTTGCCTGTCTGAGAGCTGTTATAGATGACTAGTTTTATGAACTCTGCATTGGCTTTGTTCTGAAAGAAAGTTTTAATTTTTATCTCCCTCGCTGGGGTGTGTGGGAACTATTGACTCTCCTGAGAGCCACGAAGAGTTGGCCAACACAGAAATGGAACAATCCCCTCAATCTCTCTCTCCATCTTGCCATTCCATATATTTCTTTTTTTGTAAAGTATATTTTATTGATTTTTTACAGAGAGGAGGGGAGAAGGATAGAGAGCTAGAAACATCGATGAAAGAGAAACATAGACCAGCTGCCTCCTGTACACCCCATACCAGGGATGTGCCCACAACCAATGTACTACTTGCCCTTGACCGGAATCGAACCTGGGACCTTTCAGTCTGCAGGCCGACGCTCTATCCACTGAGCCAAACTGGTTTCAGCCCACATATTTCTTTCTGCTCCACTGTGGCTGCCCTAGATGGGCTTGCCTCCTTGTTCTAGGCCAAAATCCAGGGGAAGTTGCAATCAACCCCTAATTTGTTCCTTCAAAATATCTCTCTTGGTTCTTCCAGCCCACAACCCTCCCAGGCTTGGAAGGGCTTTGCCTTTACTTATGGGGAGAAATACTCTTAATATCTTATCCTATCTCCTATCTTACAGTTTTATATATATATATATATATATATATATATATATATATATATATATATATATATTTTTTTTTTTTTTTTTTTAAATAAGAGAGACTGTCCAAAGTTTATTATGGATATACATGCCAGGGAATGTCCTAAAATATAAGACCCCAAAAAGCACATTGGATAGTTAAGGTTTACATATTATTCTGGACAAAGGAGAAAAGAGGGGGGGATTTCAAAGGAAATAGGCGATTTATTTACAGTTATATCTTGATGCTCTGCTTTGTATTATGTAAAAATTCAGCTCTGAGTTTTCAGGAAACTCTCTTATTGGAAGCCTTGCTTTCAGGAATATTGCTTTATTATAAATATATGGAAGTCTACTTTGATCAAACAAAATTAAGCAATAGCTTTCTTATTCATGATTGGCCTGCCATCACTGGAAGCAATTGAAAATACTTTGGCTATCCTTTGTTGAAGAGCACAGATCCTTGGGGCACTTGGAAACAATTAGGAATCCCGGGTGAGACAGACAACTCTAGCTCCACTAAATCCTGTGCTCATGTTCTATGGTGAAGTTTTCACTGGACAATGAATGCTCACCTGCATCCATATTTCTCACGGCTACCTCTGAATGTGGCTCTGTGAATGGTTCTAGCCAATGGCATGTGAATGACATTTTGTATGTTAGTTCTGTGTCCATATGGTTTATACTGGGCATACTCTGTGCTCTCTTGTCCCCTGTCCACTAACAGGATGTCAACGTCAGTGGTAACCTTGAGAGTCTTGTGTTAATACTGGTTGGTCCTCTGCCAGCATGGGTTCCTACATGTCTGTGTGGAGCAGACAATTCCTGCCCATCCTCCTCCTCCATAAAAAACAAATTTGTTGTTAGGATAGTTACTTGAGATTTTGGGGCTTATTTCTTATATCAGCTGGTGATCACTACTTTAATAAAGCAGGAGTGTAATATATTTTAAAAATATTATCCCTGCAGTAAGAACAAAATAAATTTTTTCTAAAGGGATGAACTGGTCTTTAAATATTTTTTAAAGTCACTTCTTACACCCTTTACCGTTTATTTGGAGTATTCATACCTGATATGCTTTGAAGTTGGGTATATATCAAGGGTTGACAAACTTTGGCCTGTTTCTGTATGGTTCATGGGCTAAGCATAGTTTCTATATTTCTTTTGGTAGCTTTAAAAACCAAAACAAATAAAATAAAGACATATATGTGACAGATTGACAGATTATATGTGGCCTTCAAAGTCTAGGATATGTACTGTCCAATTTTTTAGAGAAAATTTTCCATCCTCTAGTACCAGGGGTGGGAGACCAATAAGCTTAAATAGAGAGAAGATTGCTCTGAGCATGAAGAATTGCATATTCTGTCCCGATCTGTGCTGTTATGGTTTAGGCCTTTGAAATTGATAGGAACTCTATGGAAAGTGCACACTTGACCTAACACTGGGTGGAAAAGTAGAAAGATTTGCTCAATCTTCATTTCCTGTGTCTGTGGGACTAAAAGCTGTTTGACTTGTTCCTCTAATTGACTGATTATTTTTGAAGCTGATAGTCAATTTGGTATTATACAGATGCAGCCAGAGAGAAGAAACTGTTCTTATTTGCTTATTTTGGATGGTGGCTCCCCAAACCAAGGCCAATGACTCTTAGATTTATAGGGTGGATGAAATTTTTTCAACACTTCAATAAGGAAAGGAAATTCTCCTGAGATGTAACCGACGCATAGTAATGTTCTTTTCTTTCTCCATTTAGAGCCTCAGGAAAGGCAAGCACATTTGTCCAGAATAATCTAGATTAACCATCAGGCTCTAAATTTATCATAAATATACAATTTTCAGTAGATTTGCAGGCAAACCTACCCATTTTATCCCTTGGGTCATCGATAATAATTAAGAGGCTGTGCATATGGTTTCCAAGGGGGACCAAAATCAAGACTGTATTATGATTAAGGCCCTGCTCCTGACATGTGCCAATGAGCAATATTTGTTTAACTTGGCAGATTTTAATGCTTGTGTGAAATGTTTTTTTATTTTCCTGCCACTAATTATGTTATGATTAAGTTACATCCACTGGAGTGTAATTATCTACTGCATAATACTTTTTATTTGTGGGTCCCTAGAAATTTGCCACTTCAATAGCGCTGATGGAGGGTTCGCTGCACTGTCTTAATGGTAACATTTTCTCTGGCACAGTTCGATTTATCTTCATTTCCCCAGGAACTCCTTCATAATCATTTCCGGCCGAATAAATTCCTAGTCTAGGTTGTTTATCTAGCTGATAGGTTTTGTTCATCTGGCCCTGGTGAGCTCTGGGGCAATCATGATTGCCGTGGGCTCCCTGGTGGGAAGGGGCCGGGCCAGCAGGGGTGATGGGAAGCTTCTCCAGGAGATGTCCCTGCGAGTTCACTTTAGTTAGGTCCCATTCTGAGAGCTTTGAGTTTTTCCAAGTCTCAGAACGATGGAGCTCTGACAGATGTTTCATAATCAACACCGCCTTTCCCCTGCATTTTTATAGTTTATATTGTTCTCTACTTTTCTTTGTGTTTGCGACTCTGGAGCTTTATATCAGTTCAGTGTGTGGGGAGACTAATGTTACCACAAAGCTCTCCTGTCTTGGTTCCTCCTCTCCCTTTTCCCCACATTTCAGCCCAAGTGACACCGTGGCAAAGGCCATGTCTGTATTTCCCAGTGTTTGATTTCTAAGAGTCCAGTACACTGCCTGGCACCTAATACCTGTTTTGCTAAAAAAAAAATAATAAATGAAATTTCTTCCTTGGGGTCACTTTTGAGCATCTTCTAAAAAATGTTGGAGTTCATTTTATATTTCTAGAAATTAAGTGGCAGGTAGAGCAACTTTTTGTTCTTTTGCTGTTTTCAGGTTCTGGGATTTTAAATATATACCCATATGACTGATTCATTTCACTCATTCAATCACTTTGAAAAGCTAATTATGCAACAGCTACCTGCCAATTAATGTTCAAAGTGTAGTGGTTTTTATTGGGACAGATAGAAAACAGTAAATCGCAGAGATAGTAGGCAGTGATGGGTGCACGGAAAGGCATGAAAGCAGCATGAGGGAGAGTTGCGGGGAAGACTTTAGATTGAGGTTTTGGAGAAGACCTCTCTAAAGAGGTGCACAAGCCAGTTATATAGGGATGAGGCGGGAGAGCATCCTAGGCAGGAGGAAGAGTGAAGGCAAACACCTTCTGGCAGGAATAAGACCAATGCACTCAGAGAAGACCAGTGGGGGTGAAGGGTAGGAACAAATGAAAAGCTTCATCTTTGATTGGCTTTGGAGATGGGTGAGTGGGTGTCCAAATGGGGTGGAGACCACCCAAGAATAACATTCATGATTCAATGTCAAAACATTAGCAAGAATAGTATTAGGCAAACATTCTTGGGACAAAGGGCAAACACCTGAAAATTAATCTTTGATCTTAGCCCATCTTCTGCATTAACACCCCTGGAAGCTGGACAAACCTTCTACCTAAGGTAGGACATTGCACCGCATATCCTTAAAGAAGGGCCAGAAAAAAAGAAAAAAGAAAAAAATCTACAGCGTTTAATTTTAAATGGACTCACAGGGGAAGGTCTTTCTTCTTGAAAGCAATTATACTTTACAACGCATTCTTTCCCCTGGTGCTTCAGCTTCCCATGATGCCCGACTTCATTAAAGCAGGCAGGAAACAGGATTGTGATGTGCTGGTAGAATTATATTTTCTGAGCTGCAACTAATTGTTTTGATGAAAACAAAGAAAACACAATATAACACTATATGAGAAGAAGATCAATGCTTGCACACTGGGCCAACTCAGGAAGAAAGGAAACAAAGGGAATCATAACAAAAACACAGCACATTGTTTTATCTGTCACATTTCGTTTCTACCAAGCATAAAACTAGAAGAAAACTTGGCTTAATGACAGATCAGAGTGCCGTCTGAGAAAAGCCTCCTTGTAGCTTTGCCCATGCATTTCTCTCCCGCCCCCCAACTCTTTCTCTTTCCCTCTCTTTCTGTGTGTGTGTGTGTGTGTGTGTGTGTGTTTGTGTGTGTGTGTGTGTGTGTGTGTGTGTGTGTGTGTGTGTCCAGCAATGCTCACAGGATGCAGTTGTGGCAAAAAGAGATAAAATAACTGAATTGTTATTGTGCCCTGTGTTCTCAGAAGTGGACTCTAGTTTCAGCTTAAGGGAGGCTTGGATCCCCTGGACTCTACACTGGGAATCCACTTGGGATACCTGTGATGTGATCAAATGAACACTGAAGGTCTGCCTTCTTCTGAGATAGGAGATTCTAATATGTATCAATTCTTAATATTTTCTCCATGTTAGTTGACTGGATAACCACAGGGACCTATGATTTATTTCCCAACAGGACTCTGATAATGAGAATAAGAAACCAAATAAGAAAATAGGAAATGTCTACATAAGAGATACTTTATTTTGGAGGTTAATGGCAGAGAAAAACAAACCTTTCTAGCTACCAAATTCTTCCTACTTTTTGTTCTATCAAAAGGAAACAAAACATCATTGAAAAAAAGGGACAGTTGGTCTGTTTGAGATATTTCCTTCTCAAGTGTGTAAGAGGGGCAGTAGCAATGCCACTTGGGATCTGTTATAATTGTAGAAACTCAGGCCTTGCCCCAGACCTATTGGACTAGAATATTCATTGTAACTGAGTGCTGGGTGAATCATTTGCACATGAACATGTAAAAATCTCTATTTCAGAAGAGTGGCCACTAAGGGGGATGATTCAGCACATGAACCATTCAACCTCAAACAGAATAAACGCACTGTTGCAGCAAGAGACCCAACTGTACCTCACTGGTTGCTCTCGGCCCACACCTTGAAATTTGTCTTTTGAGTCACTTACAAAATATTGTACTATCCAAGAAGTGGTACTTCTCCTGTACTTCAGAGCTGAACTGAGATCCATTTTGCTGTTAGTTGTTAGCCTTCAGTCTTACAAAGTATAACTCACATTTCTGTTTGCTGAGATGAGCATACTTTGAAGAAATGCTCGTGCTAGAAAGAACATCTACCTGATTTCTGCATCAAAAAGCTATAGAACTGATAAGTAACCTCTCTACCCACTTGTGTTGAAAGTAACAATTTTCAAGCCCAGCTGGTATGGCTCAGTTGGTTGAGTCCATCCAGTAACCAGGAGGTCCCAGGTTTGGTTCCTCAATCTCCAGTGGGAGGTGTGCAGGAGACAGCTGATCCATGTCCCCCCGCCCCCTCCTCCTATCTCTGAAACCAATAAAAATATTCAAAATATTTTTCCTCTTGTGAATACATTGAATATAGAATTTCTGTGTATTCATTTATGTATAGACAAGAAAGGATATCAGCCTCTGTTAGCTGAAAGTATATTAACTTATCTGTACTTAGGGTCACAGTACAGTGGGCTCAAAAATGATTGTCTTGGATGGATATTTCTTTTTAAAAAAATATATTTTATTGATTTTTTACAGGTAGGAAGGGAGAGGGATAGAGAGTTAGAAACATCAATGAGAGAGAAATATTGATTAGCTACTTCCTGCACACTCCCCACTGGACATGTCCTGCAACCAAGGTGCATGCCCTTGACCAGAATCAAACCTGGGACTCTTGAGTCTGCAGGCTGATGCTCTATCCACTGAACCTAACCGGTTAGGGCTTAGATGGATATTTATTTTCCAGTTATTAGGGCCTGAAATTCATAGGTGATTTTTGTACTACAGAGGTGGTGACTTCACTACAGGAGGGGAGCATAAGCCAGCTAGAATGCTGTTCTGTTGCTCTGGTCAGCTGAGAAAGAACAGCATTATCCATGTGGCTCTGGGAGATGGTTTGTACTTTCAATGTAGCACTTAGATGCTTTTCTTAGGGAAAATGACTAAAGAGTCTCAAAAAAAGCATGCGAACCACAACCTTGACTTAAACAGGAGCAGACTAAAGACCACAGGGTGTGGAACAGAATCATATTTGCAAAAAGTAGAAAATCTCCTAGAGATTTTTTTTTTTACAGAGAGGAAGGGAGAGAGATTGATGTTTCTAACTCTCTATCCTTATCTCTTCCTCTCTGTAAAAAATAAAATATCAAGGCAATATTTGAATTGGACCACAGAGGAAGAAGTCAATAGATCTCAGGTTTTAGCTTTAAGAGCTGAAGGTGTCCTATATGACACAATATACACAATGAGTCCAGAGACCTCATTTATAATGCCACAAGCTGTTCTGGTCAGTCAACATAGGAAGGGGGCTCTTCAGGAAATTAGAAATCACATTAATAAATCTTTTGAGTTCACGTCTTGAATAGTAACCCAAGATATATAGTTCTTTGCCCCTGAATAGTTGACTCTGTGGAGAAGAAGGAATGTTTAATCCAGAACAGTATTTAATTATATTCATATGGTCATGGGCTTGACCTATGTTAGAGCTTCATAACATGTTAGGTTTCCTGAAAGGAGTCTTGGAGATGCCGGTTAACCTCTTTATTCCATAGACTGGAGAACTAAATCCCAATGTGCCCAAATGGCACATCAAGTTCACAAAGTGGGCTAGCAGACAGAATTGGGACTAGAACTCAAAATTCTTGAATTACAGGGCATTGAAATTTCTGGTACATGGGAAGACATTATAGGAGAATGTTATAGGAGAATATAGGGGAATTTAATGAACCCATGAAAATTTTGAAGTAGACTTTATCCTATATAATAAAAACCTAATATGCAAATTGATGGAATGGCAGAATGACCAAGAGGAACAATTGGTCGCTGTGGCATGCACTGACCACTAGGGGGCAGATGTTCAACACATGAGCTGCCCACAGCCCTCAAGCCCCAGGCCAGCCAAGGTGGATGCAAGCAGGGGGACCCCAATCGCCCTGCTGGTTGCCCCACAGAGGGAGGCAACTGGTGGTTGTAGCAGGAGGCGGGGATGGTGAGTGGCAGCACCACGCTAGCCAAGTCAGGTGGCGTCAGGGACCCCTGGTTGTCCCTCAGATTGGCTCTGATTGCTGGCCAGGCATGGGGATCCTACCCATGCATGAATTTCATGCACTGGGTCTCTAGTATTACTGTAACTTGGATCCAGTTGTCTCTGACTGCTAATGCTTATTTGCCCAGTAATGAATGTGATGCCATACAGGTTCTGAGTCTTTCCAGCCTGGTGGATGTGTGTGTATGAGGCTTCCAGACCAAGGGGCATTGATGGAAATCTTCATAATGAACTGGAATTAGGGAAATCTGTTCCAGCCACCGATGGGAGGTCTGGTTTTGCGGGAGTGCTTTTGTCCCTTTACTGTGCATTTGTTTGTTCAACAAGCCTATCTTGACTGTGAACCAACAACTAAGTTAAGTAGCAATAGTAAAAAATGAATAAGGTACGTGCTGTCTTTAGAAAGTGTATAATCTGGTGGAATAGATAGTCATTATGAAATTTTTAAAAATTTAACCTATTTTTTGAATTCTTTGTCAGACACTTATTTCTCATGAAGGACACAATAAAGAACAAGATATACATAGTCCCTGAGACCTGGGAGCTCACTATATAGCTATAACAGACATTAAAGAGATTTCTGAATAATTAGTATTGGGATAAAGGTTTGCATCTGGATTCTCAGAGCACAGAGTAAGAGCATGTGATACAAATGAGGATGGGGGTCAGGAAATGCTCTACTTGAGTTTCATCATGGAGAGCAGGGATGGAGAAGGTACGCGATACCTCTTAGGGCTAATGGTGCACCTAGATTTTTCTGGGCCTTTTTCATAAGCCATGGCATGTCCTGAAGAACATGCGGAGATGAAGACAGACTTATTTTCCTGGCTTGAAACAATTCCTTCTCACCAGTGCCCTGGGAGGTGAATGAGGCAATCACTTCTTTTGATTTCTTTGGCTAGGAAGAGAGAATTTTTGGCTTTCCCCCCAGAAGGCTGTTTTCTGCATGTATCACCTATGTGACAGCTTGAACATATGATTAGCAGGTATGGGCTTAAGCAGGAAACATCCTGCTGGATACAACTGGACTGTGGGGCTTATTGTTTGTGGCTACTTCCATTGGGATAATGGAGATCCCAGTGGTTTGTTTTTGTTCCCTTTCCCAAAATGCTCCTGTGTGAGGCTTTGAGAATCTGCATCAGGCTCTCAAAGGCTATTAAGCTTTTTGGAGAGTCTGTTTATGCTAAACAGAGAAACTTAACTCGAAGATTGCATATAGGTGAGGGAACTGAAGTGCAGAGAGGTGAGGAGAGGCTATGCAAAGCGAGATGACAAGTTAGCGATTGAGCTGCCAGGCCTCCTGGCTTACTGTGTCTTGCACCCAGCTTGGTTCTTTGCTTCGTAGAGATTGTCTTCAAATTCATAGTCATTTCCAAAGCAACCCATCTGCCAGCCTTGCTCCTTGAGGTTTAGATGAGACATATATTTTTTCATAAGGGTTTTTTAAAGATATATTTTATTGATATTTTACAGAGAGGAAGGGAGAGAGACAGAGAGCTAGAAACATCGGTGAGAGAGAAACATCGACCAGCTGCCTCTTGCACACCCCCCACCGGGGATGTGCCCGCAACCAATGCACATGCCCTTGACTGGAATCAAACCCTGGACCCTTCAGTCCGCAGACCGATGCTCTACCACTGAGCCAAACCAGTTTCGGCTTCATAAGGGTTTTTTTTTTTTTTAATGTTTTTCTTTTTTTTAATATCTTTTATTGATTTCAGAGAGGAAGGAGAGGGAGATAGAGAGATCCCCAACATGGGCTTCATAAGGGTTTTTAATGCCATTGTTTTTCAGCACAAAACCACATCAATAGTAGGAAGAGAGTATTTTTCATTTCTGTATCTCCTACTGCCACCACAGTCTTGGCATGTATTATGGATTTAATATACATTTTTTGAACTGAAAAAAAGCTAATATAATTATAGTCAAAAGAGTTTGAAATCTTGTTGCATTAATGCCACTATCTAGCTGTGTGATGTTAGCTTTTCTAAACTTGTTTCCTTTGAAGTAAAATGGTGGCATCCACACATCCATTTATTTATTCAACAATTGTTGATCACTTACTATATCTTAGAAAATGTAATGTGTTCTGAAGAGTCTGTGGAAAGTCATGGAAGAGCCGAAACCTGTTTGGCTCAGTGGATATAGCATCGGCCTGGGGACTGAAAGGTCCCGGGTTCGATTCCAGTCAAGGGCATGTACCTTGGTTTAGGGCACATCCCCAGTAGGAGATATGCAAGAGGCAGCTGATTGATGATTCTCTTTCATCGATGTCTCTAACTCTCTATCCTTTTCTTTTCCTCTCTGTAAAAAAAAATCAATAAAATACATTAAAAAAGAGAGAAAGTCATGGAAGAGTTAGTCCCCTCCCATTGTGTCTATTAGAGATGATAGACAGTTAAAAGACTGATATAGCTTGTATATCACACTAGATTAAGTAAGTAGTGGTCTATTGGTTTCCTTTCTCTGGTAGAGTAGCTATGCTTCACTTATAAAAATTTGTTCACTTAATGTGTTTTTTGGGTCTAAAACTTTCACCTTGATATAAAAAAAGCTAACAGAAACAATCCAATGCCCACCCAAAATAGCCAAACTTCATGTTGTATTTTGTTTCTTATTAAAGGCAAAGTAAATATAAATTCTAAACATTTTCATGTTTACTTTGTGTATTCTTCCAAGGGCCAAAGGGGTGGGCATGAGTTGTTTCATAAATCATCTATATTAATATGGTCTGGCAGTGTAATTATAAAAACACTACATAGTGATAATGAAAGCAGAGAAAATAACACTGAGTCTGCTCCCAAGGTCAAATTATTTTCCTTAATTTTGTACAGAGACTGTATTTTAAAACTGCTGATCTTTCCTAAGATCTTGCTGTTTAATTTATGGATTTAATTGTGAGATGCTACTTCCTTGTATATCACTTTGCACTAATTCCACTTGATCACAGTTGAACCTTCTAGTTGCATTTCAGAATTTTAAACGTTTGACATAAAGCAAGGGGAAGCTCATGCTTGAATACCAATGTGTTCTTTTGTGTTCTCTAGCCCTGTGAAACCACTTCAGTTGCCCAAACACAAGACTTGATGGCTCTGGTTTGGAGTCTGCTCTTTCCTCAACCTGTAATGCTGTCCTCCTCTTCCCTTGCCTGTTAAGCTACCACTCATCCTTTCAGACTGAGCTCAGGTATCATTTCCATTGTAAAAGCTCATCACTCTCTCCCAGTTAGAGGTGCATATTTCTCTTTCCTATTCTCATAGAATTTCACATATACTTTGTTATTTAAGTAATCAAAGCTGTGCATTCAGTAGTTATTGTACTGCATTTTCTGTACGAGGTATAGGCATACCTTAGAATTGCCTCATCTACTTTATCCCCAGATCTGAGAACTTCTTGAGGCAAGAAGTTCTTCCCTAACCATGAGTGGGAACTCAGCAAATGTTTGATGAATGTATAAGAGCAGCGATGATAAGTGTGGCTAACAGCTGTATTGAATTATTTTCATATAGAATGAGCTCCTCATTTTAATCAATTTATTTAATTTTCCCAGCAAGCCTTTGATGTAGGTATCATCTTATTAATTTTACCTTTAAAACATCAAAGACAAGCCAAGATTAATTCGTTTACCCAAGGTCATCCAGCCACCAAAAGGGGAAGCTAAGATTTAATGCCCAGTTCTGTATTATTCCAAAGGCCATCTAATCTGTCACCTACTGATATGATTTATGTTAAAGTCACGGAAACAGCTGGTAAAAAAAATTAGAATGGTGATTAATAATAACTCAGGTCTGAATGGCACTTTGCCATTTACGTAGTATTTTACTTTGCATTATATCATCCAATTAAACAGTATAAATTTATTACACACAATATTTTTCCAATGTAGAGGAATTACAAGGAAATTACAAATAAACTAAAGGGAACAACCTCCAAATTTCACCATCCAGAGATAACTTTCATCGATGTTTTCATTGATATTTTATATATATTTTCTGTCTCTTTCTTCCTCTATGTGCATGCATGTATATTTGTGTGCATGCTGCTATTTACAATGTTCCTTTAATCATATATAAATAATATTTTCATATCTACAATAATATTCTATGCATCCCATTATAGGGTTATGTCACAAATTATTTTGTTCGCATTTATGTTGATTCACCTATTCTGTTCTCTAGAGATTTTTGCTTCATTGATAGGTCTGAGGACATTCCCATATTTCAATAAATTTGCTACATACACAACCCAGTGCTGATACCAAATTCTGTATTACGTTTTTTTTTTTAAATGATTTCAGAGAGGAAGGGAGAAGGAGAGAAGTATGGAAACATCAATGATGAGAGAGAGAATCATTGATCAGCTGCATCCTGCATGCCCCCAACTGGGAATGGAGCCTGCAACTCAGTCATGTGCCCTTGCCCAGAATTGAACCAGGAATCCTTTATTCCTCAGGCTGATGCTCTATTCACTGAGCCAAACCAGGTAGGGCTTAATTTTCAATCTGTATAACAAGTTACCACAAACTTGGAGGCTTAAAACAGTAAACTTTTGCTCTCCCATAGATTTATAGGTCAGAATTCTGAGCATGGCTTAGCTGGCAAAGCTGCAACCAAATGATCATCTGTGGATGTGCTCCCATCTGGAGACAGAGCTCATGGGGCCACTTGAAAGTTTAGCACACATGGATGATTTAAAAGTTACACTTACACATGAAATAAGTAAATGAATGAATAAGTAATTAGGCCATGAAGAAAAACTAGGCAATAAACAAGTGAATGTTTTTATGACCCTGAATGGTGAATAATACTTTAAATATAGCCAATCAAAGAGTTAATAAAAGGAACCAAAATAGATTTTACTATGTAAAAACCCTTCAAAATTTCTGATCATAAAAATGATGAAAAGAATTTTTTAAAATAGTGACATGCGATTTCAACAACTGTGATCAAGCAAATGTTAATATCATGAACATATCTGAAGCTCATACAGATTAATAAGGAAAGCATTAGAGATTTAATAAACAAATGGGAGAATACATGGAACAAACCACAAAAGAAGAAATATAGCTGTCTAGTAATATAGCTGTATAAATGCTTAGCTTCATTTATTATCTGAAAATGAAGCAATAGTAATCTTTTCAAATATAAAATTAATTAAATAAGATAAAAAATACTCACCGCTGGTACAGATATGGCAATTGGGCTCTCTTTTGCCACTGCGAAGAGTGGACAATAACTGTGATGACACAATGTATTAATTTGTTTCAAAAGTCTCAAAGTTGTATATATTGTTTTACTTGGTAATTCCTCTTCCAAGAACCTACTATAATAAAATAATCAGCCATGCAACAAAGATTTATGTACAGTGATTTTCTTTGAAGCACTGTTTATAATAGGCATTGAAATAATCTAAAAATTCATCAGGTGATGGGAAATGTTGAGTACATTACAGTGTATCTATAGTATAGAATATCATGCAGACATTAAAGTGATATTTAAGAGGAATATTTAATGATGTGGGAAATTCAAAATAAGGCGAAAACAAGGATATATACAAAATTGCTTCTAATGTGGGTCTAACATGTCAAATAATTTATTATTAGGAGAAAATGCATAAATACATTTACAGTGATTTTCTTGGGGTTTGGAACTGTCCCTGTCACACAACTTCTCACAATAAAGAGTTAATCATAAAGCTTCTCAGATTATACATGTTCTTTCACTTTTCTTCTTTTTTTGAAAAAAATTCTTTATTTAGCTATTACACATGTGTCCTTATTACCCCATTACTCTCTCCACCCCCCCCCCTCATGCCCTCACATCCTGTTGTCTCTGTCCATTGGGTTAGGCCTACATGCATGCATATAAGTCCTTTGGTTGATAATGTTGAATAAACACATTATCCTGAAATAAACTCAATCAAAGCAGGTTTTGGACA
This sequence comes from Vespertilio murinus, assembly GCA_963924515.1. Taxonomy (NCBI): domain Eukaryota; kingdom Metazoa; phylum Chordata; class Mammalia; order Chiroptera; family Vespertilionidae; genus Vespertilio; species Vespertilio murinus. The sequence goes on from OZ004704.1 coordinate 203,073,771, forward strand.
TTTGCAGAATTCACTTGATAAAAATGGTGGAAACAGAGAAAAGAAATTGACTTCTGGTATAGTAATTGCTCTTGGTCAATGTTACAATTGTCAGAGTAGAACAACATTTGTAAACAGTATACATATGAAAGAGCAGTTAAGAAAAATAAAGTAGGTTTAAGTTAAGAATTTTAAATTTAGGATGACATGTGTCAAGACACTGAGTTAGATTAATATGTGAAGAGTTTAGTGAACATTATTTAACTAAAATTTAATGAGATAAAATTTTTCAGTGTTTTATATGTGATTTAAATATTCATACATGATTTAATTAGGGCATTGAATACCATAGGTATACACTTAACCATTTAATGTATAATACTAGTGCATAAATATTTAGCTTGGCTAAAAATAACAAAGGTATCAAAACTTTGATTGATCTTATTGCAGAATGAAGAATTGTTTAATATCACTTTATGTCCGACATATTCTGTTTTTTTTCTTTTGTATTTTTTTCTGAAAAGAGCACCATGACAAAGGAGTTAACAGAAGTTTTCAGTTTATAATTTGAAAGGGAACTTAGACTTGCAAATAACTTTAGGAAAAGAAAAATATTCTTAATTTCACTCAGCTTATATAAACATCTCAAATCCTTCCTACATAGGTGATTTGGAAGTATATATAAGAGGCATAGAAATTCAAGGAAACCTAAAGCATTGAAGAAAAAAGAAGAGAGAGAAATGCACAGAATGGGGCTTCTAGGAATACTTTTTATTTTTTATAGCTTTTTATGACTTGTATCTGAAATATGGTTTGCATTTTTCCCTCCTTAAACCACAACCTAACACTCAGGACATTTCTGTTTCTTTTGCTGAGATTTCCATTCTTCAGATGGTGTAATGGAGCCTTATTGGGCACCTTGATCTTGGCATGAAAGTCAGCCCTTTGGATTAGCTGAGGTGGTGGTGGTAGCCTTAATGTTGTGACCTGCTGCATTCTGGGTAAGGGAAGATGAGGAAATAGAGAATTCTATGCTTTTTGCCTAATTAGGTCTGGCCTTATTTAAACCAAAGTAGTTATAGTTAGAAGGGATAGATATAACTTAGGAGTCTAAATCTATATAGTAAAGAAAAAAATGCATGGTTGCAGAAACAAAGTTATATAATCTTCGGTTCATTTCTCATTTTAGTTTCTTCTATGTTTTTTCTCTTTATTTAAAAATAAATGAAGAGTGAGAAATTCTTACCTTCAGAAAATATACTAAAATTGAGTATTTCAGGGAAAGCTTGCCAGGATAAAATTTAAAAAATATATATGTTTCTTCTTAGCCTTTTTCCTCTTTCCCAAGAGAGAGGATTTAGGCATAGCATGCTGTGATTTCCACTGACTGACAACTTTTGGTTAAAAAACAGATGAAGGGTCTGTCAGAATGATAATCTTTTTCCTTTCATTTATTTATATTTTGAACAACTCCCTGTAATGGATTATCCAGCATGCATTCACTGGAGTTTGAATTTTATTATTTTTATCAAAATGTCATTTCCAGAGCCTCTCTATTTTTTAAATATTTTTCAAAAGACTTCATAAGAAAGCCTAGGCCTTACTGACCAGTTATAGAAATTTCTTTCAAATTTGTATCAAAATAATGGCAACTAATAGATAGATGGCATTTGCCAAAAGATATGTATGTTCTGTGTGAAAGAAGGGGTAAAACAGGGTAATTAAGAGCAGATACTTTCAAAATCTGGGTAGTGCCTTCAAAATAAATCTATAAGCTTATAAGCCCTTTGATAGTCATTCCATACTATCTATCAAATATTATATTTTAACATAACAATTTGTTAGGAGGCAAAGATCTACCAATAGGTCTACAATCAATGTTTTCCCTTTATTGAGCGATGTCCCAAGGTAGAAAGTTGATTATCTGCTCAAATTCTTTTTAAGCAGGCACATACCTGATATTTACTAACAGGAGAATCCCCATCTATGGAATTTCTTTAAAAAGATGAACCTGATATGCCTAGGACTAACTATAATAAACAAACCTAGAATTTATTGATTCATGGATAAAAGCTACCTAGAAAATGTCATATAAGCTATATAACACTTTGAATATAAATGAGAATGTACCATGACCAAAAAAGGTCCCTTCTTTATAAGTCATGTTCTATGGCATCATTTGGAGACCACGTTTTAAATATGAGCTGAAGTGTGACCTTATGTGCATTTGGGGTCCTGGATGTTCCCCTCCTGTGCCTTGTGTTACTCATATCCTTGAATTATTAATACAGCTCAATATTGGAAATACCTCTGATTTGTGAGCCTGATTTGACAGACATTCCAGTTGTCTGTGTTATCTTGAATGCAGATCTAATTTAATACAGGTGGAGGGAGAACTTGGGTTGATCAAGTAAGTGGCACAGTGTACACCTAAAGAGTTATACAGGTTGTTCATTTCACTCAGTCATTAAAGGTGGGAAGGTAGAGTCCATTGCTGAAAATTCTTAGTATTACTGAATCAGGCACTGATCATGAGTTTCAAGGTTGGCACAAACTAATCCTTTATTTTAATTTTTGTTTAAGTTTGGGTTCTTTCACTCTACGCTGAGATAGCGTAGAGTGTTATTAGTTTATTCAAGAAGTGAGAGGAACACCTGTAAAACATGGGGGAAGAGATACACTAAAGGGGAAGCAGTATATTAAGTGGAGTACCACAAGAGTAGCTACAACAGATGGTGACTAGATTTAAATCCTGTGAGGATGCTCTGGAAAAATGATACCAATCGTGCTCAGGATTTTCTCATCTGAGGACCAAGAGACCTAGGGTATTTATACACTGAAACCTGAGGGTCTGAGGTTGAGTACTACTCTCAGGGTGTACTACTCCTCTGGCTGGGTCTTCTGGTCTCTGCGTGGACAGCATGGTCTTCTGATGTTCTGGACAATAGACCATTTAGGCAGATTAATGTGCCTTCTGGCAGTTTTGAGTCTCTGGAGCATATGAAAGCTCGGAGGGACAAGAGAATCAGCTGTCTTCTCCATTACTTGAGCCATCTCTGTAACCAAGACTGCTCTACTAGTTGGCCATAAAGGAGTCTGCTTTCATCCATGCAACAAATATGAATTTACTAATGTTTGAGATATGATAGGTTTGGTGAGAGGAATAGACAATAAACAAATATGTAATACCATGTGAGGTAATAAAATATAATATTAGAAAAAATAAAGCAGTGTGTTGTAAAATGACTCCAAAGATTTTAGTCCTTATTTTTTTGAGTTTCTAAATATAAATTCATCTAGTAGGTCTTTGATGATGTGGTTAAGTTGAGGATCTTGAGATGGGAAACTTATTCTGGATTTTCTCAGCGGGCCCTAAATGCCATCACAAGTGTCCCTCAAAGAGAGAGGCCGAGGGGGAGTTCACGGGAAGAATTGGAGAAAGTAATGCTGAGTGAGGAAAGAGAGAAATTGGAGTGACATAGACATAAGCCAAGGAATGCCAGCTGCCACCAGAAGCTGGAAGAGACACGGAATGGGTTCTCCCCTTCAGGCTGTGAGGCAGCACAGTTCTGCCTACACATTGATTTCAGTCCAGGAAAACTACTTCAAATTGCTGGCCTCCAGACCCATGTCTGTTGTTTGAAAGCACATTCTGTAGTAATTTATTGGAGCTGTGTCAGGAAACTATTCATAGGGACCAATGATGGGGTGGTTATCATTTCAGAAAGAGTGTTGAGGGACCATCTCTCTTAAATGGGTGTGTTTGAGCATAAACTTGAATGACAGCAAGAGAATGAGGAGAGGACAGTAAATGCTGAGATGCTTAGGGAAGAGGAAGCTTGGCGTGTCTGATGAGCAGCAGGGAGGTCTGGGCGCCTGGGGCTGTGGGAGCTGGGGGAAGAACATGAGGAGACAATATGGAAGAGAGGGGCCCAAATCACGTCAGGACCTTTCAGGACTTGGGATTTCATTTTGAGGTAAAGTGGAACACATTTGGAAGGTTTGGGAAGAATGACTGGAACTGACTCTAAGGCCCTCTGCCCCATCCTAAGTTCCGAGTCACTGCCAGTCATTAAGCTTCACTTCGTTTTCTCCTGGGAAGAGTTGGAGGAGGTGGCTCAAGTCCCTTCAAGTGCTTGAGGTGAAGGGGGTGAGGAGATGTCTCCCTGCCCCTAACCCCAGGTGCAGTCCTAGCATGAAGGATCTGTTAGCCAAACACAAATTTCCTTTCCTGTAGCATAACTGCTGTGTGCCTTTAACCTTCCATGGAGTCTATCACTTTGTCCTGTTTCTCCATTCCACACGCTACTCTCCGTTGATCTTGTCGGGGCCCAGGAAAGGTGCAGGTGTGAGTCCTGTTCCCAGGCAGATGGTGAGTGGGGCTGAGGATGACAGCGTAGGGATTAAACAAACCAACCATCACCCACAGCCTTATCCCCCACTTAACCCTTGGCATAAGCTGCATATGTGACCACATGTCTTTTCTTAAGCATGTCTGGTAGAGAACCATATCTCGGTGCATGTTTCATTCCTTCTAGGCCATTATACTTTGTCTTCTAGAGATTAAGTGTTCCATACATATTTATGGAACAACTTTTTATTGGTCAGAGTTTATTGGTGAGAGAGAAAGAGGGCTGAGCTGTGAAGTGGAATGAATAAAACCTATGGTTTCTGCTTCCTCTTATCCAACCGACCCTCATCACAAACTCAGGTTGTGGGAACCGACTGCATGTGGGGCCTCAGAGTTGTTGAAGATGAACACCCACCTTTTCCCTCCTGCACATGTACCGGTACTAGGATTGTTGGGAGACAGTTCCGTGGGTGCCTCTCAGAGGCAGCTCAGGGATGGTCTTTTCAGAGATGACTCAGTAGCACTGGAAAACCTTAGAATTATGCCACCCCCCCCCCCATTTTCCCACTCAACACCTTTCCAAAGAGGAAGGTTTTGAAGCATTTCTATGTATATATAAAGTTTATAGACAAAGCTGGAGGAAAATTCAAATGCTAGATTATATGTTTGGTACAGATTGGTACAGATTAAAATGTAATAAGTAGACAGAATCACAGTGAGATGGGCTAATAGGAAAACCTTCTCAAAGGTGATTAATCTTTTTTGACACTTCTGTTCATTCAGATCGCTGGAATTATTTTTTCCTTTGATTTTCTGCTGCGTTGTTCTTAAACCGATGAGAAAGAGAGAGAGAGAGAGAGAGAGAGAGAGAGAGAGAGAGAGAGAGAGAGAGAGAGAGGAAGAAGAGAATGCTCTGAGATTTGGGATAGTTATTCTTTGTTTTGGTACAAAGCCTAGATACTTCATAGAGTACAACATTTTAGGACATTACCATAGAAATAGAGAATAACCTTTGGGAGGAGAAACAGAGTTATCCAGAAGGAAAAGTAGATCATAAAAATGGAAGGAACTCCAAGCAAAATGCAAGTTTTTAAAGACTCCCACTGTGAAAACAAATGACTTGTTGTCAGATCAGTTTAAAGCTTTGCTTTTCATTTTGAAGTTTTAGAGCAGGGAGAGATCTTAAATTTTATTTATTTCAACACCTTCATTTTAAAGATGACAAAGCTGGGGCCCAGAGAGGTTAAGTGAGTTGCCTATGGTTATATGGACAGTATGGGGCAGAGCCATAATTGTATTTCAGATGGTCTGACTCTTAGTCCTGGGCTCTTTGGACTGAATTTCATTGCTGCTTCCAGCCAATATAATTTTAGGAAAGAGACTTCTAGGGACCTCAGCAGCCTGGACCAGCAAGGGAAAGGAGAGTTGCAGGATGCACAGGAGAGCTGGAGATACTAATCTAGTGAGTGGGATGGAACCAGTAAAGGCCAACAGATAAATTCTACAAAGGGTGTGGCAAATTTTGGTATGGTTTTAGCAGAATGCAATACTGGGGATACACTCAAGTAGACAAGGCAACAGTTGAACCACAGAAACAAGAATATTTTAAAAGTATATATTTTATTGAGTTTTTAAAGAGGAGAAGGGAGAAGGATAGTGTTAGAAACACTGATGAGAGAGAAACATCAGTCATCTGCCTCCTGCACACCTCCTATTGGGGATGTGCCCACAACCAAGGTACATGTCCCTGACCGGAATGGAACCTGGGACTTTTCAGTCCATAGGCCAATGCTCTATCCACTGAGCCAAACTGGATATGGCAGGAACAAGCATACTAAATAATGGAGTCTAAGATTTAAGATTATCATTTTAGTAAGAATAGTTCTCTAGCTGTAGGTTGAGGTAACAAGATTCACAAGCAGAGGAAGGCTCTGGAAAGTTCTAAGCAGTATATCAGAACCTCAGCAGTCTAAGGTCAAAGCAGGACCAACTTCCAATCCAAGATGGAGCTTACGCAGATGGTAGGGAAAACTTCTAAGCTCACATTTTATCTACTGGAGAAAGAATGAGACTTAGAGACAAGATGAGCAATCAGGCATTGCTTCAGTTACGTGGATAACCATGCGTTCACCAATCTTCATATGCTAGTCTATAAAGGTGGTTGAACCAGATATAATTTCCTTTTCCCATTGGGGCAGACTATTTAAGGAGAAGAGCTGAGAATGCAGATTGAAGAGCTCTTGAATTTAGCTTATAAAAAGAGGTGGGTCACTAGACATATGTATGCTATATCAACCAGAGTGCATTTGGCTTCAAATAACAGATCACCGGATTAAAATCAGCTCAGACAATATGGATGTTTATGTTTTACGTAAGAATTTTGGAGGTATGTAGGCAGTTCCAGAGTTGTTTTAGTGACTCAAAATGATTTAATTTCACCAATGGATTATTCTTTTTAAAAATATATATTTTATTGATTTTTTACAGAGGTGAAGAGAGGGATAGAGTTAGAAACATTGGTTAGAGAAACATAGACCAGCTGCCTCCTGCACACCCCCTACTGGGGATATCCCTGCAACCAAGGTACATGCCCTTGACCAGAATCAAACATGGGACCCTTCTGTCATCAGCCAATGATCTATCCATTGAGCCAAATCTGTTAGGGCACACTGGACCATTCTTATGTATTAATAATGACTTCTTTATTAGTTGCAAGATGGTGACTGCAGCTCTAAGTCTTTATGTGACAATATTCTGAACAAAAAATAGAAATGAAAAAATGCAAAAAACCAAGGCCTCTCTCTGCATAATTCTTTCATCATCAAATAAAAATAAAAATATTTCCCAGAGGCTTCTCTTGGGAAGTTTTTCTTACATTTCATTTTCTAGATCTGGATCATGTGACATACCTAAACCAATTACTGGCTAATGCAAACAGATTTGCCATGATTGAATAAGTGTGGTTGACTATTGGATTTCTTCCCAATATTTGTGATTCATCTCCCAAGGGTAGACTTATTTTTACTCCATCAGGATTTGTTTCTGTGCATATGAAATAATGGGAATAAATCCAAGAGTAAGCCACACTTAGTTAACTGACTGACCACTTTTATAAGATTTTGAATCATACTTAACTATAGATAGTGCCTGATGTTTACCTTACCTAACCACATCCTAACATTAGAAATAAAACATTCAAAGGTGATTCAAAGGATTCAAAGGACCTAAAGGTCCATGCATAGATTCAGAAGTCTCCCCTCTGATTTAATGTAGTAATAAAACATGTGTAAAAATAAAAAGAAACAAAACACTATCCCATATTTTCTTCTCTCCAGTTGAATAAAGAAATTTAGTCCTGACATCATCACAATTAGCTTTCTTAATTGAATAGATCATACAACCTCAACTGGGAAGGTTGTAAAATTACATTATCTACATTATCACAATGTAGATAATTGTAGAGTCTCCATCTCTGTAGATATCTCAGATGTAACAAATCACACAACCCAATATGTTGTTTGCCTGTTTAGGAAGCTTTGAATCAATATTGGGTGACTTTTCTGTCTCAGGTTCTAAAATAAGGTCTTGTGGAGACCTTACTTCTGCCTCATAAACATGAGCAGGTTACATAACACACATGATGATGTGGAGAAGGATGTTGGCTTTAATTTGTGAGTGTGAAACTTCTTTTTCTTTTCCTTTAATACTGTGCAAATTTCTGTTGGCACCCTTTTCTGAAATTATAAAAGAAAGGAGCAAGTTGCTTTCTATATTTGAATAATTATGTTTTTATCAACACAATCCATAAATGAAGGTAATTGCACAAGCATTTTTTTAAAAAATATTTTCATTTATTTTTAGAGGGAGAGGGATAAAGAGATAGGAATGTCAATGAGAGGAACATCATCATTTGGCTGCTTCCTTCACGCCCCGTACTAGGGATCAAGCTTGCAAACCCATGCATTTGCCCTTACCCATAATTGAACCTAGGTGGATGCTCAACCACTGTGCAACACTGCCTGGGCTGCATAAGCTTTCTTCATCACATTACCTTATCTTCACCACATTCCCTTATCTTCATCCTAGGGCATATATAGGAAAGATTTTCAGATATTCACATTAACATTTTAGCTATTTTTGTTTGCAAAGGCAAAAAAGTAAAATATTGAAGAAAAACACACCCAATTAGCCAGATATAATCAGCAGGAGATATAATCTAACTTGTATTCAGCAATGTTGGTATTATATTCTCTTCAAACATCTACTAGCTGTGTGACCTAGGGGAATTTGGTCAGTCTCTCTTCCTTCATCTGTTGAAGAAGGGATTAAAGAGTTTTTCAAAGAAGCCAAAACTTTCCAAGTGTTTCCTCAGAGGCTAGTTCAAGAAGCTTATACCTGAGACACTCTACCTATATGTGTTTTATACATTCAGTTTCAGGGGAAAACAAACAAACAGAATGAAAAATGATGCAGCCATTGTGGAAAAAAAGCTTGGTGTTTCCATGAAGAATGAAACATAGAATTACCATATGTCCTAACAATTCTATTCCTAGAATTCTACCAAAATCATTGAAAACAGGTACTCAAACAGATACTTGTATACCAATGTTGATTGCAGCATTATTCACAATAACACAGATATAGAAACAGCCAACTGTCCAGTAATGGATGAGTAGATAAACAAAGTTTTGGTAAAAGATAGTGATGATGATTGTGCCACTAGTTGGAGATGTTAATAACAATGCCAATGTTATTAATGCCACTGAATTATACATTTTAAAATGGCTAAAATCACAAGTTTTGTTATATATATACACAATGAAAATAATTAAAATTTATTTTTTTTTGCAATTAAACAAACACCTTTGGGTCAAGGGATTTTGTGTCAACAAAGGTTTGGAAACTCCTGTCTGTATCATGATAAGCCACCAATGGGACATTTTTTCGTTGCAGAACTGAATATTTTATGGGATTTCTCACACTTTCAGAATTAGTCACAGAGATAATTCTATCAGACCAAGCGAACTCTTAATTCTCATCAGCCCTGGATCTCAAAGGCCAGCTGTGTAATAAGGACAGTTGTGGCAAACACTGGTTTATGAGTAACTCCAGCAGAGTGCCAAGAGCAAGTAACTCTGTCCCTCAGATCAGTGACAGTTGCACTGCTACGTGCTTTGGAGAGACCACATGCCCAGGTTGAGGAAGTTAGGGTGTTGCCCCTCAAAAAGGGAAGGTCAGTGCAGGAAATGGTAGTGGAGTGGGGCGGGCCAGGAGACACTTCAGGCTTTTTTCTTCCCTTCTATGTAAATAAAGGCCCTTTCCTCAAGGGTTGTGATGAGAGGGAGCTTTGAATGTTTTACACATGATTGATGCTGCTAAATATTTTCTTAAAAATTTACCCTTACCTTCAGAATAGTCCAACAAAAGTGATTATCATTTAAAATCTTCAAAGACATTCATGTTCTTTTATCTTTTGTTTAGTGTATGGGCAACATGTGTCATGGAGACTCTAAGTGGGCAGCCTGGAATATGCTTCCCCCTCCACATCCCTCCCCTATACTTTATGCTCAGAATCTTCCCATTGACAGGCTGATGAAAAACGTTTCCTCTCTGAGACTGATCGCAAGAGCGAATGATCAGAAAAAACCTTTTATTGTTTTATTTAAAATTCTCTTATATAAGGGAGCCTTATCACCAACCAAGTGTCTCTTCATTGTTTTGTGTCTTAGAGAAGAGAAACTTTTAGAGGCACGTTTGTAGAACTGCCAAATTGTTTTCACAGAGCATTGCATTCTTATTTTAATTGGGAACAACAGTTGCGTGTTTTTTTTTTAAAAAAACATTTTACCATTTGCCAGTTAGGAAGCAGCACAGAACAAAATAGAATGACAGTTCTTTTCCCCCTATAGCTGGTGAAACAATATGAATATACCATTACGTTAGTATGTGTTTTAGTTATGCTAAATAATTGACAATGAAAAAAATTGACAGTGGAAAGACTTCTTTAAGGAATGTTAACAAACACATTCTGGGAAAGAATTTGATAAATCTGAGAGTTTACTATTAACATTGCACTTTCCTTAAGCAATGACCCTGTCAGGGTGAATGTGTCCTTTACTTCTTCACTTTGCTAAGTTCAACATATATCATTAAGGATCAGACTCTTCTAAATTCCCAAGAAGTGCTGGACCCCATTTCTAAAAGACAGGATTTATGTTTCCAAGTTGGCATTATCAAAGAATTCTGTAGAAACACCATGGTGAATTAGACCGATCTTGTATACATTTGGTTCTTTGTCTGAAAAAAAATAATCTTTCAATGCCCATATCCTTTCAACACTGCCTCTCTCCTATCCCAGTTGTTGACCAGCAAAACCTGCTCGAGTTAGAGCAGATTTGGGGTTTAAAAAAGATGGTATTTTGAGGTACATGTGCATGCCACCTGGCTTGTTTCTCCTTTGGAAAAATAAAACCAACACCAAAAGTGAGATCAGTTTTGATTATGGTGATGGTAATAATAGTAGCTAAAATATTGCGTATGCCCATTGTGTAGTAGAGACCTTTTAGAACTGTTTCCGTTAAACCTCAAAAATGACCCTACAAGGAAAGTACTATGAAGGAACATGTACACTATTTTGCATGGGTATATTGGGAAAAAAACTATTCTAAAAGTTTTCTCAAAGAAGAAACATTTAGGCACAAATCTGATGAGTGTTCGCTGGGAGAATAGGAAAAGAAAGGATGTTCTTGGTCGATGGAGAAGATGTACGGAAGCCATGAGGCAGGACATGGTTCAGGCTATTCAAACAGCAGAGAGCAGTGTGGGGTATTATAGCTGCGGACACATGAAGAAAAGAAACAAAAGGCATATAAGTAAGCGGGAACCAGATCATGTCTTACCAATTCTCATGCACCTTTTATGTATCCTGGACACCCTACACTAGGTTAAGTGTCTCTGAGCTTTTACAGCTAATTAAATCTTCCCATAATAACATGCATCAACTTTACAGTGATGACTTGCCCAATACTTTAGCCTCAAGAACTCTGGGATATTGTCTATTTTGTTCAACACTGTAATTCCAGCATTAAGCATGATGCTTGTCACATAGCAGAGTTTCAGTAAGAAAAATAAATGGGGAGCTCTTTGGTAATGCTGACTACCTATCAAGAGCTTAGTTATTTAGCTTTGGGTATTGTTGGAAGGACCTAGTATTTTGTCAGTCAAAACCTGTTAATACGGGGCTTCTGAAGGGGAAAGTTGCAGTTATTGAAGGTTTTGTGTCAGAATCTCTGTAACCTCCTCTGTATTGGAATGACCTTGGATAATAGTCCTGTGACAGTCTCTTATTGGTTGGCTGAATCCTCTGGCCATTTAATGAAAACGCAGTCTCATAATACCTTTTAGACGTTGCTCATTCCTCTGTGATTTATTAGTCTTTTTATAACTTAATTTTGTACTAGTATTACAATGATTATCTGTTTCTTTCTGGTTATTATAATCATTATTAATTTCTAGCAATGCCAAGGCTTCAAACACCAAATAAAAAAATCAATGTTTTATGTAGCCTCCACTGATTTACTGGTTATTTAGGTGAACTGCTTAGCATTCAGGGCTACGATTTCTGATTCCCACTCTATATTCTGAGTCAACTCCTCTTTCAATTTCTCATACTGAAAGAGCAAGGCTTGGCATTCCTCAAATCACAGCTAATACAAAAATACTTCACACTCATCCTTAGATCTTATTTCTGTATATGGATATGTCTGTTTTGGCAATTCAAAACTATATATGAAATGTACCAATTTAGCATTAGCATCTCATTTTCGAAACACTCTTACATTTTCTGTGACCTTTCTGGTTCTTGAAAGAAATGTATTTGAAGGTTTTTATTTTTTTAAATTTCTCTTATTGTATAATAAGCTGAATGAATAATTAAAAGAAAAGAAGAAATGAATATACATTTAAAGAAAGCTTTTATCAAATTTTCTGCTAATTAATTTAGGGAATACTTGAATACCAGTATTATTTGTATAATACTAGAGACCCAATGCATGAAATTGTGCACTGGTAGAGTCCCTAGGCCTGGCTGACAATCAGGGCCAATCAGGGCCTTCCAGCTGCTGGCTGGGGTCTCCCTTTCCTGGCTGCCGGCTGCCAGCTGAGGCCTTCCTTCATTGTGTGCCACCTTCTGGTGGTCAGCACACATCATAGCAAGTGATCGGTTTCTGGGTAGAAATCCTGCGGGGACTCTTTGCATATTAGGCATATATACATATATATATATATATATATATATATATATATATATATATATATATTCCATATAGTCACAAACATGTTCTTCAATGGCATACTTTGTCATAAGAAATTACTAAATATCAAAGTCTCAACTAACACTAACATAATCCATTTTTTATATCTATCTCATCTCTACCCAACACACATGTGTGTATACACACACACACACACACACACACACACACACATGTCCTCTTAACTGGAGTTTTATGAGTGTAGGGATTGCTGTTCATTCTCCACTGTTTACCAAGCTGGGTATCAAATAGGCTAGTGAAGCAATACAAAGACATTGGGGCATGTTTCAAGAACTGGAACCCTTCTCCAGGGGTTCGTTCCACAAATCTGCAAAGTGTTTACTGAAGGATTCAGAGAGTTGATTAATTTGAATGGGAAACAGTTACATCTTTATTTTCACCAAGTGCTAGGTGATATTTAGCATTTTCTTCAACTGAGTATTAGCGACAAACCTTAGTAATTTTAGCAACATCTGTGATTGTTTGTTACCAAGAGAAATCATAAATATTTCTTATCATGATTGTTGCACGTATTGCAGATATTTTTGAAATTCTAGTAATTACTCCATCAAGATCTATTTTTAGTGGATGATTTAGAAGATACATGTATTACACCACAAAGTCGTTTCTTTTTTAAAATGTGTTAATTTATTTGCATTCCTTTGAATACATGCATTTTATGCATATAAAAATATTCCGTTGCCAGAATGACAAAAGGATCTATAGTACCAAATGTTTAAGAACTCTTGCTTTAGGCATTTTGAGCTGCAGTTTTCATCTTATTTGGGAGGCATTTACCTGGTGCTTTAGCAGGTCCCAACACAGTAGTTCAAGGGTGTAAAGTAACATGGGCCATGTGCAATCGTCACGTTCAGGTGACCTGGTCCATGAAGCCTAGGATAAAATCTCCCATATCTCTCTTCATTCCCAGGACCAGCTCATCTCCGAACTAGTCCAGGTCTCTCCTTGCCTGCATACTTATCCCTTCTCTAATTTTAAAGGTATTGCAGCCCCATTTATCTTTTAGGCAGTATGAAATCTGCATTCCTATTCTGCCTCTTTCGCTTATTAGTACTGAGTCCTTTAGTTCACTTGATTCTGTGGTTTCTTTTGTTCATCACATGAATAGGATAAAGTAGATGAATACAAGTTTAAGCTGCACTCTTTTCTAACATAAAATGCGGCATGTTATTTTATGAGCTTGATTTCTTTTTTCTGAAAACAGAGAAATAGCTCCAATAAGAATAAGGAAAATATAAAAGATCCAGTGCTCTGAGAAAATATATGCCCGCGGGCAAGTTATAAACCTTGTTGTGCCTTAGTTTTCAGATCTGTAAAGCATAGATACTAGTATTTACTTCCTAATGAGGACTAAATTAATTGATATATGTAGAGTACTTAGAATTGTGACTGGCATGGAATAAGGTGTTTATTATGTGCCAAGTACTTCATATATAGGACCTCGTCTACTTATCATCAAAACACTGGAGGCGTGTACTATTTTTGTCATCCCATTTTGTAGATGAAGAAACTGAGTTCCAATGAGATAAAGTTACTTGAGTAGAGACTAAGATTGAACAGAGACTAAGTGGTAAAATCAGGTTATTCTGCCTCGCTAGCAACTACCCAGATAACCTCTTGGAAATAGTCTAAGAGTCATATGAGATCATTAATATAAAAACATGATGTACTTAATGTAAACTGATACCTAAATTTTAAGATATTAAAAAATCATATATAAAGCTGATAATAGGTATAGTCATCTTCTATTTGCATTTATAAATTCTCCAAGTGGCCTTTTTTTAGTGGCAATTCTATGTTTCAGGAAATTGACAGAGCATTTTTGGAAAATCAATACTTTCCTGACTTTGAGAATTTGGATTACTTTTATTCTTTAGATAATTTTATTTTTAAAAATAATTCTAGGTGAGGGCTCAGAACTCAGACAAACAGAGCACCACCTAGGGTAGAATTTTAGCACCGACAAGAAAGCAGTGTGACAGGCAAGCCATTTCAGTGCTACAAAGCAGGAAATAGGCTGATGGTTCCTGTGCTGGCCCTGAAGGATGGCGGCATTCCCAGATAGCTCTGTGGAATGTCTGGTGTATTGATGTGACAGTACCTCCCTCATCCAAGGATGCATGCCATTCTGGCTGCCTTATCTCCTAACATTCTACAAATGGACATAGATCCACAGCATACTGCTCACAACTTTCTTTAGTTAGGGTTGAAAGAACCAATCTCTGGGGACTACTCTCTAAGACAAATTTGGGTGAAGGATAGCATCTTGTCCTCAATTTTGCTTCTCTCTGGGACTGCCAGCTTGTCTTTTTTTTTATGAGTGTTTTCCTTGACATCCTGTCCATTGCTCCTACAAAAAAAATACAGACCCTGTTATATTCCTCCCACATAGCCGTCAGATGTTTCTTAATGTCACTAGTGAGCGGTGCTTAGAACCAGACTGAACCCATACCTCAAGCACACACATGTATTAATGTACTATGTGTATCCTAGCAAACAGAGAAAGAGTATTAAGCATGCCAGAAGGCATTGGTATTTTTTTTTTGCCTATTTGAATATGTGCAATGACTTTATTCCTCTTCATTTCTGACAGATATTGGCTTATACCCACAGCTGGGAAGGGAGGGGAATGCAGAACTGGAGCAGATACAGGGAAGGTCAAAGAGTTAAGGAAGCAGCCACATTATGGGGAAAGCAAGGTGGGGGCCACAAACCTGGAGGGAGTGTGTACTAAGTATTTGGGGACAAAAGATAAGCTGGTTTGAAGCAAGAGGATCATGGTTAGACCAGTAGAAAGGGCCTGATGTGTGGCAAGGCATCTTAATATGGGGAAGGGTCTCACAAAAAGATATTTGCTTCTTGATGTACAAAGCCCAAACGTTCTGCCAGTTCTTTTTGAGCAATGACACCAGGAAATTGACAGCTAAGTAGATGTTGTATACAAGCTCATCATCTGTCATCTTCACGCGGCCAACAGCCGCTGCCCTACATAGCACCTGCAAGGAGAGGAACCACAAACTCCTACCTGAGTAGGTCTTAGTGGGGAGCCTATGACATTGGCAAGTATAACTTTTTTTTCAGTAATAAAAAAAACTGTCTGATTAAAGTCATTATTGCTCTATAGTTTTACTACTAAACAACATAATAGTAGATTATGTTACTCTCCTTTTAGTCACAGTCTACCTCCCTTGCCTCTTTTTTGAGGTTTCAAATAGTTAGTTACTATTAGTGTTTGTCTAGAAAATTGCTAGTAAATTCTTTGGCATCTATTGTAAAAACACTTTCAATGGGTAAAATATTGGATGCTCAATATTTGAAGGAGAAAAACAAGAAAACATTGACATATGCCATACTTTATCAAACCTGATGTAGCTAGAATCAGGTTTAATCTGTAAAGAATTTGTCATTAATAAGCTATGCAGAATAAATAAAACTTGAAACCATCATGCCAAAAATAAACCAGCAAATAATAAGTTTTCACTTCTGATTGACTTTGTACCATTGCTCATGATATAGCTGCAGAGCTGAGACACTTTCATTCTTGACTGTCAAGTCAGAAACTGACAGCTCTGTTTTCATATCTTAATGCCAAGTAACTTCTCTCCTATCAACAGCTCTAGTAATATTAACTGCAATGTCTATATTTACCTTACCTGAATTATAAAAATACTAGAGGTCTGATGCATGAAATTCGTGCAAGAGTAGGCCTTCCCTGGCTGCTGGCCCCGGCTTCCCTCCAGCACATAGGACTTGGGCTTCCCTCGCAGCCCCAGCTTTGTCCAGAAGGATGTCCAGTCTAATGAGCATATTACATTTTTATTATTATAGATAGATAAGTTGATGGTAGTATCTTAAATTTTTGTGACTTTTTAAACTGTTTATGTAGCAAATGATAAAAATAATGAGTCATTTTTAATAACATAGAAAAGTCAGCCCAATTTGCTTGTCACAGTATGTATTTTTATTAGCAATTCCATAAGCACACGCTACATATAAAGCTACTGTTGTATTGTAATTTTTTTCCTAGATAAGAAGAGGTTTAAAAACTTCATAGATATTAGTCTCTTAAACCTAGATAGCTGAATTTATACTCCAAACCTCAAACTTTATATCCCAGTAAGCTATGAATCTTCTGTTACAAAGATTTAGTGCTATCTTGGGAGGAGATCCGCACTGAGACTTTTATTTTTAAAATCTGAATTATTCTTTCTAACTTCGAGCTTCCTTGCCTTAACTTACTCCTATACTAATCTTTCTAATTTCAGCTTATATAATGCTTCTTTCAGAAGTCCCTTAAGGATCTAATAATTTATGTTATGTGTAGTCATCTCCTATGCATTTCTGTTTACTTCTTTACCTTCCCTTATCATAACAAAACATATATCGACTGTATATGCAAATTTCAGGCTTACATTTTATTTCTAGGATTTCTTCTCATACCAGCAACCCTCCTACAGGTAATATCTTAAACTTCAGACAAGATACAAGTAAACAATGACCCGAAGACACTAGAAAGTGAAAAAAAACAGGCATATTCTGGTGAAAGAATTGAAATTTGTAAAAACTGATCAGGGCCAAATAAATTTTCTGTCCTGATGGATTTTATCCTGAGGACTGGCTCATGTTAGCACTGTTGAGGGTGGTCAACATTCAGAAAGAAAATCTAAAGCTTTTCTGGCCTGCAGAACAGAGGACAGATTTCAGGAACACTAGCCATGAAAAAGGGAGGAGAATTCTGGGATGGAAGGACCAGATAAGGGGAGGTCCAGATTCTGTGTAAAAATATTGTTCAAGTTTCTAGTTGACATCCGGATACTTGCAAGGGTAGAGAAGATTCAATTATTCACAGACTTAATTGAAATTGAGATGCTACTACTCAAGAGAGAGATGGCATGTTGGGCACAACCAATTTATTTGTTCATTCAAACAAATATCAATACTTTTTTGAGGGACATGACAGGATCCAGAGTCTCTATGACAGAGTCTTCACAATGTCTGGCTTATAATACAAAATTATTCAATATGTTGAGGGCCAGTCTCAAAATAAAAATAATTCAAATGAAATCAGCTATGAGATAATCCAGATGTTGGAATGAGCAAAGATTTTAAAGCTGCTATTATAATTATGCTTAATGAAGTCAAGGAATATAAGCTAATAAGAAATGGAAACATAGGAAATCTCAGTAGAGAAATAGAAATAAATGGAAATTTTAGAACTGAAAAATGTAATAACCAAAATTAAAGTTCCCTAGATAGGGTTATTAGCAGAATAGAGATGATAAGGAAAGTCATCAGTGAACTGAAAGATAACTCAATAGAATAATCATCTGAAGACATTGAAAATAAGATGAAAAAATGAACAAAGCCTTGAGGCAATAACAAAATAGCAAAAACAAAAGTGTTGGCATAATCATACTGCTGAAAGCCAATGATAAAGAGGAAGTTTTTGAAGCAATTCGAGAATAATGCCATTTTACATGCAGGGGTATAAAGCAAAACTAATTTATGATGAAAGAAGTCAAAACAGTGGGTGGCTGGGAGCAGGGACTGCCTGGGAATAGATATGAGAAAACTTGAGGGTGGGGGGAGTTGATATCATGAGAAGAGATTTAGTTTACATAGGTGTGTGCAGCCTATCTAATAAAAGGTAATATGCAAATTGCCCATCACTCCAACACACAAAGATGGCTGCCCCCACGTGAACACAAGATGGCTGGCAGAGGAGGCCAGTTGGGGGTGACCAGGACTGCAGGAGAGGACAGTTGGGGGGGGGGACCAGGCCTGCAGGGGAGGGCAGTTGGAGATGACCAGGCTGGCATGGGAGGGCAGTTGGAGGCAACCAGGCTGGCAAGGGAGGGCAGTTATGGTTGACCAGGCCAGTAGGGGAGGGCAGTTAGGGGCAATCGGGTTGGCAGGGGAGCAGTTAGGCATTGATCAGGTTGGCAGGGGAGCAGTTAGGGGGTGATCAGGCTGGCAGGCAGAAATGGTTAGGGGCAGTCAGGCAGTCAGACAAGTGGTTGAAAGCCAGTAGTCCTGGATTATGAGAAGGATGTCTGACTGCCCGGTGGGATCAGGCCTAAACAGGCAGTTGAACATCCTTCGAGGGGTCCCAGATTGGAGAGGGTGCAGGCTGGGCTGAGGAACACATTCACCCCCACCCCCCACCCTCATACATGAACTTCATGAACCGAGCCTCTAGTTTATTATAACAACAAATATACATTTAAGATTAGTATATCTCATTATATGTATTTTTTTAAAGAAAAATGCTAAACAAAAAATTATAGTTTATTCCTACTAGCTTCAGATACTCTGAGGATAAAAATTTATTTAATCTCCCTCTTTTTGGCCCTTGTGTTGAATACAATGCATGGCATTAGGTGTGTTTTTGGTATATTTTTGTTGAGTTACATTTAATTCCACACATTCTTTTATATTTCTACCCATTTAATACAGATTAATAGAATATGATTAAAGTTCTGGAAAGTAAATAAGAGGATAAAAGAAGGAATCTGTGTAATCATGAGCATCATGGACTAATGAGAATTTAAATATAATATACAGTGTAGGTCATGTAATGACATGTTACAATTTTAATTTTATAATTTCTGTTGCCTTATATCAAGTACCAATGTAAGCCAAGACCTTAACATACCTGATCTCAAAAATGTATAATATACATTATCTAAAAGAACGCTGCAAAGTAAAACTTATCTCCTTTCTGCAGTTGACCAGAGTCTAAAGAAAGATAAATTGTTGAGATTACATGGCTAAATAGCTACGTCAGTTAAAATATTGATGAGAAAAAGTTCCCACATGGTTTAAAGGAAGATAATTTAATGACAACTACACATTGAAGTCTGGGTAAAATAAAAGGAACCACAAAGAGATGGAGAGGTACTCAGAGGTACTTAAGGAAGCCCTCATACCCCCTTAGGTATGGAGGGACCAAGGGAGAAAATAGTATTTCCAGAACCAAGTGAGAAGTGACAATACAGAGGAGAGGTGGTCTGGTGGGAACTATAGTAGCGGAAGGTTACACTATTGCCAGAACTGTGGAGTGAGAGAAGGGAAAAGATACTCACTCCCTCTTATATCCTGCCTACTTCCCGTAGATGCCTCCCACTAGTTAGACTCAACTGATGCCAGAAGTCAAGGAGGCTACCAGAGCCAGCCTCCTAGGGCACAGAACAGTTCAGAGAAGAGAATTGAATGGGTGGAAGTAAGTGGAAGTTAACTGGAACTTATAGCCACACCCAGATTTGGTTCCATGTTCTTATGTCTTTTGGGCCCATGTTCTTTCTTACACATCAAGTTGACACTCATTTTAAACACACATCATTAATTATTTTATGGCTAGAAACTCATTGAACTAGGCACTCTTAATTTCTTTTCTATCAGTCAGTAGGTCATCTCATAGCTTCTGAGTTTCCATGAGGAGTGGAAGATGGAAATCAACTACCATTACCTACATTAGGTTTTGGATCATTACCCCAGACACCCCAATCATCTTTCAAATTCAGATACAATTGTCCCCAGGTTAGTGGACTCTTTAAAGACTTTTATATGAAAGAAACTGAGTTATAATTAAATGCCATAAGGCTAACTGACGGATGATTACTCTTTAATGTGATATTTTAGAGCACAGAAAAGACATGGACTAAGATAATTGTTCTCTATCTAGCTAGATGTAATGCAGCAAAGAACAAGGACTGGTGCCCCGATCTGGCTTCAATTATTTCTAGCCCAGCAGGTCTTTTAGGGATGTCTTTTCAAACTGCTGGCCCTATCCAGTTTCTCGGCAGCATGGAACACAGACTTCATATAAAATGTGGTAGAAAATACAGATCAAATGAAATATCCTTTGCGAAGTGTTAAACAAGTTCATTAACCTCACACAGCCTAGGCTTCTTGTATTCAAAATGGGGGTACTAATAACCTGTAACAAACATAAAGCCCTTACAACAACGCCTAGAAAATAATAAGCATTCAATAAATGTTAGCTATTATCATCATTGTTATGATGTTACTATGTGCTGAACAGTGATCTTTGCCCTCTCCTGGCCCCAATTCTCTTTTTAGGTTGTTTCAAAAGCTCTTCTAAGATTTCTCTCCTTATATATTTTCCCATTTTCTCTGAATTTCAGTTTTTTTTGTCTCTGCAGAGACTCTTGCACACTGGTATTTCCAACTTTGCTTAACTGAAAGTGTCATGAATATGAGTTCGTGCCTGGCACTACCCTGGTAAATAAATCATGTGTTTATGGATTTATTCTGGTAGGAAGCCCTGCATAAGTAGCTTTTGAGCCATACATCACTTACTTGTGCTGAGTAGAAGCCGAGGAGGGGCACCTCGTTGTCCTCAGATTCACTTAGGTTCAAGTCCTAGAAAATGCTTATATGTTGTTTGATTAAATTGAGAGACAAAAATAACAAGAGCCTATTCAGTGTTATTTTCAAAATATGTGTGTATGTTTTCAAGAAAAGAGTTCAATTTTAGTTCCATCATTAATTCAATATTTGCCAAGCTATTTGACATCTGATTCTTAGTTTACTCATCTATAAAATGGGGTAGAAAATACCTACTCCCCAAGTTGTTGTGTAATTCAAATGCAATAATGCATATCAATTTAATATTGTTTGAGAAATAGTAAGCAATCACTGAATGAGAATTGGCATCATCATCATCATCATTATCATCATCATCATCATATCCTGCTTTGGGAAATGTCCCACCCTATTGTGTATAGTTCTGATGAGGCCATCAATAATAGATTTTTCTATGACCTCTGCTGGAAGATTTGGGCAAGAGACTGAGACCTGGTTGACCATAAATTCTCAGCAACTGGTCCAAAGAATGGTGCACGCATAGTTTTCCTGGGCTGACATAAATAATCACCATAAGTCAACAGAAACAGAAATTAATTCTGTTATAGAAATTAACTCTTAAACAACAGAAATTTATCCTCTCATAGTTCTGGAGGCCAGAAATAAAATATCAAGACGTCAGTGTGGTTAGTTTTTTTATGGTGATTCTGCAGGAAAATCTGTTTTATGCCTCTCCCATGACTTCTAATGAGCTTATTTAGAGGTCATTAACTTAATTAAATCTGCAAATATTCTTTTTCAAACATTTAAGTGAAATCATATGCTATTTGTCTTTCTCTGGCTGGACTCATTTCATTTAGCATAATAGTCTCCAGGTCCATCCATGTTGTCACAAAAGGCAAGACTTCCTTCATTTTTGCACTTGAGGAGTATTCCATTGTGTAAATATACCACAGCTTTTTATCTACGTATCAGCTGATGGGCACTGGGCTGCTTCTAAATTTTGGCTTATTGTAAGTAATGCTGCCATGAACATAGAGGTGCATGTAGTCTTTTGAATTAGTGTATCAAATTTCTTCAGGTACATTCTCAGAAGTGGAAATACTGGATCATAAGGCAGTCTCATTTTTATTTTTTTGCAGTAACTCCATACTGCTTTCCACAGTGACTGTACCGATTTGCATTTCCACCAGCAGTGCACAAGGGTTTCCTTTTCTCCACATCCTTACCAAAGCTTGTTTGTTGATTTATTGATGATAGAAATTTTTACATGTTTGAAATGATATTTCATTATGGTTTTAATTTTCATTTCTCTGATGATCAGTGACTTTAAGCAACTTTTTATATGTCTATTGACCATCTATATGTACTCTTTGGAGGAGTGTCTTTTCAGAGCATTTGCCCCTTTTATAATTGAATTATTTATCTTCCTGGTGTTGAAGTGTATAAGTTCTTTATAAATTTTGGATATTAGCCCCTTACCAGATGCATCATTGATGATTATGTTTTCTCATTTAGTGGATTGTCTTTTCATTTTATTGATGGTTTCCTTTGCTGTGCAAAATCTTTTTACTTTGATGTATTCCAAATTACTTATTTTTCCCTTGCCCGAGGAAATATATCAGAAAAAAATATTACTCTGAGGATGTCTGAGATTTTACTGTCTATGTTTTCTTCCAAGATTTTTATGATTTTGAGTCTACCATTTAAATCTTTAATGCATTTTAAGTTTTTTCTTGTGCATGGTGTTAGAAGGTAGTCTAGTTTCATTTTTTTCATGTGTCTGTACAATTTTCCAACACCATTTATTGACTAGACTATCTCCATCCCTTTGTATATTCTTGCTTCCTTTGTCAAGTATTAATTGGCCATAAAGGTGTGGGTTTATTTCTGAGCTCTCTATTCTATTCCATTGATCTATATGTCTGCTTTTGTACCACTACCAGGCTGTTTTGATTACAATGGCCTTGTAGTATAGTTGGCTGTCAGGTAGCATGATTCTTCCAATTTTGTTCTTCTTTCTCAAGATTGCTGTGGCTATTTGGGGTCTTTTGTTGTTCCATATAAGTTTTTGGAATATATGTTTTAGTTCTGTGAAATATACCATTGGTACCTTGATAGGAATTGCATTGGATCTATAGATTGGTTTGGGTAATATGGACATTTTTATGATGTTAATTCTTCCTATCCATTTATGAGGTTAATTCTTTCCCTTATTTGTATCTCCTTTAACATTTTTCTTCAGTGTCATGTGATTTTCCAAGTACAGGTCTTTTACATCCTTGGTTAAATTCCTAGGTATTTTATTCTTTTTTGAAGCAATTGTTAATAGGATTGTTTTCTTAGTTTCCCTTTCTGATATTTTATAAAAATGTAACATTTATGGATATTTATTTTGTCTTCTGCTATTTATTTTAATTCATTCATCAGCTCTAGTAGTTTTTGATGGAATATTTAGGGTTCTCTACATACAGTATCATGTCATTTTCTGGATGCTGAGTTCTTTTGAGCTATTGTATGTTGAGTGCTTTCTATTTTTTCAATACAGGGAAAATATTTGCATGTATCATATTTTATTTAATTTTATAGAAAACCTATTAAATAAATGATATTATCCTCATTTCAAACAAGAAATGTAAAGCTCAAAAAGTTGAAATGTTGTAAAAATTCTTAGAATTAGCAAAGTATTGTGTCAAGTAACAAATCTGTTGTTTTCACTGTTGCATCTTAAGGACTTATCCCAAGGCTTGGCACAAAGTGAGCAATGGGCCCAAAAGTGAGTTCTTTGAATAAGCAGAAAAAATAGTATTACCTGGGGTCTTCTTAGGGATGCAAATTATCAGGCTCCGCCCATGCATACTGATTCTGAAACCATGGGGGATGCGACCCAGCTCTGCTGGTGTTTGGTGCTCTAAAATTTGACTACCACCGAATAAATGTTCATTGAATAGAAAAACAGCCAACATATTGAGCCAAAAGTTGGAAGTCTTAGTTAAATGAAAAGAATTAGACTACGGGCTATGAGTTCCCAAGAAATAATCTGATATCTAATATCCAAGTGGCAGAGAATGTCTGTGGATACCCTAAAATTCTTCTCTTTTATGTGACCTCAGCTGACTGCTAAGTTATTCCTGTGGGGTATAGAGTTTAGAACCATCTGCAGTGCACTTGACATAACCACTGATACAAAGAAAGTAGAGACTTCTTACCTTCCAGAGAATGAAGGGCTTCTATCTCTCTTCACCCTTGGTTCTGAGCTCTGTTCTTGGTATCTCTAGGTCTTTTTTCAGCACAGTTTTACAGAGAAAAAAAATTGCCTTTTTGTACCATTTAGGCCATTGCTTACCTAATGGGACATATAATGTGATGAAATTGCCACCTGGCTGTTGAGATATGGGACAGCTCCCAAGGGTATAATTACACAGGCTGTTATTTAGTATTTTAAGTGTACCTACTCCAAAGGCATGCCTGTGGAGTTAGTTAATGTTATGACAAGGTGTAGATTGGAACTGAGATTTCTGACACTTTTAAAATGGCAGAACAACAAATGACTAAATCTAGAGGAGAGAGAAAGCCCAGCCACTTGATTTTAAAGAAAAATGTATCATGGATGCAGGCATTGAACACATAGACTAAAACACAACTGTAAAACAATGTGTAACAAATAAAAAGCCTAGAGTTTAAAAGTTTGGTATGCACATTCATTTGTAAGGCAATGTTCCATTTTGAGAGTAATATCATAGGTAGAAATGAAGTACCGTATTTGCCGGCGTATAAGACGATTTTTTGGCCCTGAAAAATACGTATTTGCCGGCATATAAGGACGGCTGGGCGTATAAGACGACCCCCTAACATTTCCACTAAAAATACAGAGTTTGTTATATACTCGCCGTATAAGACTACCCCCCACTTGGAGGCATATTTTTCAGGGCCAAAGAATCGTCTTATACGCCGGCAAATACGGTAATATGGGTAGACAACTAAATAGCTTTACATAGCATTTTAAATATATATTTCTAGGGAATCCCAGTATGATTTGGGTCTTTTTAGATGCTATCTCTCCCCGTGGAGTATAGAAGTGTCATATTAGTTGGGACAAAGTAGGTTTTGCTGCAGAAACAAATTAATCTTGAAGCATCGATGGCCTCCCAACAATTAATTTCTCTCTTATTCTACATGTCTAACACTGTTTTTTTTTGGGGGGGGACTCTTTCCTATATAGCTACTCTAAGACCCAGGCTAATGGGAAGTTCTTCCAAGTTGTGACTCCATCACCTAAACATGAGCCTCCAGAACAAAACAAGAGAACATACATTGGCTCCTCAATGTTTTGGCCTTGTGATGCACAAGTGACACACATCCCTTCCACTTATGCCCTGTTGACCAGAACTTCTAATATGGCTTCACTGAACTGTGAGAAACTTGGAAATATGGAGGTAGTATATGGATTTTTGGTGAGTAGCAATATCTGTGCCCCAAATGCCAATTTAATCTAACAAATCTGATCTTGTAGGCTACCCTCAGCTATAACCTCAGCTATACATTCTGCTAGCCTGTTGGCACCTCACATCAAAATCCTCAACTCTTATTATAGAATTTGAATAATGTCTCCGCCCTCCTCGGATTCTCAGAAAACCACAGCATGCAAATCTTCTTCCACAGCTGATATTCAGCTTCTGGCAAAACACCAAGAAAAAAATGTTGCCTCAAGGACTTGTAAGGAATTTTCTTTTCAGTGATTTCTTTAGCACTAAGTGAAACGTGGAACCAGATTAGATCATCAGAAAGTACAATTTCTGGCCTCTAAATTAACTTCACATAGAAATATCTTTAGTGAGTTAAGCTTCACTGTAACACCTTCAGTGCTGATCAAGAGTCAGCAGAACATCTGTATAGCACGTGCTCTAAATCTTGATACTCTTTGCATAAAGACCCATGGAATGCCATCCTTCTGGGGACCTTTGCTGAAGGCAATGAAACAGATGTATGCTGTAGAATGGGTATAGTACTAGATTTGAATCTGTCTGGCAAGTCTTTTCCTAGTGACTCTGGTTCAAAACTTGAACCTTATCCTTCTTAGTAACCCACTATAGATGATTAATTTGAGGTTTAGTAGAGTCTCACAGGTAAGAGCTTAAATCCTGGAACCAAGCTTAGATTTGAGTCCCAGTTCTACTACTTTTTAGTTATGTGGCTGTGGGCAAATCACTCAACCCTTTTGTGCTTTTACAGATTTGCTTGTCTGTAAAATAGGGATAATAACAGTACCTATATCCAAAGCTATTATAAACATCAAATTGGTTAATGTGTGTAAAACTCTTAAAACAATGCCTGACATAGAAGAAGTTCTATATTAGTTAGTGCTGGATATCCTATATAATAAAAGGCTATTATGCAATCAACCAGACAGCAGAATGACTGGTTGCTATGATGCGCACTGACCACCAGGGGGCAGACACTCAATGCAGGAGCTCCTCAACCAGAAGCCTGGCTCACTGCTGGTGAGCACCATGGCAGTGGTGGGAGTCTCTCCCACCTCCCCAGCAGTGCTAAAGATGTCCTACAGCTGCTCCTGAAGAGGAGTGGGCCTAAGCTGTCAGTTGGACATCCTCTGAGGGCTTCCAGACTGTGAGAGGGTGCAGGCTGAGCTGAGGGACCCTCCTGCCCCCCCGAGTGCATGAATTTTGTGCACTGGGCCTCTAGTTATTATATTAAATTAGGTAATGTTTGTTGAGAAACTTTTGCATAGTAAATACCTTATAATGAAGGAACAGCAAATAGTCATTCATGAAGACATTACCTGCTTTATTATCAAATAATGACAGTGTAAACCTTCTTACTCTTTTTTTTTTCCTTTGCATTGGCTCCTAGGAAACTCAGAGCTTGATTTAATGCTCAGCCATGATATCTGAATATATTTATATTGTTGCATGTATATGTATATAAGATTAAACTCTGCCATCATCTTTTGAGAGAAGACAGGGTGTAAACAAAAATTATAATAGTAGAATTTACTAAGACCAATGTTTTATAATAGGAATATTTTTCTTTTTCCTTTCTTTTCTTCCCTTTTTAAAATATACATATAAGTTGGGCCTGGTAATATTTTCATTTTACTCTGTAACCTGTGTTACAGACCTAAGCTTTGTAAAAGCTATATATTCTTCTAGAAGGAATAATAATAATAATAATAATAATACTTGAAATAACATTTTAGAAAATACCCAGGATTTTAATAACTGAAGTAGTTCCTAAATTCCCTACAGAATATTGTCAAGTTTAAAGGACTCCATTCTTTCACTGAAGCTATTTACCTCCCATCATGCCTTGCATTTGTCACTGATGGACAAGTAGCTCTCCCTGAGAAATTTTGTGATTAAATGCACCACCCACGGTGTACAGAGAAGCACAAAGGAGAACTTGAGTGTTTATTTTAGATGACCCCTGGTTTCATTGGAACTGTTTACTTCTTTTGCTTGGCGAAGAGGCACAGTTCCAGAAAGATATAAGGCTGTTGGAAAGAGTTCAGTGAAATGAAAGAAAATATGGTCTGTGGCAGGTTGAAAGTATTGAGTTCTTAGGAACTGTCAGAGGGTGAGTATATTATACACTTGAGTAAATGACAAGATGACGGGGAAGAATGAATACCCAGAGCTTCGTGGTGAGCATAAACACCTAGGAAGGAGAAGAAATGGAGGAGAAGATTTCAGCCAGTGTGGCTGTGAGCAATGGGAAGACAGGGTGCACTCTCTCTGATGACCTCCAAGTACTTAATGTTTTTACTAGTCTTTTTGGAATTAGTCATGTTTATCATCTGAGACACTTCTCATGTTGTTTTGGATTATTGCCTGACCTTTCACCCATGGATGTCTTATTTCCTCAATATAATTGTAAGCTACTGGCAGGGACCAAGCTATCTTTTTTTGTCTCCTTGTCAGTGAAGAAGTCACATGGTTCTATTACTCAATCTGCTACTCATTAGGGCTCAAACTAGGACAAGTTATTTGTGTTCTCTAAGTTTTCATTTCTTCTGCAGGATAGGCCTAATGATATTCACGATGTAGAGTTCTAGGGAAGTTTATTGATATGTAAAATGTTTGGACATAGTAAAATATAAATGCCAGTTATTATCTTTCCTTATAGTGGCTGATCCAGGGCCTGACATATGGTCAGTATAATATTGCATTTTTTAATTACAGATTGGTTCAATATATAGCCTATAGATATAAATATATAGTATATTTGTATATATGTACTCTACATATACAAGTATATAATATATAAATAAAGTAAAAATATATAGCCTATTCACATAGTATAAGCTTTTACAACTTGCCACAATTTTGCAAACCTTATTTTGGCACTTATGCATGGTCACGTTCTGTATATATTAGGTATGATGTATCTTTGTATGTGTTTAATGTGTACCTGGACACTGAGAATATGGAAATGAGCCTGCACGTTTTCCATGTTGGGGAGATCCTGAGTAATTTAACCAGAGCTACCTTCCGACCTCATGTTGCAGGATCTAGCTGTCTATAAAAAGTGCTGTGAGGCTCATTTGACTGTGACCTGCAGTTCCCCGGTGTCAGCAAAGCACAGGATAGTATGGAGCTGAATCTGGTCAAGCTTGCACCCACAGACCATTGGGACCTCCCTCTCTTTAATGGGAATGGCTACCAGGCACGCCACAGGCGTGGCCTAATGTGGGTTTTTCATTTCCAATCACCATGTCTGTGAAATCTGTCCTAATTGGCTACAGAATCTGAATTCAAGAACACTCAGCTGTCAGTAATTCCTTTTAAGCTCTGCAGACCTGAGCACCACTTTTCTCCCTAAGTGCTCTCTGCTCTGCAAGGGGAATGAAGCAGCAGGGAGAGGGAGGGGAAGTGGCTGGTCTGCCAGCGGGCACAGTGAGGACCTGCAGATCAATCAGGCTCCAGCGGTGTCTTCATCAGAGGCCTGCGGTTCACAGCGGTGGTCCAGGGCTAGCTCCTTGCCCATAGCATCTTCTGTTTAGAGATGCTATTGATTGCTCCTCTGCCCTTTTCTTCTGGGAGAGTTTCTGGCTGCAAGTCAGTGTCAGGAGGGCAAGGAGAAAGGTGTTTTGCTAAGGGCACATGGGATTTGGAGCCCGGAGCTAATACCGTAGCAGCAGATACACTGCCACTCAAGGCAGACTTTTTAGAATGTTGATGAGGGACATAGGAGATAGAGATGTGCCGAGGATGCCCGTGGGAGGATAGAGGAAGTGATTTAGTGAGTGGATAAGCGACAGGTTCCCTCTAGACAAGAAGGGGGCAGTGCTCTGAGGGAGGTCATGCTGAGTACATTAACTCTGCCTGGAAAAAAACAGAGAGACTTGCTTGTTAAAATAATTTTTTTTTTCTGGAAAAATGTAAAACCTGGAAATCAGTCAGGGACTAAGGGTATAATAGATCAATTTGTAGACAAGTCAATATTTTGATGTGGACATCGTGAGGGTGTGAAAACATAGAAGGCCCCTTACAGAAGAAACTTAAGCTATCTGAGCATAGATTTTTGGGGTGAGAAATATAGAATTTAGTGATTCTTGATTCAGAGTTCGCTATCAGGATGAATAACTGAATAAATCAAGGACATTTTCTCCCCCTTCAAGCTAGAGAAGTAATGCAGTGGGAGAGGCACAGTGGGAGGGAGACAACCCAATTTGAGATTAGAAATGGAAAGATAACAGCTTTGTATATTGAATTGTTACAAAATGATTCTCTACTGCTTGACTGTCAGTAGGCAATTCAGAGGCAGATGTATAAAATGTGGCCAACTTAAGCTCCAAATACTATAAAGCAGCATGCTGAGAGAGACACAAAAAAGGATTGTCAAGTCTCACATAAGCATGGATTCGCCCACAGACTTGGATTAAAGTGTTAGTTCAACTACATATTATACTTTGGTTGAATTTCCCATTTTTCTGAGGCTCATTTATTTATAGGTAAAATTGGGATAATTCCTGTGCTAATTATTCTCCCTCCATCCCATCCAAGCCTGTATTCATCTTCTACCCTTTATTTCTGTGCCCTGTGCTAGAGACGCAGACCTCTGTGACTGACACCCCCCCCCCCTGCGCTCCCCTGCCAGCTCACTCAGGTTGGGGCTGGGCAATGGAAGGAACCAGCTGGAAGAGAGAGAGACCAGATTTCTTCCTCACTCCCTTTTTAAAAATAAAAACATATATATATTTTATTGATTTTTTTTTTACAGAGAGGAAGGAAGAGGGATAGAGAGTTAGGAACATCAATGGGAGAGAAACATCCACCAGCTGCCTCTTGCACATCCCCTACTGGGGATGTGCCTGCAACCAAGGTACATGTCCTTGACTGGAATCTAACCTGGGACCTTTCAGTCCGCAAGCCGACGCTCTAGCCACTGAGCCAAACCAGTTTTGGTCTTCACTCCTTTCACTCCCTTTTTAGCTGTGCACCAGATCTCTGGCAGCAGCTCTGTCCAGTCTCGGCCAAAGCTCTTGCCAGGTGGACCCTCCTGGTGGTTCCTATTCTCACTGGGCTCCAGGAGTGTTGTGCCCATCAACCAGGGGAAGTCCGTAATTTCTGAATGCCTCACGTGCATTGTTTGTTACTTTAATCCTGTCACCCAGACTCTCACTTGAACCATCTGGGGTAAATCCTATTTTCTCATGCAATCCTGATTGATCCATCATGTTTGTAGAATTAAAAAAAAAAGTGAAAGTACTCCTCTCAAAGTGGAGAAAGATGTATTCACTCACTTCCTGAAAGCCCTCAGAAGATGGTGTGATGGGTTGAATAATAGTCCTCTACCCCAAATGTCTAGGTCCTAATATCTAGATTCTAGAACCTCAAAATATTACCTTATATCACAAAAGACATATGGAAGATGTGAGTGAATTAGATTTTGATATGAGAATATCTTGAATTAAGTGAATGGTACCTACATGCCATCACAGATGCCCGTGTAAGAGGGAGGCAGAGTGAAATTTGGCACACAAGAACAGGCAATGAGATCACTGAATCAGGATGCTGCACTGTAGGCTGTGAAGTTAGAGGGAGGGACAGGAGTCAACACACCCAAAGAATGCAGCTCTAGAAGCTGTGAAGGGCAAGGACACAGATTCTTCCCTAGAGACTCTGGATGGAGAAGGACTTGAGTCCTGCCAGGGAAACTGGTGGTAGTCTTCTGAACTTCAAAGCTGTGAGTAACTATGTGTTGGTTCAAGCCACCTAGTTTGTGGTGATTTGTAGGGCAGTCATAGAAAATGCTCAGTTACTATACCAAGGTACAAGGCTCAGATAAAAGGGTTCAGTCTCTCAATGCAGTTCTCAGCTACATCCCTCCTAGGGAGGCACTCACTTGAACCAAGGTATGAAACTGATGCATAAAATCATAATGACGACTCATTTGTTTCCCAGAAGAGGTCTAACTCTCCGGTGACTGAAAGATATGTCACACTAACCAGTCCATCCTTTCTTTATATGGAGACAGGCTTGGGAAACTGGTCCACAGACAGGATGGCAGTATACTGAGTTATAGTATAAAAAACATAAAATTCTGCCACATAGATGTGAATAGTCAACATTTCCACCCTCCAGCAGAAAAATCTGGAACAATAAATCATAACTGAAGGTTGTGGGTGGGACATTGAGTCTGAACAAGGGCAATTAGATTAATTGCTTGCTGAATGGCAACAGGAGAGGCCATCCTGAGATATGCCTTTGAGACTTGAATTCCTTTGGCTAGAATTTTATTACTCACCTTTTTTGTAGGAAGACCTTGCCAATAGGACCAGGCTCACAGCACTTGGATCTCCCTCTCTCAGTCCATATCCTAATGGTCCCTGCCAAACTGACTCCAGTGATTCTTCTTTCTCATATGGGTGACTCTCCTTCCACCTTTGGGGGTATATGTGGAGCTTTTACTATACCAGAATCAGGCTTTGCCGGCATAGAACAAAAATAATTTCTTTAAAGTGGTGTTGCATATCTCATTATGTGTTGATATAGTAATAAAATGGGCACTCTTATTTTCTTCATGTTATATGTAGAAAGATGTGCTTCAATGTTTTTTCCATAAACTGATAATACATCTTATAAGGATCATAAAAGGTAATGTACAGGGTGGGACAAAAGTAGGCTTACAGTTGTATGTGAAACAAATTATTATTTGTTAATTATTGTATTTATTATTTTCCATACAAACAACTTTACTGGTAAATGTACTTTTCCCCCACCCTGTATATATAAAGAGCTTAGCTGAAGACAATCAGTAAATGTCATTTCTCATGCCTGAATTCCTTGAATGTCTGCCATCTAGTATGGTGCAAGATTATGTCAGGAGGTTCAAATTCAGTATGAGAACATCAGAACCTGTCACCCTCTGACATCTCAGGGAAGCAGAAAAGCCAGCGTTTAGAGCTAGACTTCTTTGCTCTTTAGATGAAACATAAATTGTTCATGAAATAAATCTTTTTTTTCTATTTAGCTCTGATCTAGCTATAGAGATATTTTTAGACAGGGGCAACATTTCATTATTTCAGAGTCTTATGAAATTCTCAGTAGGCAAACATCTTTAAAAGACAATGTCTTCATTTTGCATATTGGTATGTTTTAGGAAAATAAAATTCAATGATATGTATTTCACTTAACTCAATGTTTTGTATATCAGATTTTTGTATAATAGCCATATTTTCCCCATTTGTATTATAATTTTGGAAATATACTCTCATCAATATGAACTTTTGAGAATAAAACACATTAATTCTCAACAATGTAGCCAACTTAACATTATAATACTAAAACTAATCATTTTATAATAAAATGTTCTCACAAACTGTCATATACTATGCTTAGGATGTAATGTAGCAGAAAGAAATGACCCAAGATTTCAGACAGACTGATCTGGTTTTAAATGCTGATTTGGCGTAAAATTCTTCATCTTTAAAGTGGGGTTGATAAATAAAATCATGTGGGGTAGATTAACCTGGTTCATAACTAAGTATTTGTGAACAATAATGAGAATAGTCATTGCTTTTTTATGGTGATACAGATAAACTCAGTAATGTATGGGACCAGAAAATTGACAGTGATTTATGGAAAGATTAAAAAAAAACCCACAACCTTTTATGAAAAAATACATAATTATTTTGTAAGTTTACCAGTTGTAAATAATATTTTCCCTATATACATTACTTATTATCTTACCTGCTCTTTCTAAACTATAATAAAAATACTGTTTTACCTTGATTCCTACAATAAAGAAGCACTTTGCAAAAAATTAAGAGTCAGATAGGTAAGAAAAAGCATTTTGGCATCATGGCAAACTGCAGGTACTATTTTCAAATTACTTGAGAGTGAGCCTAGTTACTGTTTGATACTGCAGGGGCAATGATTCTAGGAAAAACAGAAGCATTTTGTCACCCAATCCCCTCGAATTTTCAGAAGTTAATGGAAGTCTTTCTTTACATGAATATGTGTATCTTCTTTAAAGAACACCTCATATTTTCCTGCTGTCTCCCTGTAGCATTTGA
The DNA here is from genome assembly GCA_963924515.1 of Vespertilio murinus. Taxonomy (NCBI): domain Eukaryota; kingdom Metazoa; phylum Chordata; class Mammalia; order Chiroptera; family Vespertilionidae; genus Vespertilio; species Vespertilio murinus. The sequence continues at coordinate 203,107,300 of OZ004704.1, forward strand.
TGCAATTCCCTCAAAACATAGTGAAGGCAGTTGGACAATTATTATGCCTCCTTCCTTTTAAAATTTATTATGTTTTATTTTGTCTTGCAGCTAAGGAGACAGATGCTCACTTGGTTAGATAATTTTCTTAGATAATTTAATTGACCTGTGGATAAGAGTTTCTTTTTACCAGAGCAATTCATGGCGTAATTATTTGTAGATAGATAAAGTAGCTCAAGTAAGCATTGGGAGAGAGTATTAGACTGGAGCTTCTAGGACATGGATCCATAGGATAGCAGCAACATACATGATTAAAGTTTCTTTTACTGCCTAGAAATAGTCTAATTATGTCACAATAAATGTCCTTACTACACAAAGAGCAGGGCTAATTCAGGCTAATAAGTAATATTATCATGTGGCTGTAGGGAGTGTTGGGTCATGATCACTGGGCACTTTTCCTTCTCACTTAATAGTATTAAAATATAGATCCCCTGGGAAGTTATTAAAAATTGTAGCCATTATTGCTAATGGCAACCATGACCAAGAAACCTTAAAAAAATAGAACTCAGAAGTGGGTTGACAATCATAATGTAACATGTTGCATAGAAAATGTGCACAGAATGCTGGCCGTGTAGCTCAGTTGGTCAAAGTGTTGCCTGGATATACCAAGGTTGTGGGTTTGGTCCCCACTCAGGGCACAAACAAGAAGCAACCCATGAATACATAAATAAGTGGAACAACAATATATATATATATGTCTTTTTTCCTCTCTCCCTTCATTTATCTCTCTAAAAATTAATAATAAAAAACTCTAAAAAGAAAATGTGCACAAAAAGTATAGTTTGCTTCCATTCCACACAATCTAATTATGTTGTATGTTTACTTAAATTTGCAATTTAGTTTTCTATAGATTATTTTTATAATCTTCATCCCACCTCCCACCCCAAACAGTTCATGTTCTACTCTATTGTCCCTTTTTGTGCATCTGAGAAATCTAGCTCTGAAAGTCTTAGAGTTGAAGAGCTCCCCTCTGGAATTACTAGGTTTGGTTCTGAATTCTAATGTTGCTATTTCTGAGCTATGTAACCTTGACCTGCTACTGGCCTGGGTATTCTCATCTGTAAAATAACTATAATAATAGAACTTACGTCAAAGAGTTAGGTTTTTCTATGCAAAAAAAAAAAAAAAAAAAAAAAAAAACTAAGTTGGCAATTTAGGTAAATGCATAAGATAAATAAATTGTATGGAATGAAATCAAACTATATTTTTTGTGCAAATTTTCTTTTTAGAATTTAAAAAATATATATATTTTATTGATATTTTAAAGAGAGGAAGGGAGAGAGATAGAGAGCTAGAAACGTTGATGAGAGAGAAACATCGACCAGCTGCCTCTTGCACACCCCCTATCGGGGATGTGCCCACAACCAATGTACATGCCCTTGACCGGAATCGAACCCAGGACCTTTCAGTCCGCAGACCGACGCTCTACCACTGAGCCAAACCAGTTTTGGCTCTTTTTAGAATTTTTAATTGATTGATTAAACAGAGGAATATTCATTACTGAGCATAAAAATCTAAGCGCCATACCTAGCATATAATAAGCACTCAGTAAATGGGTCTGTTGTGGTTGTCACCAATGGAAATGAAAGTTTCCTTTGCTAACTCTTGCTTTAGGGTTAAATGCTTTCATAATCTTATCTCTGCTTTACTAATTAATTAATTCATTTACTTAACCAACAAATATTTTATAAATTTACTCTTTTAGGAGGTCCCAAGAGGTTTCAGGTGATGAATCCTATCTAATAAAAGAGTAATATTCAAATTGACTATCACTTCAACACACAATATGGCCCCTTTCTATGTGATCAAAGATGGCCACCCCCATGTGAACACAAGATGGCTGCAGGGAGGGCAGTTGTGGATAATCAGGCCAGCAGGGGCAGGCAGTTGGGGGGGATATAGGCCTGCAAGGAAGGACAGTTAGGGGCAACTAGGACTGCAAGGGAGGGCAGTTGGGGGTGACCAGGCCAGCAGGGGACGGCAGTTGAGAGTGACCAGGCCTGTAGGGGAGGGCACTTGGGAAGAGGAGACCCAGGCCTGCAGGGAAGGGTAGTTGGGGGGGACCAGGCTGGTAGGGGAGAGCAGTTAGGGGTGACCAGGGCAGTAGGGAAGGGCAGTTAGAGGCGACCAATCTGGCAAGGGAGGGCAGTTAGGGGCAATTGGGCCAGCAGGGGAGCAGTTAGGCATCTATCAGGCTGGCAAGGGAGTGGTTAGGGGGTGATCAGGCTCACAGGCAGAAGCAGTTTGGAGCAATCAGACAGGCAGGCGGGTGAGCAGTTAGGAGCCAGCAATCCTGGATTGTAAGAGGGATGTCCAACTGACTGTTTAGGCCTGAAGGATTAGGCCTAAATGGGCAGTTGGATATCCCTCGAGGGGTCCCAGATTGGAGAGGATGCAGGCTGGTCTGAGGGACACATACCCCTCCCCCATGCATGAACTTCATGCATCGGGCCTGTAATTACCAAATATTCACCTGCCATGAATTACATTATATGCCCTAAAAATATGGGCAAACAGTCATGTTGCAGTGTTACCTGTATTATAAGAAAGCCTCTTTGGTTAATAGGAATTTTCAAATTCTTCATGATTCTCTGTGCCTACATGTTTCATTTTGTTTTTATCCCAAATCACTTTTATTAGGCTCTGATGATAGAGAGCTTGTTGTTTAACAAGCCAGCAATTGAGTCAGATCTCATAAGCATGCCCAACCCTGAGGTGTCAACTGAAAATTAAATGAGGCTATTTCCTGGAGGAGAGCCCCAGTAAGCTCTGAGATCCCTAACAGAGGACTTAAAATATGGAGACAAATCTCTTTACTCCATGCCCAAAGGGATATATGTACTTTATTCCTTTTATCAATCTGATTATTTTTAGGACAAACTTTTAAATATATATTTTTTTTGATTTCAGAGAGGAATGGAGAAGAAGAGAGAGATAGAAGCATCAATGATAACAGGGAATCATCGATTGGCTGCCTCCTGCATGCCTCCTACTGGGGACCAAGCCAGTAAGCCAGGCATGCATCCTTGACCAGAATTGAACCAGGAACCTTTCAGTCTGCAGGCCGATGCTCTATCCACTGAGCAAAACCGGGTAGGGCTAGGCCAAAGTTTTTAAATGAACACTTTACCATAAGCAAAATGGAATGACAAGAGAACCAACAGTCTTACACAATCATTGGAACTCTAAGCCAAAGTGACTTTTTGTTTCCCCTAATTGCCTTTCTCTTATTAATCCTGATCTGCCTATTATTGATTGTTCTATCATGCTCTGTTTCTAATGACTTTGCCTGGGAGGAGGAGAAGTTTATTCGATATTTGGAACACCCCTTATAGGAAGAACTTGAAGAAAAAAATAGTGTTAATTAAAAGTCACATTTATCAGGTTTTCCCACCATCCCTTCTATCCATTTCCTAACCACCCTTTAAAGTACAGCTTAACTTCTACCCCCTTTGCCAGCTCTATTGGATTATGTCAGTCAAATTATTATATTTTTCCTCCTGTTTTTCACTTGGTTCTATTGTAACTTATTATTCCACTCGTATCTATGGGAAATTATTTGAATGGATTATCTTAGCTATAAGCTCACTGAAGTCAGAGGTGTGACATTCTCAGTGTAATGTCATAATCCAGAGTATTCTCTATTTAAGAGCAAATTTTAACTGTAACTGTATTCATAATTTTAATGTGATTTTATATTTTTTATTATTTGTAGGATATTATGGAATGTTTCCATGTACATTATCTTTTTTAATTTTTAATTTAAAAAAATATATTTTATTGATTTTTCACAGAGAGGAAGAGGGAGGGATAGAGAGTTAGAAACATTGATGAGAAAGAATCATTGGCCAGCTGCCTCCTGTACACCTCCTACTGGGGATGTGTCCACAACCAAGGTACATGCCCTTGACCAGAATCAAACCCGGACCTTTCAGTCCGGCCGACGCTCTATCCACTGAGCCAAACCGGTCCCGACTACATTATCTTTTTAGATTCTCCCAATGCCCAGCTGTAATCAAGTGAAGTGTCAACTACTCTAATTTTAAAGATGAGGAAATGGAATCAGATGGAAATTTAAAGTACTTGTCAAACGTTCTGACATACCAAATAATCTATTGATTATTGCAGAGAGAAGTTTTATTGTTATTATCTCAACACTGACGTGCCTTTATTGTGTGGTTAACATACAGAAGTAGAAATAGACTTACAACATTTCTATTCTTTAAAAGACCCAAAGATGATAAAGGGGAAAGTTTATGCATGCCTATTTATTTTTGGGTCTGCACATACTATTGTTCTAATAGGAAGTAAAAAGGGTAGCACTGACATCACTTTTATGTGAATTAGAGAAAAGACGCCTCCTCTGGAAAAAAAAATGTAGCAGTGGGTTGAGGCCTGCTGCCTTTTGCCTCCTTGCCCAGTGCCCTTGGACATGGCCAGTCTATTTAACTGTGCATAGTAAACATTAATGGGGGTCCTTTAAAACATGCGGATTTCCTACTTCCACTCTAGCAGATTCTGATTAGTAATGATTGGGAACAGGCCTACCATATCTGAATCATTTCCTTACATATAAGATGATAGCAAAGGGAAAAAAAACAACCACAACCTCAATTCAACAGATGTGTCAGGAAAAGTAGTTAAAGGCTGTGTTTACATTGCCAAACATAAACCAGTGAAGAACTTGTACAAATAAATCAGCTGGCTATTCGAAAAATGTATTTCTGGAGTGGCTTTATCATAAAAATGTTACTTTCATTTTGTCCATAAGAGTCATAAAAATAGATAATGGAAAGCTGTTGGTAGAGGCAGGGCTTGCAGAGTGTGGTATAGGGAGGAGGGCCTTGCAGAATGTAGCACAGAGTGGACATTTCTCTTTGCACAATTGCCAGCACCTAGGTCACCTAGGAATACAATAAACATGGAGGCACTGAAGTGTTTTTACTTTGTCAGGTTATGGACAATGACTATCTCAGTAAAAATAAGCTCATTTTGGATGTGAAACTAATTAATGAATCATAAAAGCATGATCAGTGATAATGAAATCATAAGCAACATTCTCCGAGGGAATAACATCAAAAAATCTCTTTTAAAATGCTTACCAAATTTGTGGTGAGATGCTTTGAAATATTAAAAAAAATTCCTTCATGTATTTTCATTGGAAAACAAAATATATCATTTGTAAGAGCTGGTTTTTTTTTTGCTGCTTTACCCAGAGAAAATGTTTGGGTAGAGAGTATTAGGCTGAATGGCAGGGGGGGAAAAAGGGTCCTTTGAGGCAAAGTCTCCATCACCAAGTGTTAATTCCTTTCATTTTTCCTGGTTTAGTACCAATTTCAAAGATTAATTCTATTTGTAGATTTCAATATTCATTAATATTGCAAATGCAGCAAATTTACACATGTTGACAGTTTTAGGATGTTAATGCAGGGGATTTTTTCCATGGGTAGGACATTTCTTCTTATAACTTGTTCCTCTTAAATATAACATTTTGAGACAAAGTTACAGAGATGTTTTATAGCAGAGCCAGAACGAGAAAATTCATCACACACAGGTACATACAAACAGGCTGGTGCAGCAGAATATTATGGAGTATATCCACCTGAAGAGGTAGAATGCCTGTATTCTTGTACTGTGGTTCTGAGGCATGCTATTTCTCTTCATAAATCTGTACATGATGAAAGATGTGTGTGTGTGTGTGTGTGTGTGTGTGTGTGTGCATGTGTGTGCATATGCAGGGGCATGTTATACTCAGGAAGATCACACCTATTCAAAAGGCATTAATTGTGTGACTATTTCATTAAAATATGATGGCACACCCTCGAGATCCAGATGTCATAATGACCCAGTCCTCCAGAAGCATATGAAGGCAAGAAGGACAGTGAGACAGAAATTGAAGAAATTAAAGGCCAGGGGGAAGAAGGGAAGGAAACAGAAGTAAGTGATCTGCATAGAGTTCAATGTGAAGGAGGACTTGAGAATCAATGGGGGCATGACTGGCTTGCAAATAACCACAGGCCCCTCACCCAGGTTGTCCCATGCCCCAAGGGAACTCCCACTCTGATCCGGGACACCTTTCAGAGCAAACCACCCAGCTCCCACCCATGCACCAGGCCTCTATCTCTACTAATAAAATGGTAATATGCTAATTAGACTGGGAGACCTTCCAGGAGACCTTCCAGATGTCCTTCTGGACCAAGCCATGGTTGTGGGGCTGAGGCAGAGGTGGTTAGGAATGATCAGGCTAGAAGGGGAGGGCAGTTGGGCATGATCAGGCTGGCAGGGGGAAAGTTGGGGGTGAGCAGACCAGCAGTGGGGGGGGTAGGGCTATCAGGTTGGCAAGGGGGGGTCAGTTGGGTGTGAGCAGGCTGGCAGGCAGAATGCTTAGGGGTGATCAGGCAGGCAGGCAGGCAGGTGAGCGTTTAGGAGCCAGCAGTGCTGGATTGAGAGGGGGATGTCTGACTGCTGGTTTAGGCCTGATCCCTGGGCAGTTGGACATCCCCCGAGGGGTCCCAGATTGGAGCGGGTGCAGGCTGAGCTGATGGACACCTCCCCTCCCTTATGCATGAATTTCGTGTGTTGGGATACTATAGTATATATAAAAGTATAATATGCAAATCGACTGAATGGCAGAATGACCAGTTGCTATGGTGACACTGATCACCAGGGGGCAGATGCTCAATGCAGGAGCTACTTCAAGCCCACAGGCCCCAATTGCCTAATTGGGGCCTGCTGGTCAACCTCTTGGTCCCTTCCACCTGCCGGCTCTGATTGCTTGATGGGGAACAGGAACCTGGGATAGGTGGTGGTGGATGCCAGCAGTGCCAGGCCAAGGTGAGTGCCATTGAGACCTCAATCACCCTGTTGGTCACCCCACACACAGAGGCTTCCTGAGGCAGTGGTGGCTGGTGGGGACTGCTGGCTGAGGGCAACTGGGGAAGCTTAGTCAGGCCTAGGGACCCTACCCGTGCACATGGACCAGTAGTGATTTCATATAGGAATAATTGAGAGTCTTTGGAGATACGGCCATTCAACATTTGTCACATGGCTGTTTAAACCTCCTTAAGTCCCTTACCAGTTAGTGATGTCTGCTCTGTGCACATGGGCCTCATCCAAGTGATTGCTTTGCAGACATACATTGAAGGAAAGCAGTCAAGTTCCAAGACTGAGGTGACATGAAAGAGATAAAATAACAGTCACAAGACAACCTGAACATTACATTTCAACCTAAACAGAATACTGAATCCAAGGATGACTAGAAGAATTGTTAAGTCAGTGGGAATTTTCAGAAACCACATTTTGGACTGTCATTGATTTCTACAGAAAAAAAATGATAATTGTGCTGAAAATTTTTCTATCCCCCCCCCTCTAGAATCACTCTCCATACATTTTCACCAGGGTCTAAGTGCCCCAGGCATCTAACCTTTATGGATTTTTTTCAAAGGGCTATCTTCCCCTCTGACTGCTGATTTGGTTTGGACAAAGGACTAGCAGGGGAGTGGGAGGAGAGAAAAAAATGAGGTGGTGGATTTTGTTTCCTGATTTCCCTTCTGCAGAGTTGCCATGGGTTGGCTGCCTCCCTCCACCAAAGAGCACAGGTCCTGCAGCAGGTCTTGTTCCACTGTCCCAGGGCCCTTTATTCCTAGGGATGATAACATTTCTTCTGTAGTGATTGTCATGCCCCTTGGATTTCCATACTAATGGCCTCACTTTGGAAGTATCTTGTTTATTACATTCTCCTCAAAATACCTCCTTTGAGTGCCTATTACTTACATTTGGAAGCCTGATTAGTATAGGTGTTTAAGACATAGACTTATATAAACACCATCAGTGAGTCCTATATAAATACTGGTGGGCAGTTTGGAAACACAAGATAAAAAATATAGACATTTAAGAGAGACAATAGAAATAAAAATAATTGATGATTCAGTGTTTAGGCAAAATGAATGACATTATCACAGGTTCTACAAAGTTCAACAAAGTATTTGACAAATGAAATTATAGATATTTGTGCCATACAGAGTTTAGTTCAATAACCTTATTTTGTAGATGTGAAATTTAGACCTTTTAACAGACTGACTTGCTGATGGTTCCCTGTTTTTTTTAGTGGCAGAATATGAACATGTATGAATGTGTATGAGTGTGTGCAGGCAAATTCCTATTCTCTTATTTATCACTGGCAATACTTGAGAATCCTATGGAGATGGCTCAATTGAATCATCTCTGTTGCTTCTAATAGGCTGTTTTGCATGTCTACTATTCCAAATTTCTTAAAAGTTTTTCATTTTTTGATGATATTTTCAAGGGAAGGCATTTTTCCCTTTTTGATGGGAAGAGAGAGGGAGCCATTTTGTGAGAATTGTTGCAGAAAGGGAAATGAGCAGACTAAAACAAAGCTCCATCTTGAGATAAACTAACTTTGTTTATACTGTGTGTGAACTTCAATTTGGTGCCCCTGACATGTTCCATATGACATTCATAATTGAGGTGTGATGAAAAAGAGTCTAAATTGAGAGTATTTAGGCTATGGGTGCTAAATGTGTAAAAGCCAATTGTGCTTTCCTCAGCGTTCCCTCAAAGTACAGACCAGGAACTTCCTGCATCACTATCACTTGAGTTTCTTTCAGTAATAATATACAAAATTTCAGCTCCATTGCTAGTGTAGGTTGCTAGCTAGTTAAGGAAGGGAGCAAATGGAATCAGACATTATGTCTAATAAACTAGGGTTCTGGATTAGACATTAAGCCTGACCCACTAGGAAGTCACAGCATTTATAGGCTCCCTAAGGGACCGCTGTATCTTCTGCTAAAAGGACTTACTCCCCTGAGCAATCCCCTGGTGGGCAGGAAGAATCTCTCTAGAGAACAACTAGTCATTCCCTGCAGATTACAGAGGGGGAGAGAAAACTGATAGAGGGAAATGCCTCAGCTGGAGTATGAGCAGTAGGGGCCAATGTGCCAACCATAAAGGAGAGGTAGAGGGGAGAGGGCATGGGAAGTGGGGACATAGGAAGTGGGGGCATGCAGCACAAGCCTGGAAAGAGCCAGGAAAGAGATTTTAAAAAGCCTGCTCTTCAAAGACGGCGATAATATGATAAAGGCTTAATAAAGGCCCACCTCGGTAGCATGCGTTTGTTTCATTTGCCCATATATTTGCATATTTGCTCTCTGTAGCAAGGGCCCAGTAACCAGGTGGTCCCAAGCTTGGGTGGGCTTAAGCCCAGAACTGGGTGCCTCAGTGCAACACCTGGTCAGTACAGTGCAAGCTGGAGTCCGGCTGGGAGCAGAGAGTAGACTGGACCACCAGAACACAGTGTGATGGTGTTATAGTTCTGGATCCTGTTCCTCCTGGTAGGCACTTATGTTCACTTAGCTCCAAAGTGAATGGAGCTATGCCACCTGGTCATGGTTGAGACACCAGCATGCGGGCACAGTCCTTAGTTTCTGCTCCCTTAAGTCTTACCACTATACCTCATCCTCCTATGTGTGGGTCCCTGCAATGCTTTTCCCATGACTCTGTGGAAGAGCCCTATTTCCACTGGCAACATCACCAAAGACTTACTTATCAGAACTTCTAGGAGTGAAGTCCAGAAGCCTCCATTTTAAATACATTTTCCGAAACAATGTCTATGTTTACCCAGGCTTGAAATTCTGATACTGGGCCTGACAGATCTTTGAAAATAAAACCAACAAGTGTACTCCGCCTGATATTTATTTGGTTATTAGGGAGGAAAGTTGGCTTTCTAATTATTCCCCTTTGAAAGACAATGGCTGTTTTGCTTGGATTTGGTGAGCAGATAAATTAGGTTCCTGTGTATCTTGAGGTCTGTATTTTTGGTAACAGATTTGGTTCTTCAGCAATAACTTTCCAGCTACAGTAGGCTGAGTAAAAAACACTATCACTGACTGATGGTCAGATCCCTGGGGTGTTTTGACTCTTTAAAGAAGCTAGGATGGGGGCGGAGGTGTGGGGAGCTGGTTTGTGGTTGAAAGGGGCCTAAATGTTCTCTTCTGGAGTTCAGGAAACCAGCTGCGTCCTGAGCTGGCAAAGGAGAAAAATCCTTGAGGCAGAGGAGCTTCAATTTGCATGAGATGTACTGAGCAATTCTCCCATCAGCTGGCTTTGCCTCTCCTGATGACCACCTTGGGAGGAGACAGGGTTGTGAACTTTGAAGTGTATTGTTAATTATTCATGCATCTTTCTTGGATGGAGGTAACCTGCATCTCAGGAGCCAGGCCCAGAATTCATTATTTTCCTGTTGATGTGTGCAATAAAAATAACACTGAATATTAATCCTTTCACCTTTCTTCTCAACTACTTCCTCCTCCTCCTCCATTCTCTCAATAGATACAAAATCGTGCCTCTCCTTTACTTCTCCCCATCCCTGATACTCCCAAGCCATTGATTGTTTATTCAGTGATTTGAAGGCCCATTAAACTGGTAATTAAGTTCAAGGACTAGTTGCTTACTTGAAAACTCCCCAGAACGCAGTATTTCCCTACTCAGATTTTAAATTTATTTTCAGCATGTTTGTGATAATCATGTCATGATTAGTGACTTGTCACCTATCCCTTTTTGATGTCTACATTTTAAATTTTTAGAAGTTTCAAACCTTTCCTGTTCCTTAGAGTTCTCCAGAGATTGCTCTCAGCGTTAGTCAGGATTTTATAGTAAAGAGCAGACTTGCTCTTGTTAAGGATATGTGTTTGATTTGTGTGTTTATATATATACTAGTACATGTCTATTTATATTTGCCTATTGAATTTATCTGTACATTACTCTTTTTAAGAAAGCCAACAGATAAGTTATTGCTTATGAAAAGTATAAGTCAATTAAGTGGGAGATCATTAAGTTCTTAAAACAGAACTAGAGGCCTGGTGCATGACATTTGTGCACTGGGGAGAGGGGGTTCCCTCAGCATGGCCTGCATCCTCTTGCAGTCTGGGACCCCTCAGGGGATGTCCACCTGCTGAGGAGGCGGGAAAGGCTCCTGTCACTGCTGCTGCGCTCTCCAACCATGAGCCTGGCTTCTGACTAAGCTGCGCTCACCCTTTGGGAGCACAGCTTAGCCAAAAGCCGGCTGGCTCACTGCTCCTTAGCGCTGCCTCAGAGGCAGGAGAGGCTCCTACCACTGCTGTTGTGCTCGCCAGCCATGAGCTCCTGTGGGAGTGCACTGACCATCAGGGGGCAGCTCCTGCATTGAGCATCTGCTCCCTGGTGGTCAGTGTGTGTCATAGCAACTGGTTGTTCTGCTGGTCAGTAGATTTCCATATTAGCCTTTCATTATATAGGGCTAGAGGCCTGATGCATGAAAATTCGTGCAAGAGTAGGCCATTCTTCCCCTGGCTGCCAGCACTGGCTTCCCTCTGGCACCTGGGACCTAGGCTGCTTCCCTCCTCTGGCCCCTGTAGGCACCCAGAACCCAGGCTTGCTTCCCTCTGGTCCCAGCTTTGTCAGGAAGGACGTCCAAAAGATGTCTAGTCTAATTAGCATAGTCCCCTTTTATTATTATAGACAAGGGGCCCGGTGCATGAAATTCATGCACAGAGGGGTATCCCTTATCTCAGCCTGCAGCCTCTCCAATCAGGGACCCCTCAGAGGATGTCCGACTGCCAGTTTAGGGCCAATCCTCGGACACCCCTCTCACAATCCGGGACGGCTGGCTCCTAACCACTTGCCTGCCTGCCTCTGTCTGCCAGCTTGATGCCTCTAGTGGTTCCCTTGCTGGCCTGATCATCCCTTAATTGCTACCCTGCCAGCCTAATCGCCCCCAAACTGAGCCTTGTGCCGCTGGGCAGCCACCATTGGTGGCTTGCCTGAGCCTTGGGCCAGCCCTGGGCAATTGGGTAGCAACTATCCCTGGATTCCCTCAGCCCTGGGCAGCTGGGAAGCTGCCATCTACAGCTTGCCTGAGCCTCAGGCAGCTGCTGTGGCTTAGTCTGGAAGGATGTCTGGAAGGTCGCCTGGAATGTCTCCTGGTCTAATTAGCATATTAACCTTTTATTAGTATAGATAATTTACATCATCATCTTATATATTGAGACAAGAGTTTATTCAGAGGTAGGTTAAGAGTAGTTTGCAGAAGTCTTGGTATAAAGAACTATAAACAGGAAAGGAAAAAATATATATCCCTCCCTGCTTCACCCTCAAAACTTTTGTCAACCACTGATCTTTTTACTGCCTTTTCCAAAATGTGACATAATTAGGAATTATATAATATGTAGCATGTTCAGACAGGCTTTTTTCACTTAGCAATATGTACTTGATGCTCTTCCCTGTCTTTCTGTGGCTTGATAGCTCATCTTTTTATCATTGAATAATAATCTATTGTATGGATATACTGTTTGTTTATCCATTTACCTATTGGAGGACATCTTGGTTGATATCAGGTTTTGACAAATTTGAATAAATATTCTATAAACATGCATGTTGAAGATTTTTGCAGGCATAAGTTTTCACCTTAATTTGCTTAAACACCAAGGAGTGTGTTATTGGGTTTTATGGTAATACCATGATTAACTTTCAATAAACTTCCAAACTGTCTTCTAAAGTGACTGTACCATTCTGCATTTCCACAAGCAATGAATGAAAATTCCTTTAGCTCCACATCCTTGCCAACATTTGGTGTTAGTGTTTTAGATTGTAGCTATTCTAATAGGTTTTTCTTTGCTTTAATTTGCAATTTCCTAACAACATATAATGTTGAGGATCTTACTTACATATTCTTACTTATATATCTTCTTTGGTGAAGTCTCTGTTTAGATCTTTACCTGTTTTTAAAATTGATTGTCCTTTTTCCTATTGTTGAGGTATTTTAAAAATAATTTGTTAAAATATATATTTTTATTGATTTCAGAGAGAGGAAAGGTGGGGGAGAGAGAGAGAGAGAAACATCAATGATGAGAGAGAATCATTGATCGGCTGCCTTCTGCACGCCCCTTACTGGGGATTGAACCAGTTACCAGGGCATGCACCCTGTCTAGGAACCTAACTGTGACCTCCTGGTTCGTAGGTCATGATGCTCAGTCATTGAGCTCTACTGTTAAGTTTTAAGAGTTTTTATATATTTTGGATATAAATCCTTCATCAGATATTTGTTTGACAAATCTTTTCTTCCAGTCTCTGGCTTTTCTTTTTATTCTCTTAATAGTCTTTCTTTCACAGATCAGAAGAGTTTAAGTTAATAAAGTGTCATTTCAGAATCTTACTTTCATAAATCATGCTTTTCAGTCCCTTTCCTCTCTTCCTTAGAACTCAAAATGGATTTCTCAGTGAGTCATGCATTGCCTTGCCATGACTGATCTTAGACAAATTTTGTTTTCTCTTTAAATTTTACTTTGCAGGGTTTTGTGTTGTTTGTTTGTTTTTTGTCTAAAAAGTGAAAAAAAATCATGTTGTTTATTCCCTTAGTATGCTGAAAAGATTATAAATTATATAAAACTAGAGGCCCAGAGCACAAATTTGTGCATGGGTGGGGTTCGGCTGGCCCAGTCCTAATTGGGGCAGATCAGGGCCAGGCCTGTTGGGAGGAGGAGAGGTTGACATGATGGCCTGACCCAATCAGGTCCTGATCAGGGGCAGGAATGGCTGAGGGGAGGGTCTGTGGGAGGTTTACTATGGGCCCTGCCCCCCACTCAGGGTGGGTTGGCTTTGGGGAGGGATCTTGGGATCCTGGCTGTTGGCTGGCTGCAGTGTGTGCATCTATAGTGATTGGTTGTTCTGGTAGTTCTGGCGTTAAGGTCTCTGGCTTTATATATATACACACACACACACACACATATATATATATATATATATATATATATATATATATATTGCATTGAAAAATTACCATTTAAACTACATTCCTATAAAATGTTACTTTCTTTTATTTTTCCTCATCTTCCTCATTTTTCTTTCTTACCATTACCTCTTATACAGCCTTGAATTGGAAGGCATATTTGCTAGTCAGTATTCTTGTGAGTGAATAAGTAACTTCTTTGTGGAACTGTGGGTAGTTTATAAGATGCTGCATGTATATGAGCCCAAACCAAATGTAGGGTTTAAAATAAGGTGACCGGATGTCCCACTTTTGGCAGGACAGTCGATTTTTAACAATTTGTACCTTAGTTTAAAATGATTTAAACTGTTAGCACATAAGTCAATTAAAGTGAGCAGGTGAGTTCCTCCCCACCTTCCATTTTCTTTGTCTTTTGATACATTAGCTTCATGAATCCTTCTGGTATTCATAAAATGAGTCCAAGATCATATTTTAACCCTAAAGTTGATTTGGCAGAGAGAACACTTTTATTTTAGAACTTCAGCCCCAACCTTGTCATAAATATTGGTTCAACAACAAACCTCAAATCCATTGAGGCAGTGGTTTTCAACCACCAAACTCTTCTTAGGAGACTTTGGGGTTTTACAGTATATCTACCCTGTAGCTGCGAGGAGAGAGCAGTACCTTCAGGAGGCCATCCCTCTGATTACATCGAAACAGCTTTGCTTGTTCTAGTTATGTTTTCATGTGAAATTGTATTTGAAGAAACAGTTTTCTGCTAAGAAATTATTGTGTTTTTTTTAAAATCAAAATTATAAATGGGAGTTCAAGATTCTAAATGAGTTTACTGTTACTCAGTTTTAGAAACTAGATCATATATTGGTATTATATGATTAGAAGGTCATTGTGTGTATTGTTTCAGGTATGGTGGTTGAGCAGCGAACTATTTTTACCTGAAAGCCTTCTGTTGGTGTGCGTGTGTGTGTGTGTATGTGTGTGTGTTGATACTGCCTATGACAGAGCCACTATATCTTGTCCCTGATTCAACTCAAGTTGAAAAGCACTTATGCCCACACTGTAATATGTTTTCTTTCTCGCTTGATTTATAAACCTGGCCTTTATATTTTGAAAGCCAAGGATGTGGATATAGACTTGAGACATAAGTGATGAGGTTGCTTATTATTCTCTTCCTTCTCTGAAGAGACAGATCAAGTGAGGGTTATAAGAGTTGTGTGCATAAAAATGTAAAAGAAGCCTCAATGGAAAAGTTCAATATACTGCTTTAGATATTCAGTCCATTAATTCCTACAGATCTATTCTTTGAAAGGTCTTGTGCACCTGGACCCTTCTTTCTATCCCCATGGTTTCTGTCCTCTTTTAACTCATGCCCTTCTGTTCTGGACTGCACTGGTCTGCCATCCTTGGTGTTTCAGCTCAGCCAGGGACACACAGTCTTCAGTCTCCAATGGGAAAGAAAAGTCCATTCCCAGAGCCAGAGGAGAGCTGGTTTATAGACACAGAATTCCCAGCCCCTTGTCCCCGATTGATCTGTCCTCATGCAAGAGAGGACTGCCCCGGCCTGCGGGGCAACAACGTGGGCAGTCAGGAATCCTAAGAGAATGAGACAAGAGAGGGGCGCAAGGAAGGAGGGTAAGTCTTATAAATCCAATCAAACCCTCACATTTTATTGAAGTGTAACTGTTTTTAAAGGCTCGTAAAGGGGAGGGACAGGGTAAGGGATTGTCATGGGGTGATTGGTTGGGGACTGGGTATGTCTTCAGCTGATTGGTTATTCTGATGTGGGAGGTTCTTCTAGCCTTTGGTGCGCCCGGGGGCTTTGTTTGGTATGCTGGCTATCTTAGCGCCCAATCTTGGCTTTCTTAGGAAAAGGGGCTGACCAGGAAGTGAAACTGAACTCTTGTTTTTATGGCTCCCGGCAGAGGACTCCAAATTCTTGCAGTTTGATTGGTCCAAAAGACACTTTTCTGATTGGTCAGAATAGAGCTGCTCAGGTTGGTTGGAGCTGCACAGCTCTGATTGGATGAAGAAAGTTCTGTCATAATGGTTGAAATAGACTTCCAGGAAATCCTTCATAAGAGCTGGCTCAGACAGAAGAAATAGTGTAGGCAGGCAGTTAGGTGTGGTGGCAGGTATTTTGTGCAGGTTTCTCTCTGAATTGCCATTTGCAAGAGAATCCCCCATATAGAAATGAGTGATAAGGTGTGTTTGATTTTTTCCCCTCTAAATTTGAGCCCTGCTTAGTAGTATTTTTTTTCTCAGGGTCCACAGTAGACTGTTCTACATTGAAAAACAAGAACCAGGTGTTTCCACAGAATCACAACCACTAACAACAATAAAACAACTACAATGTTTTATGCTTATTATAATCTAGAAATCTTATAAGCATCATATCTTTAATCCTCAAAATCACTACAAGTTCATCATTGTTATTCCATTTGACACATGAAGAAATAAAGGTATACAGATATAAAATAGTTTTCCTAGGATACTACAGATAATATTTGGCAGAGCCGAGATTAAAACCTATTTCTGTCTGACAAAAACAAAATGAAGCAAAACAAAACTAAAAAAGTTTTCAGTTTATATACTGCACAATATTTCTTTGGTATCCACTAGAGCAGACAGGATAATTGCACCAAAAAGGAAAATTTATTGTGAGTTTTTCAAATCCAGCCATAGAGAGAGAAATAGGAGCCACAACCAAACAACAGAGTAAAGTATCTCTAGCGCTTTCTTAAGATATTAAATGCCTATCAATAAAAGCAACAAACAAACACACATAAGGAAAAAACACAACAATTCTTAGGTAGGCAGGGGATTTGTATTGGAACCAGGTCAGAGCTCCTTTCTAGCTTCATGTGATTTGACATGGAATTATCTTGGATTAAGGAAATATTATAAAGCTCTGTGAGCAAGGATGGATGAGTATAGGATGATCTTTGGAGAAACCCATGAAGTATGGGGTTTAGGTCTTTCCTTATTAGAAGCAGAATAAGTATGCTATCATGTGATACTTCTCCTAGCTAAGGCCAATAGGACAGTTTTTGTGCAACAGAGAGCAGAATTGTTCAGAAATCATTTCTTAATGTCTTTGGAAATGAAGACCTGTAGATAGAAGTGAATGCTCACTACATAGTCATACCTAAATTTTTCTAAGTGAAGAGTAGGCCTTCTTAAAGCTTTTTGGTTTGCAAAGATAATGTTCTTCCTTGTTTGGAATATTGAAAAAAGACATATTTGATAATGATTATTTTGTTGTTTATTTCTTAAAAGTAAGTTTCCAGATATCTCCTTTTAGACTTCTATTTTTTGACATTTTCAAAAAAGATATTTGTATTGATTTCAGAGAGGAAGGGAGAGGTAGAGAGAGAGAGAAACAGCAATGATTAAAAAAAAAAAAAAAGAATCATTGATCTACTGCTTCCTGCATGCCCCCTACTGGGTATGGAGCCTGCAATCTAGGCATGTGTCCTTGACTGTAATCAAACCTGGGACTCTTCAGTCAGTAGGCTGATGCTCTATCCATGTAGCCAAACCAGCGAGGGCAAGCTTCTTTTTTTTTTTTTTAAACACAATAACTTAGGTGTTATGAATACGTATCACATTACAAACAACTTCCAATAATTTTTGGAAAAAGGAAGGGTTCCTTTACTAATTATAGAGATGGGAAAAACATTGTAATCTTCACCTATCCTCCTGCTTACAATTTCTTTCTTCTTTTCTAAGCCATTAATTTAGAACAATGAGTAAGATGGCTACGCTGGGAACTGGGATTCATTAATATTCTACTGGGCACTTTTCCTATCTCTCTCGAACAGACATTTTCTGGCTCTCACCTACTTATTGTATCAAGTTGTTGACTGAGAAAACAAGAACTTAGAGAGACATTAAACAACATTTAAAACACACGAGCAAAAAAGGAGGCCTAGGAAAACATGAATAGAATATTACAAAAGAAAAAAAAAATAGAGTAAACATAAACTAAGTAAATTATTTCCCTTAAGAATGTTATTTATTTAATATTTGGACCAGATCACTAATCAGAAGATATAATATCCATTGAATAGTTTGAAACTAAAATTTAAAAAAAATTCTGGTTACATTTTGTATTTACTGTAGATTAAAATCCCTGTGTGAGCTATATCTTCTCTATTTTTGCACTAATATGTGTGTAGCAACTGTCAAGGTAAAAGAGGTTAATTATAAAAACTTATGGAGAGGAACATAGTGTTTGGGTAGTCTTAAGGAACAAATCTTAAGCACAGGGAATGCCATGGGATTTAAAATTGTTCCTATAAAGTGCTTTTTAAATTTGTATGTGGTTGTTGCTAAATTTTTATAGAGGAGAAGTACATTCTGGATTTAATCAAGTCCAAACCATAGCAATGAGAGTTTTGAAGGACACAGCAGCTTTTGTCTATGCTTATTAAATACTAGTAGATAATGTTGGTAAAGTACTCTAAAGATGAACAGTGTTATATAAAAACAAGTCTTGTTGCAGGGGCCATTAGGCATGAGTTCACATGTACTATATGTAACTAATCAATCTTAATCTCAAAGGGCTGAATTTCCCCACTATACACTGAGTGGCCAGATTATTATGATCTCTGAATGCATTTATAATCTGTCCACTCAGTGTATATCCTATATACTAAAAGGCTAATATGCAAATTTTCCCCTTAACCAGGACAACCTTTACCTTGCTTCGACCAGCAGGCAGGCCTGCCAACCACCCATGCTCCCCCCCGCGCCCCCCCCCCCCCGGCCAGGCTGGCCGGACCCCACCCATGCACAAATTCATGTACGGGGCCTCTAATATACACTGAGTAGCCAGATTATTATGACCACCTGACATTTGTAGGCAAATTAGTCATACACTGCATCATATGGTATATGGAAGCTGAAGGCCTGTTTGAACACCTTTGCTGTCTGCAGTTACCTAGAAAAATGCCTGCAATTCACACAGGAACACAAAGATTGGACAGTCGAGCATTGGAAAAAATCATTTTGTCTGATGAATCACGTTTCCAGTTGCATCATGCAGATAGCAGAGTGAGAATTTCATGGGAATAGCATGAAAGCATGCACCCCACATGCATTAGCACAACCCTTCAAGCTGGTGGGGGCAGAGTTATAATTTGGGATGTGTTTTCCTGGCATGATTTGGGCCCTTTAATTTGTGTGGAACAAAGTATGAACAGCACAACAGACCTAAGTATCTATGCTGATCAAGTTCATCCTATCATGTTGATGGCATATCCCAATGGAGATGGCTTCTTCCAATAAGACAATGTGCCATGCCACGGTGCTCATATTGTGCAGGAGTGGTATCAAGAACATGAGGGAAACTTTATCTTGTTTAGTGGTCCCTACAATTACCAGATCTCAATCCAATTGAGCCTTTGTGGGACGAAGTTAAAAGAGCCATCTGACAGCTGGTTCTGCAACCATCAAATCTCACAGAACTGGACAGTGCTATTCATCAGGTATGGTGTCAGATTCCTCTCATCACCTTTCACCATCTCATGGACTCAATGCCAAGAAGAATCGCCATAGTATTGAAAGCAAAAGGTGGCCCAATGAAGTACTGATGGGATGGTTATTATAATCTGGCCACTCAGAGATTATGCATTCAGAGATAATAATAATCTGGCCACTCGGTGTATAGTTCCCTTGTATTGTTGAAACACTGACTTTTGAGTTATGATTTTTAAGAACTACACAAATATATGTATCTACAGTGTAACTTTATTATTGGACCATTATTGAACTCTAGTCTAGAAGATTACATATATTCTTTGAAATAAAATAGAATGCAATATTTTGATAATTTCTATTTTAAATTTTAATTTGACTATTATCATATATTTTAATTATTCTCTCTTCTCTTATTCTATACATTTTCCTTATTTTTAAAAGTTAAGTAATGTAAGGAGAGTAATACCACTTAATTATCTACTTCGGTAAGGAATAGCTGGATACCTAACTCTGTGTGTGTGTGTGTGTGTGTGTGTGTGTGTGTGTGTGTGTGTGTATGGCACACACAATGAGAAGTATCTTTATATGTAAGTACATATAGTTTAAAGCCTTGGGATATTTATATGTTTTGAAAGTAAAATTCCTTATCTCCTTTATTCAAAAAGTTTTTCATTGAAAATATTCACATCAGTTGCTAGGTAAATTTTTGGTTGATATGAAACAAATCTTCAATTTGATAATTGACTTTATTTTTAATAAGATACTCTGCTTTTATTATTTATTTTATTTCTTAAATAATGATTTCACTTGGATACTAATTAATACCTGCATTAATAGAATTTGGCTAAAGGTTTGTCATATAAAGGTTTTATTATGTTGAGGTATGATCCCTCTATCCCCACTTTGCTGAGAATTTTAATCAATAAAGGGAGTTCGACTTTGTCAAATGCTTTTTCTGCATCAATTGATATGATTATGTGATTTTTGTCTCTCAGTTTGTTTATGTGGATTTGCTGATATTGTACCATCCTTGCATCCCAGGAATAAATTCCACTTTGTCATGGTGTACGATCTTTCTAATGTAATGCTGAATCTGATCTCCTAGATCTTGTTGAGGATTTCAGCATCTATGATCATACAGGATATTGGCCTGTATTTCTCTGTTTGTGTGGTGTCTTCATCTGGTTTTGGGATTAGGGTAATGCTGGCTTCCTATAAAGAGCTTGGAAGTGTGCCTTCCTCTTGAATTTTTTGGAATAGTCTAAGGAGGGTAGGCTTTAGTTCTTCTTTGAATGTTTGGTTGAACTCCCCTGTAAAGCTGTGCAGACCAGAGCTTTTGTTTGCTGAAATATTTTTTTTTTCACTGTTTCAATTTCTTCAGTAGTTCTTGGCCTACTCAGGTTTTTTTTTTTATTCTTCTTGATTGAGTTTTGGGACCTTGTATTTTCTAAGAATCTGTCCATTTCATCTAGACAATACAATGGAGTCAAAACAATCTCTTTAATAAATGGTGCTGGGAAATTTGGACAGATACATGAAAAAAATGAAACTAGATCATCAACTTACACTACACACACACACACACACACACACACAAGAAAAACACCTCAAAATGGCTAAAGGACTTGAATATTAGACGGGAAACCATAAAAATCCTACAAGTCTCCATCGGCAGCAAAATAGCACACTTATGTTGCAGCAATATCTTTATAGACACAGATCCTAGAGCAATGGAGACTAAAGAAATAAACAAATGGGACTACATCAAAATCAAACGCTTCTGTACAGCAAAAGAAACCATAAACAAAACAATAAGAAATCATGGGAGAACATATTTGCCAATGATATTTCTGATAAGGGCTTAATCTCCAAAATTTACAGGGAACTCATATATCTTAACAAAAGGAAGATAAAAAAAATGGTCAAAGGACATAAATAGAAACTTTTTGAAAGAGAACATACAGAAGGCCAACAGACATATGAAAACATGCTCAAACTCACTAATCATCTGAGAGATGCAAATCAAAACAACTATGAGGTACCATCTCACACCTGTCAGAATTGCTATCATAAACAAATCAACAAACTACAAGTGCAGGGGAAGATGTGGAGAAAAAGGAACCCTCCTGTGCTGCTGGTGGGAATGCAGACTGGTGCAGCCACTGTGGAATACAGTATGGAGTTTCCTCAAAAAGTTAAAAATGGAACTCCCATTTGAGCCAGTAATACCACTTCTAGGAATATATCCCAAGAAACCAGAAACACCAATCCGAAAGGATATATGCATCCCTATATTTATAGCAGCACAATCTACAATAGCTAAGATTTGGAATCCACCTAAGTGCCCATCAGCAGCTGAAAGGATTAAAAAAACTGTGGTATATCTACACAATGGAATACTACACTGCAGTAAAAAAGAAGGAACTTTTACCATTTGCAACAACATGGATAGAACTGGAGAGCATTATGCTAAGTTGAATAAGCTAGTCATAGAAAAATAAATATGTTATGATCTCACTCCTATGTGGGATGCAATGGTCAACATAATTTGATGAATAAGAATAGATCGATCTACAGACAAATGGTAGTGGAGGGGGGTTTGAGAGCAGACAAAGGACTTGTATGCATGCATATTAGCATAACCAATGGACACAGACACTGGGGCAGTGGGGGCTTGCTCAGGGTGGTAATGGCTTGGGAATTGGTCAATTGGGGAAAAAGGAGACATGTGTAAAACTTTAAACAATAAACAATAAAAAATAACATTTAACTGTAATAATACAGCTCTCTCTAACTGAAAAATATTGATTTATTATGTTGGAAAAATAAAACACATAAACATAGTTGTTTGAAAAAAGAAGAGGAACATGTATCAAATATTATAAAGTCTGCTCATAATGATTTAGTCAGTATTTATTGATTACCTGCTTATTTTCCTTCTACTCCTGTCTACCTCCTTCCCCCTCCCTTCTCTCCTCTTCCTACTTCTCTTCCTCTTTGTATCTCTGTCTGTATCTCTCTTCTATTATTTTTGTTTGTTTGTTTCTCTTGTGGGATCCTGATTGATACAAGGCCCTTATACTAGTCCATTGTAATTATCAATATTCATAATAGATTTATAAAAATGATTCATCAAATTTCATAGTTTTTAAGATAGGTGTATTAACCATGTATCTTCAATGATGGAGGCCTTGCTGACCCTGGAAGGTCTCTCTTTCCCAGGTCTAGCCAATTCCTAGAAACCGTAAATGACTTGCTTGCCAAACCATTCCACCAAGAGACCATATCCATAATCATCTTAGGTTTCCACACTCAGGGCCACCGTTCTCCTGCCCTACTCACCCCAGCACCAGATATCAGAAAACTGGGAGAATAGCTTCTGTACCTGGAGCCCACTGTAATTGTTCATACCAGCCAGGACTCAGCCTGCTGACTCTGCTATGCTACTCTTTCCCATGGAAACCACAGAAAATGCTCTTGCCCACATTTTCCCTGCACCCTCTGTCTCCTAACCCACACTAGTGACTCAGTATGTGACTCAGTATAGAATAGCATGCCTCTCCCATTTTTGGGGGATAAATGAGTAAAACCATCTACTTTTTCAATAGCAATAATCTCTGATCTATTGGCCCACCATACCAGAGTAAAAATAATATCTACATTTTTAACAGAGGGAATCATTATAACTGTTTCAAAGATACACTACAACAATTGCCAAACAAATTAATAGAGGGAAAATGCTCCAGATTTATTTTCCTTCTGTGAATGTGTGTGTGGGCAATATTTACTGTAACAAAATTCTCTCATTTTATAAATACACATGTTGTACACATACATCTTTCTCAAATACACACCCACGTATGTTGAGCATACTTGCATCAGTGTTCATACCTTGGATATCACACTAAAAAATGAATTTTCATTTTTCGTATCTGTGAGGCACTTATACATAAGTTAAACTGAAAAAAGCATTATCTATATATGACTACAAACCCAAACATCAGAAAATTGATATATTTAGTAAATATTTTAAATATTCATTGTTTACTGAATCACTTATTTATTTTTATTTTAATATTAGCATTATTGACTTCTTTCATTTAGCTGCTTGGTAGTTTGGTCACAGGTAGATATAGATATGAAAAAAACCTATTAAATGAGAAACATAGACTCATAGTAGTAAAAGAAATTGAACAGATGTATAAAATTTTAAGTTTTTAATTTATACCATGTCCACAGATAGTGGCCTTAAAATAATCAAGCCCATTCCTCAGCTGCCCTCCTCAAAGTGAATCTACCTATAATCAGTTGTCAAATATTTGCCATTCTCTCAGGCTTGGAATGTCTGCTGTTTGATTTTGGCAGTATTAATACCTTTGTATAGCAGTGTTGGTGCAGTTATTTGACTCATAATGTCATAATGTCTCCTTTTTTTGAAATGAGTAGAAAATTAAAAGTGTTAAAAATGTGGTAATATTAAGCATATTAAAACTGAAACTTTTAATCCATTTCAATATTCATTAAATTTAATTCAATTATAAAAGAGAACACAAAGCTAGATGGTATAAAATTCTACAAATTAAATACAGTTTTTGAAAGGTGAAGTTTAATGATAATTTTATAAGAGAAGTTATTAAACCATTTTGAGTAATAATAATAATTATGTTGTATCTAAAAATTTCAAATGCTTATTTGCCCAACCACAGTATCATACAATTTGATCCCGCAACAACCATATGAAATATGTGCCAGGAACCATGAGGGGGCTGAAGTTTTATTCTATTTGCCAACTAACAAGGTAGCATGACACAAATTAATGGGTGCAGGTATAAGATACATACTCTTGGATCACAAGCAAAAAACCTGTTTATTATAAGAGCGGAAGCCAAACTGTCAGCATTTGCACCAGTTCCTCAAGTTCAAATCCACCAAGAGCAATGCAGTGAGGGCCAGATGATTCTGGGGTGTATTACAGGAGGAATCCCAAATTTAGAAAACCCCAATCTTTTAAAGGGGCCATAAGCAAACCTGTCATATGTTTGCTCGGGGCACGGGGAGACATTATCATTATTACTGAGGACAGAAAAAGATAAATCTAGTACCCTGGCACTATCCCCATCTTCCAAGGTTGTGGGCTCTGCAAACATTCTTGAAAAAGATAGTTGGGAACAAAATGTTTTTATGATCTTGATTCATAAGACAAACAAAAATGTGAAAAAACTCATGGGAAATAGTCTCCCCAAAGTATATATTTTGTTAATCCCAGTTTAATGGTAAGGAAATGAAGGTTGTGAAACCTTATGAAACCTCAGGTGATTTGGTCACAGTCACACAAATTTGTATCAAAACATTAGGCAAAGTGATGTTTATAGTCTTTCCTCGTTATTGATAGGATTAGAGCTCACCAGAGAATCCTTTGTTTAGAGAAGGTTGTCATTCATATTCCTCTGATATTGCTATCTGTGGACTATGCAAAGGGAAAGCTAAACAACAACAACAACACCACACACACACACACACACACACACACACACACAACATCAAAAACAAAACCCAGCCTCTCATTGCCAGACAAATTCATGCTCAATTCCTTGCAATATTTTCAATCATAATGTTTCCTTCCCAATATTACAACCAATTTCTTCTCAATTAAGCTAAAAAGTTAACTTTCTAAAATACATGAAATTAATTTGTATTGCTCATAGCAAGTAATCCTATATGTTAGGTAACCTAAAGAAAACCCCCTTATGGAGAGATCAACTAAAGGACTTCTATGTATGCATATATGCCTAACCATGGACACGTACAACAAGGGTGTGAGGGCATTAGGAGAGTGAGGAGGATAATGGGGGTATGAAGACACATATGTAACACCATAATCAATAAAGAAATTAAACAAAGAAAGAAAAAGAAAACCCCCTTACTAAGTCTGTATATTTTCAACAAGGAATTTCTAAAAATTTTACGTCTTCTTAAAATGGAGTCTTCACTTAAAGTCTGCAAGCTTATTGTTTTTACTTTTAGACATTCAACTACAAGCACCATTTGGAAAATGCACTGGATATTAAAATGCAAAACTTTCTCCCTATAATCTTTATGGGGGTGGGGAGCTATTCATGAAGACAACTGATGCCTCATGTATTATCATTTGGGAAAGTAACAGTGGAAGGGTAGCCTTGTGCTTGACTTGTGAAGGAAGAAGAGAAGGGGTGGCCCTTGGACTGGAATGGAAGAGTCCCCCGGGCCCTGAATGGGACTTCTCAAGTGAATTGGAATGAATGGATTTATAAAGAGAGGAAGGGAAGAAAGCTTCACATTTACTCTTGTTTTTTCATAGCTTATATGAACTGTGCTTGGGATTAAATATTTTCTCTAAATGATATGCTAACCATACTTACTGTGATGTGCTAATAGTACTGGGTAAACCCAGCCCAGTGGTCGGCAAATTGCGACTGGTGAACCACATGTTCTCTTTGGTCCCTTGAGTGTGGCTCTTCCTCAAAAATATCATAACCTGGGTGAGTCTATTTTGAAGAAGTGGTGTTAGAAGAAGTTTAAGTTTAAAAGAAATTGGCTCTCAAAAGAAATTTCAATTGTTGTACTGTTGATATTTGGCTCTGTTGACTAATGAGTTTGCCGACCACTGACCTAGCCCATTCAGGGAAATTAGAACAGTTGAAATTATTTAGATGTTACTGAGAATAATACACAATTAAGTTATTGAGGTTATAAACTATGTTTGTAGAGTTGGTTTCTGACTTTAGTTTCTGCTAAGTGGCACATTCCCCGTCCCCCTTACCCCCACCCTCCGCCCACCCCTTCAAGATACTATCTTCCTTTTCTTATAAGGCAGTAAATTACAAACATATTCTTGTGAAATTGTTCTAGATTACAGAGAACCTCCCAGGTGTATGTGTGACTTTGGGGGTTTTACATCTATACTAATCTGTAAATATATGCAAAAATGAAGAGAAAGTGCTTTATCATTTTCACTAAAGCACGAATAGAATAATCTGCCAAACAGAATTCTCCATCAATTCCACACAGTACATGACAATTTAGTTGAACTTCTACACTGTTCAAAGGATTTATTTAACAAAATTAATCAGTTGTGTTCTTTGAATGGCTAATGTAATTTCTAAGCTACAGATGAAAATATAGGCAAACAATTCAAGCATCTGATCAGCTACCCATAAATCATGAAATCTCAGCACCAAGTCAGGCTTATTCTTTAAATCTGACTTGTCTGAAGAGCCTGAATAAATTTTTCTCCAATTTCTGTAATACAGTTCAGAGCAGTGATTTCCGTGTGCAGGCAATGTGTAATACAGCAGCTGAGTTACAGTGTACTGTACCCTTTATGAATTCTTCCTGAGAATAAAATAGATTAGGATCCACTAAATACAATCTCAACCCATGTCTAGAACTATATAAATCACATATGATTTTGACTGTTTCACACATGTATAAGAGAGCTAATTAATGCTATGAGACCCACATTCTTTATACTTCATTTTTTTTTAAAAAGGATACAAGGCATTTAAAAGAAGGAAGGCATAGAATTCTTAGAGATTTCATACTGAGAATCAGTTATTATTGCTATACTTTTCACATTTCCAAGGGAGAAGGGCATTATTCAGTAGCAGATTTCAGCTCTGAAGAAATGACCACTTGGGGCTTGGAAAGAAAGCAAAGGAAGCTATGGAACCAAATATTTGGAGACATTGAGGTAAAGTAGTGTTTCCCAAACTTCTCTCATGATGAGAATCACCTTGTGAAGTTGTTAAAAAAACAGATCCTGAATCCCAACTAAGAAGTGCTAAACTAGAATTTTTGGGAACATATAGGTAAAATTGTATACTTTAAGAATTTTGGGGAGCATATAGGTAAAATTGTATACTCTAAGCTTAGAGCACTAGTTAAGTATACAATGTTACCTATATGTTCTCCAACATTCTAGTTTAGCACTTCTTAGTTGGGATTCAGGAATCTGTATTTTAACAACTCCACCAGGTGATTCTCATCCTGAGAGAAGTCTGGGAAACACTGAGGTAAAGAATCAGGAGAGAAAAAGGTCACACAATTAGAGCTACTGAATGAAGCTAAGTTGGAGCCCCACCTGTGTAGATAAAATGTGATGAGAAAACGGTCTTCTTTAAAATCACTGGGGTAGATGGGAATGCCGATCCCAACACATGGCAATACAAGCGTAAGAAAACCCTGGCAGTCATTCTGAAAAATCTGTTTGCATATGTTAAGTGGTAATGGAAGGAGCCCCCTCGGTGGTTCACCCTCGCTGCAGTGGCTTGTCGTTTTCAATAAAAACTTAATGCCTCTCCCGGAGAATGAATGCGTGCCCTGATTTATAAAGGGATAATGTCCTAGCCTTATTTCCAATGTCTGACAGATCAGCAAATACACGTAGGCACAACTGCCTGTTTGCTATTTACTACTACGGTAAATGGCAAGCCATAAAACGCGATCTGTTTAAATTGCATTTTGCAAACAATCCTTACTTTGCACCATACACTCTGTGAAACATTATTATTATTATTTATGAAGCACAGTTAAGGGTGCCTGGTGCTGAAAGAATTGTGAATTTCTTTTACATTTAATTTTGTGAAAGAAAGGGACCCAGAGAGTATTGTGTTGGGGATACTTATTTTTTCATAGAGGAAACTGGGATGTTATAATTACTTGACTATGACCATGCAGATAGCTAGAGTTGGAGGCCAACCATGAATAGTTTCTAGCATCTGAGGTGTCATTGGCATACAATGGAACAAAATGCCCTAATGTCTAGATTTGAAACTGGTTTTATTATTTCTTGATTTTTAAATCTTTTATTATAATTTTTAGTTGTCAAATGATCTTTAATTGAAATATTCTCCTTTGTAGTTCTTAATTAGCTGGGCATTTCACTGTACCACTGTTGATGTCTTCTTGATTTTATTATTTTTTATAATGACTTTAGGGAATTATAATGTCTATTCTGGATCCCTTTGAGAAGTAATATGACTTCTGGAAAGAGAAAAAGGTTGGGTATCACAAAGAGAGGAAGAAAAGACAACATATACATGGATTTAGCATCTGATGTGTGCAGATTGTGTTTATTTCTTTTTAAAAATTGACTTGAGAGAGAGAAAGAGAGACATAAATTTGGTGCTCCACTTATGCACTTATTGGTTGCTTCTTGTATGTGCCATGGTAGGGTATTGAACCCACAACCTTGGTGTATCAGGGAGATGCCCTAAGCAGCTGAGCTACCTGGCCAGGGACTTACTGTGTTTATTTTAATTGGGGTCTGATTGTATAGAATATATGTTTGCATTCAAATATATTTTGACCTGGAATTTATCTTTCTCTTTTTAAAAAATAGATTGAATAAATGAATCATTATTCACTATACATTCCAAATTCCAGGTATAAATGCACTTACAATGACCTGAGTTTTCAGTAAAAATTTCCCCCCTCCAGATTACTTGTAGAGTCATATTTGACATGGTTTTATGTCAATGTTCTAATTGGTATATGTAGTTTTTATTATAAATTTTCTAAATTTTTACTTATACATTTCCTCTTTACATGCTCTAGGTGATTTGTGATTTTTAGATCTCAAAGTGAATGGTAACCCATCATGATCATTTAGCTCCCTTGCTTTTATGCAAATCCTAAAGGCATTCAAGTGGCCCATGAAATTCATAGTCATATGCATTTATCAGAGATTTTACTGAGGAGCTACTATTTTCCTGGATGGCACTTATTTTCCTCCCTCACTAAGCTATTAAACTTGATCATGTTTGCCAAAACCGGTTTGGCTCAGTCGATAGAGCATCAGCCTGTGGACTGAAAGGTCCCTGGTTCAATTCCGGTCAAGGGCATGTACCTTGATTGCAGGCACATCCCCAGTAGGGGGTGTGCAAGAGACAGCTGGCCAGCGATTCTCTCTCATTGATGTCCTAACTTTCTATCCCTCTCTCTTCCTCTCTGTAAAAAATCAATAAAATATATTAAAACAAACAAACAAACAAACAAACAAAAAACTTGATCATGTTTAAATGTTTCTTTTCTTAGAGAAAATAAAGTTGGAAATTCATATGTATATATCTGACTCTTGTCTGGCTTAGCATTCCTCTAGATACAGATTAAAAGTTGAGGAAGTTTTAATGTAAAACTGGGGATCAAGCCAGTAACCTGGGAATAGAACCATGACCTATTGGTTCCTGGTCTACACTCAACCCTAGCTGCACTGGGAGAGGTGGGCATTTTAAGTTATCAACCTAGTAGTCATAGAAGATGTGGTGGATCTGAAGTTTATGCATGGGTGGTTAATTATGGCAATTCAAAAAATAATAATGAAATTGAGAAGATAATGACTTAAAGGCAGGATGGCAAGTAACCACAGGTTGCCTTTGTGTGATTAGAAAATCTTGATGCTATCCTGGGCTAGGGCTCAGATTGTGGATAGTGGTACTGCAGTTGGATTTCCAGCACCTACATATGGGTACCTTTTGTATATGGCAAAACCTGTACAATCAAACCCAGGGAGCCCATTTTAATGTATGATATGAATTTTAAACACGAAAAGGCAAAGATGGTAGAACATCAGTGGTGAACATCAGCAGCTGGTGAAATCTTTACAAATGTATAAGTACATCCTGAAAATTCTTACAATGATTATATGTATCTATGATCATACAAATATTATTTTATGTCCCTGCACTGTTATAAGAATCAAATATGCTAATCTATTCTACTTACCCTAGGTGTGGAGTGGAGTGAAATGGCTTTAATTGCTGTGGGTTGTAAGAAAGAGGCTACCACCTCTTCAAATATGAAATGATTTTACTTAAGAGGAAAGTTGGAACAGTGTTTGAAAGAGAGGCTAAAGTATAGATGCTGCAAGTCTCAATGGCAGTTGAAGGACAGACTTGGATAGGGCAAGGATGGGTAGGTTGGAGTTTCTAGGAATGAGATTCTTTTGGGAAATAACAGTGAGGTGGGTGTGTGAGCTAAGGGGGTTGGTTTTCATTAACCAATTTAATGAAGCAGGAGGTTGATGGGTAAGATTGCATGTTCATTAATGATGGGTTTGGGAAGGCAGAGGGTTAAACAATGGATAGAAGTATTGTGGTTTATTGGAATAACTGGCTCCAGAGTTTCAATAGAATATACATTATTTAATGTCCTTGCACTGTATTTCCCAGGTACTTTATGTGCTGCTGTTCATGTAGCTGAATTTATGAAATGGAAAAGAGAGCTAGAGGCAACATAGGCTGGTGTACCTCTGCCCCAGAAATTGGAAAAGCCTTGAGAAGTTAATGATTCATACTTATTTTCTTGTTTATACAAGTAGGGTCATGTACATAA
Source organism: Vespertilio murinus (assembly GCA_963924515.1). Classification (NCBI taxonomy): domain Eukaryota; kingdom Metazoa; phylum Chordata; class Mammalia; order Chiroptera; family Vespertilionidae; genus Vespertilio; species Vespertilio murinus. The sequence goes on from OZ004704.1 coordinate 203,137,967, forward strand.
AAGCAGTACCTTGCAGACTTCACAAAAACTTCAACTACTAGGCCCTGAGTTTCCTGGGAGAGGATGTCTTATGAATCTGTTTCCTGGCATGTAGCATAGTGCCTGGCACATAATAGATTTCTAATACTTTTTGGTTGAAAGAATGAATAAATTGAGTCATGATACAACCTTATAAAATTGGAGGCTGTTTTTTTAAAAAAATTCTAAATCCTTTGTATAAGAAATTCACATTGAACTTTCGAAGTGAGACATAAATGTCATCTTGTGCATGGTTCAACCACATTAACTCTGATACCATCTTATTCAGTGATTTTGACTGAACTGGAAGTAATTGGGACCTGGTCTTCTTGTCTGATTGATAAGTAATCTGCAAATGGCTGGATGTATTGATTTGACCACACTGAGCTGGTCAGACATTCTATCTATCTCATTTCCTCTGCAGACTATCAAGATAATGAGCCTCTCAGAGTCACATTTATTCTAGAATAAAATGCTGCAAAAGGGAAATTAAAATTATTTATAAGAAAGCCTGGGGAAAAAAAAAACCCACCACTACAATTCTTGGTGACAATGATAGGGAACTCATTTAGAAAATCAAGTGTATTAATAAATTTATAGTTTCACTGGTATGAAAAGACCAAACTATCTTACAGGCCACGTAGTTTTCTCTAATTTTTAAAAATTGTGAGCAGATGATGAATTACTGCATGAGTAACACATTATGAGGACTAAGCATACATGTTTATATTTCATTGTTTTAATCTAATCTAATACAACACACACCAAAGTCCCTTATATAGACATTTAATGCCATGCATAATCACTATTGTGCTGCATAATAATTAGGCATTAGTGATAAGCAGTTCTCATAAATTACTGTAATTAGTATTACTCTTATACCATCACAGCATTTTTTTTTCCAGGCTGTCCCTTCTAATTTCATTAAGTCTTTAGTATCTATCATCAACACAAATGTCAGCAGTTTTCCTAATGCCAAGTGTGACTTAATTATCATTAGTCTTTGCCCACAGTGAGAGATCTCAATCAATGTTTGTTGTGCTGAGTTGAGTAAAACCATCACACAGCAGCTAACATTCCCATGTTATAAGGCAGACAATGTGGATTTGCTTTTCAGAGGTGAGTGCCCCTGAGTGCACTTCTCAAGGTCAAGTGCTATCTCCCCCATTCCTTGGGAGTAGTCTCCTTAATCTTTCCTTGAAAGAACTTTGAGTTTCAGAGACACGATGAAATGCAGGTCAGGAAATGCTTGGCTAGAGAAGAAAGTGATGGCCATTGACCAGTCACCTGCTGTATAGCTCAGAGATCAGGAAATTGGCTCAAAAATAGTGCTATACTAGAAGCAAAAGGGAACGATGAAAATGTTCAGTAACCAGATCTTGCTTGCGGTGGGCATTTTCTCTGTGTTCCGAGTCCTTCTTGGAAAATGACAGTGGAGGAGCTGGGGATTAAGAAATTAGAGAAAGAAAGAGACAAGTTGCAGAAATAGTCATCAAGCTGGGCGCTAGGTGGGTGCCACCTCTCTGATGGAGAGGCAGTCACACCCACCACAAACAACACAGCACATTTATTGATTTCCAAAGGGGAAGTTTAAGGTCAAAAGGAGTTTCAGGTGTGCCAGGTCCTATTCATCAAGACCTGGGTAAGTTCCTCATTTTTTGGTATAAGGATCAGATTTATCATATCAAGACCTGGGTAAGTCAAGGTCCTATTTGTTCCTCATTCCAAGATCATGGATAAAGATAAGAAATCAGTACTGATAACAGGACTCTGCCAGTGCCCTCAGGCTCAGCTGATAAGAATTAAAAGAATGTCCAGGTGTCTTCTCAGGGGACTCTCTACACTTGCTATGTTGGGATGAGGAATGAGCTAAGAGATGAATGTACAACATCAGACTATTGATTCAAGATTAACAGAGACATGGAAAGAAAGCTGATGATTTAGAAGCCCTCAACACCACCTGAACCAGCCATCAAAGATACCATTAATATGGGTTTATCTTCTGGATCAGCTTGCCCTTCAATGACTATGGAGTTAGAACTCTTGATTTCTGAATATTTTCTTTTCTTCTTTGAGCATGAGGCAGAGCTTTCCTTCTACAATCTGAGAAAAGAATTCAGATACTTCACAGAAACATTTGTATAAATACACTTGGACCATATCTCTAAAATGAGACAAAATCTTTTCCTGGATTGATTAGGAGAGGGGACTGAAAAGTAAACGTGTAATGTTGGCAGAAGTGCTGGTGGGGCAAATATTGACTGCCTTCACATGGTCTGGCATTCTAGTTTCTTAGCATTTTCATAGTAACCATATATAGTGATGGTACTTATACGTGTTTCTTGATAGAACTAGAAGCACTGAATTAGTTTTCCATTGATGCTGTAACAAATTACTGACTTAAAACAACACAAACTCATCATCTTATATTTCAGTAGGACAGAATTCCAATACATGCTGCATGGAACAAAAATTAAGTTATTGGATGGCTGTATTCTTTCTAAGTAGGCTCTTGGGGTGAATCTGTTTCCTTACCTTTTACAGTTTCTAGGGGTCACCAGTATTCTTTGGCTTGTAGTCTCTTTCTTCATCTTCAAAGCCAGCGGCATGATATCTTCAAATTTCCCTGCCTGTTTCTTTCATTTACAAGGATCCTTGTAATTGCCCAGATACTAGTAGTCCAGGGTAGACCTGCACATTTCCTTTTGCCCTGTAAGGTGACACATTTACACATCTGGGAGGGCCTTTGGGAAGGGATTATTCTGCTGATCACAGCAACTGATTATCCACCTGCCTCAAGAATACCAGGCTCCCTCAGGTTGTGTGATTTTAAAGCCTGTGACAGGGCACTCACTCCCCTCCTTTGGAGCAGCCTCTGGAATTTCTATGCCTCTCTGTGGTTCTTTACACATTAGGGTTTGTGTTCTGGTGGGGATCATTTCACTGCCTTCTGTCCAATGAGGGGACTGACTCTTGGTCATTGAATTCCATGGTTGTTTAAACCCCATAGATTAGACATCTTGTCTGATTCATATGGTGCCTTTCAGAGGCAATTCAGGCTGAGGAAGCATGAGAATAATGACAAGAACAAACACTTCCATAGAGATTACCGTGTACTGGGGGCTGTTGAAAATGATTTAATTGTATTAACTCAATAAATTTTTACAATACTCCAAAGAGAAGAGTGCTATTTTTCTCACCATTTTGCATATGAAGAAACTGACAAAACCCACACATAGTCAGAGATGAGATTCAAACCCACTGTCTGACTCCAGAGTGCTAGAAATCATTGCACTGTGAGTTGCTTCTCACAGTGCAGGAAACAAAAGCTTAAGTTAAAAACACAAACACTAAAAATAATGCTGAAAAGATGGAAAGTGGGAGGGAGTGCTGGGGAAGATTTGACGGAAGAGTGAGCATGCATACACGCACACAGCAGAGACAGGGAAATATTATAATCTGGGCCACTGAGTATGAGAGGCACTTTGTACATTGCACAAAAGGCACTCATTTGAGGAAGCCATGGGGACTGGCAAGTTGGCACTGTTGCATCCTTCTGCATCCACCCAAAAGGACATCTTTTCTTTCTTATTTAAAAATTTTTTAAAATACATTTTATTGATTTTTTTACAGAGAGGAGGGGAGAGGGAGAGAGAGCTAGAAACAATCATCAACTGCCTCCTGTACACCCCCTACTGGGGATGTGCCCACAACCAAGGTACATGCCCTTAACCAGAATCAAACCTGAGACCTTTCCATCTGCAGGGTGATGTTCTATCTGTTGAGCCAAACCGGTTTTAGCAGGATGTCTTTTCTTGCTTCCACAAATATACCATATAAGCTAGTAGAAACCCTGTTTAGAAACTGATGTGTAAATAAAGAATTTTTTTTTTACTAGAGAAATGGATTTATCTAATGGACATCATATTAAAGATTCCAAAAAGATGTTGTCTAGCATCAGGACTATTGGATTTCTATTAGAATTTTTAGAGAAGTGTTTATGGAATGAAAGCATTGAGCTAATTTTTATAAGATTTGGTGCTATATAGCATCAGCCACTTTCACCCATAGGCTCCTGGACTTCTTTGAATTATTATTATTATTATTATTATTATTATTATTATTATTAGGTAATTTGGGGTTTAACAATCAAGATTTCAAATGGTCTACTGAGGTCTAAAATTTTGTGATTTTGCTTCATTTCATTGAAATATAAAGAGCTCTCCAATGAAAATGGTCTGGGTTCTCGCAAAACTGCTTCAGTATTTGTGCCCCTCTGTAAACTGGTAGATTTCTCAACTTCTTACCTAAAAGATATTCCAGGGAAATCATATGAATAATTGATTTATAGTGACTTGATAGCAGAAATGCAATAATCAGTTAATTTTAATCCTGAAATATTAATTCTTACTTACTCACTCAGTAGTTAAAATATTGAACAACCTCAGATTGGTTGTGCATTAAAACTACTCTTTAACACAATAGCTGTTTCTGAAAATGCTTGGATGTGGGAAATAATTGCACTCCTATGGTGGCGGTTGGAATGACTCACAATGGAATTTCACATAAAAGTTTTTAACACATAGATATTTTGCATAACGTGTTTCTAGGCAAGGGTTCCATAAGAAAAGTGTTCTGTCCTCAATAAATGTTATCTGTGAGCCAGCTTTATTTACAGCTAGATGAAATATTCTTGCTTTTTGTTTTTCCTTTTTTCATTTACTACTTAAAGTATTTGTAGAAATATTGTAACCCTCCAGGACTGAATGTTTGTGTCCCCCTTAAATTCATATGTTGCAGTCCTAATGCACACCTTGATGGTACTTGGAGGCGGTCCTTTGGGTGGTGATTAGGTCCTGAGTGTAGGGCCATTATGAATGGATTTAGTGTGCTTTACAAGAAGAAACACAAGAGAAATGATCTCTCTCTTTCTTCAGTGATGACACAGCAAGTAGATGTCCATCTAAAGACCAGGGAGAGGCCCTTCACCAGACATAGATATGCCAGCACATTGATCTTAGACTTCCCAGCCTCTAGAACTGGAAGAAAAAAATTTCCATTGTTTAAGCCACCCAGTCTATGGTATTTTTTTGTTGTTGTTTACAACAATCTGAAGTAAGACAAATACCTGTAGCCACTGTGGTCACTCAGTAAGAGCCGGATAATCTCCCTTCCCAACATTGGGCTTGAATGTCAATATGGTGATGTCACATGAACATCAAGTGAAAAGGTTTACTAGTATTAGTGATGTACAGGGACTTTTGGAAATTTCAAGGCAGGACCCCAAGCTGGTCTGAAAATGGCTTGGGTAGAAAAGGAGACCAGCTTGGGTTTTTATGGTAATTAGAGGTGTAGGGCTGAAGTGAGGGCTCCTGTCAAGTGGTTTGCACTTCCCACCAATCCCAAAGGATGGAGCCTCTGAGCCTTTAGTGCCATCTTTACCAGATGGGGAAAGGAGAAGGGAGAGGCTTAGAAGCTCTCAAAAATTGAGCCACACCCTTTATTACAATCCTTGTTAGAACCTATACAATAGACTTCTTAAATGAACTCATAAAAATAAGGAGCAATTTTAAACTTCTTTGCTTTTAAGTATAAAACTTATATACAGCATGGTATAGTGGAAAAAGCAAGACATAAAGCCAAATAGTTCTGGAGGGTCAATTGGTGGTCATGTTCTTTTAATGATCAGCTCCAATAAAAAACATAAAAGTCATAGTTTGAGGGAGGGCTGGTCTAAGTTGCTACTGTTTATATTGTTACTGAGTCATCAGTAATAGTGATTTTGGTTTGTGTTTTACATAGAGGATTTCAGTCTTTGTCATTTTGCCTTCAGCCAGCCTCTTGTGACTCACTTGCAAGGGAGTTAACATTTAAGTTTTAAAACAAGTTGTCAATTTCATCTGTAAAGTTTTTAATTTTCTATACTCTTCTGAGATGTCAGTCATTTGCCTTCCCATAGGAGAGTTTTGTCTTTCATCTCAAGAGCTATTGGATTTCCTGCGGTGATGAGATAAACAATATCATTAATTCATGACTTAAAGCATTTAAAAACACAGTTTCACTTTTTATTAGATTTAAAACATCTCAATGCTGAGCAGAGAATTTTGAATGCTATGTATTATTTTAAGACAATTATTATTATTATTTTGTTTAGAGAAAAAGAGAAAGTGAGAGTAAAAGAGAAAAAAAATGTAATACAAAGGGAAGGTAGACCATGATTTACCTTTTTCTTTCTTTTGATTTCTAGCTGTTATTATCCTTAACACTTAATCAAGAAGAGTAACTTAGTGGATGAAGAAGCACAGAGAGTTATCTATACTAATAAAAGCCTAAGTGGTCCTCGTACCCTCGCAAGGTGCCCTCAAATCATCACAAGGTGGCTGCCCACAGATGGCTGGCAGGGGAGGGCAGTTGTGGGCAATCAGCCTGGCAGGGGAGGCAACCAGGCCTGCAGGGGAGGGCAGTTGGGGCTATTGGGCGGGCAGGGGAGCAATTAGGTGTCAATCAGGCTGGTAGGGGAGTGGTTGGAGGCAATCAGGCAGGCAGGCCGGTGAGCAGTTAGGAGCCAGCAATCCTAGATTGTGAGAAGGGTGTCCGACTGCCAGTTTAGGCCCAATCCCTGCAAGATCATGCCTAAATCAGCAATCGGAAATCCCCAAGGAGTCCAAATTGGAATGGGTGCATTCCAGGCTGAGGGACACTGCCCGCCCTCCTCCCCCCCCCCCTGCACAAATTTTGGGCACTGGGTCTCTAGTATGTCTAATAAAGGTACGCTTAAAACTATAGGTTCCTGCCTTAGCCAGTTTTACTCAGTGAATAGAATGTGAGCCTGCAGACTGAAGGGCCATGGGTCTGATTCTTGTGAAGGGCATGTACCTGGGTTACAAGCTGGGTCTCTGGCCCTGTTTGGAGCACATACAGAAGGCAACCCTGTTTGGAGCACATATAATCTAGAGAGGCAACCAATTGATGCCTCTCTCTCACATTGATGCCTCTCTCTCTCTCTCTCTCTCTCTCTCTCTCTCTCTCTCTCGTCTCTCCCCTCCCTTTCACTATCTCTAAATACACACACAAACAACAACAACAACAACAACAACAACAACCAAACAAACAAAAAACCTCCTAAAACAATCCCCCAAACAAAGCAACCCCTTGACATGGGTTCCCTATGAAATTGTCATGATATCTGAATATACTTCCTATATCATTTACCTGAATTAATTTATGACCACATTTTAAATGCAAAGTGGTCAACAAGGATCAGAATCTATTCATCTATTCAGGGATGGTGAAGAGGTCTCCCCATCAACGTATGCCAGTTCTGACAAAGTGTTGATTGCTCAAGTGTCCCATTCGGAAGGACTCTGAAACCAAATATCAGTTAAAAAATGTATTAGTGATTGAGTAGAAATGTTATCATGGCTAAATGATGGATTGCTTCTTGTCAAATGTAAATGTCAATTATAAACTGAATATTATAGAGATTGAATATATCTGTGCCAATTTAAAGGCTTACACACACATATGATGATTACTATATTATTTCAAACTTTTTTTTTAAAAAAACCCTCAATACCTGATAAGAATAAGTTTGGGAAGAATTTATCTTTCTCATTAATATAGGAGGTAGAAAATTAAATTCTGGCCAATTTAGGGCTCTTAATAGTTGATGTAGTTCATGATAATTTTATAACTTTTGATAAATAAGCAAACAATTGATTAGCATACTCATTCAGCAGAGTTTAGGTGCAAGGCAGATTGAAAATCTGATTATGCAGTTGTTGGGACAAAGGTGGTAACATAATGGATCAGCTGGAGAAAACAAAGGACTAAAGGCTGGAACCAAAAAGGGGAACAGGAAATGAAAGATTACTTTTTAAACTGTGAAGATAAAAGTAGTACATGCCAATATTTGGAGCTCAAACTATTGCAAAAAAAGTAAACTTAACTAGGAACTCCTAATCACTTAGTGCTCATAATAAATCAAAGATGTGGTGTGTGTGTGTATGTGTGTGTGAGAGTGTGTGTGTATCTGTGTGAGTGTATGTGAGTGTGTGTGTGTGTGTGTGTGTGTGTGTAGTATATATGAGAGATAATCTCAAATATAACAACACAATACCAGGGAGGTAGCTAGTTTTTGAAATTAATAAAACTGGGCTTCTGGTAATGGAGTGAATGTCTCAGATCTTCATCCCACCAAACAATCTGGATCATGATTTCATGCTCTTAATCACTTTCTGTATTATTTTTTAAAAATCATGGATTAGGTATATGCTAAACTTTTCTCATTCATAGGATTTGAGCATTTCTACCCTTAATAAAGTCTCCCTAGACTAGGTGATTTTTCCCTAACATATTTCCCAGTACATCAAATTTATTTTTGGTAGCAATCATTCATAGTGGCTATCTTGATTACCTGTGTAGTCCAAGATGTCTACTAATGTAACTAACACATAGTAGGGGCTCAATAGTGTTTGTAAAATGATTGAATGGCATTCAAGGCACAGAGTCAATAGGGTGGTGAAAGTTGAATTATGACTCATGCAGCTCCTGGTACTAAGTAAAACGAAGATTATTTGTTGAAGACCCATAAACATACCTTTTCTATGTTGGAAAATACTTAAGGTAGTGATTGTTACTTTTGCTATTATTGTTATGAGACTATTTGAGACTTTAATGAAAACTCTGAAACTATCTCCCCCCCCCCCACACACACACACACACATTTTCTGGAGTTTCATTGACCCGCTAAAGCCCTTTCATGTGAGATTTATCATTTCCAAGTTATGTTAATTCCCCACTTTAAACAGCAGATTTTAACTTTTCTGTAGTACTTACTACTTGTCAGGCTCAGAATTGTTTTACTTGTAATATTCCAATTAATTCTTACAGCTCTAGAAGGTCCATTCTGTTTGTATTTTTTAAACAGATGGAGAATCCATTTAAGAGAGGCCAACTTACTTACCCAAGCTCACAGAGGTAATCAGCAGCATATCTGGGGCTCAAACAGATCTTTTCTTATTCTAGCCTGTGATTGCGCTCGGAACCACTAAAAACCATCTGTCTATTGCATATTCCCACCCACTGTGAGCCACGGAATCACCCAGGGAAGACAATCTCCCCCAGCAGGAGTCTGAAATGATGACATTCACTGGCTTGAGCTCCTGACTTAATTTGAGCAAAGTTTTCTTGATTGAACAGGACAGGCTGTTACCCAACAGCATCTCTTGATGCTCAGAGAGCCTACAAGCCTGCTATACTTGCTGAGCAATTGGCAAAGCTGTGACTCCAAATTATCTCGTGCATGTTTCAAACCATTTAAATTGTCACTGTAGGATTTTGCCCATTAGTAAAATACCGTCCCCTGAATACTGATTATGTGGAATAGCACCATTGTCTGCTAATAGGAAAGCAATGACTTCTTGAATGCAGTCTTAGCACCATGACTGCTCTTTCTTTAGTGAACTGGAAGAAAGTCATGCAATATTCTTTATGTAATTAGATCCCGAGTGCATTCATATTTTGTCACATGTTGATAGAAAATAAATAGGCCCAGTATTTAAAAAAAATGCTTCATTGCACATTTAAATGTCCTTTGTCACAGTTGAGGCTAAAGAGAGTAACTCACGCCTTCTTTGGCATTTCTCTCCCTTCTTCTTTGGTGGTGACAACATTTCCATCAGCGATTGAGTGGACCCAAGCACACTAAATTCACTCTTGGCGTGGGAGTTGGCTCTTAGCCGGCTGCTCCCGATGGGGAAAGTCCTTCTGGTTAAATTAGGGGCCATTAGCATGCTGGTGATTGATCAGCTGAGTTATTTACTTTTAAGCTTCATCACTTTCACATTTAAAGTAATTTTGGTCAGCAAGAGCAAATTACACTCATCATATCTAAATGCAAATGCATGTTTAGAAAGCATGTGGTTTAGAAAATAAATGGAAGACAGTCCTCATGCTAATGCCTCATTAGGGACATTTGCACACCTCTATGTCTATATCCTAGCTCTTTATAATCATCATAATGTCATGGCTCTCTCCATGAAATCAGAAAATATATTTATTTGTGTCACCCTTATACAGGCATTTGACAGAGCTTATCTTTTAAAGTGGAGCTCCTCCACCCCCAATACTTTTATTTCTTGCTTTCTGCACCAGTAACTATACTAATCAGATACACCTGGGTCAGGCATCATGCGAAATCCTAGGTAACTCTCCTGAGAAGACTGTCTAATCCCAGGAGTTCACAAACTTAGGAAACAACTTCTCTTAGAATTCCTAGAATCACCACTAGTAGTGATTTTCTGTTAGGGATCTATAAAGATGTGACTGAAGCCTCTACAGCTTGTATGCAGTAGACTAGAGATGGTTGCAAATTCTTTAATACTTTGCACACTGAGAGAGGGAGATTAATTCATATCCACTGACTGACTCTAGGCTCACCTGGTGACTTGACCAATTTAGATGAAGTGACATTGAGACTTCCAAGATAAGGTCATAAGAAGCCTTTCAGGTTTTACCCTGCTCTCTTGGAACACTTGTTTTGGGAGACTTGAGCTGCCACATAATAAGGTTGACTTCTTTGAGATCATGTGTGGGTGATCTATATGCTATTCCCATAGATTTCAGCCTTTTAGCCATCTCTGTCAAGGACCCTTCCCCCCCCCCTTTTAGCCATCTATGTCAAGGACCCTTCCCCCCCCCCCCTAAAAGTGTACATTTTATAATTCAGGTATAGTGAGGCCAAAAGATCAGGAGCAGACTGCCATTGAAAAGATAGTTTGTTACTTATGTATAGTTTCTAAGAGAAAGAGGCATGCAATGCCAGGCAGGACTACATGGAATGGGCTGGGTTGGTAAAGATGCTGAAAGAGTGAGGATAAAGCATGGACAAGGGCCTTTATTTTGCTTTTGGCTAGAAGGAATGAGAGAGGCAGATAAAATGGTTAATTTTAGTAATTTTAGTGGCCTTCCAGATATAAGGGCTCACCCTACTTGTCTGGTACCTGGCTATGGGGTTATTAAGAGAGAGGGATGTTGGCCCTGAGTGTAAGTGGTCTATGAGAGCCCAAGAATGGGAGTGGGTAAAGGGTATAGACTTTGGGTTGGTTGGTTTACATATGGAAGGCACCTCTTACTGGGAAATAGTTTGCTATCTCTAGGAAATGGCTATTCATGGTAAGTCTCTTCCAGGTCAGCAAGACACCAGAGCATCAAGAATACAGAAAATACAGGTAATAGAAAGAGAAATGTGAGTGAAGCTAACTTAGATCCTCTAGACCAGGTCATCTGCTAGCTGGATACTATCCAGCTGACTCCAGAGCCATGTGGAACTGAAGAATCAGCCAGCTGAGCCCTGACCAAATTCCTGACCTATAGATTTCTCTGATATAATAAGCAAGTTGTTGTTTTCATCCACTGAGTTTGGGATAATTTGTTATGCAGCAATAGTTAAATGGGACATTGCACTCCAAGCTTAGACTCCTTTGCCTTTCTGTGCCGCATACCAGAAATTCACTAAAATGAGTATTCATTCATGACCAATGCCAAAACTCAGCAAAATTTTAACAAAGTTGAGTTCTTGTTATCTTTTGGCAGAATTATATGTGGATAATATAATTAATCAGATTTTTTTTAGTATTTCTGATACATAGGGAAACGATATACAAACTATAAAATAATGCAAATGAATAATAGAAATAACTCCTGGATTTTAATATCGCAACATTTCAAACACGAAGAAGTAATACATCTCATATATTCTTTTCAAACTGACTGTGCCAAAGGTGAATGAGTGAGGCTTCCAGCCGATATTAACATAAATGGGCTGTGAGGAGAATGAGGCTCCACAGATGGAAGATAATGAAAATTAATGCCATCTCTGTTTTCGTACACACACATTTGAGAGGGTATTCGGGTTCTCCCATACAGTGGCTGCACTGCTGGCTCGAGCAGTCTGCATCTCCCTGCGGTGCTGCCTCCATCTGGAATTTAATGTGTACTCATCTCTTTTCCATTCCAGGAGGGATATGTAATGAAAATCTCCATATTAGTCATCGGCTGTCAACATTGACAAATTTCAATTACCACTCTTCGGTAGGAGTTCACACTAGAGAAGCAAATCAGGACGGCACACTGGGGTAGCACGCTTGTGACAGATCTATTTTAATTGCCTTTCTTATCCACATTTAACCTCCATCATTTTGACAGGAGAAAGAAACTCACAGAGGAGGTAACTTTTCCTGCCAGTGATAGAGGGGGATGGGGTGGAGGAAGTAGGCTGCTGGAAAGAGACTGAGCCATACCCATCAATACATGGGCTGGCATTGATTGCTGGCAGTGCTTTCCTTTCCCTGGGAGACCTGCAGTGGGAACTCTCTGCTTATCAAAATACTTTGCATTTAATCAGCTGCCTGGATGGATGTTCCTGCTGATCATCCATAAATTATTCATCAATTAAAAAGACTTGGCACAGTCTTTTTTTTTTTTTTTCAGCTTCATTTTCTGAGAGATGAATTTTCAAGAGCCCATAGCAGGAGTTTCCCTTAGTGAGTTCTCCTTTCTTCCCCTTTGTTCCAACAATACTGCTCATTTAGCCCTTTGATTGAAGCTTGATGTTCGCATCAGAGAAGATCCCTCTGATCAGGGTGCAGTTGCTCTGTTTTGCTCTGCCTGCTTTCTTTCCCTTTAATCCCAAGGGATCTAAGTGCTGTTCCTGAATTAAAAAGGAAATGGTGTTCTTTAAGGAAACATGTTAGAAAAGCATGTATGGCCTTTGGTTTTTTCACAGACCCATTTCTCAGGGGGTTTTCGCTGTGGGTTCTGTTCCTCGAGCGACCTGGTTTCTGTTATAATCCAGTCAAAATTAAATCAAGGTGTCTTTCTGTAACCAAACATTGCTAATATTTATTGGCCCTGAATATGCTTCACATTGCAATACAACATGGTTATTTATTTTAACAGACAAACCCTAGGAGATAAATACCCTTATTATCCGGTTATTGCAGAGGAGACAGAAGCTGGGCTCTTTTTCAATAGCTCTGTCCACATTACATGGCTAGAAAGTAGTGAACCTGGCATGCAATCTCAGGGAGTCTACTCCAGAAGCTGGTTCCCAATTTCTCTGCGGCCCTGCTCATTCACAGCCAAGCCAGCAAGGTTTCCCCAACCGCTTTAGTCATGACTCCTGCCCTATAGATGAATAACGTCCTCCCAAGACTTCCACATTCACTATTAATTCAAGAACTAGAGATAAAGGATAATATGGTTTCACCCATCTCAGAAAAAAATAAAAGGGCTAAGCTTATTTCCCAGAGAATGAAGGGCTAGAGACAAGTGTTTCGGAGAGACCTCCAGAGAAGACCACCAAGACGCCAGATCAAATTGATGCCTTTATTAACGAATTCGAATCCGGGCTCTCCCCCTACTGTCGCAGCAGCAAGAAAAAGAAAGAGAGAGCCCCGAGCACACAGGAAAGCCTGCCTTTATCTTTTTAGTTTGTTTTAAGACCTTGGCTTAGGCTAGCTGGCAGTTGTTTTGCAAAGGTGGGGGGAGGTATAGCTGACCAGGCAGAGTTCTTTGTCTGTCCTAGGGTCATGATAACCTATCATACTATGAGCTACGAGAAATTCCACTAGTACAGTAACATAATTAAAAGTTTGCACAATACCTGGGGCCGGGGGCTTATTTTCAGTTTAAGCGGTTCCTGTTTGTGCTGCCTTGCGATAACTTGGAACAGGACGTACCCGGGGGTTGGGGATTGCAGACAGAGTCAGCCCATGACTAACATAAAGCGCATCATGCTACATTCTCTGCCTTGGACCTGGCCTTCATTCCTCCCCTGGGCTGGAGCCCTGCCCCGACAGGGTCCTGCCAGCCATAACACAAGGATGGTAGTTAGATTCGAGAAAATTAGTAAAGGGACTAAGACACTCCCAAATTCAGGACAGAGTACAACCGGGAGTGAAAATGGAGCCAGATGGACCCAAATGGGACGGAGACATTGGACATTTCTGAGTTCCCTGCATCTAGATACGGAACCACAATAGTGGCTTGCATACTTTATCTTTTCCCTCCATTTAGTTCATGTTCAAGATGGATCCAGAGGCATCTAAGGGTTGTATTCACACAGACATATGACAAGGGAACATAAGTCACTTCTTAATTCTAATCCTTAAACCAATGCAAAAATATCATGAGTCATCAGTATTTATGATTTATGTATATAATTAAAGAAATATACAAAGCGCTATGCAAAATAGTAGAGTCTTCCAAAAATTTAAGGAATCCAAGTGGATGTTCCATTCACTAGGATTCTGAGAAGTTACAAATAAATAAGGTGATAACATATTTCCAGTTTTGAGAAGGCAGTTAAGACAGGAGAGAGAGCATGCAGAGCTGTGGATGCCAGGCCAAGCATAGCCCAGAACGAGGCACATGACAATCAGTTATGCCTCACTGTGGAACTGAGAGGGGTTAGGAAGGTGAATAACATCTTTTTCCGTAATAGGGATGGCAACATTGAAGTTGAAAGAATGGCCTTGGTGGAATTTCAGAGAACTCCTCCTATTTATTGAAAGAATGAACTCCATCATTTGACAGTGTTCCTTTTTAAATGCAAGCAAATCGAAGCCACCCTGGGGTATGTGATTTAACCGTGCTCATTTATACACTCTAAAGTGCTTTATATCTAAGAGAATGCATAAGACAAGCTAAAGACAAATCTATAAATGCATTTAGACTTCCTAGTGCTGAGATTCCTTACATTTCTTTGGGAAACACCCCAAATGAGATAAACATAGCTCTGGAAATGTCGGTTCTCATTTAGTGCTGCTCGGGGTACTGAGGAGCCTGTATAGGGCAGGGTTGCCTTTAGATGAGTATGCTAGCCCAGATCTGAGCTTGAAATATGACAGTTATCCCCGTTCCTACACATTCATCATGTAGCTTTCCAGCACCTGCCACACAGTGCTTGGAGAGGAGCTCACTTTATTACGTACATAGTATGAATTAGGAAATGTCTGAGCTGTGACTATTATTTTATTGACCTCCCAGAGGGACTCTTTCTATAAGGCACTGTTAGTACTGTTATATATATGAGGAAACCAAGGCTCAGGGAATGGAAAGAAAATTGCCAAAGGCTGTAACTGAACAAACTGAATTTAAATTCAAGGTCACTGGCCTTTAAAGTACACATTTCACATTACCACATTATGCTGAGTTCCAGAAGAGTATAGGTGCTTCGTGCACTTAGTAGGGGCTTAATAGAGGTTGTGAGTGAATTCAAGAATTGATCTATCTATATACAATAAATATGGAATTTTATTGTAGAGAAAGAAAAGTGAAATAAAGTGTAAGTAAAAGCAATATGTAGATATGATTAATGATAGAAATAAACATATACAAGTAATAATGTGTATAGAAATACTAGGTCAAGTGCTACTAGTGAAGTATAGCATCCATGAAGGGAATTTTCTCAGAGGAGAAAGGAAAGTTTTGCTTTTTAAAATGTGCAATTCTTAATTAAAATTTCCACTCCACATCTTCTTACCAACCCCTTCAGAAAAAACATATTACAGTTTTTCAATATTCTGTACTGGAAGGTGCCCCAAAGCATATTTATCCTGCAGTAATTTTACTGCAACATTGGAGCTCATTTTCCTTTTGGTAATAAGGTAAATTAAACACATTTTCAGGTGAATTTTCCCCACAGACTATACACAGACAGCCATAAAGTTCCTCCAATGAAAATGTCCTCCAGGGAAGCGCTCTAGCTAAGGCCTCAAGAACATTTCAGGACCGGCAAGCATGTTCCCATGAATAAATATTTCATTCAGGCAAGGCGTGCTTGACCTTGGGAAGCAGCTGGGGATTCTGAACACGGAGTCATGTGACTTCCCAGAGGCCACGATCAATCTAATGCTGACTGTGGTGCTGACTCCATCTCTGCATGCCCCTAGGAGAAAAAGGCAGAAGTAGCTTTTGACTTCGTTGATTTGGTTAGAAGGGCCCCAAAGACCAGTTTGGATGACAGGGAAGTCAACCCACAGCCTCGCTGCTTGGGATGATTTAATTAAGGCGCTTCAGTGGGTATCTACATAATGTGAAGTGAATTCCATCAAATTGCAGGGAAGCGTGCTACATTCAAATCTTGCCCCTTACTCTTCACTACCACGTGAAAAAGTTTCTATTAATCCAATTTTAGATTATTTCCAGATCATTTTCCAGGTGCTCTCATTTTCTTACCTGTTCCTTCAAAATCCTGTATGGTTTTTACTTGGAGGTTTTGGGGCAGCTAAAATAAATTTTAAAATTATAGCATGCAAAAATATCCAGCATTTAATTAATTAATATGTGTAAAACATTTACAAAGGCTTTATATGCATTATTTCACTTAGTTCTTTTTAAAATTTATCTTTAATGTTGAAAGAATTACAGATGTCACTTCCCCCCCCCCCCTCCACCCAGCTCCTGCCCCTGCCAGGACTTCACCCTACTATTGTCTGTGTCCATGGGCTATGCATACATGTATATTAGAGGCCTGATGTATGAAAACTGTGCAAGAGTAGGCCTTCCTTCCCCTGGATGCCAGTACCAGATTCCCTCTCGTACCCAGAACCCAAGTTTCCCTCTGGCATCTGGGACCTGGGCTAATCTCTAGCCACTGGCAGGCACTGTGGATCCACTTCCCTTGCAGCCCTGGCTTCATCCAGAAGGTCATCAGGTCTAATTAGCATATTACACTTCTATTATTATAGGTAAGTTCTTTGGTTAATCTCTTCCCATCTCTCCCCTTCCCTCTGAGAGTCAGTTAATTCTTACAGCAATTCTATGAGATATTTGCTCTGTCATCCTTATTTTATAGATGAAAAAACTGAGTCTCAAGTTTAAAACTTGAATCCACGTTTTATTGCATGTGTAACATTGAAAAATTTCTTTCAAACTCAAAATCCAGGCTTATCTCATGTCTCCATGTTATCATTCCTCAATTTAGATGGAACGCTCTTGTCTCACACGAATGGACTCTTTCATCACATTTCATTCACCCACTCAGCAACCATTTAATGAGAGACTAATATTTGCAGACTGTCGGAGATTGACACAAGACACAGTGTTTTCTCTCTTCAATTATTATTTCGCAAAAGCTGAAATTTGGTATGGAATATCAATTCTGATAATTTTAAACATCATTTATTAAGTTATGTGTTACTTCATTTATTGATCCAAACAATATCCCTTTTCCTCTGGTATTAAGCACTTGGTTCAAAGCATGGAAGATCCCTGTTCTTGTCCACTTAGTCTAGACTATCACCCTGGGCTACTCCGTTTCTCTGAATCTATAAATGTCCCTGTCTTGCTCTCTTCTCTGATTCTCCTAATTTTAGTTTTTTGGCTTTGATATTCCTTGGATTGATGTTAAAAATAAAACAACAACAACAACAAAAAAACCCACAAAAAAACACAAACAAAAATACTTCTGTTAGGGAACACAATAATCAGAGTTGTTTCACCTCTCTTGTTTGTCACTTATACACAGATGTGCAATAACAAAGCAATTAATGTTTCCTACATGCAATTTAAGCTCAGGTGACATCTTTTCATATTTTAGAGGGCTTTCTAGACTCGATATCTTCTTCAGTAGCAAAAACTCAGTTTTTTTGGATACTACATTGCTCCTCTATGACAACAGTTCAATTGCCATGAATAATAGCTACATACACTGGGCATATCTCTATTTTTGACACTGTGTTACAAACTTTTTATCAGCAAGAACACTGTCTAATTAATCATGGCCCTCAATACCTCAAGGCTTAGCACAGGCCACAGAGTAGCCACTTAATATAGATGATTGGTCCAAATTCTTTCCTTAATTATTACATGTATGGACCTGTGCATTGAAAACACCTTCACAAACTAAATTAGGTGAGAACCCTGCCCTCATGGATTTTAAACATTCAAGTTATTTTGAAAAAGAATAGGCAAAAGGAAGGGGGAAAATAAAGACAGATAATTTAATATATACTAATAAAAGAGAAATATGCAAATCGACCACACCTTCATGACACCCAACAGCCAATCAGGAGTGAGTATGCAGATTAACCCAACAAAGATGATGGGTTAAATTGCATATGCAAGCTCTGAGTGGCCAGGGGCAGGGCGCTTGGGTCATTGCAATGGCGACTCAGGTGTTCTGCACTTCCCCAGCCCTTCAGAGTCTCTGGGCAGTGTGGGAAGGCAGAAAAGCATCTCCAGGCCAGAGTGAAAAGGCTGCTCCAGCTGGAGCAAAGGTGCTGCCAGCTGCCAGGGGAAGGAAGGCCCATTCTTGCTTGCATGAATCTTCCTGCATTAGGCCTCTAGTATTCATATGAGTAATAACAGTGTGTTAAAGATGTGAGGTAACATTTGCTATTCCATTTAATCTTTTAGGTAAATCCCATTACAAAGGGAGTGAATTAAGCTTTTCTAAACATGTATGTCACTTCTTAATGAGAAAAGAAAACTAAGTCACCAACCCTTTTGGAGGTTGGCTATGTGGTAGCTAGTGCTTCTGGAAGTCTCATTCTTTGAGCAAATGATAGAGGCTGGCTTTTCCATGGAATTTGGGTGTAGTGTTGCCTCTAATAAGCAGACCAATTCTTTCTCTATTAATTTTCTCATCCTTTGGCTGCTTCCTGGTAGGAACTCACTACTCCATTGTATTTAGTTTTTAAATGATATACTAATAACTAAGGATCTGTAAAACTGCTCTCCCCATCACATGGTCGAGCCAGAAGGGAGAAACAAGTAGCTGTAACATAGCTATCAAGATGAGAGTTTACTTCTTGTTGTTCAGGCCACTTTCTTGAACTGGAAGTTTATTTCTAATATTTCTATTCTCTACAAATTATATATTTTACCTGGAGGCTGATTTTTGGAGGAAAACTACTTTCAGAAAGCCATATATCAATATTCATTTGACCTAAGAGCTGGAGATAGCTTTTCACATTTGCCTGGAGTCAAGGCCTTCATCTGCAGGCGAGAAGCATAGTCAGAGACGGTGCCACTAAAAGGCGCTTTTCCTGAGACAGAGCTTATTTTAAAGAAAGGAACAACTGTGTCAGATAAACCCAACTGGCAGCAGTGTGATTAAATCTGGGAAATAGGAGCTCCAAACCTATAATGCCAAACTATAGTAGAGTTCTCTCAGCAATTAGAGAGACAAAATTACCAGGGTCTGTTTATAGATAAAAGAGATTAACATAGAGTCTCAGGACTTTGATCACAGAATCTTAAGAAGCCAGATATTGATTGCATTTACAAGCAATCACAAGAGCCTAAACCGTGCTTAAGTAGAATGGATGGGAAAAGATGAATAAATTACCCGTTTGATTCAAAAGGGAAGATCAAAGATTATCTGCTCAAGTATATGCATTAAAGTGTAAATCATCAATATTGGCCAAGGGGCATAAACATCCAGTTTTAAGATTAACAAGATTAATAGGGTCCTGGGCTCTAAACTACAGAAAGGTGACTATGACTCATAATTCAGTAATACAGGGACTACATCAAACTAAAAGGCTTCTGTACAGCAAATAAAATTGTCAACAAAATGAAAAGGCAAGTTACAAATGGGAGAAAAGTTTGCATTGCATAGCTCTTATAAGGGGCTAATACCCCAAATATGTAAACAGCTCAATAGCAAAACCGCCAAAGAATCTGATTAATAAATGGGCATAAGATCTAAATAGACATTACTTCAAAGAAGATACACAGGCAATAGAAAAGTGAAAAGATGCTCAACATCACTACTCATCAGCAAAATGCAAGTCGGAAGTACAATGAGATATCACCTCACACCTGTTAGAATTATAAAGAAAGACAAGACATAAGTGTAGGTGGGGATGTAGAGGAAAAGGGAACCCTTGTGCACTGTTGGTGGGAATGCAAATTGGTGGAAACACCATGGAAACCAGTATGAATGTTTCTCAAAATAATATTATAAAATAAAACTGCCATATAAACAAGAAATTTCACATCTGGGTATTTATCCTAAGAAAATAAAAACACTAATTCTAAGAAATGTATGTACCCTCACTATCATTACAATCGCCAAAATATGGGAACATCCTAGGGTCAATCAATGGATGAATGGAAAAAGAAGATGTGATACACACACATAAACACACTGAAATAGTTCTCAGCCATAAAAAAAGAATAAAACCTTTCCATTTGTGACAACCTGTATGGACACTGAGGGCATTCTGATAAGCGAAATAAGTCAGACAAAGAGACAAATACCATATGATCTCACTTATATTGAATCTTTAAAAAAAACAACAACACAAAGTTCATAGGTATAGAGAACAAAAAGGTGAGTCCCGGATGCCGAGGGTTCCAAGGCATGGGAGAAAGCAGTGAACATATTTAAAAAAAAATAAATTGAAAAAAAAAGTTGTATTATATACTGGAATGATACTAAGAAAGTATCTCCTCACCACAAAAGGGAAATGGTAATAATGCGATAAGATGGAGGTGTTAGCTAATTAAGGTTGTAATCATTTTGCAATATATGAATATATTAAATTAACAGATTGCATACCTTAAACTTACTTAATGTTAAATAAATGTCAATTATATCCCAATAAAGCTGGAAAAATAAATGAAATAGTGATATATTACTGAGCTACAATGCAAGACAAAGAAATAAAGAAAAAGGGATAGTTTTAAAGTCATCCCAGTCTTTTCATTGGTGATTGTTTGCACAGATCTGAAATAGAAGATTTTGTATAATTGAATGCAAGTCTCTATTTTGTGAGTTCCAAACCATTGGGATTATGGTCGCATTAAAAATTCAGAATGTGCACTTACAGTTTTGAATGCTTTTGTGTATGCTTTAACTTGTAAAAAATTAATTTTAATTGCTTCAAATTTTAATGATTTTCCCAGTGTAACCCAAAGAATTTCTCTCAAGGGTCTCTCCAAAGAGGAGAAGAGTTTTTATAAATCAGTTTAGATTTTCTTAATGAAAACAAATGTTTCCTAACAGATATATTTGATAGATTCAGAATGTTAGGAGGGGAAACTCCAAAAGAGTGGGTTACATGCAATGTAAAGCAGTTAACTTGGAGAGAAAAGTTAAATTCAGAGATAGAAGGTTAAGAACCAAATGGCTGAAAATTAGCAGGACCTGAAAGGATTCATGATATTTAGGTCATAAGAGGCCAAAACAGGAACAGAGAGCAATAGTATATATAATACAGTTTCACAAAACTTAATGTTGTTCATAGGAATAGGACCCTGGAATATCAAAGTGATGTCAGCAGAGCACTTTAGGCATCTGACACATACTATACTGGTCTTTCCTAAGCACATATTTGGCTTAAGGGCAGTGGTGGTGGTATGATGCATCAATTGGACACATCTTAAAGAGGCAGTAGTTTTGGATACTTTTTGCTCACAGACGTATTTAAGAAGCTAATGAAACTTAGGATTTATGCTGTGAAAAAAGGATATGTGTACCCACACATACAATTTCGCGCATAAATTTTGGCTAATTATGTTAGCAATCTGGGCTCTGTAAATGATTGATTCCATTTATTTGTTAGTACTTTGAGCTTGATATGATACTGAGCAATTTATGTTAATTCAATGTGAGGTATTATGATCCTCAGCTTTATAGTTTAGGCAACGGAGTAACTTTCCCATTTATCTGGAAATACAAATGTAACTTCTAATGCATATGTAATACATATGTACTTAACATATGTATTTGTGCATACAAATGTCTCCAACATCAGCAGCTACAGTTAATGATCTTGGGATCACAATACTCCTAGAGAAGGGAAGATGAGCATTGGGCAGGAAGGTTAGCCTCCACTTTGTGACAAATTCCTTTCTCTAGTCTATGAGACGTTATCTCTATTTCTTTTTATCCTGATTTCCAGAAATGTACTTGAGGGAGAAGAAAGCAGAACACAAAACTGAAGTAGAAAATAAAGTTTGTCCTAATGTTCAAACATATTGAGACAATATAGCTCAAGACTCAAACACTACCTTCAATATACATTATGGGGAATTATATACAAAATCCTTGTATACTGATGATGGTATAGTATGAAAATACTTCATTTGTCATTGGAAGGTTTGAGTTCTTTCTAAGGAAGAACTCTTTTTTCAAACTTATTTATCAACAAATTGTGTATAAACTGAATGTGGATATTTAAAAATTATATATATATTTTTGATTTTTTACAGAGAGGAAGGGAGAAGGATAGAGAGCTAGAAACATCGATGAGAGAGAAACATCTACCAACTGCCTCCTACACACCCCCACCGGGGGATGTGCCTGCAACCAATGTACATGCTCTTGACTGGAATTGAACCTGGGATTTTTCAGTCCCCAAGCCGAACACTATCCACTGAGCCAAACCGGTTTTGGCTGAATGTGGATATTTAAAGTGAGAGAGAGAATAAAATAGAAACAAACAGGATATATTATTTAGACCTCTATTTCAGGAGGATGGGCCAGAAATAACCCCTTTGTGAAATGGATGCCTTTAAAAAGAATAACTCTGTAGTACAGTGGACCTCAAAAATCTCTTTATCATAACATATAATAAAAGATGCATTTTGTGCCAAAACCAGTTTAGCTCAGTGGATAGAGCATTGGCCTGCGGACTAAAGGGTCCCAGGTTCAATTCCAGTCAAGGGCGTGTACCTTGGTTGCGGGCATATCCCGGGTGGGGAGTGTGCAAGAGGCAGTTGGTCATTGATTCTCTCTCATCAATGTTTCTAACTCTCTATCCCTCTCTCTTCATCTCTGTAAAAAATCAATAAAATATATTTTTTAAAAAGATGCATTTTGTACCAAAACACAATGCACATGTACATACCCAGACACCCACACATAGTTCCTAATGACAAAAGCTATCTTGTTATCTGAAATACACTCTAATTTGTCTATTATATTCCTTCCTATCCTATGCTAGTACATCAAAGAATGTTGGTCATGGTCAACATAATTCATTTCACCACCTTCTAATGGCTCCCAATTTGAAAATTAAACCCATCTGTAGTTAAGCCTCCAAAATAAAACTTATAATCATGATACTATTGAGAAAGGAGCGAAGAGATGGGTAAGAGTTTTATGTCACATCATCTATCCCATAGTTATGGAGTAGCTACACAGTAGAGACCTCTATATTAGAGTGAGGGCAATGATGACTGATTCTGTTACATGAGCAATATCAGTTGTTGTTTACAGAACAGTTTTCAGTGAATAATCATGAATCACTGATTTTCTATTCTCTATATCTTAAGTATTACTACAGAATTACATGAAGGTAGCTTGATCCTGATGGTGAGACCTGTTAGATACTTTGACACTAAAGGTAGGAAAACTTCATTGAAAAGAATGTGATTCAACCTCGGACTAAGTTATAAGATAATATGAGTCTCAGGCTTAAGATCTCATAAGTGACAGATGTACTTCTAGATTAAACAAGTTCGTGTGGGTAACAATGATACAGTGGAAGAACAAAATTGGCACTAAAACCAAAATTTTATCCTGTCAAGCTCAGTTGGTTATTGGTTCAATAGTTGTGGAGTAAATATTGTGGTCTAGATGCTGCTAAATGCTAACCATCCAAAGACAAGAAAACAGTTTGACCTCAAGGATCCCACAAGGAAGGTGTGCCAGCTACGTGGTTAGCAGTTTGCTACTCTTCCCACCAAATCTATCCACTCTCTTCTCTTGTCTGCCCTGCCTTTCTCACCAGGAGGTTTACTCAGGTTTTGAGTCATTTTGCCTTTTAGCTTCTAGTTGTCATTGGCCAAAGGAAGTCCTCAGTAGTGGATTGAAAGGTGAAAAGGTAAAGATCAGGGCTTTCCTTTTCTCCTTTTTTATCTGGACTGTGTTATCTGAAGATTGTTGTTATATCCATAACTACCGTTCTTGAAGGATAACCTTTTCTTAATTGCCCATGCTTCTTACACTGCAGGAGCCCTCTTTTTCCTTCTTTCTGTTTCATGCTTTTGAGTGCTAGTGATGTCTTACTAATCTCTGGGTCCTTAACTTTCATGTCTGGCTTTATTAACCTCTTCACATCTTTGTAAATATATAGTTATGTTTCTTGAGAAGCCACTGGAGTACTATTCTATATCTGCCAAGACTCTGTTATAGGAAAAGACGTATATAGCACTAGAGGCCTGGTGCATGAATTTGTGCATGGGTGGGGTCCCTGGGCCTGACCAGCGATTAGGGCTGATCACGGCCATCTCACCCAGAGCCAATCATGACCAGCTGGCCAGGGGGAGTGACCATAGGAGGTTGGCTGTGGGAATATACTAACCACCAGGGGGCAGCTCCTTTGTTGAGCATCCCATTTGTTCAACTGGTTATAATGGTTGCTTAAGCTATATATATATATATATATATATATATATATATATATATATATATTAGGCTTTGTTGGCTTTGAGGCCCAGTGCATGACATTCATGCATGGGGGATTGTCCCTCAGCCCAGCCTGCACCCTCTCCAATCTGGGATCCCTCGAGGGATGTCTGACTGCCCTCTCACAACCCAAGACTGCTGGCTCCCAACTGCTCTTCTGCCTGTCTTCCTGTGCCCATAACTGCTTCTGCCTGCCAACCTGATCACCTCCTAACCACTCCGCTGCCAGACTGATCGATGCCTAACTGCTCCTCTGCTGGATGGCCTAATTGCCCTACTGACTCCCCTGCTGGCCTGGTCACCACTAACTGCCCTTCTCTGCCAGCCTAGTCATCCCTAACTGCCCTCCCCTACCAGCCTGTTCTCCCCTAACTATCCTCTCTTGCAGGACTGGGCAACCCCAACTGCCCTCCCCTGCTGACCTGGTTGCCCCCAACTGCCCTCCCCTACAGGTGTGATCACCCCTAACTGCTCTCCCCTGCAGGCCTGGTCCCTCCCAACTGCTGGCTTTATCGCCCGCAACTGCCCTCCCTTGCAGGCCATCTTGTTGTGGCCATCTTGTGTCCACATGGGGCAACCATCTTTGACCACATGAGGGCAGTCATCTTGTGTGTTGGAGTGATGGTCAATTTTCATATTACTCTTTTATTAGATAGGATAGATAACAAAAAAATGGAGAAGTCAGGAGAGAGGAATTCTGCACTGATCTTTTTAGAATTTTTTTTTTTTTTGTACATGCAGTGATGGGGAACAGGGCTGTTGAGAAAAGTTATTTGAGGCAGGACATTAAAATTTCATACTAGAATAAGAGTGTGTTAGATGAAGACAACAGGATATAACCTGACACATTATATTTACTCAGATTTTTGCAGTCGTGTCTTTTTTTTTCTTTTTGCATCTTGTCTGAACTACCTTTAAGAGCACCAAAAATGTTAGCACTTTGGAAATGTCTGTGAGCTCAACCCTCATTTATTTATGTACTGGTGAAGAATAACGATGCACTTAAGGACATGATGTGCCTTTAGGCTGAACACCAGAGTTATGCCTTTGGGAAATACTTTATTTTTAATATATTGTTCACTTTCTCAGAGCCTAATATCCTTAAGGCCCATCCTCACTTCATTAAAATATGAAAAAATGGGGACTTGTGCTAATATAATAGAGTTTTCTGTATGTTGCTACTCTATTTTGTTTTTTGTTTTTTTCTACTTCGACCTTTTTACCTTGATCAGTTTGACAGGTTGGCTAATTTAGCATGAGACAGGAGCAAGCAAGATAAAGCTAGATTCTTGTACATCTGAGAAAGAGATGGACATACTGGAGGGAGCAAAACAAATAGGAATCTTTGACCTTCTCCACTAAACTAGTGCTCTAGTCCTGGGAGCTCATTACAGGGAAATCTGTTAGCATCTTTCCCATGTAGGCAGATGACTGGTACTGAACACATGCTGCCAGTCCAACTGGGGGTCAGGAGAAACCCAGCTGTGTGTCTGACCCATGGCTGCTAAATGGCAAATTCCGGTAGTTACTTGCATTATGCAAAACTGCTTGATGTACATTAAAGAGAACCTTTTAAACCCCACACTCATTTTTCCCCCTCTTTCTTTTCATTTTCTGACTTCTGTGGTGAGATTGACTTAAAGTCTTATCATACCTGCTTATACTCAGGGCCGCTAATGAACATCAATGTTTGTGCTAATTTTTGCAGTTGTGAAATACTTGATTTTAACCTCGAGGCAATGTCAGCTTTTAGCCTTGAGGAAACATTCAGTAAATAATGCCACTTATTCCCTACTAATTCAAAGGGGTCATTGGAGTCTGGAGAAATGGGCCATGTTATGCAACCTTTTCTCACTTGTTGCCCTAAAAGGAAAAGGAAATTAAAGTTAAGGCAGAATTCCCTATTCTTTTCTGGAGATTTAAAAAGATGATAAAAATGAATCCAGCTAGTATTGTTCAGTGGTCGAGCATTGACCTATGAACCAAGAGGTTGCCCTTACTTCCCAGTTAGGGCACATGCCCGGGTTTTGGACTCAATCCTCAATAGGGGGCATGCAGGAGGCAGCTGATTGATGTTTCAGTCTGATCAATGTTTCTATCTCTGTCCTTTCCCCTTTCTCTCTCTGAAATCAATAAAAACATATTAAATACTAGAGCCCCGATGCATGAAATTTCTGCAGGGGGGCGTCCCCTCAGCCCAAACTGCACCCTCCAATCTGGAACACCTTGGGGGATGTCCAACTGCCGGTTTTAGGATCGGGCCTAAACCGGCAGTTGGACATCCCTCTCACCACTGGCTCCTAACTGCTCACCTGCCTGCCTGCCTGCCTGATCACCCCTAACTGCCCCCACCCCTCCCCTGCTGGCCTGGTCACCCCTCACTGCCCACCCCTTTGCCAGCCTGGTCACCCCTTCCAACTGCTCCCCCGCCAGCCTGGTTGCCTTCAATTGTCCCCCCTCCCTGACCTGGTCACCCCATGCAGCCTGATGGTCAGTCATTTGGTTATCCCTTGCTAAACTACCTGCCAGCCTTGTCACCCTGCATAGCCTGTTGTTTGGTTGTGATTGTGAGGGTGTTGTGACCAATTTGCATGTTACCCTTTTATTAGTATAGATTTATTATACTTGAGTTTGGTACTCACTGTGTTGGTACACATATCTGATACTTTAGAGAGGAGGAGATAATATCATATAAAATAAAATTTGATCTCCAGGGATTAAAAAAAGAGCCTACAGAGTATTTTATTAGTAAGACTATGAGTGGTGCAACTGCCTAAACATTAAAAGACAACGTGGTTGTGGCTGACATTAAATATTTTTGATATAGTCATTAATGTTATAATAAATCTACTCCCTGGAGAAAAATAAGAGTTCTGATTTGTAGTGCTTGACAATTTCCATGGTGTAAATATTCTTACCTTTCAGCTATCTATAGTTTTAAAACTGGCTGTGAAAATTTTCTAAATATTTAACAGTTGGCTCTTGTGAGCCAGACATTTCCAGTGTCAATCCTTAATCAATAAGAGAACCTGTGTAAACAAGTAAATTGGTAAAAAAAAATAAAATAAAAAAAAGTTAAACATCACTCATACCAAGACTGGAATTAGTCAAATGTACAGGAATAATTTGAAGACTCTCACTGATTAAGGGTGAGATTGCAGCACCTGGAAATCTTTAAAAAAGTAAACTTTAGTTATTGGTTTTGATATATTGAAAGGCAGATGAATAAAACCGAACTAGTAGTCATTTGAATAGTCATTTATATTTTACTGCTTAATTCATATTAAAATGCAGAGCTCTAATAGCTCATATTAAAATGCAGAGCTCTAACTAAATGGTTCTAAATAATAAAGTCTTAAATAACTGACTAGATTTGCTTAAGAAGCAGCTGCTACCTTTTCATGTAACCGTGACAAAGAAAGTCTCAGCTATTTGTCCTTGGGAATTGTAGTTCCTGCTACCTTTCCAGCCATATCACGTGTTCTCCAATGAAAGGATGTTTGAGGGAGCTGTAATTGGACTCGACAGGAGTTTAATGTACTGAAGACCTAACACTGATTTGATTTTATATTTGCATTGATGATATACACTTATACTTAATTTTCCTAACTAAGTCTGACACCTTTATTGGAATATTTGCAAAATAGAAAGGAATGGCTTACAAGAAATATGACAGCATGGTTCAGACCAGATGGAGGCTCTC
This sequence comes from Vespertilio murinus, assembly GCA_963924515.1. Taxonomy (NCBI): domain Eukaryota; kingdom Metazoa; phylum Chordata; class Mammalia; order Chiroptera; family Vespertilionidae; genus Vespertilio; species Vespertilio murinus. The sequence goes on from OZ004704.1 coordinate 203,166,118, forward strand.
TGCACTGATGTAATGTGACATTAGAGGAGCTGGTGACTGCTAGACTCACTATAACCATTAACTGAATGGAAACCATTGCACTCTTTAGATGAGACAGTCTCACTTCCTGCACAGTCCTCTCTCCATTCATGACAGGTTTGAGGCCATGTGGTACACAGAGAACCTTCTTAGTACCTCAAGCCACAGATTAACATAAACTAGAGAAAATAAATGGGGGAAATCATTGTTGTGAGATGAGATTGGCGCCATAGATAAAGACTAAAAAAGAAGTGACAGAGGTTGATGTAAATAAGTGCTTGCATTCCCCTTTAGGTCTTTGTGAACTTACTCTAAGTGCAAAGGGCAATCTATTGTTCCTCAGAAGTTCCTCCCTGTTTGGCTGTAGAAATCCGAAGTTAAGGAAGCCAGGTTACTACCTTTTCTTTTGCTACCTGCCCATTTTGTAGGTTACCTGGCACCTTTCCTACCTGTGTTGTTTGAGCTCCTTGAGTTTGGATTTCTCTGTCAGTTTAAGACAACCTGATACAGGAATTGACCACTATGCTATGTTTAATGAAGGCTTAGTCTAATAGGAAATTCTTGAGCTAGGCTTTTAATGAGTTATAATATGTGAGTGTATTTGCTTTTGAAAGGTATTTTCAAAGGTTAGGGGGCCTACAGAGTATTTTCAGTTGAGGGGACTATGGTTAAGTTGATGAGGATAGGTGTTTTTTTTTTGTTTTGTTTTGTTTTTTTTGTCTGTGTGTGTGTGTGTGTGTGTGTGTGTGTGTGTGTGTGTGAATGTTTAACCAGGGAGACCTTTCTTGGAGATGAGTGCAGTTTCTGACAGTTGTGGCTCCTTTGGTAATTCATAGCCTAAGTCATATCAAATTCTCTATCTATGAGATTTATTCCTAGACATCTACCCACAGGACCAAGTCTTTTGGTGAGTCACTGTCATGAGGTTGGCAATTATAGTCCCTTTGAAAACAAGCAAGAAAAGTCTAATCTCTATTAAAGGCTGAACCCTCTCCAAATTACAGTCCAGTGCCAAAGGTTATCAGACTATATGTATCCAAATCATTAGGAATATTTGGTAAAAATATTGGTTTCTCTTAAAATACACCCATGGATGGAGACAGATAACTCATATTTTAATAGTTCAGATGATCCTTAAGCTTTCAACTCCACTTCTAATCACAATTTAGGCATTAATTCTCAGACTTGAGACATCCTTTTTTATATAGTGTTCCTTTGCCTCTTAATCCTATGTGCTTACCTTCATCATTATTAGTTCCATACCTGGGCATTCTTTCTAGGTATAACCATAAGATATGGAAATCCAAGTACATAAAAATTCAACAAAAGACAGATTTAAGAAAATAAAGAAAATGAAATTTTCATTTTTGCCAATTTTCTGGCATTGCATTTTATTCTTTAAAATCTGAATTTATAAAAATAAAAAAATATTTTTAAATAAAACATTTATCTTTAAATTTTCAAATAGTTTTCAATTATGTCCCTTACACTGAATGATTCAGTATTCACTCTTGAATCTGGTACTTGATGATTTACACAATTAGAAGTCAGAAAATATGCATTTTGACATGTAAGGCAATAGGAGGAAATAAATAATTGCGGTATGAATGTGCTTTAGGAAAGAAATAACCCTAGAGACTCCTATAAAAATCTGGAAAATGTATGATTTTCTTCCTATAAACACATTAAGGAACATCTTAAAATCTAATATAATATCTATGTCATAAATGTGCTTTTAGTGGAGAAAAGATGCTTTAATTATATGTCTTATTACTTATATATTTTCTTTGTCTCTTCCCTCACTATATTCTAAGTGGAATTGAAATTATACTGCCTTATGTTGGAGATTTACTTTAAAACATTACAAATTCACCACCAGGGTTTTTAAATGTCTGGTTACCCAGTTGGTTATTAACATGTAAATTGCTGTCTTAATTAAATACTATCTAATGAAACATATTCAATGTAGATTTGTAGGTTTTGGGGACGACAATTAAAATTATCAGTTTGTTTTAGCTTATGGTTGCTGGAAAAGACCTTTTAAAAGTTGCCACACTCCCCTTTCCTCCCTCATCCCCTTTCTCTCTTAATCCTATCAAAGCTAAAAAGGAGATACAGAATTGAGAGATAAGATCAAATGTTTTCAATGTTTAACCTATAAAAACTAACAAGAACTATTGATGGCTTAGTCTCTGGTATTGAAAATTGGAATGAATTGAACAGTGGTTGGTTACTGCTTGACAAGCAGAGTGTAGGAGGGAGGTTTCTTGTAAATGCCCCAGTTAAGAACCAAGCTTTCAACTCTCACTAGTTTGAAACTGCTTTTAATTCCCAACTTGGATACAGAGTCAGTCTGAGGAAACTTCTGCAAACTTGCTTTCTTAGTCCCACACTTTTTGTAGCTCTTTACCAACAACAACATTGACATTAGCTTTCCTGAGCTGGTTTTGGTACATTTTTATCTAACCTTACTCTTGCCACCCAGGGTCAAAGTCTCTGAAATAATAAAATATCTTTCTAGCTGGTTTGGTTGAGCGTTGAGCCACGAACCAAGAGGTCAGGGCACATGCCCAGGTTATAGGCTTGATCCCCAGTAGAGGGTGTGCAAGAGGCAGCTATCAATGATGTTTTGTTTTCTTTTTTTCTTTCTCATCCATGTTTCTATCTCTCTAACTCTCTCCCTAAAAATAAATAAAATTTATTTTAAAATATCTTAATTTCCTACACATCCTCCTATATAATGAAAGGCTAATATGCAAATCAACTGAACAGCAAAACCACCAATCACTATGACACACACTGACCACCAGGGGATAGATACTCAATGCAGGAGCTGCCCCCTGGTGGTCAGTGCGCTCCCAAGAGGAGCATACAGACACATCTAATTCATTTTATCACCAGATTTCTCTGTCTATCATTTGGTGCATCATGTACTTCCTCCTTTTTACAACTTCCTTTACTTCAAAGTCCCAAATTTTTGTTCAGAAACTACAAAATAGTTAACTCCAGAGTTTTCTCCCGTGTAAATCATCCATTTTCTCAAGTTTTCTTAGTCTGGACATTGCCTTTCTTTGCTCCTTATCCTTGGGCTGTTTCATACCTAGAGACTGAAGATCAAAGTTATGGATTGTTCCTTGATCTTTCTATGTAGGGTTTCTGTTTCAGCCTGGGTAAGATTATTGGTGAAAGAAAAATGGACAGTTATTTAAAGATATTTAAGACAACTGATGAAGAAAAAGGGGAGAAACAGCAATAAGTTTAATGGGTAACTATCCATCATAGACCTTTCATACTAAGGAGCCAATCAAAGATCCTATAATCTTAGTGCCATTATTTCATAGATGATGAATCTGGAGTCAAGAGAGGGTAACCAACTTGTTCAATATTTCTGGGCTAGTTAATGCTAATTAATGGCAAATTAGTGTTAACCTCCTAGATGCAAATGTGTTTTTTTTTTCTATTATAAAACGCTGCTTCCTTGTCTTATTTCAACTAATTTGGTAACATTTATTTATCTATCTCTCTATTAACCTGTCCAGTCTGAAACTATAAACTATAATTCAGGACATATATATATATATATATATATATATATATATATATAGCAATGAACTAGGAGTTTGTAAAGTTCACAGATACCAGTATAATATGGTCTTCATTCTTAATGACTTGGCTTCTATATACATCCAAGACTCATCATATATGAGCAACTATATCTCAAATCTTGATATACGAATTCAGTATGGGTCACTAAGAAATTTCATTGCTTTGAGAAGAAAATGAAATACTTACTATACATAGCACAACTTTATGACTAAGTAATTTTTAATCTAATCTATGTAGTTTAGAGAAAGGAAAAGCTGGATGGAAACGAACCAGTTTCTAGGCAGAAAGCACACAGTAGAGGTCTTTGAAGGAGATGTTTCTAGTCTGAGAGCTCATTTGGGGAAGGGTCTGATTCTAGGCTTAACCATCATGGTTTGAGATAAGTTGGGTCTGGAATAGTGTGGCAGAGATAGGTAGAAATGAGGCCATATCCAGGGTCATTCTGAAAATTTAATATAAACTCAGGCAATGGTGTGTACACTTGAACCAAATACCCAGGAGATAGAAGTTTTGTTGTTTGTCTATTGTTTATTTGTTTGTTTTTATTTATAAACCATGTCCTGAAAAGAGATTAAAGATAGGAAACTAAGAGAAAGTAGCCTACATAGCCTAACATATTTATTTCTTGGAATCCTCAGTGAAAAGAAAGTGGCTTCAACATCATAGCAATTCAAGAGTTCCTGGTACTATGTAAGGCCTTTGAATATTATAGAAGCATTATTATTTTTCAAATCTTTCTGTAAGTTGGGATAAGGGCTAAATTCATTAGGTAATATGAATCAACAACCTATCAGTAACCAATTCTTATTAGAAAAAGTTGAAATGACTCCTAGGGGACTTATCTTGGTGCAAAAACTTGCAAGGATATGGGCAGATATCAGTCTCTTCATGGTTATGCATTAACATGACAGCCTACTCCACCAAGATGGTCTGAATGAGCTAAATACTGGTTCAATGATACAGCTCTCTGACAATGTAGCATTATCTTTTGTTAAAAAACAAGTGACTTAAAGGTTTTTCTTAGAATTCATATTATTTCTTTCATCAGTTTATAATGCCAGTGGTCTTGATCCGGCGTCTAGAAGGGTTCAGAAAACCTGGAGAAGGGGTTGTGTGTAAATTTAATAAGAGTCCAGAGACAAAACATAATTTTGAAAGGCATTTGGGTAGGCAGAGGAGCTTGGCTGAAGAAATCAAGTTCTCCTTGTCTCAGGACCCCTTGCTTTTTATTAACACAATTTGTCCTAAGGCAAGATGGAGATATACACATCAAAGGGTAGGGTTAAGTACAGAATCCATTGTCAGATTGGGGAATTGCCTGTGGCTGTTCAGGTGTTTGGCCAAGGGGGGGCAATAGCATGTAGATTAAGATGTCCTGAGCTGTCTGGCAGCAAGCAGGTTTAGGGAGCTGTTAGCCATCCCAGATTATTCAGCCCTTACTGATACACTGGAATTGGCTTCTGGTGAGTTTAAATGAGGTTAAATCATATATTGCTAGTTGAAAAGTTTAAGAGGCAATTATTCAAATCACTTAAACAAAATGTTGAGCTATGAGGAAATATATGGTTAAATTATTTTTAATAGAACCTTAGAGTAAGAATATAGTCTCTTTTCAACTTTGTCAGTTATCCTTATAAATTAAGATTTTTTGGTCCTGCTCTATAGCGATTCTAGGTTTCACCAGACCTAACAGTGCTGATCTATTTGTGATTCCACATACTCAAAAACATAATAAGAGGTGAACAATCTGCTACCTATTAGAATGTTTGGATGTCCAAATTCACAGCAGAGAACAGACTTAGGTTTCAAGGGCTCTGAAATGTTATTTGATCTCAGTTTAAGAAAACTCTACTAGGACTTTTCAAATTCTTTCATCCAGGTCAGGGAGTTGTACCTAATACTATGAGAGAGGGAAATACGAATATACTGGCCTGGTTACCTTGCCATTTAGGAGAAGAGCTCAAAATGACAGGGAGTAATTTGGGCTGATTTAATCAAAACCCAATTAAACAATATAATGTTAAAAATTATTTCCCAGCTAGAGGATTATATTAATAAGGATAATCTATTCTTATGCTAAAAACATTAACTCCAAACCTTAGTGACTTCACAGAGATTTACACTCATTCTACAAGAGATGCAGAGGCTTTACTAAGAGGTACAAAGGGAAGGCTGCTCCACTAGTTTGTGGCTACAACATCACCTTGATATCAGCATCCTGGCTCACAGCATTGAGAAAAGAGAAACTGGAGAATTGCACATTGATTTTTTTTTACTGTTTCTGCCAAGAAGTGGCAAATGCCATTTCCAATTACATTTTATGATCTATAAATATTCATATGAGCAGCCACAACTGCAAAGGTTAGGGCAGTGTAATGTTTTGGTGCACTGAGAAAGAATAACTGCACAGGGTTAGACATTATTAGCCTCTCAAAGTGGTGCAAGAAGCAAAAGAGGCATTGTTCATACTCTCAGATATTTCTCCAAGTCAAGATGAACACATCTAAAAGGATACTACCAAAGTAATACAGTATAAAATTTTAAGAACAATAAGTACTACAGCATACTGTAGGGTGAATGTGTTTTGGAAGGAGTCACAGAAGAAATGTGGTTAATCATTGTTTAGGAAAATTTCACTGTGTTACTGTAGATGGCATTGAGCAATGGTGCTGATGGACCTGATCCCACTCACAGAAAGCTCCTTCCTGGGGCTACCTTGAATTGGTGACATTCAACTTTAAATTTAAATATATATATATATATATATATATATATATATATATATATATATATTTTAATTGATTTTTCACAGAGAGGAAGGGAGAGGGATAGAGAGCTAGAAACATCAATGAGAGAGAAATATTGACCAGCTGCCTCCTGCACACCCCCTACTGGGGATGTGCCCACAACCAATGTACATGCCCTTGACCGGAATCGAACCTGGGACCCTTCAGTCCGCAGACTGACACTCTATCCACTGAGCCAAACCGGTTTCGGCTCAACTTTAAACTTTTTATTGTTGCACTTAGGGTGTCACATTTTGAGGGAGTCAAGAGTTATAATACCCTACATAGTATACTTTTCCTGTACTCATTTTTTTTCTGATGTGATTAATTTATTTAAAAACAAAGTTCTGACATAATACACAATGCCTAAAAAAAAAGTATCACTGCATCCAAATTCAGCAATATGCTGTGAATTTGCAAATTTCTCTGTTCCAAATATTTTAGCATAAGACTTATTAATGACTTCAATGAATAACAAACAAATGCCAAGAAAGAACAGTGCTTTCCATTTAAGGAATAATCCACTATACTTATTCCAGTTTCCTGAGTGGGACAAGAAGAAAGCTCTCCATCGAAGACACACATGCATGAAGGGATCAATATGTGCAATTGTTCCCATTTATCTAGGCCAGTGTTTCCCAAAGTGTGGTACACATACCCCAGGGGTACAGGAAGAGTTTGGTGGGGATATGCACTGCACCATGCTTAGCTGTGCCTAATTCTACGTTCTTTTTTTAAAAAAAATATATTTTATTGATATTTTACAGAGAGGAAGGGAGAGAGATAGAGAGCTAGAAACGTCGATGAGAGAGAGACATCGACCAGCTGCCTCTTGCACACCCCCTACCGAGGATGTGCCCGCAACCAATGTTACATGCCCTTGACCGGAATCGAACCTGGGACCTTTCAGTCCACAGACCGATGCTCTACCACTGAGCCAAACCGGTTTTGGCTAATTCTATGTTCTCATGAGTCAAGTCGAGACAGTCTTGTCAGGCGTGAGATGGTCTGGTGTGAAAATAAATATTATTTATAATATGGGTTTTATTTATATTTTATTATGAATGATTTTATTTTTTTGTTTATTATTATTTTGTGTATGTACCAAAAAAATAAAAATAATAAATATCTTTTGATTGTTATTAAAATACATCAATTTTTTTTTGACGAGGGGTACTCAGCGTTACAAAAATTATAGAAGGGGTATACATATGTTGAAAGTTTGGGAAATACTGATCTAGGCTTTCGATGTCCAGAAGTTCAGCCTCTTGAACATATATCTGAAGAATGCAGAAGTGAGCTCCAGGTAGTGAGAATGAACATTAATTATCGCAATGCTTGCACTATTCCATGCAGAGAGTATAGGGTACTCTTAGACTTTGCCCTATAATCCCATAAGTTTGGTATAAAATCAGTCTTATTTTCAAGTTTGATGAGTCTTTCCTACAATTGGCAGTACACAGAAGGCCAGGTTAGGAATAAAATGCAGGAAGAAATGATGCTAGACTTACAGTGACAAACAGGACAGAGAAGGATATACAGTTAATTGTGAGAATGATCTATCAGTGACTTTGAAAGTAAACACCTAAAATACAACTCCAGCCAAATAAAACAATGTATTGAATAATGTAAGTAGAAAGCCGAGTGGTAGGGGAGACTTAAACAGTGGTTCAATCAGGATGTCAATTCAACTACCTTTCTTGGCCCCTTGTCACTGCATTTGTTTCATCCTCACACTGGCTTGTCGTATTTCAGAAATGTGGTGCCACTAGCGTGCTTTCCCATTCACATTTGATGCATGTGGTTCTCATGTACCTGCTGGCCATACGTTTGTCCTCTTTGGAAAAAATATCTACTCACATCTTCAGCCTATTTTTAAATTAATTTTTATTTTGCTATTGAGTTGCACAAATTCTTATTTATTGGGGAGTTTAAACCTTTATCAGATATATGATTTGCAAATATTTTATCCTATTCAATATGTTACATTTTCAGTTTGTTGATGAATTCCTTTGCTGTGCAGAATTTTTTTAGTTTGATGTAGTCCCACTTGTTTATTTTTGCTTTTGTTTCTTCGCTTTTGGAGTCAAATTAAAAAAAAAATTGCCAAGACTGATGTCAATGAATGTTTATGTTTTCTTCAATGCTGTCTTTAATTGAACACTTTATATTTAAGGATATTGCAACTGGTTAATAAATTTACTATGTATTAAGTCAATATAACTTAATTGTTATGGCAAAATATAAATAAAATGAGAAGCGATTAACTAAATAGATTAGCCTTAAATTATAATAAAGATAGCAAATAGAGTAAGGAATTTGTTTCTGGAACGTTGCTGGAAGAACACTTGGTTACTGAAATTCTGAAATTTACGGAGGCACTGAAGCTTTAGGGAAAGACTTTGTTGAATCTAGTTTTGTTTGTTTTGTAATTTTAGAGGGTGCTTATTAAAGCTGGGGACAGTGAAATAAGAAAGGACAGGGGAAATGAGCTGAGGCAGATCTGCTTTGGCTCACCAAGAGATCAGAGAAAAGGGAGTCTTGAGTTTGCCCCTGGATGTACTACAACTGCCCATTGCTGGACTGGTTTCAAGCCTCCTGGGGTCCCTTAGAGTTTAAGAATTGCTTATCTGTGGGGGAAGAAGAGGAGAGAGGACAGGAAAGGTGTGGCCGAGGTGCATTCTGGAACCTTGGTTGTCAGGGGTTTTAAAGGTTGGGACCTTAGGGGAGGTTCTCAATAGAATATTCATTAGTTTTATGCTGATGTGCCAACAGGATATTTATTCCTTTCATCTGCCCTTGGGTGTGGTTGGCAAATGGCACTAATTGGATTTCTGCTATTTGTCTCCCTGAGTAGGATGATTTAAGCTATTTACCTTCTGGTTGGGGAGGAGAAATGCAAACCATTTCCTCTAAAGTGTTCTTGGTTTAGGGAAGATAGGATTTACTAGACTAGTGCAAACTGCTTGGCAACAAGATTTACTATTAAGAACCCAGTTTCTTAACAGTCAAGGTGGACTGGGACAGAAGCTCTTACCTGTTCTTCCACTGGGACAATGTTAACTGATTGACTGTGTTCACATAAATGTGAGCTGGTCGAGGCTCATGGGCCCCTCAAGGAGACCAGGGATTAGTGGTCTTCCATATTCTTAAATATTTGTCCAACATTGATTTAGAGGAAATATTGTAAAATGTGGGCAAATATAGAGCAGGAAGAATTTTGATGAGGTGACCCCATCTTGTCCATTTAATGTAACCAGAGCCCTCTGTTAACCAGATCCACCCTTCTTAGAGAAAGGTTAATGATCCTCTCTTGCTTTTCACCATGGTCTTACCTGCCTCCGTCAATGGTATATCAAAGCATTTCTTATAATCATATAAGTTTACTAGAAGAAATTCTGAGATAAATAACTTTTGCTGTCTCATTATTTTCCTAGGAAAGGTTTAGGAACCCCTGTGATATTTGTAAAAATATAATATTATTTCCATATCCCCTATGTATGCCAAGCTGACAAATTTTCAATCAGGGTCCCTATGAAGATCAAATTTCCAAATAGTTCTGTGCTTGACTGCCAACTAAATAATCTAATACTGTCCCCTCCCTCCCTTCCATCCCCAGTCTAAGGTATCTTAAGCCAGAATTTTCCTCTCTGAACAGTTCTGAATTAAATTCTGTTCATGAAAAGGTCTTGGAAAGAAGGCAAGAGAGATAAACCATTATTCTGCAGAGGATGTGGTTTCAGCATTATTGGTGAACAAGAATATAGGGTATATTCCATACAAATTCATGAGAGCCACCCACCTCACTGTTGCACACTGAGGGTAGATGGGACTTTACCAGAATTTTGTAATGGTTTCCGGGAAACATTTGAGAAACATGTTTAGGTGCTGTGGAATGAAATCATTAGTAATTGTTCTTCTACCTTTTTTATAATTAAAAAAATGTTTATTGTTGAAAGTATTATCATGTCCTCCTTTATCCCCCATCGACCACTTATTACCCCCCCCACCCTCCACTCCAGGCCTCCACCACCCTATTGTCTATGCCCATGAGTTATGCATATATGCATACAAGTGTTTCAGTTGATCTCTTCCTACCCTCCCACCCACTCCTGTCTTCCCTCTGAGATTCCATAGTCTGTTTCATGCTTCTGTGTTTCTGGATCTATTTTAAACAAAGTATTTCTATTTCTGAGGGATCTCTCATATGCCTACCTCACTAAAGGGCTAGAGATGATGGTGAGTACATTTCCAAGTAACCTAGGTGATTCTATGCAATTCATCTTCCTAGTCTAGAAGGCACAGCTTGAGATAGGGGAGAGGAAAATAGGAAGCAGCATACCCAACATGTGGGGGGAAAAAACCCCCCACAAAATCTAGGGCCGGACCATTTGTAATTCACAAATTTAGCTTTTATAAAGAGTAGGCTCTCCCTTGCAGTATACAGAGAGGGAATGTATAGCCCACAGGATTTGTTTTACGTATCTTGTGTGATTTAGGTAACATTGAAACAAATCACATCATATTAACAAACATACCCTTGTTTTCCCTTCCAGGAGGCTTTAAAAAGTAGAACTTGTTTGTCTAACTTGGAATTAAGGGGTAGCCAGCAGTGTCTTCAGAAGTGACTGGACAATGACATGCAGCATTTTCCATTTTGATAACTCAACGGGGCTAAGATAAAGGTTAAAGCACCATTGCACACTGACATGGGTCATTCAGAGCCTCAGGTCAAAAGAAAACAAAGCAAAACAGAAGTTTCCAGATCAAGGCACCCTAGGTTGTCTCCAAATGGCTTAAGTCACAGTCTGCTCTCCTGGCACAGCCAAGAATTCTGGAACTTGGATGGACTGCCTCCTCTGGAACAGATGAGCTAAAGTCACATTAAAAGTGACTCCACACCTCACTCTCTCAGGTGGTCAGGGCCATGCCCTTCCCGTGACCTGACATAGGCAGTGTATGTCCATTATAGACCCTGGCCAGCACTATAAGCCTTGTCTCATAAGAAGGGGTCAAATTAGGATAAGTCCAAAGCAGTCGTCAATTTCACAGTTGTGCTATTTCTTCTTAGAATTCCTTCCTGACACTGTACACAGACCTCTCAAAGATCTGTACCCCATTCTTGGCCTGTAACACTTTCTCGGGGAAGGGCTCCAGCTATATTTTTAGGCAGCTCATACGAGAAAATGTCTAGAATGTGTAGGACCATCATGCTGGCTCTCAGTACATCAAATCCAGCAAGTTTCTGGGATTTGCGGTACTGAAGGCCAATGTTGCCTTCGATGGAGAGCCTTTGGGGCCTGTGGCCCATGTGCAGACCTTTGAAGGGGTGCACACCCTGGAGTGGCTCTGAGCATGGAACTGGAGGGAACTCACAGCTGCTTTGGAAAGTACCTGCCTGCGGCCATCCCACCCAGGATTCCCGACTCTCTTACTTCTAATTTAGCTCTTCCGACAGCTACAGAGGCCTCTCATTTCCCGTAGTAAATTCCTTCATCCATGTTTTACTTCATTTCACTAAGCCAGCCTTGGAGGGACTGCACAATTGCTTCTAAAGGCAGACATCTGGTTGGATGACCAAAAGGAAGAATTTTTCCACAGGCTTCCACCTCCCACTAGTCAAAAGTCTTCATAAAGGACATCAGCTACTTCCACATTTTCAGATACTCATCTCAACATTAACATTCAATCCCAGAGGGAGGAGGTGCGGGGTATATAGTGTGGGTATGAGATTTGGCTTTGTTAGGGTATGCCACATGATTTTGGTCAGTTTGCATTCTGATTTGGTTGCAACAGAGGTGGTTGGAGTAGATTAAGTCATCAAGGACCTCAAAATATGTGAGGCTAAGAGGATTTGAAGTGAAGTATAAGTTTTTGCTCTATGAGATTTGTGGCCAATAATCTTGGGTTTAAAACTTGATTGATTCTATCTCTATAGGCAATTATGCTTGTTCTCACTACATTTCCCAATTTTGTCAATCATAAGACAATAATGGAACATATTGTAGCATTGCAGAATCATTCTGAAAAATAAATGAGGTAAAGTATATACTATGTTTAACATAATGCCTGGAACATAATAATGCTGAATGGATGGTTCCTGCTGTGATAATTATTATTTGTGGTTTTCCAGGGGATTACTGATTCAAGTAGGAAGGAATATGGGTAGCCCTTTAGGGCCTGATGCTCTTGCATATATGCTTGCTTTATCACCATTATGATGCTTCCCAAACCCCTGTTCAGAACCTTGGAAAGATACTGCACTTACTTTTTCTTCTCTTTCTCCCAAGAAAGTGACTTCTAGAAAACAGCTTTATACTTCTAAAGAGATGGCAGAAGGAATGAAAATGTAATCATCTTAGCCTTGAAAAATCATGTTTTCTGATTTAACTCTACTTTTGCTAAATATAATTGAAAACAAGGAACAGAAACCCAGACACTATGAACAAAGACTCATGATGTTGCCTTTTAATTCTAAAAGCCTGTAAAATGAATTAATTATATAAGGGAAAAACACCAGCTAAGAAAAAAAGCAAAGTGATAAAAGATTATAAAGATCTACATAATAAGATATTAAAATTGAGAGAGAAACACATTTCAGTGATCTCTTTCTCTTTCTCATCTGTAAAATTAAATTTGGGAGTTGCTAATACAATGACCTCAGTCTAGTCTTTGCTGATCATTATCCGAGTATATTTCACACCAGAGATTTGGTATATTAAAGTAAATTGAAATTGCATTAATCAATTAACTCTTATACATTAGCTCTATGGAGAGTGCTAGACTGCAATGGGAATCTATACATGTTATGAAATACTATTCACTAAATAATAGTAGGTTTGAATTAAAACAAGAAAGAAAAATCTATATAATAGTAAAAACTCAGTGGTTGTAACACTGTAATGGTTGCTATGATGCCCACTGTGGCCTGCCAACCCAGCCCCTCCCCTGTCCTACTCTAGATCAGCCTCTCCCAACCTGATTGAGGGTGGGGAGACTAGGCAATGCCAACCCCTCAGCCCATTGCCCAAGCTGACCAAGCACGCTAGAGGGGACACTTGCCACAATTGGGGGCATGGCTGGTCTGCACTCCCCACTCCCAGGCCGGGGCAGTGCTGGGGGCTGGGCGTGTGTGGCCCAGTGTTTTAAAAATAAAGGAAAAACCACTGGCACTCAGAGGTGCCTTCAGGCACTAGTCACTCTGCCTCGACCCCCACCCTGAATGGAACTCCAGGCTGAGCAGCTCGGTAGGGGGAAGGGAAGGGGTGTGGGCCACATGGCTCCAGGCTCCATAGGGGTGGAGAGGTTTGCACACAGTCAGTGTAGTGATGCGGGTTAACTTTGCTGGGGAGGTTGTCTGGGCAGCTTGTTCATGCCGGGTCCCATGTTTATGCATGGCCACACACATGTGGAGGGCATGTCCTGGGAGTGCAGTGCAGGCATCAATTGGACATTTGTGCATGAAAAGGTGCACACGTACTTTTGTGTGCATAAATACATCTGTTTCTCAGAAGTATACCTGGAAAGGTGCTTTATCTGTAATAGGAAGTTTTCAAACTGCAATCCAGAGCAAGGGATCTGTAGCAAAAACATGCACACAAGAAAAGGTTTCTGGTACTAAACACAAAGCTGTAATATAAGTGTTTATGCACAAATGTACTGTGAATCAAACATATGGTGATATTTATTGTCTGGTGTGTCTGTTTGAAAGGTTTGGTTCATCACTTATCATTTCACAAAAATAAAATAATGTAACTGATTACTTCTAAGGCAAAGTAGTTTACCCACTTTGTGAACTTTTTGAATGCGTGTAGAACATCAAGGCTTTTTATAAAGTACTAGAGGTCTGGTGCATAAAATTCGTGCATGGGTGGTGTGTCCCTCACCCCAGCCTGCATCCTTTTCAATCTGGGATCAGGCCTAAACCGGCAGTCGGGCATCCCTCTCACAATCCAGGACTGCTGGCTCCCAATAGCTCAACTGCCTCCTGATTGCCCCTAACTGCTTCTGTGTGCCAGCCTGATTACCCCTAACCACTTCCCTGCCAGCCTGATGGATGCCTAATTGCTCCCCTGCCAGCCTGATTGCCCCTAACTGCCCTTCCTTGCATGCCTGGTGACCTAATTGCTCTCCCCTACAGGTGTGGGTCCCCTTCAACTTCCCATCCCTGCAGGCCTGGTTGCCCCCATCTTCCCTCCTCTGACATCCTGGTTACCCTAACTGCCCTCCTCTGAAGGTTTGATTGCCCTCAACTGCCCTCCCCTGCTGGCCTGATCACCTACATCTGTCCTCCCCTGATGGCCATCTTGTGGTGGCCATCATGCGTCCACATGGGGGAGCCATCTTTGACCACATGGGGGCAGTCATCTTGTGTGTTGGAGTGACAGTCAATTTGCATATTATTCTTTTATTAGATAGGACAGAGGCCTGGTGCACAGGTAGGGGGCATTTGGTTTGCCCTGAAGGGTATCTTGGATCAGAGTGGGGATTCCCTTGGGTGGGGGTGGCCTGAGTGGTGGTTTGCATTCAGGCCACACCCCCTGGTGAACCAAGCAGTGGCTGTGGTATTTGGGATTTATTTATCTTCTATAATTGAAACTTTGTAGCCTTGAGCGGAGGCCAGGGCATGCCAGAGAGGGTGGGAAGCTTGGCTTAAATTAGCCCAACTACAGCCATCTTTGTTGGGTTAATTTGAACTGATTGGCTAGTGGGTGTGTCCTGTGGACATAGCAGAGGTACAGTCAATTTGCATATTTCTCCTTTATTAGTGTAGATAACTTGGATGATGTCACAATATGGCTGAGGAAGGGGGTGTGGCCAGTTGTTTTTAAAAAATTAGGCACCTCACAGTTTTTAAGACAACCATGTTAACTTAAAATCTTCAGAAGACAGGGTCAGGGGTCTTTTAAGACCTTTGTATAGGTCTATGATAAACAAACAAACAAAAACAACAGTGACCTTTTTAGGATGTGGCCTGAAAGAAAAATGTTTTCAGTTATTGCTGTCTTCAAAGAAAACTAACATTTTTTGCAATCTTTTTATGTTTTTTTAAATACTTTCATTACAATATTTGAAATAGGTGTTGTCATCCTTTTAAAGCAATAGTTTTTTTTCCTCTCAATATCAGAGACCTAAAATTTTATACACTCCAAAAATGTTTTATGGAGTGTAACTTATGCATCTGGACTCAGGATGGCCTCATAAGTTCAGTGATTAGACAGGTACTTTTATAGCCAACGTCAAAGGCTCTTTCTCCTGACTAGCCCTTGAGGAGGGAGCAGCCAGAGGCTCTCCTACCAGCATGGGTAAAGGACGGAAGAGCAGGAAAATCATTAGAAGAGGAGTGGGATTGGAAACTTCCTCCCAACCACTCTTAAGATATTTCAAATGCTTTGAGCAGCAGGAAGACATGTGGGTGGGGAGCAATTGGTATGAGGTTTTCAGGTGTGCAGGGTGGTGGACTACTGTGCAATTTCAAGAGCTCGGCCTCCTGTATAAAATAAAGAGTCAAGATTTGTGATTTTTGGTGTGTATGTGTGTGCGTGTTTAGCTTTTAAAAAAAATCTAGTCAATTCCCTTCTCTCTATGCAGGTAAAAGCACTTTCTATCACTTTCTCTTTTCTAAACCTCTTATAGAATAAAAGACAAATCTCAAAGTTTGTGAGTCTCTGCTCACTTGAAAGTCTGGAAATCATCCATCATAGTCTGAACACCAGAACAAAGCCTCTTCATAACAAATGGAAAGTATCTCCTTGCTAAGCTTTACTAAGAGTTTTCTTTAAGAGAATGTTGGTTTTAGTGAAACCTTTTTGCATGCCTAACCTGGCATTTTGGAATATCCTATAGGTCTGACTAGTCTGCATATATTTCTTAGGAGAAAATAGAAGATAATTTTTTCTCTTAAGACTTATCAGGGCACTGGATTGTTTGTGTAACAGTTTATAGTTCACTCCTGTTGGCCTTTGAGTATATTCACTGTGGCTCACACAGTTCCTACCAGTGGCATTCTGCAATTTAAGAGAAAACCACTACAATTAGTCATTTGATGTCACAAAGGAAAAGCAAATTGTTGATTGCCTAAGTTCTCATTTTTTTTTGGTGGTTGCTTTGATTGTATTTACTGACTAGTGACCTGGTGCATGAAATTCATGCATGGGGGGAGGGGAGCAGAAGGGTGTCCCTCAGCCTGGCCTGCACCCTCTCCAATCTGGGACCACCCATGGGATAAACAGCAGTCAGACATATCTCACAATCCAGAACTGCTGGCTCCTTAACCTCTTTCCTGCCTGCTTCATTGTCCCTAACTGCTTCTGCCTGCCAGCCTGATTATCCCTAACTGCTCCCCTGCTGGCTTGATTGCCCCTAACCACCTCTGCCTTGGCCCTGCATCCAGAACCCAGGATTCCCCCCTCCAACTTACCACAGGCACTGGGGATCCGGGTTTCCCTCCATCTGGTCAGCCATATGCACCCAAGCTGGCTGCAGCAGCAGGGAATGGTGGGCAGGTGACTTCACCTGGGCTGCAGTCTCAAGTGCTGGCACTTCTCTATCTTCCCTGGGATGCAGTGTAGGCGACTTCTCCCGCTGGCTGCAGCCTGGGATCACGGGCAGGCAGCTTCTTTGCTTCCTGGGCTGCAGCCAGCCTTAGATGCTGGTGCCTGACTTCTCTGACTCTCCCAGGCCCAGAGCGGCTGGGGGTGGGGCTGCTGCCATCTTTTCAGGTTAATTTTCTCACTCACTCTGATTGGCTCTTTCTCTTTTATTAGTGTAGATGGTCATGGTGTATCATCTACTTACATCGTTAACTTTTATTGGTATTGAAGAGCTATGATCAGATAGCAAAATGAGGGAGGTGATATAGTGTCTTCATTTGAACCAACTGAATTCCACTGAAATTTCTGTGTCCACCCACAATTTTCTATATAGTAAGAAAAACTAATATGATTATAGTTTATTCACTAAGGACTTAGAGACTCTGGAGAAAGAGTGATGTGAAATAGAGTTTTTAAGAACTTGCCTTTCTTCACTTGGCTTATACTTGAGTGCAAAGATGAGATGACTGTTGACTCTAGAACAGCCTTGGGCAAACTACAGCCTGCTTGGCTGTTCTATCCAAAGAGCGGAGGGTTCTCTTGCTCTCCCCTCCGCTCCTTCACCAGCAGCCTAAGATGAGAGTGCCAGCATGGTCAGGTTGCTTTTGTTCCGGCCCTCTGCCCCAGTTTAAGAACCCATTGTGGCCCTCGAGTCAAAAAGTTTGTCCACCCCTGCTCTAGAACATACACCCTGAGTCAATAATCAGAGGTGCCCCTTTCGGCAGCTGGACCTGATGGTTGTTAAAATCAGCCAGCTTCTAAGCCTCTTCCTGTGATATGCATCACTATACCTTGTTGCTTTTATCTTTCTTTCTTTGCCTTTTAAATATGCATGATTTTGACTGCATCCATGTCCCATGATATCTGGAAGAAATGCAGGATGTTGTCCAGGCATTCATTAACAAAAGTTCATACTGCTGATTTTCTCATTATTTGCCTTACATTTTAAGTACTGTCAACCATTACATAAGCTTCCAGTTTAGTTTTCCTATTGTAGAGGTGGGCAAACTTTTTTACTCGAGGGCCACAATGGGTTCTTAAACTGGACCGGAGGGCCGGAACAAAAGCATGGATGGAGTGTTTGTGTGAACTAATATAAATTCAAAGTAAACATCATTACATAAAAGGGTATGGTCTTTGTGTGTTTTTTTAATTCAATAGTTTTATTCACCGGATCCAGCCTGTGGGCCGTAGTTTGCCCAGTCCTGTCTATTGCATCATTCTCTCTTCTCTTCTGTCTACTTCTGTGGCATCCTTCTTTCAAGCTGGTGGTGCTTCATTGGTCCAAGTGTGGAAGATAACTTTTCTTAGTTCCCATTTAGAATTGTTATGGTGGCACCTTACTGAATTCTCCCTAGCAAGGCTTTGTATCCTTTAGAAAATTCAAAGTGGAGAAGCTACAAATGCTGTAGATATTTTAAATGTTCATTCTTTTGTGAGATGTTTTTTTTTTTTTGTATTTCCAGAGATCTTTCTTATTGTTCCTCATTGAATGGAAATGTTGCAAATGATTTTTTTTTCCATGTGAGTAAATGCATTTTTTCTGGCTGATGATTTATTACTTCTCCTGAGACTCAAGACATTCTTTTGGCCCAATCCAGGCAACCTCAAAGCAATCCTTTACTACTTCTCTGACTATACCCTAAAAATTCCGGAGTAAGGGCTGTATCCAGACCCCAAACTTTCCTCCCACCCCCTACGCAAACACACTACAATTATTTCCATCATCAGGAGTTATGGTGACATGATCTCTCTCCTGTTAGGTTTTATAAGCATGTTATAGTCTACTGTGACTCCAGTATCTACAGAAACCAGATACAGCTCTCTAGGGCATACCATTGAAGTCACATTCCCTGGATTTGAGAAGTAGTTAAGCTCTCTCAGCTTCTATCCCATGGCATTGGTAGAACACTTACAGCCTGCCTCCCAAAATGCTTTGGTTAAGTTCATCTCGATTTTTTTAGACTCTTTAAAGAATGG
The DNA here is from genome assembly GCA_963924515.1 of Vespertilio murinus. Lineage (NCBI taxonomy): Eukaryota > Metazoa > Chordata > Mammalia > Chiroptera > Vespertilionidae > Vespertilio > Vespertilio murinus. The sequence continues at coordinate 203,185,100 of OZ004704.1, forward strand.
GCATGAATGTTCAGAAAAGGGTTGAAAAGCTGAATGTTTTATGTCTTTAAACTTTGTAGTAGTTAATACCAATGACCTAGGGTCTCAGTTGAAACTGATTCTCAATAAGTATAAGTTCATGTTTACATCCTGTAGAACCCAGAAGATAAAACAAGAGCTATTCAAAAAGGACAGCACTATAGTTGGTTCTCTTAAACATATCTATTTAAAACTTTAAGCCTTCCTTGATAATAAATATATTGTCCTTTTTATATTTATATTTTTATATAGCAATTCTTAATTAAAAGATTTTAATTACATTAATAAATTTTAACTATATATGGGTCTAGTTCTATTGCGTAAGGGCAGCCATTCTCATTTAATTATGTTGCTTGTTTTAGAAAATCCCAAGTAGAGCATGCAGATTGGATAAAATGGAACTGACTGAACTAGAAGCTACTTAAGGACAGGGATTATATCAGGCAGCTTTTGCATCCTGTCCCAGATCTGTGTGGCCCCTGTTTTCATGCCAGCCATTATTTTGGCACACCATTTGTGCAGGTGTAATGTGAAAGCCCCTTACATTAGCTACACTCCAAATCTCTCTCTCTCTCTCTCTCTCTCTCTCTCTCTCTCTCTCTGGCCCTAGATTTTATCTCCAGTCTTACATGGGATGACTATAGGAATCTGTTCAGCCATCTGACACATGCAGGAGAGAGTTCAGTTTCCATGACATAACCCTCAGCAATTGGGAATGAGAGTTTCTCTTCCCTTTCTCAGGTAGACAATTCCAGGGTGCCCACTGGCTCCTCAGAATATCCCCAGATATCTGTGCTCCAGTTGTTCACTGAGGTAATCAGTTCAAGGATGCAATTTTAAGTTGACTTTTCCTCCTTCTCTTTGTTCCTCTTCCACTTCCCTAATCCAGATACTTGGGCTCATTTTCCAAATTAAACTTCATGCATTCCAGCCCTTATGTCAATCCTTTTATGGAAGGATGTAGGCCAAGACTGTATTTTTTTTTTTGTTTCTCCATTCACTGAAGAATTATGAACACTCATAACAGTGCCAGGAACATAGTAGTCACACACACAAAAAATGTCCTTTGAAGGACTTGTATCCAGAGGATGGACAAGACAAGTGGAATTTTTTGTAGAATGTGGGCATAGGAACATATTTCCTTTGGGGATTGTGCTGCATCTCAAGACTGATCATTAACAATTGGTGCTGTCAGCAACTTCCTGATGTATTATATGAAACATGCTACATGGCTCTTCTCAAGAAGAAGGAGTTGCCTCTTTACTCTTATGTCAGAATCTCCAGGAAAATAGTGTCTTAACAGGTGAATTATAGCAGCCTAACATTGGAGTCCAGCGTAATGCATTCTTCTTTGCTAATAAATAATGCAAAGACAATAGCTTGAAAAGATAAAAGCCATTGATTTATTCTACACAACCTTATGTAAACCTCATAAATTGCGCACAGTGGTATCTTGGAATGTGACGGTGGCTGTGGCACAGGAAAGTGTTGACAATGGCAAACATTTAATGTACTGAGAGCAACAGCTGAAGAGAACATCCCTTTTCATTCCTCTTGTACTTATCAGCAGGGAAAATGGGGGTGGGGTGGGTGGAAAGAGTATTCAGAATAAAGCAGATGACTCAAGAATTAATAATAATAAAATTGAATAAAGAAGAAAACAGTATTAGAATATCACACCACATAAGGTCTAATTATGAATGGATTCATCTGTACAAATCTTTATTGCAGGTTACTTACAAAGTTATAGAAATCATGCACATACATCCCCACAACACATTGAAATATTTTCACAATCCTAGTGCCATGGGAAATGTCACCTTATTCACTCCCTCCGGGATATAACAGTGTTGGCTTGGAATTTTCCAAGAGTGGAACTGAGAAACCTTTTAGTATTTATTTTCCATTGTCTCCATGACACACTGGAGGCAGTTTTAGATAAGGACCCGGCTTGCAATAATTCAGTCTTCACTCTGCTGCCCTCACCAGGGGATGTCACAGTGTGTGGTGAAAGCAAGGCTGGGAGAAATCACAAATGGCTTGTCATGTGAGGAGGAAGTGAAACCTTAAAAAATAACAAATTGGTAAACAATTTAATGATCCAAAGCTGCCTGAGAACTAATACTTGCACAGCAAATTCTAAAAAGGGGAGAGAAAAAAAGAAAATCACACACAGAAAACACTTGCCTAGCATGAGTTCAATACAGTGGTTTATCGCATCTTAAAGTAAACTGAAGTATAGTTATATACAGTGTAATATAATCTCATGTAATAGTTATGACTGTTCTACTGGAGTTAGTCTGTCATCTGAACTCTGCTATGCAACTTCTTTACATAAAAATGTTTTTTTTCTTTACCCAAAGTTCCAAATTCCTAGAAGGACTAGAGGTGATGACAGAGATATGACATAAGTTTAAGTAGCTGCAATGACTAAGATAACATTGTTAAATATTTCTAGCATTATTTGTCAAAGGTTCCTTTAAGACAGTTAAATAAGAGATGCTCCCATTTGCTTCTAAATAAAAGTGCTGACTCTAGTCAGCAAAACAGCAACAAAACCACTGCAGTTTTTTTATGTTGTATTGACCTTAAAAGAGAGGCTGTTCCTTCAATGAGCATTGAGTGCCTTGTTTTTCCCTTTGATTGGTACCTGGAATCAGGTTTCGCTTCAGGCAATTTCCTATAACAAATATTATGTTTCTAATTAATTAAAAGAAAACATGACCACAACCTTAAGAAGGGGAGACATCGATTTTAGAAATTCAATGTCTAGCGAGGCACCTCTGCAATTATGAAGCAGCTACACAGCTTAGCTCCCCTTGATATAAAAACACAAGTTATAAAAAGAAAGTACAGCTTCCACATTCTTGCAAAAGGAGAGAGCGTTGCCACACAATTGAATCTGGACCCTCTTGTGGGCCCACTCTTTGGAGGCATGTGCCAAAGCAACTTTGATACTGTTCTTTATTTACATAATGTAACTTGAATATGAAGAGAAGTCTCAACAAAGGAAATAGCATTAAAGAGATAATTGCTTTTCTTAGGGAACGGCATGTGTGATGAAGAGGCGTGAGTCTTTCTATGATATGCTCCTGCAGCCGGTTACTGAGAGCACTATCCGCTGTTCTTAGCCCCCAAATTCAAATGAATGTCGTTGTATTAGCAAGGGTATCTGTTGTGCCTCCTATGCATTCAATCCTGGGATGGGGTTAGATGGGACCCTTCTAGGCCTTCAAGGATGGATAAGGTTTGAAATTATAATTAGGAAGAGAACATTTATGAAGTATGAGAACATGAAAAAAGTCTTGGGTCTAGAAAAAAAATCAATGGTTTCAGCTTTTGCATTTTCTAACCAGTGTCTGGTTAGCATGCATCCCAGAGTCTTTACCGTTAGTGAGTCTTCTACTGGGAATAAAGGGTTGGAAAATAAGCGGGTTAAAAGATAAGCCACATCCCATTATAGAATGAACCCTCTCAATTATTTGCTTTTTACTGGTCAACCTTTATATTGTTCAAAATGGTTATGTATGGATGAACCAATGTTCCTCTGATTAGCAAAGTCACCTTTTCACTGTATTAAAAAAAAAAGACAATGTGTAAGCACTCATAGTGATAACTTTTAAAAATATTGCACTTTAGAACAAAAGAATACTTAAAAATAAAGTCTGTCCCTTATTTAAGTAGATGCTGGAAGCTCAGGCCCAGAAAGAGCAGGTAAAGTCCCCAAAGTTACGAACCTAAAAACTGCAAAGCAGGGACTCAACTTGGGCCCTTGACCCTCTAAACCTACGTTCTTATCCCTCAGGAACCTACCTTACAACTGAGATGGATTATGAAATACAATGAGAGGGTTCAGCAATTTGAAACACCTGATGCTCTAAACACGCCACAGCAATGCTGATGTCCTCAGGAAATTAAAAAGCAATTTAGAGACATGAAATGGGTCAAATGAGCTCCCATGGAAGCAAAAGGCTGTGTGGGTCAACGAGTAAAATCAGTGACTGCTTCCTGCGCTTGAGGTTTTCGACCCTTCAGGGTGGGGGTAAACCACAAATGAATTTAAAAGGATTTTCATGGAACATTCCTTGTGAAAATCTGAATGCATTTATAGTACACGCGCTGCACCCTTAATTGCCGGTGCAAACACAGAACAACGTTCCAGTAGTCTCGTGTTTTAAGAGGGTTATTTTCTGGCAGATCTTTAAAAAAAAATGCCATGAAGCACATTAGGTCAGGGAGAGCTAGGCTGATTCTCAGCAAAATTGAGAGGTTCAGACATTTTTCTAACGGACATTAAAAATTTCCTTGTTCTGCTTCATCTTATTGATGATCGGCTGCCATTGCTCCCTCTCCTCCCAGGATTCCAGAAAAGAAAATCTGCCAACAAGATCTAGTAGTTCCGTTTTAACTTGTGCTTCATATGCAATTTTAATGACAGTTTTACATACATTACTCAACCCTCAGTACACACAGAGGTCAAATCAGCATTTAAACAGACGTTCTAAATGGAAATGAGTGTCCAGTCATTTATTCATGAAGGGTTTGATGAAACAGCAACCCTCCAAATCATCTCTGAGACTAAGAAGCCCAGAAAATCAACAGGCATTGATTTCTTCTCCCGCTTGATTTTAGCAATTGGATTTCAATTGTGTGAAAACTCAGGGGAAAAAAAAGGGTCTTTTGTGCTGGCTTAGTCAGCCTCACCTGCACTTATCAATGTGAGCTCATGTCCATGGATATTATTTTGACTATGGCTGACCATGTCCACAATTCCGTTGTGGATTTCAGAAAAGATTACTGTGGGTCTTCACTCCATCTCATTCAGTGTTAGACACTTTGAATTCAAAAATAGTAAACTTTGAGTTCTAAATAGTTAACAGATGGTGATGGTGAGATTTCTGTTGACTGTACTCTCTGATTTCCAGAGTCACTTTGTTACAGTGAGTTGAGCATTTCACTATCATCCACTGCTGTTACTGAGCACATCGGATCTCATGAGGCTGAATCTGAGTCACCAGTTATCAGAGATATGTGGTAGGCAGAATTATACTCCCCAGTCTCCAGATACAAATTTTTTGTTTGTTTTCCTGGAACCTGTGAACATGTACATGGAAATAGGAAATAAAGATTTGTAATCAGATGACCTAGTAGGGAGATTATCTTGGATTATCCGTGTAAAAGATAGGAGAGGGAGGAAGAAGAGTCAGTGTCCGAGTGATGTAACATGAGAAAGCCTGACCACCTACTGCTGGCTTTGAAAAACAAGAAGGGGCCACAAGCCCAGGAATGTGGACAGCCTAGAACTGGAAAAGGCAAGAAAACAGCTACTTCCCTAGAGTTTCCAGAAAGAAAAAAGTCCTGCTTAACATTTTAGCCCAGTGAGGCCCTCCACAATTACAAAATAATGATTTTTTTATTGTTTTAAGCCACTAAATGTAATATAATTTGTTATGGCAGAAATACAGATTATTTGGACTTCACTTACCTGAATAGAAGTAATTATAGTTTTTTAAAAAGTTATGATTTATTTACGTGTGTTATAAGGTGACTTTTATTTATTCATTTTAACTGTGAATAACATTTTGTGAATATATTACAATATATTTTTATCATAATGCATTTCTCTATCCTTTTATTTATGGGGATTTTGATGCTTTTCACAATTGGCCATTTTAAATATCATATAATAACTGCTTGTAGGCCCTTGTGTTTTTACACTTGGTTGTAAAATTGGACATACTAGAATTATTGGGGTGTATAAAATGCCCATCAGCTCAAATAGATGGTGATAAATTGCTACCTAAAGTTGCTGGACCAATTTATACAACAGTAGTAGTGATATGTTTGCATTTCTCCACATTCTTGTCACAACTAGTCACAGACTTTGTATTGAGTTGGTCTTATGGGTTTTATATTATGACAGTGGTATTAGTTATGAAAAAGTGCATCTGACTTCTGGTAGGCATTAATATTTTGAAAGACTACACTTAGCAATCTGTGGTGGCTGCTAATGTCTTCAAAAATAAAATTTAATATTGCTTACATAATATGTTATGCCAAATGGCTTGTATGCTAAGTGGATTGTAGCTCTGTGCACATTCAATGGTGTTTCTTGACATTAAAAACATTTTTTTTAATTCTTTTCAGAGAGGGGAAGGGAAAGAGAGAGAGAGACAGAAACATCAAGGATGAGAGATAATTATTAATTTGCTGCCTCCCATATGCCTCCTTTTGGGAATCAAGCCCAAAACCTGGGCATGTGCCTTAACCAGGAATCTAACAGTGATTTCCTGTTTCATGGGTCAATGCTCAACTACCAAGCAACATCAGCCAAGCATTTTTTTTTTTTTTTACTTTAATGCTGTCTTAATTTCTGTTTTACCCAGAGATCTATCACTTCTACCACTCCCGCCTAAAACTCATGTAAGAATACATGTTCAACAAAAATATTTTAAATTTTCTTTGGGTTCTATGGCCTTCTTTTTATTTTAGATGCAATGTGCCACTATGTTAAACCTTTATTTTAATAGATAATATAAGCATATGGATAAAATGTCCAAAGTAAAAAAGAAATGGAGCAAAAGTACTTTCTCCATAATGCCTCTCAACTGTTCAGTTTAAGGGTAATTATTATTAAGTACTTGTCTAACCTTCTAGAAAAAAATTATGTACATATACAAGCCATTATAACACATACACACACACACACATACACACACACACACATACACACACACACACACAGAATGGCCATGTCCACTCCCCCTGGCCAGGCTGGCTGGACTCTGCCTATGCATGAATTCAATATTTGTGCAAGAATAGGCCTTACTTCCCCTGGCTTCACTCCCAGCTGCCCAGGAGCCACTAAGTCCCTGCTCCCTGGCCACCCAGGAGCTGGCACATCCTTGCTTCTGTCCAGAGCACTGCTCCTATAGCTCCCTCCATCTTTGTTGGGTTAAGTTAATTTGCATACTTACTCTGATTGGCTGTGGGCATAGTGGAGTGATTGTTAATTTGCATATTTCTTTTTTATTAGGTAAGATACACACACACACACACTGAGTGGTCAGGTTATTATGAGTTTAGAGATCATAATAATCTGGCCACTCAGTATATATATATATAGTCTTCTCTTGCATCTATTTCTTTGTAATCATTGGTTGAAAAACAGAATATAAAGATATAAAGGTCACAAATACAAGGTGGGAGGTTATGGGAAATTCCCAGGAAAGCAAAGGAAAAGGTGAGTGCAGAGGCCTTGAGGCAGGAGTAGGAGGTCTGGAAGAACAGGGGATAGCCAGGAACAGAGTAGAGTCAATGAAAGAAGAGTAATAAAAGAAAAGGCCAGATCATGAATAGGTTTCTATTTTTATTATTAGAAATATTAATGCATATGTGACTAAGCATTGGACTTTTTATGTAATCCAATGATTTCAATTTTAATAAAAGAATGATATACGTGGTGGCACAAAAGTAGGTTTGCAGTTGTGATTACATGAAACTCAGAACTTATTCTTGTATTCTCATATATTAATTATTGTAGTAATTACTCTAAAACTACTTCTGCCCCACCCTGTATATTTTTATTACTTCTGCAAAAATCATTTATGATTTTTTTGTATTCAGAGTATTGTGTGTATATTTGTAAATAGCTTTAAATGCTTTCAATTTTCTTCATTTTTCTGTGTGTTTGTGTGCTTAATTCTAATTTTTAGGAAGGGCTGCAGTCCTTTAAAATAATAGTTGTATATAAATATTATCCTTTCTAAAAACTGAATCTCTGTTTTATGAGACAGGATATAATTAGTATATTTCCACTTCCTTTTTCCTTTGCTCTCTCTCCTCTACCCTTCAATTTTAGTCAATTTAAAAGTCTTTTCTGGTTATTATTATCTAGACTAAATGCTCTTTATATTTCTATTTGATTTGTCAGCTTTAAATGATATCCTTTGATTATAATTAACTACAATTATGTTTGACTCTGAAATTGCTGGTGAGCATCAGAGGGGACAAATTTAGATCCCTGGATAAATCCCGATTTTGTCACATACTTAAAATGATGAAGTTATCATCATCATCATCATCATCATCATTTTAAAAAATATATTTTATTGATATTTTTTACAGAGAGGGAGAGAGATAGAGAGCAAGAAACGTCGATGAGAGAGAAACATCGACCAGCTGCCTCTTGCACACCCCCTACCGGGGAATGTGCCCGCAACCAAGGTACATGCCCTTGACTGGAATTGAACCCAGGACCTTTCAGTCCGCAGACCGACGCTCTACCACTGAGCCAAACCGGTTTCGGCATCATCTTATTATTAATTAAAATTTACTGGTTACTTACTATCTGTCTCACAACTGTACAATTTTTAATAAAATACTTTACTTAATCTTCATGGTAATCTCAATATAGTAGAAACTATAACCCTCGTTTCTATATAGAAAGTCTGACACGCAGAAAGTTTAAGTAACCCACCCAAAGTTACACAGCTGGTGATTCTTAGAGCCTGTGTTTACATCAAGGCAGTCTGATGCTAAAACACTTTTTAAATCACTACTCTATACTACCTTTCTTTATTAGTTCTGTAATCTTGTTTCTGTCCTCCAATTTGTCTAGAATTTTGCTTCTCACCTTTAAATGGATGAGATTGAAATAGATTATTTCAAGGATCTTTTCCACTTCTAGTATTTTATTACTCTTTTATTTATTTTTTTCTGTATTTTATATAGAAATACATGTTTGTTTGTTTTTTCATGTACAGTGGCCAGGAATCCAATTCCAACATTACTCCTAAAATAAGCCTGCCTTTTCCATTTCTCAAGGGATTTATGCCTATATTTCTGTTGAGGGGATACCAAGTCAGAATTCCATATAGACAAATAGACTACCCTAAACATAGAAGCTCCCAGCCTATGTGAATTAATATGGCAAAGGCTTCCTCAGAATGCATGCTGTTGGGACCTCCTTATGTAGGAGGGGACCTAGCTCAGTGGAGAATCCACTTATTTTATATTTTCTTCAATCCTCATCCTCCTGTGTGCTAAATTTTGGGGGCAAGTCCATATAGCTGGCGACATCTAAATCATATTTTGCTATCCTAACCAATCCTTATACACCTGGCCCAAGAGTCACAAGTGACAGGCAATCCTAAATAACTCCTATTTGGGCTGATCCTCTGCTATTATAGATGTCTACACCGTTAGTTAGCTTAGCAGCACCAGCTCTGGCCTCCAGTGCGATGCCTCCTTGTCATGTCATTGTCAGATCCACTTCAAATCAAACACACAAAGCATTTGGTCTCTGTAACCCAGTTCTTTTCTCCAAAGAGCAGCTCGGAAAGGAGAAAAAGGCTTTGACTCATCTTCCTGTGCTTTGTGAGTTCTGTACTTTGTGAAAACTTCCAAGTGGGTGGGATGATGACTCAAACTAAATTCAGATTTCATGCTTGACCTTTCAAATTCCGGGATGATGTTTTCTCTGCTATGACTTTCTGCCTCCCTTCTATCTTTAGATTGGCCAATCTCTTGAGGAAAAGGATGTATTAACAATTCCAGGTTAGGCACACTGGGTTCAGGTGGTTTCCCTGTATGTGTCTGACCCAGGAGTGTCTCCTCTCTAGAATCCGTAAGGCCCCTGGAGAACCTTTGTCTCTGCCTTTTCTTCCTTTTGTTAACATGTTTCTTACCTTTATCTTAACTCTTCCCAAAAAAATCCGGAAACGCACTAAGTCAACACTTCATTACAGGGAAAGCCCACAATTATGGACTGAAAATGTGTATCCTCTCAAAATTCAAATATTAACCTCCCATTCCCCAATGTGTGGGTATTAAGTGGGACCTTTAGGAGGTGCTTAGGTATATGGGTGGAGCCCTGATGAAGAGGCTTGGTGACTTTACAAAAAGAGATATGAGAGAGATGCCCTCTTTCTTCACCACCTGCGAATCAGAAAGAGGGCCTTCATCAGACACAGGATCTGTCATCACTTCGATCTTGGACTTCTAGCCTCCAGGACTGCAAGAAATAAAGGTTTTTTAAGCTACCTACTTTGTGATCATTTGCCACAGCAGCTCAAATGGACTAAAGCATTCACTTAGCAAGAAATGAAATCTGGGTCACAGCCCAATCTCTAGTCTTACGACCTTGAACTAAACCACTTTAATTTTTATTCTTTTTCAACTATACCCCCTGCTGAAGTGAATTTCATAATTTTTAAAGTCCTTACCAACTTGAAATTGCTGTGATTATACTCATTATAAAGAACCATCCTCTTAACCTTAGTGACACCATGATCTGAATAATGAAAACCTTAGTATCTTAAGTAACTGTCATTCAGAATTCTTTCCCAAATGTAGTCATTCTGGGTAGATGTCTATTTTCCCAAGTAGAAAATAGAATAGAATATGGTTTTAGAAGTTTTAAATCTTTATTTTAAAGCGACATAATCTTTTATTGTCTTTTGTAGATGCAGCTTTGATCAGATAGTTTTAGGTAGGCTATATCATTTGCAAGAACAATTCAAGGATTTTTCACATAGAGTATTGATCCAAATACAATTTTGTGTAAATTTTAAAATTTATTTTTATATTTTATTTATTGAATTTATTGGGATCATGTTGGTTCTCAAACCAACAGGTTTCAAGTGTACAATTCAATAAAGCATAAACTGCATGCTGCATCTTGCTCCCATTGCCCCAAGTAAAGTCTCTTTTTTATTCCAATCCCCCCCTCTCCTTTGCTTACCTTCACTTACCCCCCCACCCTCTTGCAAACCACTTTTCCTCTGGCTAATACCACACTGCTGTCCGTTGTAGAGAGCCACCTGAGCCTGAGGGCACTGGCAGAATCCTGTTATCAGTACTGATTTCTTATCTTTATCCCTGTGCTTGGAATGAGGAACAAAAAGAACCTTTACCCACCCAGGTCTTGTTAAGCTAAATCTCGTACCAAAAAATAAAGAGCTTACCCAGATCCTAATGAATAGGGTGTGAAAATCCTTTTTGATCATAAAATTTCTTTTGGAAACCAATAAATATGCTGTGTTGTCTGAGGTGAGCATGACTGTCTCTCCATCAGAGAGATGGTGCCCACCTAGAACCCAGCTTGAATCTATTTCTGTCTCTTGTCTCTTTCTTTCTCTAATTTCTTAATCCCCAGCTCCTCCCCTCAGGAACCTGTAGTTTTTGGTGCAGGATGCGGAAAACAGAGAAAAGGTCCACCACAGTCGGTATCTTTGTGTAATATCCTATCCTACATAATAAAGAGCTATTATGCAAATGGTCATTATGCCATCAGGCTTTAATGGCTCAGACACTCAAACACTGGGGAGAGAGGAATGAGGACCAGCCAGGAAAAAATGAGCTTGCAAGAGAGAAATGGAAACCAGCCAGGCTGTGACCCTTGTGATGCGGCCCACCTGCCACTCCCGTAGTCCCATGTACCAGTGCCTGCGGCTGAGGCGCAGGTGGTGCTGCCCACCCATGGTCCCTTGAGGCTGTAGCTGGCCAGGATAAAGCCGGCCTGGGTCCTAGATGCCTGTGGCCAGCCAGAGGAAGGGAAGCCCAGGTTCCAGGTATCTGTGAATAGCCAGAGGAGTGAATCCTGAGTCCTGGATGCGGGATGAGGCAGAGGCAGTTAGGGGTGATCAGGCCAGCAGGGGAGTAATTAGGGACAATCAGGCAGGCAGGCAGGCAAAGGTGGTTAAGGACAATTAGGCAGGCAGGCAGAGGGGTTAATGGTGATCAGGCCGGCAGGCAGGCAGGCAGATGAGTGGTTAGGAGCCAGCAGTTCTGGATTGTGAGAGGCAGTGGGACATCCCCCAAGGGGTTCTAGATTGGAGAGTGTGCATGCCAGGCTGAGGGACCTCCCCTCCCCCAAGCACAAATTTCATGCATTGGACCTCTGTTGTGTATGTGCATAATTATATACCCTGAGTGACCAGATTATTATGATCTCTGAACGCATAATAATCTGGCCATTCAGTATATATATATGGAAATTGTCCTCTTGACCAGGAGTTCCACCAGCATGCCTGCCAACCGCCCATCCGCCCATGTACAAATTCATGCACTGGGCCGATTCAGAGATCATAATAATCTGACCACTCAGTGTATATGTTATATATATAATTATTATTTCTAGCTGATCCCTTCACCTTCATCTGGTCTCCCTTCCCTCCCTTCCCTCTGACAGTTGTCAGTCTCTTCCATGTATCTATGCCTCTGTTCCTATTTTGTTAGTTTATTTTTCTTCATTAGATTCTACATGTAAGTGAAATCATATGGTACTTGTTTTTATCTGACTGACTTATTTCACTTAGCATAATGCTATCCAGGTCCATCCATACTGTTGCAAAAGATAAGATTTCCATCTTTTTTCCATTGAGTAAATGTACCACAACTTTTTTTTTATCCACTCATCTCCTGATGGGCACTTGGGTTGCTTCCAAATCCTGGCTATTGTAAATAATACTGCAATGAACATAAGGTGCATATATTTTTTTCAAGTTAATGTTTTGGGTTTCTTCAGATATATTCCTAGAAGTAGAAATGTTAGATCATAAAGTAGTTCCATATTTAAAGGTTTAAAGAAACTCCCTGCTGTTTTCCACAGTGGCTGTACCACTCTGCATTCCCACCAGTGGTGCAGAAGGGTTCCCTTTCCTCCACATGCTCACCAGCACCAGCTGTTTGTTGATTCATCTATGACAACTATTCTGGCAGGAGTGAGGTGACATCTCATAGTGGCTTTAATTTGTATCTTTCTGATGATTAGTGAGGGTGAGCATTTTTCCATATGTCAATTGGGAATGTATATGTTCTCTTTAGTGAGGTGTCTATTTAGGTCTTTTGCCCATTTTTTAAAAAATTGGATTGTATGTCTTCCTTTTGTTAAATTGTATGAGTTCCTTATACATTTTGGATATTAACCCTTTATCAGATGTATTATTGCCAAATATGTTTTCCCATTCAGTGGGTTCCCTTTTCATTTTGTTGATGGTTTCTTTTGCTGTGCAGAAGCTTTTTATTTTGATGTAGTCCCATTAGTTTATTTTCTCCTTAGTTTCCTTTGCCCACTGGAGATGTATTGGTAAACATTACTATGAAAGGTGTCTAAGATTTTGCTGCCTATGATCTTTTCTAATATTTTTAAGGTTTCATGTCTTACTTTTAAGTCTTTTATACATTTGAGTTTATACTTGTGTATGGTGTGAGTTGGTGGTCTAGTTTCATTTTTTTTCTGCATATATCTGTTCAATTTTCTCAACACCATTTATTGAAGAGATGGTCCTTACTCCATTGCATGCTCTTACTTCCTTTATAGAATATTAATTGAACATAGAGTCGATTTCTGGGTTCTCTGTTCTGCCCAAATGACCTACATGCCTGTTCCTGGGCCAATATCAGACTGTTTTGAGTACAGTGGCTTTATAGTATAACTTGATATCTGGTATTGTGACTCCTCAAACTTTGTTCTTCTTTCTCAAGATTGCTTTGGCTATTTGGGATCTTTGTTTGGTTCCATTTACATTTTTGGAGTATTTGTGTTAGATCTGTGAAATATGCTGTTGGTATTTTAATAGGGATTTCATTGAATCTGTAGATTGCTTTGAGTAGTATGGGCATTTTAATGATGTTGATTCTACCAATCTATGAACACTGTAGATTCTTCACTTATATATATCTTACTCTGAAGGACAGTGTTAAATGATATGATGGTCATTGTATTCTAGGCCATTGCTACCTCTAATGAAGAAGAAAGCAAATGTACATAGGTAACTCTAATAAATTATCACAGTGTGAGAAATTATACTAATGATTAACTATGATAGAAGTACTAATAGCAATAAAATGAAAAGAGGTTAAATTCAGTGGGTTGCTACCAATATTTTATATCTCATTGGTCCAGATATTATTTGTTTTCTCATTTAGGGTCTGTCTACTGAATTATCTAGAAGGAAATATTAATTATACAATACATCCTGCTTTTTTTTCAACTAGAGAAGTGATCAATAAAGCTCTTTTATTTTTCTTCAATTTAGGTATTGCTTCTTAAAAGAATAAGAGTTTATTTGTAGTTATGTTTCTTTCTCTTTATTTTTTGACATGTACTTTTAACCAGGAGTTGGTTTTCTACCTTAAAGGAAGTATCATTTTCTTAACATTACCAACCCAATTATGAATCATTTGATCTTTTAAATTGTGTTTTCCAGTTGATGAGACAGATTTCCAGACATTGGAATTCCTGGACAATTATTATATTTACATAAGTATGCTTTTATTATTTGTCAAAGAACAAACTTTAAGATAAATTAGTAGAAATGTGAAATGCTGCATGGAAATCCTAGGCTCTTATTTTATTTATTCCTGGAACACTAACTTTCTGATGTTTCTGCAGTAAGCTGGTTAGAAAGCAATTCAAGGAGAAATGATATGGTAACTGTCATTTGCAAGCTTCCTACATCTATCAGGTAAAGTGATTAAACCTGAATCCATCATTCAGCATAATTAATCAGTAAGACACAACAGCCCATGTTTGCATGCTGATTAATCGGTAGTTCAGGTGTATACATCTTCAACTTCAAGTTCATATGAGAAATACATCCATCAATGCTGCCTGATGCACTGGGGTGCCCTATTGCAATCCTCATATGAGCAGATATACTTTAAAGGAGAGAGAAAAAAAAAAGGTTTTATGCTAAGCATCTCAATCTAATAAACAAGTATGTCACTTTAGGATAGTACCAAGCCTCTAATCTCACATGCTCACACTGTGCTGCCTGGGTTAATACAATTACCTTTCTCATTTACATGCTTTTAAACAACTTAGCATTTTAATAGATGTTCTTGAGGAAAAAGTAGAGGTATCCAAAATTACTGGCAGCTTTATAACTTCATAACCATTGAAACCAGGAGGCAGAAACCCAAATAATCTTTTACAGGAATAGCATTTCACTGTTTACAAGCACTTTTTAAATAAATTTCAATTCACTTGCATATATATTACATCATTTAGAACAATTAATAAAGTATAAAACAATGGGGTCCGTCACCTGTCCTGCCAATTTATTGGCACATTATATTTTGCTCTACGATGGAAAAAATGGGATTGATTATATTTCAAAGGTTGACAGTTATTTCATAGGAAAATTGACAGCTTGTATTTTGTGGCAATATTTGAAAAAAACATCTGGTCATCCAAACTGTATGTATCATTTAAGTTCCTCTAAAATGGGAATGCAAGGGATCCTGAGATAGTTCACAGTTTGGTTTCCCATTCCTTTGGAGTTTTAGATGTTTGTGAGGGTAAAAAATGTTACTGTTACAGCAAAGTGCCATGGTTCTCAGGAGGTACATGAGCCTCAACCCCAACTGCCCAAGTGAACCCTCACGTAGTTTTCTCGATCCATTCTGGAATTGAGCTTGCTTAGACTTTTAACTAGTTGAATAAGATTTGTAGTCACTTGGTTTTGAAATATAATCCATGACTTTGTGGTGCTAAACATAGATGTGTGTGGCACTGAACATAGCTATCATTCTTATGAGTTATGCATGACCATTTGCCCCTTTATAACTCCTTAATTCTAGTTCTCTTCCTCACACCCATGCAACCTGCTTTCTTTAAGTATTCTTTATATATAAAAGGAACCATCAAGTTTGTTTGCTTTTTAATCTGGATTCTTTCACTCAGCATAGTTATTTTGAGATTCTTCCATGTTGTGGAGTGTATGAGTAATTCATTCTAGGTTTTAATTATGAGTATTATTCATAAGGCAGAACAATTATATTTATTCATTCTTTTTTTCTTTTTCATTGAAACTGTTTCCAATTTGGGGCTATTACAAATTAAGCTGCTGTGAACATTATGTATAAATCTTTGTATGGACCTATA
Source organism: Vespertilio murinus (assembly GCA_963924515.1). NCBI lineage: Eukaryota > Metazoa > Chordata > Mammalia > Chiroptera > Vespertilionidae > Vespertilio > Vespertilio murinus. The sequence goes on from OZ004704.1 coordinate 203,201,010, forward strand.
TTTTTCTCTTCTCTTGGGTAAAGACCTGGTGTTGAATGGCTGAATTTTTGCCATATACTTCATTTTTAAAGAAATGAGTTAAACCTGGCTGGTTTGGCTCATTGGTTGAGCATTGACCTATGAACCAGGAAGTTATGGTTCCATTCCCAATCAGGGCACATGTGAGAGCTGCAGACTCAATCCCAGTGGGGGGTTTGCAGGAGGCAACCAATTCATGATTCTCTCTCATTATTGATGTTTCTATTTCTCTTTTCTTTTCCCTTACTCTCTAAAGAGTATTATATTGATACATATAAGTGTATATATATATATATATATATATATATATATATATAAATATATAAATATATATATATATATATATATATATATATATATATATTCTTTTTTTTTTTTTTTAAAGAAGCTATTCAGTATTTCCCAAATTGGTTGTGGCATTTAACATTGCCATCATTAGTATATGGATATTTCATTTATTGTATATCTTTGCCACTACTTTATACGGTCAGCGTTTATTAACTGAAGTATAGTTGATATACGATACTATATTAGTTTTAAGTGAACAACATAGTGAATATACATGTATGTGCCTAAATCTAGAAATTACCTGTCATTGTACAAAATTAGTAGAATAAAATCAATGACATTGTATGGTCAGTCTTTTAAATTTCAGCCATTCTCATAAATGTGTAGTAGTATTTCATTATGATTTTAATTTCCTCATTTTCTAATGACCAGCGATGCTGAGCATCATGCCATGTACTCGGCAATTGCATAATTTGTTGTGGTGTCTCTTTCAGTTTCTTTAAGTGGGTTGTGTGCTTTATTATTTTTGAACTTTTGAAATTTTTATATATTCTGCATGTAATTCCTTTTGAATTATGTTTTTCAAGTGTTTATCCCAGCCCTTGGTTTATTTTTTCATTGTTTTAACAGTGTCTTTTGAAAAGAAGATGTTTTAAATTTGATGAAGCTCAACTCCCATTTTTTTATTATAGATAATATTTTTGGTAAAGTATCTAAAAAAAAACTTTCCATAATATATGATCACAAATATTTTCTTCTATATTTTCTTCTTGAACTTTAGTAGTTGGGAGATTTACTTTTAGGAGTTAATATTTTTTTTAAATTTTTTTTATTGATTAAGTTATTACATATTTGTCCTTATCCCCCTCATTACCCCACTAACCCCCCACTGACCCCTACCCCACTCATGCCCTCAACCCCCTGTTGTCTGTGTTCATTGGTTAGGCTTATATGCATGTATACAAGTCCTTTGGTTGATTTTTCCCTTTTACCCCCACCCTCTCCTACCTTCCCTCTGAGATTTGATGGTCTTATCAATGCTTCTCTGGATCTGGATCTGTTTTTGTTCATCAGTCTATGTTGTTCATTATATTCCATAAATGAATGATATTATGTGATATTTATCTTTCTCTGACTGGCTTATTTCACTTAGCATAATGTTCTCTAGTTCCATCCATGCTGCTGCAAATGCTAAGAATTCCTTCTTTTATCACAGTATAGTATTCCATTGGGTAGATGTACCACAGTTTTCTAATCCACTCATCTGCTGATGGGCACTTAGGCTGTTTCCAAATCTTAGCTATGGTGAATTGTGCTGCTATGAACATAGGGGTGCATATATCCTTTCTGATTGGTGTTTCTAGTTTCCTGGGATATATTCCTAGAAGTGGGATCACTGAATTAAATGGGAGTGCCATTTTTAGTGTTTTGAGGGAACTCCATACTGTTCTCCACAGTAGCTGCACCAGTCTGCATTCCCACCAACAGTGCATGAGGGTTCCTTTTTCTCCACATCCTGGCCAGAATTTGTCTTTTATTTGTTGATGATAGCCATTCTGACAGGTGTAAAATGGCACCATATTATTATTTTGATTTGCATCTCTTGGATAATTAGTGACTTTGAGGATGTTTTCATATGTTTCTTGGTCTTCTTTTGTGTCTTCTTTTGAAAAGTATCTATTTAGGTCCATATTTTGATTGGATTGTTTATCTTCCTTTTGTTAAGTTATATGAATTCCCTATAAATGTTGGAGATTAAACTCTTATTGGTGATAACATTGGCAAATATGTCCTCCTAGGAAGTGGGCTTTTTTGTTGTTTTGTTGATGGTTTCTTTTGTTGTGCAAAAGCTTTTAATTTTGATGTAATCCCACTTGTTTATTTTCTCTTTAGTTTCCATTGCCCTAAGAATCCCAGATAGCTAAAGCAGTCCTGAGAAAGAAGAACAAAGTAGGTGAAATCTCAATACCAGATATCAAGCTGTATTACAAAGCCACTATTCTCAAAACAGCCTGGTACTGGCCCAAGAACAGACATATAGATCAATGGAATAGAATAGAGAACCCAGAACCACTATGCTCAATTAATATTTGACAAAGGAGGCATGACATACAATGGAGTTAAGACAGTCTCTTCAATAAACGGTTTTGGGGAAACTGGACAGATACATGCAAAAAAATGAAATTAGATCACCAACTTACATCAATCTAAAAAATAAACTAAAAAATGGATAAAGGACTTAAACATAAGTCAGGAAACCATAAAAATACTAGAGGAATCCACAGGCAGCAAAATCTCAGACATATGCTGAAGCAATTCCTTGAGTTAATATTTCTGTGAGATAAGATGTATGGATCTAATATTTTTTTTTGCATATGAATGTCCATTGTTCTAGTAACATTTGTTGAAAAGACTATCCTATCTCCACTGATTTGCCTTTGAACTTGTGTCAAAATTCAGTTGATAAAATTTGTTGCTTATACTTCCAGGCCTCTATTATTAATCCTAACTAATATCATATTGCTTGTTCCTAAAGCTTTTTAATACATTTGATATTCAGGTAATGTTAACCCTCATACATGTTTTTTTTCTTTTTAGAGTGATTTTGGGTATTATACATCTTTTGCATTTTCATAACTTTACAATTAGTTTTTGAATTTCTACATACAGCTTACTTGGGATATTGATTCGGGTTGTATTGAATCTATAGAACAATTTGGGGAGAATTCACATCTTAAGTCTTCTGGCCAAAAAAAAATATTTTCATTCATTAAGTTTCTTTAATTTCTTTCAGCAGTATTTTATAGTTGTCAGTGAACATGTGTTGAATATATTTTATGTGACTAATCTGTTTTTGGTATTTTTATGCTATTTTAAATTATAGTGCTGTTTTGTTAAAAAAATCATCTTTCAATTGTTTGTTGCTAGTATATAGGCATACAGTTGATTATATCTGTTATCTTATATCATGCAAATTGTATCTTTGCTAAATTACATCCTTCCTAATTTACTTATTATCCACTTTGTAGATATGTTAAGACTTTCTATACAATTATATTATCTATAAAACATTTGAGATTTTTTTTGTAATTTCCATGACTTCTATTTTTTCCCTTTTGTAATTGTGCCATCTAGAATTTTCAGTACAATATTAATAAAAGTAGTTAAAGTAGAACTTCTAAACTTGTTCCTGATCTTAAAAAAGCATTCATATTTAAATATGTTTCTAAGTATAGTTGATTTTTTTTTTCAATCTGGACAAAGACTTCCTCTTTTAATCTGAGTTTGCTGAGAGCTTTTTCTTCCTTAAATCAGAAATAAATGGTGAATTTTGTCCTATGCTTTTGCGGCATTTATGGTGATGCTCATTTAGCTTTTCATTTTTAGTAGATTAACATTTTGTTTATAAGGTTCATATCTATGATTATGTGGAATATATACCTATGGCTCTCTTTCCTTGTAATGTCTTTGTCTTGGTTTTGCATCAAGATAATGGTGACATCATGAATGAATTGGAAAGTAGTCTCTCTTCAAATTTTGGGAGAGTTTATGTAACTTTTGGTGTTGTTTTCTTAGGAGCTATTTTCATCCTGTGGTACTACGTGTGACTCAGGTGGCAGCCAAAGAGATAAATATATAGAATTTGGGAATCTTCTCTGTGTCTTTTCTTCTGGGATTCTCTTCTAGGACTAGCAACCATAGCTTTCCCAGAGGCTCTCTTTATTTTAATTAATTAATTAATTAATTAATTTATATCCAAACCAGGAAGACTTCAGTTTTCCGCTGCCCCAGTAACTCCAGATATTTTAGTGACTGAGCCTGGTTCAAAGATAAAAGCCATAAAAACAGGAACTCTTTTCTTACAGATCCCTTATTCCATGGTTAGAGTTTCCACCAGAATATATCTGTTTCCATCCAATCTCCAGTGCCTCAAGGCATATACTTTTTTTTTAAATATATCCAGAATTTATAGCTGTCATCTGCAGAGGGTCAGCACAGTAGAATCTTATTCAGCCACTACTGGATGCAGAGATCTCCGTGCTTGCTTTTTTATATTTACTCTGCTCTTTCCCTCAGTTTTAAATTATCATTGTTTTAGCTGTTGGTACTTTACTATGCCTGTGTCTAACAGCCTCACTGCCACTTCTGTATGCTATATCTAATCTGATGTGAGCTTAGAAATCAACTCGCCTGACATAGTAAAATTTGGTGTAACTGAAGAGTAGACGGTCTCAGAGATATTCTTATATCCATAAGAATTTTACCTTAATTACAGAAATATTGTGTAATTAATGCTGCTTTCAATTATCATTTAATCACTTCTAGGTTTTAATTTTTGCTATATTTTTTAAATTAGAAATTCTCATTATATGAAATTTGAGAAAACAAAAAACACACAACATAATGGTTTATACATATTAATTAGGATAAGTATACTGGATAAAAACTAAAGTTTGTCCTTGTAAGTGAAAGGCTTAATAGATTTTATGACTCTGAACTATTTTCAGCAATACTTGAGTGCATAACAATATATACCAGAAGTGCTGAGTCTATGATTCCAATCAGCACATGCTCATATAGCTTATTAAAATTCTCTTCAGTTTCTCAATTTTCTGTTCATACTTGATTTAAGAACATTCTGTATTTTTTCTAACTGAACTAAACTTATGTATTTACCAATACTCTATACACTTTTGATCTTTGCCATCTGATCCTAAGAAAGATATGTTCTTCATAGTCCTGTGCATATAAATACATTATTTGGTGTTTTTACTAAAGTTTTGTCTAAACAACTAATCCGTATGGATAATGAAATCAACCACACATACCTTCATATTTCTCAAGGCAATTATTTTCTTGTCTGCCTGATCAGGCTAAATTTGAAAAGCAGAGGTTTAAAGTCTCCATTTCTTTCTTTGGATATGACTCATATTATATATATTTTCTCACATGTATATGACATCAACAGCAGTTGCCATTGAAGACCAAACAGAGTAAGCATATCTGGAACATAAAAATAAATTTAAGCAATTTTGATTAACTTAGAGGAAGCCTTTTTTTACACATTAAGGCAAGACACTGTTATAAAAGAAATAACCATCAGAGCTAGGGGAAATTATATGTAGTTAAAGTGAGTAAAGATTATTCTTTAAAACTCAAATGGATTAGAAATATTATGATAGAAAAATTAGTTGAGGGTCATCTAAAAGGGTCTAGGTAGTAGCAGTAAATGATGTTAAATAAAAATGTAGACTATCATAAAATCTCCAAATGTCAGTCTCCAGATGGAAATAATAGGAGCCTTGGGAAAAAAGATTTTAAAAAGTATATTCTAATCCAGATTCCAGAAAAAAAATTATCTAATAGAGCCAAGCATTTTTATTTCTTATTTCTGAGTCATTACAATTAATTAGAATATGTTATAGTAATGACTGTGTATAAGTGTGTTTGCCTTTAAACCAGGCATGGTTCATGATCTCTGACCTTTGTGAGCTGTGACAAAGTTGTTCAATATTCATAAGTTATAATAACTAAAGGCAAAAATCAATGTTGTGACTTACATAGGAATAATACCTGCTGGTCATATGAAGACACCAAAACTATCCATTTTATGTATACATGCATATATGTAGGCATGCCTGTTCTTGACAGACATTAAGCAAAGTCAAAGTATACCTTAGATATGTAATGTGATAGTTATATAGAGGACTCTAGAGGGAGGAAAGAAATTAAAGGGCTGAATGAACATAGACTGATAGAGACCCAGGCATCAGAGTTGGAAGATGGAATGATTTTCTGGTCAGAGCAGGAAAAGAGGGAAATTGGTGGCACCTATCAAACCACAAATTAATCTTTTCTCCAGGGAATTGACAAACACTGAAAAAGCTAAGCTAATGACAGAACTCTTGGGATCTTGGCTAATTGCAGCATAAACATCCAAGTGCTAATGGTAGAAAACAAGCAAAGAGGAAAATTCTTCAGGGAGGTGTTCTGTCTGCATTCACGATTTTGGGCGACCTTCTGGTGAGGGAAAGAAGGAGTCCCATATCTTGTTGAAGATACTTCCAATGTGGGTCATCAATAAGACACATGGAGAAATTCCATGGGATTCTGTTAGGAAAAGAACACACCTTCAGGTTTCTCTTGTGGGGTGAATAGATTTTATAGCTATGCAAATTATACATATTAATGTTTTATGTGCATATGTGTATTTTGCTAAAATTCTTAAAATTATTGTATGGGCTAATTTTGTCCTTATATTTTAAAAACTAGAGGTCTGGCGCATGAAATTCATATGTGGGGGTGGGGGGTGTCCAACTGCTGGTTTAGGCCTGGTCCTAAACCAGCAATTGAACATCCCTCTTACAATCCTGGACTGCTCACTCCTAATTGCTCATCTGCCTGCCTTCCTGGTTACTCCTAACCGCCCCCCCCCCCCCCCCCGCCAACCTGATTGCCCCTAACTGGCCCCTCCCTACCGGCCTGGTTTCTCCCAATTGCTCCCCCTCCCGAGCTGGCCTGGTCACCACTTACTGCCTCCCTCTGCTAGCCTGGTCGACCCTAACTGTCCCCTCTTCCAGCCTGGTTGCCCCCAACTGCCCCCTGCTAGCCTAGTTGCCCCTCACTGACCCCTTTGCCAGCCTAATTACACCTAAATAATCCCCTTCCCAGCCTTATAGTCCCCAACGACCCCCCTCTGCTGGCCTAGGTGCCCCTAACTGACCCCTCCACTGGCCTGGTTGCCTCTTACTGCCCCCTCTCCAGCCTGGTTGCCCCTAATTGCCCCCCTCTGATGTCCTGGTCAGCCTTAACTGCCTCCTAGCCTGGTTGCCCTCAACTGCCCCCTTCTGTTGGCCTGGTCACCCCAAACTGTCCCCTCTACAGGCCTGGTCACCCTCACTAATCCCCCTGCCAGTCTGGTCATATGCAGCCATCTTGTGAGGGCATGAGGGTTAATTTGCATATTACCTCATTTGATATAGGATTCTGTTTCTGGAAAACAGAGCAGACTACACACAAGTAGTCTACATAAGGTGGGGCAAAAATAGGTTTACAGTTGTATGTGAAATAAAGTTTATTCTTGTATTGTTATTTATTAATTATTGTATTATTTTCCATGTGAAGATTCTTGAAAGATTGCATGAATTGGGCCACTAGTTATACACCTGTTTTGTAGCTGGAAGGTAAGCATTATATTCTGAGATTTGAACACCATTTTTAAAAAATAGATTGGAAGGAAAAGAAGAAAGGAGTTTGGAATTGGCAGACGATCATAACTAAGAGCAGACCAACCCACAATTAGTCCCAATGTCCTGAGGGCAGGGCAGATATAATGGTGACTTTTAATGGTTATCTCAGCAGAGCGTTCTCAGATGGGCAACATGCAAACATGGGAAGCGGATCCTACAGAATCAGGAGTGGGAATACTTAGGCGGGTTAGTTTTTTCCACATGCCAATGGTCCTGGGATTGGGTCCAGAGCACTAGCAAGTATGTGAATTCTGGAATCTGGAGCAAAGTCAAAAGATCCAGTTGTGCAGAACTGTAGAGAGAAGTGAAAGTGGGTGGCAGGAGAGCTAGATAGATCTTTCTGTTGTAGGCAGATTCCTTCCCTTCAACAACTCTTCATCTCTCTCTCTCTCTCTCTCTCTCTCTCTCTCTCTCTCTCTCTCTCTCCCTCTCTCTTCTTTTGAGCAATTATTTTCCTGTATTGCAATATGCCATTGAACTCTGATGCAAATATAATCTTCTTTTAAAAATATTTTTATTCATTTCAGAGAGGAAGGGAGAAGGAGAGAGAGAGAGAAACATAAAAGATGAGAGAGAATCATTGATAGGCTGCCTCCTACATGCACCCTACTGGGGATCGATCCTGCAACCAGGCATGTGCTCTTGACCGGAATGAAACTCAGCACCCTCCAGTCCACAGGCCGATGTTCCATCTACTGAGACAAACCAGCTAGGGCTAAATATAATCTTGATACAACAAATTACCTTTTCCTGATCATACTTACATGAGCATATTAAATTATATGTCAAAGGGAGATACTAGGTGACCCTAATCTAGTTACATGAGCCAATTGAAATGGAATATATCTTTTTCTAGCTGGTAGTAGAAAAGGAAAAAAAAAGACAAATAGATTCAAAGTCTGAGAAGGATTCAGGATTCAGAGCACCATAGCTCTCTTGTGTGTGTAAGAAGCCACATGACAAGAAATGCAGGGGCCTCTAGAAGCTCAAAGTGGCACCTGCTGACAACCAGCAAGGAAATGACTACAGTTCTACCAATGCCAGGAATGGCCAGAATAAACTTAGAATCAGATTCATCCCCAAAATTAGGGGTAAGAGCTCACCCTGAATGACACCTTGATCTTGGCCTATGAAATCATGAACAAAAAGCCTAGTCAGATCCACCTGGATTTCTGGCCCATGAAAAGTGAAGGCAATAAAGGATATATATATTTTTTAAGCCAGTACGTTTATGGTAACTAGTTACATAGCAATAGAGGAGTGATAGAGTCTACAATATGCTCTGTATGAAGTTTTCAAAAATGATTTCTTCTTTTGAGATGATCACAGGGTAATAAACAAGAGAGATGCATGAGCACCAAATGTAATTACAATGTATTACTTACAATGATAGAAGTTGTTTATAAAATACTATGGGGATGAAGCTATGAGGTGGCAAGTTCTGTCCAGGGAAATCAGGAGAGACCTTTCAGAGCCTGTGTTTGTTGGATTCCGTAATGAAAAAATAATATGTACCAGGGACAAACAATATCGCCAGGCAGGAGAGACACACATTCTTAATGCATGAATATTCAAAACCTTGCAAAACTGATGGAAGGCATAAAAAAGGTCGGCTTCAATTTCATAAGAAATTAACTAGTTTAAGTGTGAATATACTTTAATGTCTGAAGAAATAACTCAGCCTCAGAATATCCATTTTATCACATGGCAAAGAGATTTCCTCCAGGCATGATCTGGCCAAGCAGTGCTAATCATCATTGAATAACTTAATAAATTGCTATGATGTATTTATCTAATAGTTTCTCTCGAGCAGGAAAGTAAGTTTTAAGCTTTGAAAACTTCTCTATCAGGTAAAATTAGATTTACCTGGGAGTGACTCAAACCCCAAATAGCAGCAGCCATAAGAGGATGAGGCAGGCAGGCATTTATTTGTCGGCTGTGTAAAAATCTTGAGGTTGGCAAATTTACACAATTAGATGGAAGTGGCAATGGTGGCTTCATGGTGTCAGGGATATTGGTCTTTGTGACTCAGAAACATGTGTGCCATATATTTTCAGGGTTATTTCATGATTCACTTGTCTGTCAGAATTCCAGAATTTATATTGTATTATCTCTATCCAGTGGGAAGGAGTCAGAATGATTATTCTAATCATCCTTTCACATCCCGGTAAGCTTATTATTCAGGCAATGCACATATCACTTTCACCTATAAGTTATTGATCAGACCTTATTCACAGAGTCACTGGCTGCACAGGAGGCCGGAGAATGTAATACTATTTCAGATAGGCTCACGCAGCATAAGAAGTCACAGATTCTATTACTGTACAATATAAATGTTATGCACCTTGTGTAGTTATCAACCAAGAGTCAGCACACATATGTTTTCTTTATGTTTTAAACCTATTTACTTTAAGGAAAACTGAGTTTTTAGGACCATAGTGCTATTTGGAGATACTATTAAAACACAATTTCCCACATTTCTTAACTTCAAGTGAAAATAGGTAATTTAACAATGAAATTGGGAGAAAGGGAGTGTACAAAGAACTACACTTATACATAGGCTAAATAATAGTTATTCATTTTTAAAAGGAGAGCATACCATATATTTTCTAGGATATAGTGTTATTCCCTCACTTTTAAGCACCGTACATTCAGAAAAACCATTTTAAAGCCCAAAATGCCTAACTTGTATAACAATTAGAGTGTATGAGTTTTAAGAAGACCCTGAATAAGAATTTTAAAATGGTTTTTACAGCTTCCAAAACTAAAATAATTTTGCAAGTTTAACTTGACTGGAGTCGGGAAAAACTTACTCATGAGAACTTGAGTGAGCGTAATACATAGGCAGGTAGAGTTTTTTTTTGTTTTGTTTTGTTTTCAGGTAGCTATTCCTTATTTAGAACTTGGGGAGTATAAGTATGTGTCATTCAATAGTATTGGTTGTGTTCCTCAGCAAAGAATGGGGTTGGAAATAAAAAGCTATCCCTTAATAGTCTTGAAAAAAATCTCCACCTCACAACCATAAAAGCTGTGGGAATCAGAAGCTTAGCAGTCACTGGAAGGAGCAAATGGGATTTTGAGCTCCTCAGAAAGCTCACGTTTCAGACAATTGTTACTCTTTGATCTTTGTGGAAGCTTCCTAATTTGTTATTTTACTTGTTTTTATTTCAGTTTGTGGTTATTCAACCTGCCTCAGAGCTCACTCAATGCTGAAAGCCCTATCCTTGGGGCATTTGTAAAAAAATGACAATAATAATAAAATAAACTAGTAGCAATTGTTTAACATTGTAGATGACTGAAGCTGCTATAGTAATAGAAACAGACAGGGAGTTAGCCAATTGTTTTAAAAAGAAAATCTTGGGAATGAGAAACAAAATGCAGAGATTCATGAAATAGATGATAACATCATGATTCAATAATATGCTACCTGTAAAAGACATACTTTAGAGCCAATGACAAAAAGAGATTGAAAGTAAAAGGATGGAAAAGATATATAATAAAAATAGCAAATAAAGAGAAAATGGCTTATTAATATTTGACTTAAATGACTTTAAGGAAAACATTATTATTGAAGATAAAGAATTATATTAGTAACAATAATGACTTCATCAGGAAGACATAGCATTATAAACATATAGACACTAATCAATAAAGACCTAGAACACATGAAGTAAAAACTCACAAAATTAAAAGGAAAATAGACAATCTAACTGTATAATAGTTTTCAAACTTAGTACCTCATATCCAATATCAGATAGAACAACCAGATAGAAGAGCAACAAGGAAATAAAAAATATGAACTGTAGTATGAGACAACTAGATCTAACAGACATCTAAGGAACACTCCATCCATCAAAAACAAAATAAACATTCTTCTCAAGTGTACATGGAATATCTTCCATGATATATCCTATATTATGCCATACAACAAGCCAGAGTAAATTTAAAAAGATTAAAACCATACAAAGTGGGTACGTTAACCACAATGGGCTGGAATTAGAAATTAAAAATAAAAATACATTAGGAAAATTTTCAAGTATATGGAAATTAAATTATACACTCCTAACTAACCTAAATAACAAATTGATCCAAGGAGAAATGGAAAGGATAACTAAAAATATGTTGAAATGAAAGGAAATAATAATATAAGGTGCCAAAACTTATGGAATGCAGCTAAACGAGTGCTAGGGGGGAATTTATAGCTATAAATACTTACATTAAAAAGTTAGAAAGACCTGAAATCAATAACATAATCTTAAGAAAGTAAAAAAAATAAATAAAACTAAACCCAAAGTAAAAAAAGAAAAAGAAAAAAAAAGAAATAATAATGATGAGAGGGTAAATAAGTAGAAAAAAAAAATGAACCAAACTCAAATTTGGTTCTTTGAAGAGATCAGCAAAATTGATAAGGCTTTAGCTAGATTGACAGAGAAAATAATACAGAAGACTTGAATTACTAAAGTCAGGAATTACAAAGAGAACATCACTTCTGACATTATAAAAATAAATATAACTATTAGTATATAAGAGAACACGATGAACATCTGATACAATGAAAGGAACCAAATTATATAAAAATACAAACAACTAAAATTCAAGGAGAAATAGAAAATATGAGTAGCCCCTAAACAATTTTTTTAAAAAGTACATTAAAACATTTCCACAAAAAATCTAAACTTCACGGATGAATTCTACCAAATATTTTAAGAATAAATGTCAATCCTTCACAATCTCTCTAAAAAATATCAAAGGAGAGAACAATTAATTGATACCAAAACCAAAGCCATGATTTAAAAAAGAAAAAAAGAAAGCTAGAGACCAAGCTCCCTTATATATGTCAACATAAAATCTTCCACAGAATGCTAGTTAACAGAATCCAGCAACATATAAAAAGGATTATATATAGTGACCAAGTGGGATTCATCTAGGGACCTCAAGGTTGTTTTGACATGTGAAAATCAATGGACCATATCATTTTAATACAATAAAGAACATAAAGCACATGATAATCTCAACAGATGTGGAAAATAATTTGACAAAATCAATACTCTTTCAAGACAAAAATAATCAGTGACTTAGAAATAGAGTAAAAATTCTAGGAAAACTCACAACTGACATAATACTTAATGGGGAAAGATTGAATGCTTTTTCCCTCAAGATCAGAAATAAGACAGGGATGCCTACTCTCCCCACTTCTTTTAACATTGTACTGGATGTCCTAGCCAGGGCAATCAAGTGAGAAAAAGGAATAACATACAAATTGAAATGGAGAATTTATAAAGAGCATATATGTTCATCTAATCACCATGGTATACATCTGAAATTAGTACAAAATAATATTGAATATATTAGTAAACTGTGATTGGAGAAAATATTAAAAATTTCCATTCTCTGATGACAGTTAGGCAAGAAAAGAAATAAAAAGATAGCTAGACTAAAAATCAAGGAGTAAAACTACCTCTATTTTCAGATGACGACTTTATCCTAAAGAAGCTATGAAAAAGTGCTAGAATTAATGATTACCTATTTCAGCAAGGTTTCAGGATATAAGGTCAATATATAAAAATCCATACTAGCCATGAACATTCTGGAAATAAAATTGAGAAAACAATCTTATTTAAAACAGTATCAAAATAAACTGTATGAACAAATTAAACAATAGGCTGCAAAAGGTCCACAGTAAAATCTACAGAACATTTTGGAATAAAATTTAGAAAGAAGTGACTAAATGGAAAGACATCCCATGTTCATAGATCAGAAAATGATATCTTAAAGATGACATTATTCCCCAAGTTGATCTACAGGTTCAATGCATTTTGGGGGCAGAAATGGAAAAGCTGGAGTTAAAATTCATATAGAAATGCAAGGAACACAAATAGGTTTAGTATGTGAAAAAACAATGCTTTATAAATGGAAATAATCATATTTTGGAGAATTCTCCTGTACTCTGATTCTATCCCCACCTAAGAAGCCTTTAGGGTTGAGACTGGCAATTTTTCAAGGACGAATAAATATAAAATGGCCATGCTTTTCCTCCTTCTCTACTGAATCCAAAGTGTGTACAGGTTTGGTTCAGGGACAAAAGGCAAGTGCCTGGTATAAAACAAAACAGAAATATTTTAAATTAGGACACAGGGACCTCTATGGTACGTTTACAAAATACCTGCCCCAGGAGGTCTCCCTGAGATGAATTGACATGCCCTTCTCAACATGGGAGACTTGAACATAGCATTTTGAGTTTTAAAATGTCTCCTCATGCTCTGCAGTTCCTCTGAGCAGCCCAGTGGGAACAATGCAGGCTGCTGCCTCTGAATTTAACCGACAGAAATGAATAATGCTCAGTCAGAGCAACGACCTGCATTGTGTCAGATGCCATGCTCCGCACAGCCTCCTCTCTATGGGATGGCCAGACAGCGTGCAGTGCCACAGAGCACAGGTGAGCAGCTGGGGAAAAAAATCAGAGCAAGCTGTGGTTGCTTCACAATCCTGCCAGGAGAGATGAATGTGAAGATTCACAGTCCTGGAAAAACATAAGGGATAAAATGTATTGTAATAGACGCTGAGTGGGTATCATTGCTTACAAGTCTGTTTCTGATGGAAGTATCTTTTTAAAATATATTTTTATTGATTTCAAAGAGGAAGGGGGATGGTAAGAGATAGAAACATCAGTGATGAGAGAGAGTCACTGATCGGCTGCCTCCTACACAGTCCCCAATGGAGATTGAGCCCACAGCCTGGGAATGTGCCCTGACTGGGAAATCTCAACTACTGAGCAACACTGAGCAGGCAGGAAACATCTTTATCTATGTACTGCTAGTTTTTAAAGCCAGATGTGACTTAGGTGCAGAGAAGAGAAAATGCTGTGACTATGAGACTGGACTTGGAGGGAGATAAATCCTGGCTTGGGTCCTAGGTCTGGAACATGAGGAGGCAAAGTAACATGGCAATATCCCACAGCTACTACGATTCACTTTCAGCAACTGCAAGAGGCTGATAACAATGGCGATCTTTCACAGACTTGCTGTAGAAATTAAATTGTCTAATGCATGTAAAGTATATTTTTACCATAAATGATATATTAATTTTAGCTTTTATTAAGTATGAAGTTGATTTTTACTTCACATCAATATGCTAAACAGCCTCCATAGATATCCCAACTCTTGGGCCCATTTCTTCACTAGGTAGGGAATGTGTTGAAAGAGTGATAAAGAATTATTCCTCAGAAGTTACCCTAGACCTGGAATATGACTAATATCTAAGATAAGCATGTCAAACTCATGGCCTGCGGGCTGCATGTGGCCCACAAGGAATATTTTGTGACCAAGACAATATAATGGTACGTAAGAAACATTTGAATAAAAATTTTGCAACTTAATTTTTATAATATTCTGTTATACATAATTATTAATAATGAACTATAACATTTGGTAATGACTGAGTACTATAATAATGTTGCATTTATTTCCCTTACATGCCTTATGCATCTTACGTGCACCATTCCTCTCCACTAATATTGGTGGCAAATATTTTAGTAGCTGATTGCTACATCATTAGATCTGGACTAACTTGTTTGGTGTGCACAATAGTAACTATTTGGCTTTTGGAGAACAAGAAAAATAGGTTTGTTTGCATTATGGTTATTAATTTGTGCTGTTATTCAGTGTCTGATGAGCTAATATTAAAAATATTAATTTTTATTAAAATGTATTATTGTATGTTAATAATTTCTTATTTATTTCTGCCTTATGTTTTCAGCATGTCTCTATAGAGTAAACCTATGTTTCAATAAATGGAAGCTTTTGCTTTTTTGTAGCCCACATAAACTTAAACCTTGTTTATTTGGCCCGTGTTAGCTTTTCAGTTTGACATGCTTGATCAAAGACCATTATTTTTATGAAAATGAATTAACATGGATCAAAGAAGAGAAAATATATTAGACTTACATAATTACTAGACTCGTAGAATATACACATCCTCAACTAGAATGGAGAATTCTAGTTGAGGATGTGTATATTCTATGAGTGTTCAAACCTATTTTGAAATATTACTCTTGTAAGGAGGTCATGTGGCTGTGTGTTTGTGTGTGTGTGTGTGTGTATGCATATTTTGTTTGTGTGTGTGTGTTTGGGGGGATCATTATGAACTACCAATGGGTTGGCCATGATTATTTTATATTGCTAATTTTTTAAAGATAAGGAAAGTAAGGATAATGGGTTTACACTATTCACCAAATAGCAAATAGTTTTCAATGATCTATGTATCTTGAAGCAAAGTCTTATGGTTCTCAGCTTATTGAGTTTTACTTGAGGCTGCATAGAAGTAAGAAAAGAAAGATTGAACACTGATCATGGTAGCTTCCAAAGGAAAGTAGGATCTTCACAATTCTCATTGTGACAAATAGAGGAAAATTAGGAGAAACTCCTTTCAACTACCCAATAAAGACAAGAGTTCTTATTTTTTTCATGTCACTCTCTGCCAGTGTGCATATAAGACAGCTGGACAAAGTCATCCTGCAGAGAACTTGATCTCTGCTTGTTCCAAAGAAAGACATAAATTGAACCATTGGGAAAGAAATAAAGCCATCAGGCTCAACTGTGATGGCTTTTTAATGAGATTGTTTGTACTAGGCCAGCAGGTAACTTTGGTGCTGAGTCAAACCCAAGAGAAAGATGGTGAAAGATCAAAGGACAGGGAAAGAGAAAGGTGAAGCAGGAACTTGGAGCTGGCAGCTGGCCAAGAGGCTACAGAAAAGGAGCTAAATTATGCATCTTATTGAATACATTTTATTAAAAGATCATTTCTAGGCAAACATCCCAAAACAAATGTGACTATTTGTTAAGCGTCCTGTAGTTCTGAGCAGATTTAATGCATGACAATTTTCTCATAATGGGATTGTTGTGTTTGTTGAATTTCATCTCTTTATAACGTCTTATGAATTGTAATTCTGTGGGGATTTTATATAGGCTTAATTTTGCCCATCATTTGGGGTAACAGACTCAAAAATGAATAAATAAAGAGTGAGGATGACATAGAAATGGGAAGAATGTGTTCAATGAAAAAATCTTTAAGCTTTTGGTTGGCATTTGCAAAAAACAAAACAAACAAAAAACAACAACAACAAACAAACAACAACAACAAAAGACAAATAGAGCACAAGTATTTCCTCTTATTCATTCCTTTATTTTAATAAACTAGAGGCCTAGCACACGATTAAATTGTGTGTGTGTGTAGGGTCTTCTAGGCCTAGCCTGCCATCAGGGCCATGTCCTCTACCCTGCTGTGTCTGGTTGCACCCTCTGTGGAGACTGCCAGTGCCCTGGGGGTGGGGTTGGGTAGGGAGGGCCCAAGAGGTGCTCCAGCACTTCCAGGTGACTGGTTATTTGGTTGTTCCACCATTATGGCATCATGACCACAGGCCTTTTATGATACAGATATTTAAACATCTCTTTTATACTGGGGTTTGAACTCTAGATCCTTTTTCACAAAGATGAAAAAGATTTCTGACATCAAGAAGTATAGTTTTAGGAAGAGAAAAACATAACAGGTGAAGGCTGAGTTATATAGATAGAAGTATCGGGTAGTGTGAGACATAAAGGAAGACATGATTATTCTCCTTAGAAAGTGACGGGAAAGGCAAGAGAGGTTTCCCAAAAGGAAATCATGATGAGGGCATTCCTGATAGAGAAATAGAGTGAACAAAATCACTAGGCAAGATAGAGATTACCCTGGTGGTTTGGGGAAACAGAAATAGCTCAGAATGATTGAAAAATAAAGGAAGGGGAGAGGAAGTGAATGTAGCCCTAGTAATGACTGCTGAGAGGGGACAGATACTTGATTGCTTTATATACCACTAGAGGTCCAGTGCACAAAATTCGTGCACACGGGGGTGGGGGGTCCCTCAGCACAACATGCACCCTCTCTAATCCAAGACCCCTCAGAGGATGTCCAACTGTCAGTTTCGGCCTGATCCTGTGGACATTGTTCTCAAAATCTGGGACCACTGGCTTCTAACTGCTCACCTGCCTGCCTGCCTGCCTGATCACCCCTAACTGCCTCTGTCTGTCAGCCTGATCACCCATAACTGCCCTCCCCTGCCAGCTTGATCACCCCTAACCACCTCTGCCTTGGCCCCTGCCTCTGTGGCTTTGTCTGGAAGGAGGACCAGATGGCAGGAAGATGTCTCGTCTATCTGGTCTAATTAGCATGTTACCCTTTTATTAGTATAGAGGTTAAGGAATTTGAGAAACCATTGAAATATTTTAAAGTAGAAGGACAACACAACCTTTGGTATACTGAAAATATTAATTTTGGGAGTAATGTGAAAGATGAGCTGAAAAGTAACATGAAAAGTAGAGGTACAAATTAGGTTTAGTTCCATAACCAAGATGAGAGGTGATATTGATTAAGGCATTAGCATTGTGCTAGAGAGGAAAATAATATGAGCTATAATAGACTGAAAGACAATAGAATTTGTGGTATGTGAAGAAACATTGAATGTAAATGGTGGAGTGTAGAAAAAACTGAAGTCTCCAGCTTAGGTGTCAGGGTAAGGATTATGAATCTCCAAGCTGGTGAAGCACAATATACTGATTATATATATATATATATATATATATATATATATATATATGTAAAAAATACATTGGAGGAAAGTATTACAGATATTAACTGTGGTAATCAATAAGTGATGAAGTTATAGATTATATTGTTCATTTCATTGGATTTTAAAGTACTTTTCCCAAAAGTAAATATGAGTAACTCTTAGTACAGGAACAAATACAATAAATGTTCTGTTAATAATTGCAAGTGGGATAAAAAGAAGTTCCTATAAAATATTTGTAAGGCTTGTCTTTGATAGTGTTATCAACTAGAAAAATAAATAACAACAACAAACAACATCCCCCAAAGAGCAACAATGACAAAAACTAAATGAAAGTGTTAAAACATATGTATTGGCTTTTGAATAATAATGCCATTTTTTTCTAGTTTTTTACACTTGTATTCTACTTCCCAAACTATATGAATCTACAAAATAAATACCCTGTTTTCCCGAAAATAAGACAGTGTCTTATATTAATTTTTGCTCCCAAAAATGCACTATGTCTTATTTTCAGGGGATGTCTTATTTTTCCATGAAGAAGAATACAGTACACATTTATTGTTAAATGAAAATAAAGGAAATTTATTACCTGTATACGGTACGGTAGTACGGTAGTTGTCAACACAAACCAGACAAACTGTGAGTCCTATAGTATCAAGAATTTACCATTTATTCAATGACAATCATGTCATCATCTTCCGGAACATCATCATAACAATCCAATTGCTGAATTTCCTGGTGAATTTCTTGTGACTCCATTTCTTTCAGAATCAGTGGACCAAATCTCTCATGTTTAGCAATAGCACTGTCTTTAAATGAGTACTTCTTGTCAAGGTAGCCTGCTCGCAGTGCATTTGCAATGCAACTGTCAGTGATTTTCTCCCATGAATTCTTCATCCAAGTCACAACTTCTTGCAGTTTAGGTTTCACCAAGTTTCCATGCTGATTTCTCTCCATTCACACAGCAGTGACATCAGAACTCCGTGTAATGTCACTGGTTGCTTGGCCCTAGCGACCATTTTATGGTAAATTAATTTTCATTCTGAGACAGAGCCTGGGGGCCTTATTTTCGGGGGGATACCTTATATTTCACTTAGAAGGAAACCTGTAAGTAAGTCTTATTTTCGGAGGATGTCTTATTTTCGGGGAAACACGGTACCATGGTTGAGAAAAACATTAAAGCTTACTATATATAAAAAGCAATTGTCTAGAAAAGGGATACACTGAACTAGAGAAAGGATACCACTTACTTTCATGGCCCACTGATACCTCCTGGATGTGTGGTTTAGAATTAATAACATTGTTTTGAAGCTTCTTAAATTCTTCAGGAGTGAGAGATACTGCCAATAGTTTACATTCACAAGATGTCTTATATTGTATACGTAACCATCAGTCTTTCGTGCACATGTTGTATGTATTTGTGCACACAGATCTTGATGCCCTTTACTAGCTTGGTGTCCTCCAAAATTCTTTAGTGTGGCAGTTATTTGTTAATATCTTAAATGTAATTCATCAATTGTTGCCCCTTTAAAGTTCAAGGCATCTGATCATTGTTCCTTGGATTTGGACTGAACCTTTATTTTTTCAAAGTCCTGAAAATTAGCAAAAACCCTTAGCGCTGGAACTTAAGATTTACTGCTTTCTGAAGACATCTTTAGGCAGAAAAAAAAATCAACAGCTGACCTTAATATGCTCTCATTTCAAAAAGGCAATTGAGTGCTTTTACACCATTTACTAGTAAACCTATATTGCCCTCTGAGAATCCTGGCTATCATTTAGAAATTCCCCTTATGTTTTTGGGTTATTCTTTAGTATTGCTTCCACTCATAAGTACAGTAATTCATTCTTTAGAAACTGTTGCAGGTATGAATGATTAAAAACTTGAATCAGGGCTGAACATTTGACTAGAATTTAATGCTACCCTGTTTCCCCGAAAATAAGACAGTGTCTTATATTAATTTTTGCTCCCAAAGATGCGCTAGGTCTTATTTTCAGGGGATGTATTATTTTTCCATGAAGTAGGTCTTATTTTTGTAGGGTGTTTTATTTTCGGGGAAACGTGGTATTATGTTCCTTCTTAAGACTTCAATCCTTTTCAATTTTGATATCAGTTTTCTTTAGTTAGGAGTGGCCCATCCTCCCTGTTCTGTACCTCTCCTGGGAAGTAAGTGGAGGAAGCACTCATGGATTTAAATTCCCATGGGAAAGCTCAAGGATTTAGATCTGAGCTGCACAGCACAAACTGGCCCTTCCCATCTTATCTTTTTCTAAGTACCTTAGTGTTTTTTTTTTTCTTTTTTCCTCTTGGCTCAATGCCTGTTTCAATGTTGGGATTCCTGGGCGCTCCTGGGACTCAGAGATGATAGGATATGATCATACTCTAGTGGCAAGTAGACAGATAAAACTACTTACTTGCACATTTGCTAGGAGGACTTAGGAGGGAAGATGCACTTTCTGAATACATTTGACCCAGGGGAACCATAATGAAGAGCCGTAGGTGGCACTGGATGACTTTAGGATGAACCATCCATCTCTGTAGAAGGCATTTTGATGGGATGAGGACAGTAGCTAAGAGACCAATTGAACTTTTGAAACAGCTTGCATCTGGGCCTTCTATTCCATGTTCTTATTTTATGATTTCCCACCCAAGATTAAAGTTCAGGACACATATTTTATTATATTTAAAAGAGTAGATTGAGACTTAGGCTCAAAGAATTTCTGGGTTGTGTGAGAAAATGAGCAGAGGAGAGAAAGATTGAAACACATCTTTTTATATCTCCTTCAAACAGTACAGTCTGTAACATCCTGAAGGTTCATGAGGTTCTTCTTTGCTTATAATTGCCTCCAAAGTGTAGATCAAGAAGATAAGCACTTTGGCATAAAGTGTAGATCAAGAAGATAAGCACTTTGGCATAAAGAAGAAATTGCCTACAGGATAAAAATGGGGCACAATTTAGGTTTGGAAAGCTTGGCTTTGAATTTTGTCTCTGCCACTAATTGGCTGTGTATTTCTAGCAGAGACACTATAGCATAGGGATAGAAGAGAGACAATGTCTTCCTGAGGTTTAAATAAAAGTATTTAAAATATGTTATAATTAAAGATAACACTTCATACCTTAGGATTTAAGATATAGTCAAGTTAGTCTTGTCATGGTTATGGTTACAATGTCATAAATAAATGTAATCTTAATAAATCAAACTCAGTAAACTCCAGTTTTTCAACTTCAACCAACCTGAGGCTAGGTTGCCTCTATTTTCCTAAGTGATATCTTGTTATTGATATTTTAATAGAGCTTCACACCGTTAATATGCTTCAGAAAGTTTCTCAGAGACATTTAATCCATGACTAGTTTTCAGTAGAGATTGTGATTAAGTTGTCTTTGCTATGGCTGGAACACCTCCAGATTGCCACCATCATAAATATTGTTGCCCATTCAAAGCAGTCTGAATGTTTGCATACATGCCACTGAAATGCACTGCCCTTAAAACTTCTTCAGACCAGACACAAGTTGTTCCAAGTTAGATGTGGAAAAAGTAAATTAGCAAGTGTTTAGCATTTGTCTAGGCGTGGGGAGCACTGCTGTGTAAGGATAAAAAGCTCAAAACTTTTCTTGCTCACCTGGCTGAATTCTACTGAGTTATGGAAAGGAAAAGTTAGAAGAAAGTTGTCTCTTTGAATGTAGAAAACACTGGTTAAATGTAAAATGTATAGACTGTGTGTTAAAGAAATAATGATAAACATATTAAAAAATGCATAAGCATTGCTGAATTCGCAAGGCAAATTTTAAAATTGCACCCTAGAGGACAGTGACTTACCCCTTGACTTGGTCATCATTTAAAAAAATATATATTTCATTGATTTTCCACAGAGAGAAAGGGAGAAGGACAGAGATCTAGAAATGTTGATGAGAGAGAAACATTGACCAGCTGCCTCCCACATACCCCCTACCTGGGATGTGCCCACAACCAATGTACATGTCCTTGACGGGAATTGAACCTGGGACCCTTCAGTCCACAGACCGATGCTCTATCCACTGAGCCAAACCGGTTTTCACTGGTCATCATTTTATAGCAATTCCCCTACTTCTGGGTGATTGATTAGGGCAAATCCACAGTTCCCATATTTTTGGCTACTGCAAACTTCGCATCTCACACATTCCAAATTGCACCTCTACAAGCTGTTGTAAGCCTTTATTCCTCTGAATAACTCCCCAGAGTGCTCCTAAGAGAGTTTGGCCTTAATTAATGACATGCGATTTCTATTAAATAGTTTTAGGGGATTGTGGATCATTAAGCACATAAACTTTCATTAATCCTTTCACTATGTGATTGTAGTGGTACTTGAAAAAGTGAAGACTTTTCCTCTCTGTTTTAGAAACTATGAAAAGATAATGCCAAAGATTCTAGAACGAGGGAAAAGGAAGGATTCAGGATTTTGTTTCTGGTTTATAGGTGTTACAACTGTACTAGGACAATTTATCTTCTAGAATCTAACAGCTTTTATGAGTTTTGACCGTAATTAAGCACATTATCCAGCTTTGAATAGAGTGCCTTCTCAAGCTTCTACAAGCCAGTTTCCATTTCCTGAGGGCAGAACATTTCTTTTTCCTTTACTCAATGAAGCACATCTGTGTAGTATTGGTTTATCAAACCAGCAGGGTTCCAGGAGGAAATATGAATGTATCTCAAACTGGGTCGTTTTCTGAGATTGTAGTAAAGGGGACCATCCATAAAGGTGTGGACAGAATACAGCAAAGGAATACAGTATGTGTGTTGCCCTGTTACTCAGGAGAGAGTAACAGGGCAACACACATACTACCCCCTGAAAGGGTAGTTACTAGCCGAGAGGGGGAGAAAAAGAGAGAGAGAGAGAGAGAGAGAGAGAGAGAGAGAGAGAGAGAGAGAGAGAGAGAGAGAGAGAGAGAGAGAGAGATATTACTGTACCTGGAAAGTATGCAGAAGATGGAGAATAAACAGGGTAATATACGGACTAAATTACTCTCTCTTTCCCCGGTTCTCCAACTCCTACAGGTGCCTCCCATCAGCAGAACGGACCAGAAGCCAGTAACAATTGAGCCTATCAAAGCAGCCCATATAAGCAAGCCAGCCTCCCAGAGCAGAGCAAGCTAGAGAGTGGAGCAGAAGCGACAAACTGAAGATATTCAGCATATCCGGTGAGTATATTTTGATCTCCCCAGCCACTGCCGACAAGGCTGGGGGCACTGACAGTGTCTTGGATACTGGGCTGGGGAGTTCTATAATTTTGATCTCATTACTGCAAAGTTGAGTTTGGTAGTCAGCTAGTCTCTTAGAGTCAAAATGAAAGAGTTTGAACTAGTTCTTAGTTCTTGTCCAATGGCCACGTGCTGGTTAATCTTAGAGGCCCTCCCCTTCCCCAGTCCCATTCTCAGCAGAGCTTTGTCCTGCTCTGTGTTCTGGGAGACTGACCTCTGCTGATTGCCCCTTAGGACTCCCTGACTTCTGGCTTCTGGTTGAGGTTTGGTAATGGGAAGCTCTGGCTAATGGACATATGTTTGTGTGTTTCTTTTCTACAAAATAGTGAACTCCAAGAGGTAAAGATTGTTTGTTTTTGTTTTTGTTTTTTTTTTTGTTTTTAATAAAAGGCTATATATGTTACAATAGGTATAAAACTAAATAATTGATTGTCTGGTGGCTCATAAATATGTCTGAGCTTTATCCCAAAGCAAATTCTCAAGTCAATTATGAATGGTGCTGCAGGGAGGGGTTTATTTTCCACAATTATTCATTCACTCAACAAATATTAACTGGCATCCCTACCCTCTCTGTGTCATTCCTAGATCTAGTAATTGCAGGTGTGGTGGAGAATTAACCAGACAGAGCACTTGGCTTGAAGGCATTCAGAGGATAACATGGTGATGAGAGAGTTTGGTCTTTGGACCCCAGCAGATGTGATTCAAGGCCTGGTCTTATATGACACTGATATATATATATATATATATATATATATATATATGCACATACTTAACTTAAATAACTTTCCAATGCTTAGTTTTTATCTATAAAAATGGAGATATTAATATTTTATGTTTCTTATGAGAATTGAGATAAACTAAATAAATCACTTATGACAGTGCTGGCTATATAGCTAGAGGTCACTAGATATTAACTGCTATGATTATTCTAGTGCAGCAATTTTCAACCTTTTTCATCTCATGGGCACACATAATTACTAAAATTCTGCAGCACGCCAAAAAAAGTATTATATTTTTTGCCAATCTGACAAAAAATAGACAAATAGGCATTTTTTTTATTCACAATGGATATCTATTGTTGTGTTGGCTGCTATCATCTTTTTATTTGGCAATTTAAGGGAAATGATCTAAATGATCAGGTATAGCATGTTTTAGAATTTCTTGTGGCACACCAGTTGAAAATTGCTACTCTAGTGTACTTCATCGGGAGATGAAAGGGAATGAGGCATATTAATGGTGCCAATCAAGTGGCACTGGCCTCCAAAAGAAGCCAGTTGGAAAAGAATTTATCCCAAGAGAAGGGACAAGCAAAATGTTTGTTGGCCCAATGAGGAAATCTTATTCTCAGAACATAGGCAATATTGAGCATGTCATGATATTTATCCCTGAGACTGGCCTGTCAGCCCAATCATTATGGCCCCATGTTGGAATCCTATGGAGCATATGGATGGAGGAAAAAGGTAACAAAACACTTGCTACCTCTCTCAGTGAATGAACTCAAAGGAGGAGAGAGAAATTTTTCCCAATTCTCTTACTTCCCTGTAGTAGACTGCCTAATAAGTGCAGAAAACCACCTCGAGGTGCACAGAGACATTCAAGAAGGTAGAAATTACTAGAAGATTGAGATTAGGCCAGAGAGGTCCATTTCATGTCCCCTTTGGTGGATCCTGGTAATCTAAAAAATGTTTTTAATGCCAAAACATAGTTTAACAGTTGTACAGTACAATTATTAATTTTAACATATTAATAATAATGTAAAATAATTCTGGTATGCAAAAGTTAATTCTAAGGTTTATGGAAAGCAATAACAGTGCAAAGTGATAAGGGGGCCCATTATTAGGACATAGTTTTAAATTATCCTTTCATTTAGTCCTGTGAGTCTCTCTCCCTGATTGCAGCAATATTCATTTAGACATAACATCAACATTTTGGCTTGGAATTCCTTTATGAATGTGGAGCACACTCTAAACGGTCCTCCTCCCATTTTCTCCCTCTCCTTCCCCAGTGCAAAGAAGCAGTCTTAACTGTGGTGTCGCAATAGATGGCAGGAGCAAGAGCAGCCATAGACACAGGTGATTAGTTTATTTACTCACAGATGGTTAGCCTGTTAAATCTCTATTCCACATGTGGTGCCTATAATATAGTAAGTGTTTAATATCTCTACTCTTTCATTCTCACATTTATTTCTTAGCTTAGAACTGGATTCCTTCCCAGTCATTCTTCTGAAACTCTTTATTAACATCATGAGTGACCCATTACTTGGCAGACCAATGGCATATACTACTAGATCATTTAATCTATTTTTTAAAATATATTTTATTGATATTTTTACAGAGAGGAAGAGAGAGGAATAGAGAGTTAGAAACATCGATGAGAGAGAATCATTGATCAGCTGTCTCTTGCATACCCCCTGCTGGGGATGTGCCTGCAACCAAGATACATTCCCTTGACCGGAATCAAACCCGGGACCTTTCAGTCCGCAGGCCGAAGCTCTATCCACTGAGCCAAACTGGTTTTGGCTATTTAATCCGTTTTTAATACTCCCCTTTTCTTTGGTTTCCTGAACACCTTTTCTGATCACAACCACTGATCTTTCTATTCAATTTGTCCTACTTTCTCCTCTACCCTCTAACACTAGGTCTGCATTCCTCAGTAGTCCATTCTGGGTACTATATTGTTCCAAATCTATGCTCTTTTTTTCCTAAGGTACATTATTAAACCAATAGTTACAACTCTTTTATATGACTCACAAATCCATTTTACATCTCCAAACACAAATTTTCTACTGAGCTCCATACCCACATATCCAACAATCTTTGTCTACTGAGTACTTTTTTTTAAAAACTAGAGTGTAACATTCTCTACAAATATTCAGCATAAAAACCAAACTCCTTGTATTTATACTTTTCTTCATACACATGGAGGCATATTTGAGTATTTGCTCTCACACCCTAAAGCAAGTTGTAGTCATAGTAACTCTATTTTAGAGTACCTTTCAAATATGACATTCTCATTGTTATTGTCTAACTTTTGGAAATCTGCATAGGCTTCTATTTGGTTCCTTCTAATACTCACTCTACTGTCACTGGAATGATATTCAAATAAATATGATCATGTAATTTCCTTCTTCAAAGACAATTGTTGACTGTTAACTCAGAGTTGCCTTCAGAATTACATCCCACTTTATTACATGGGGACATAAGAACCTTTGTGTGCTGTATCTTCTAGATATAGTGTCCTTAGTACTTAGTTACAATGCTCAATTGTTCTTCAATAGACATATATATTGCCAAGTTATTTTAGACTACTCCATAAATACTTTTCAAATATCTTTTTTAATTCTTCAACACATTTCTTGATTACTTTGAAATTTCCCAGAATGTAATTTTTGAATTGTCTGTTTTTGAATTGCCTGTTTATCTGAACCTAGCACAACGCCTGGTGCACCAAAGAGACTCGGGATGCAGTTGAATAATAAATGGATGAATGTAAAAGGGTGAAATGCAAGGGCTGGTAGTAACTTTCTGTTCCTATGCCAATTTTATGGGCTAATAGGCTTGGTAGGTGATACCCCTTAGCTTGTTTGTCCTGACAGAAAATGTAGAAAACCAGGATTTATAAGGAAACATCACTCTTCTTTGCAGGGGCAAGAGGTGAAGAAAGCAATGGCATTTATCAGGGAGGCAGCCTGGTGTAATGCATTCATGTCTCAGGGAGAAATGTGCCCAATAAGGCAGTTAAAGATAACTTAGTTAATAACCCCAGAACATAGGGTCAATTCCCACTGAGATCCTCAATCCCCTTTGACCAGTGGACTTCTGCTCATCTTCACGATATTCCTGATTTAGTTAGAATGTTAAAAAATAGAAACTTAGGTAAGCATTTTGCAATATTAATTAAATGAAACCACCGTGGTGTATGCCTCAAGCCTGTACAGGGATATGCCATTTATTTCTCAATGAAACTAGAA
This sequence comes from Vespertilio murinus, assembly GCA_963924515.1. Taxonomy (NCBI): domain Eukaryota; kingdom Metazoa; phylum Chordata; class Mammalia; order Chiroptera; family Vespertilionidae; genus Vespertilio; species Vespertilio murinus. The sequence goes on from OZ004704.1 coordinate 203,228,370, forward strand.
ATAAAACAATAAAAGAAAAACACTATTTGCCCTGTCCAGTGTGGCTCCATTGTTTGGAGGATCTTGCCATACACTGAATGGTTGCAAAGTTGCAGGTTCCATTCCCAGTCAGGGTGCATTTGGAAGCAACCAATTAATATTTCTCTCTCTAATCAAGTGTTTTTCTCTCTTTTTCCTTTCTCTCTTTCTCTCTATAATCAATAAAAACCTATCCTTGGGTAAGGATGAAAAAAAACACCTTATTAATTTAGCAATCGCTTTACAATGCCTTCTATTTACACTAACTAATGAAGGCATTTGGTCTAAACTATAAATTGTGATCTCCTTGCAATTTTCCGGTTTGTTTTTCAAAGACAATATGCTATGAAAAACAAAAGGCATTCCTGTGTACACACAGACATGCTAGGCTAACTAGGTTGCTGTGGCTGGATGAAAAATGATTGTAAACAAAGATAGTTTCCTGCACTGGAACCTTGACCCATGAAGGCCAAGTAATGTATTGTTCATTTAAATGAAATTCATTTTGCTGTCATATTAGTTATGCTTGAACGTTTTATGTCCAGCAGAGATGTTCAGGGACATGCTCTTCCTGGAACATGCTAATGCAGGCAGATATTAGACCAGTAGAACCAACGTGAGCCAATATAGAAAATGCAATGCAATAGATTTAGGCATCAACCCTTATGAAAGATTACATTATTTAAAAATTGTGGCCAGATCTCCATTTCCTTTCTGTAAGAGGATTATACAGCCGCACCCTGTCAAGAACTGTGAAAAATCTGAGGTTTTGCCCAGTGTGCAACCTAACAATGACCCCGTCAGACTTTCATGGATGCTGGCAGAAGACCTGATACCTGGGTCAGAGACAGAGGGCTTTAGTACTCACAGCACACAAGGCAGCAGGAGATTCATGTTTATGTCCCCTTTGCTTCTCACCCCCTCTAAGTTTGACAGAGGCATCAAGAAAGTGGTCTTAGAAAACGGTGCATGCACAATGGGTTCACATTCTAGATGAGAAACCCTGAGGTTAATGAGCCCCAATTTTATATGGCACTAAGAGCACATTTGCCTGTTTTTGCCCAGAGGGAGATGTCCTTCTTGTTTTGAACAGTAAACAAATCTTTCCCACTGTCCTGGAGGCAGACAGATACTCTGTCTTCCCAGAATATTTACCGTACAAATATCCTTGAAGAAACTAGTTCTTACCTATATGGGTTTCCACAATTGACTTTCTCGAGAGCTTTAAAGCTTCTGAATTGTAAAACTTGCCTCAAGCAATAATGTTTTAATGCACATTAATAAAAGATAGGGGTAATTAATATCATGTAATCCCTTTCAGTTTACAAAATACTTTCCCATGCATTACTGTGTTTAATCATGTGTAGGGTCAATGATAATGAAGCTAGAATCATTTTATATTTGTAGATAGTGATCCATGTTGGTAGGAATTATTATGCAGTATTATCTATTAAGATGGTATAGCTGGTAATGAGGGTTGTAGCAGTTGTAATACAGTGTGTGTGTGTGTGTGTGTGTGTGTGTGTGTGTGTGTGTGTATGTGTGTTATCATGTCATTAAAAAACAAATGTTATAGATTATCCACATACAAGTACTATTGTCTTCTTTCTGGGATTGTTCCTAATCAGGATAGGATGTGGGTGTAGGATGTAGGTGTAACTTAAATTTTAAAACACAAATATGAAACATCAGAAATAAAATATAGATTAAAAAATACTCAAATCCTACCTCCACAGATGAAATTCTAGAGAGAACTTATGTATGCTGGAGGCATTTCATAGAGATGCTACTAGGAAGCTCATAGTTACCCTTGAGATTTTCCTTTCCCCTCCTTGCAATAGAGGCCAATAGAATCAAAGGCACGTCAACTGTCAGTGCTGCAAGGGCCCCAAAGAGTCTGACAGCCAGCCCAGTGAATCTCACACATGGGTGCATGCTACTGGAATCAGTGGAGAAGCACTGGAAGCCCCGACCTCACTAATCAAGGATCTGATTTCTTAGATCTAGTAATTCTGATGCAGATCATTACTGACAACTGTTTGACTTAATTTTATAGATGAAGACAACCTTCATTACTAAAATCTCCATTCATTATTTGTTCCTATTCATTTCATTGCTACTACCCTAATCTCAATTTCTGTTACCTCAGGATATAAAACAGTGCCTAGAAGTAGATGTCATTGGATAAATATTTAATTATTGAATGTTTGTCGATTGCTTTGAGATTATTTTAAATGTTGATAATTATTCTACCTTCAACCAATCAATGGAATTCTGTTGATTAATACTGCTTTAAAGGTAAAAGAAAATCTTAAGTGAGCAAAGCATTATTTAGCCATTTGACAGATGAGATAACTTAGGATAGGAGAGGTGAGTGTTTTTTTTTTCTTTCAGAGTATGGTGAGAGCTATTGTATAAAAGTTAAAAATTAACATCTTCATGAAGACATTAATTCATGAGCCATTAGTGTAATTTGAATATATCACAATTCTTATGCAATAAGAAGTATGATATAGTAGAAAAGAATGGACAAGAAAGGGACTTAGAGGTAATATGTAATATTTTATTAAGTAGGCAGAGTTTAGAGCTAGATTCCTGGGTTGAAATCCCCCTTCTATCATATGTGACCTTTAGTTGTATGGCCTTGTTAACGTTTATTATTTTCTCTAAACTGCATATCCATAAAATGATGATAGTAATATTTTATTTCACAGTTATTATCAAATAAAACAAAAATTAAATATAAATGCTTAATAGATCATCTGGAAAATAGTCAACAGTCCATAAATTTTAATTTTTAATCTTATTGTCATCATTATCATTGTCATTTACATGGATATTTTAGGAGATCAGGTTTTGTTTAGCTCAAGGTCAAAGAGGGACACTGGTTTATTAATAGCATTCTGTACTCTTTAAAGGTGTTATACTTTTAAGAAAAAAGTAGGGGAAAAAGGATTTTCCAAATATACATAGCAAAGAATAGGGAAACAAGTTCAAGTTGCCTAAACCTATTAAACAAATGGTTTCTTTTCTGATGAGGTAAATTCTAATATGCTTGGAGACTTGGTTCTCTTGCCCCAGCATATGTGAAAGAAATGAAATAGCTATTATGAATCACATTATAAAAATCTGTGTTTTTTGATGGTCTTAGGCAACCCTGCTAGCTGTTCTCAACCTGTGGGTCGCTACTGTAGAGCCTAAGACCATTGGAAAACACAGATTTACATCATGATTCATTAACAGTAGCAAAATCACAGTTATGAAGTAGCAACGAAAATAATTGTATGGTTGGGGGTCACCACAACATGAGAGACTGTATTAAGGGGTTGAGGCATTAGAAAGGTTGAGAACCACTGCTCTAGAGACTCTGTAATGGATGCCACAACATTGTGGCTGATTATATGAAGAGTAAGTAACTTACATTTGGAAAGCATGCTGCTTCAAATCTAAGCTAGTGTTCTAATTGTAACAATAGTAAATATGTATCTACCATAGTTTTGGGGACTAGGATAGATACTTTTACAAGGATTATTTTATTTAGTCTTCATGACAATATATGAGGTAGGTAGTGATAATGGCTCCTCCATTTTACAGATAAGTCTATTGAGATACAAGGAGGTTAAGCAATTTGCCCAAGATCATCCATCTAATAAAAGGCAGTCAGAAGATGAACTGAGGTCAATTGTCCCCAGAGCCTTAGTTCTTAAATATCAACTCTATACAGTCTTTTCTCTCATATTCACTGTGAGTAATTGATAGAAGATCTATAAATTTTATATCACTTCTTTGTCTCACTTAGGAGGAAAAATATTGATAAGTCAAGCAGTTTCTTATAACATTGTGCTTGTCAGGACAGGCTAAGCTATGCTATGATAACGAATAAATCCCCCAATCTCAGTGGCTTATCAGTGGCTTCTAGTTTATTTCTCACTCACATTATTGGTCAGTGGTCCTCTGGCTGTTCTCACATTATGGCTCAGTGTCTGAGCTCCTTTTGTCTTTCAACTCCACCCTGAATCCAGTGTACAGACGTGAAAAGGATGCCATGAAAAACACAAAATGAAATTTAACTCCATTTGTGCTGATTTTCCCACTGATGAAATATTAGATACACAGTGTCCCTATAGCCTCAAGTAGCCTGGGAAATATAGTTTTCCTATGTGATAAGGAAGAGGAGATACTGGGATAAATACATGGCATATTTTTCCATGAGTATCGGATCACAGGTCTCTCTGACTTATTTTATTTTTTTAAACTATAAAAACAAATTTATTTCTCTGAGTGGCTCTAATCCATGTAGTCACATGGGAGACTCAAGTTCCTTTTCATTACTTTTTTCTTAAATTTATTTTGTTGTTGACAGTATTACAGATCTCCACCATTTGCCCTCCTCCACACAGACCCCATCCTACCCAAAGTCTTCACCACACTATTGTGCCCATGGGTTATGTACATTTGCATATACATTCTTTTGTTATTTCTTCTGTCCCCTCCTCCCCTTCCCACGGAGATCTGTCAGTCTGTTCCATGCATTCATGTCTCTGGACCTATTTTTAATTCACTTTCTTCAAGTCTGCTTCTTTGCCCAGAAGAAAACCATTAGAAGAATATGATTTCTGAAGGTACCATTTAATGACATTTTTAAGTCAATAGATTCTTAAATTATGCTGAAACCATAAATGGATATGCCAATTTGCACACATAAGCAGTCATACCTTAGAGATATTGTAGGTTGCTTCCAGAGCATCAAATAATGTGAATTTTGCAATAAAATAAGGCACACAAATTTTTTGGTTTCCCAGTGCATATAAAAGGTATGTTTATACTATATTCTAGTCTATTAAGTATGCAACAGATTATGTGTAAAAATATAATGTACATAACTTAATTAAATACTTTATTGCTAAAAATTGCTAACTATCATCTGAGACTTTGGAGACTCATAATCATCTGGCTGGTGAAGGGTCTTACCTGCAATTTGTAAAAACTCCATTGTCTGCCAAGCATAATAAAATCAGGCAAGATAATATGAGGTAGGCCAATAATAGATGGCCAAGAATTCTCCATAGCATTATATATCTATATGAAGACTTATGTGTATTTTTAAATATGAAAATTGGAAATCCTCTAATTAACTAGAGTCTTGGTTAGGAAAGGAGTGGCTTGGTTTCAGTGTCTAGTTAGCAATTAACTACATGTGGTGTGTGTGTGTGTGTGTGTGTGTGTGTGTGTGTGTGTGTTTCCTGAATCTCAGAAGCATCGTTAACTGAAGCTAGCAAGTGTACTCTGTTTTCACGTATCCAAACCAATTTTCTCTTTTATTAAGGTATTTGAGGTTATTGGAGCAGGGAGGCATGGAATATAGGCTGTTGATGAAATCTTTTTCTTTAGCTATCCCTCCTCCCCACCTGCATTCAAAACCAGGCAGAATTGACCATTTTTATCTCCACTGTGTCCTGCTCATTCTTCTAAGAATGCAGTTTCTATAGGAGCGCTGAGTGAATGAAGAACATGCAAGAAGCACTGTGTATTTACCTATGGATACCACTCCTAGACTCATAGAATCTGGAGTCATCAATTTACCTATTGAAGTGAACCCAGGTGTACAAGTGCACGCATGGATACAACAAGTCAGGATGAAGCCAGGACTGGTCCTTATTTCCACAGACAAAGAAGCTGTTGACACGAAGAAGTGGTGCTGTATAAAATGACAGTCTGGGGGAAGAATAACTTGTAAATGTAACACAGAATCACAAAAACCAAGGCAGCTGTTTAAATTAAAACGAAATCTATGTCTGCATCGAGGAAGAGCAATCTCAGGAAATTAGTTAAGATTGTGTTGTGTGTGTTTTTCTGCACAGTAATGCTGAACTTTTGAGACCGAGTTTATGAATCCTCTTTTCTTTGGAAATCTGTCTTCCTTAAAAAAATAAAATAAACAATTGAGTTTTCCTTGCTTGAAATTCATCATGTTGCTTTTCATTAGAACGTTTGCTTCTCCCACGTTGCTCCAGAATTGCAGACACTCAAACGAATTGCCTCTGCCCAGTAGAGCCTATTTTTCAATTTACATAAATAAATAACCTGCCAAAACTAATTACTTCTCTTCACAATCTAAATACATTATTTCTCCTCTTTTTCCAGTCTGCCTTGTTTTAATTATTTTCACATCAGTTGTCATTTTAGAAGCCGGTTTCGACTAAAAAGGGATAATCAGATGTGTCTCAGTGTTTTAATTTGGCTAATTAAGATTGCTGCTTTTGTCTGGGTTTCTGGAGGCATTCATTTACCGCCTGTTCATAGTTTTGGGGTATCGGGGAGGAGAGCAATCAAGAAAAAAAAATAGTCACGTCTATATTTATATTTAAATACGAAGAATTAATTTGTTGTTTGCACTTTCTTTCCTTGCTTCCCCATCCTTATTCTCCAATGCCCAAAGGACCTTAGAAGCAAGCCTTGCAAGGCAGGTCAGAATTTTCTTCGCCCTTTATAGGTCATTATTTCAGAATATAGAACGCCTCAAATATTGTGCCTGAGTTCTCTTTGTCCTCCTCGTGTTTTGAATCAAGGCAACTGTGATCACAGCACACCACTGCTCCTGGAAAGCAGATGGTTTAGCTGACTCACCACGCAATTCACGGGGTGTAATTGCCTGGTTGTGAGAAACATCAGCCACAGCACCTGGAAAGTGAACAGGAAGAAAGAGCAGGAGGGAAAATAGTTGTCTTTGCTTCGACAATCCAAAGTGCTTGAATTTGTGTTCTTCAGAGTTGTTAGTGCCAACTTGGATTTATACAGCACACTGTCTTCCAAACTGATCACAGATTTTTTTTCATACTTCGTCTCATTGATCTGTACTATATGATAATATACAAGCAATTGGACATTCTTGAATTCTTATTATCAACTAGAGGCCTGGTGCACATTCGTCCACAGGCAGGGGTGTTTGTGTCTCTCAGCCCAGCCTGCATTCTCTCCAATCTGGGATCCCTCAAGGAATGTCCGACTGTCAGTTTAGGGCCTAAACAGGCATTCAGATATCCCTCTCTCAATCCAGGACTTTTGGCTCCCAGCTCCTCACCTGCCTACCTTCCTTATTGCCCATAACTGTTTCTGCCTGCCAGCCTGATCACCCCTACCCATTCCTCTGCTGGCCTGATTGATGCCTAACTGCTCCCCTGCCATCCTGATTGCCCCTAACTGCTCTCTCCTGCAGGCCTGGTTCTCCCTCAACTGCCCTTTCCTGCAGGCCTGGGCACCCCTAACTGGCCTCCCCTGCAGGTTTGATCATTTCCAATTGCCCTCCTTTGTAGGCCTGGTCCCTCCCAATTGCCCTCTGCTACTGGCCTGATTACTCACAATTGCCCTCCCCTGCTGGCCTGGTTCCTCCCATCTTGTGGCAGCCATCTTGTGTCCACATGAGTTGGAGTGACAGTCAATTTGCCTATTACTCTTTTATTAGATAGGATTGAGGTCTGATGCACATGTGGGGGCCAGCTGGTTTGCCCTGAAGGGTTTCCTGGATCAGGGTGGGTGTTCCCTTGGAGCATGGGGTGGCCTGGGCGAGGGGCCTATGGTGGTTTGCAGGTCAGCCATACCCACCAGTGACTCAAGCAGAAATTCTGATATCTTGGATTTATGTATCTTCTATAATTGAAACTTTGTAGCCTTCAGTGGAGGCCTGGGAAGGCCAGGAACTTGGCTCCCTCTATCACCAGGGAAACCCAAGCTTCCTGCTCACTCTGTGGCCACAGTCATTCGTGTTGGGATTTATTTATCTTCTGTAATTGAAATTTTGTAGCCTTGAGTAGAATCCAGGGCCTGCCAGAGTGTGCAGGCAAGCTTGGCTTTCTCCATTGGTGGGGAAACCCAAGCCTCCTGTTTGCTAGGTGGGTGCAGCCATCTTGGATAGTTTAATTTGCATACTTGATCTTGATTGGCTGGTGGGTGTGGATGGTGGGTGTAGTGGATGTATGATTAATTTTCATATTACTCTTTTATTAGATAGGATAAGACAACTCAAATAGTGTGAATTTACTACTGACCCCAAATAATGCAGTTATTTAGACCTTGTGTTCTATTTATAAAACTAAGCTATGCTTTATATTCTTTAATAATCCGAAAAAGTCAGATATCTGTTCCCAATAGTGATATTATATATATAAGTATTGCATCTTCATATATTCACATATATGCACATACATACATTTTATATAAAAACATAAATATACACATTTTATTATATATATATACACACATACATATGCATATACAGTATATTTTCTTTCTTTAGTGGAATGGAGGGGATACATTGTTTTTGAATAAAAGATTTAGGAAGAGGAAATTATATTTAAGTTGATTTTCTGAATTAACACAAGTAACATCTACTATCTGCTCTTGAGGTGAGATTTCTTTAATTGTAACAACAGTTGAGATAGTAATCTACCACAATAGTCAATTTATATCTTCACCTGACATTGAGTTTATAAAATAGAGCATTTTAATAAATTTTATATCTTTTTGTCTTAGATGCCTTATTTCTTGATTTTATGTTTGCAAAACTGATCTTCCTTTTGTACCTTCCTTGCAGGTACATCAACTTCAATCACAGTTCACATTCAATATTATATTGGTTTCAGGTGTGTAACTGAGTGGTTCAACATTTATGTAATTTAAGTGATTCCTCTGATAAGTCTAGTACCTAACTGACATCATATATAGTTATTATAATATTATTGATCATATTGCCAATGCTGTACTTTACATCCCCATGACTATTTTGTAATTTTCAATTTGTACTTCTGAATATCCTCACCTTTATCATCCATTCCCTCAACTCCCTTCCCCTTTGGCAACCATTAGTCTGTTCTCTGATTCTATGGATCTGCTTCCATTTTATTTGTTCATTTTTAAAATACATTTTTATTGATTTCAGAGAGGAAGGGAGAGAGAGATAGAAACATCAATGATGAGAGAGAACCATTGATTGGTTGCCTCCTACACACCCCACACTGGGTATTGAGCCCACAACCCTGGCATGTACCCTGACTGGAAATCTTACTGTGAACTGGTTCATTAGTCAATGCTCAACCACTAAGTCAGCCAAGGTCATTGTTTTTAAATTTATACATATAAATGAAATCATATGATATTGGCATTTTATGCAACATTCTTTTTTTTAATAAAAAATATTGATTTTTTACAGAGAGGAAGAAAGAGGGATAGAGAGAAATATTAATGAGAAAGAATCATTGATCACCTATCTCTTGCACACCCCCTACTGGGGATGTGCTCAAACCAAGGTACCTGCCCTTGACCGGAATCGAACCAGGGACCTTTCAGTCCACAGGCTGACACTCTATCCACTGAGCCAAACGGGTTTCGGCTTATGCAACATTCTTTACATTAGATAATTTTTGACTCTAGTTGGCAATGTTGGTATTTAGGGTCAAATTAAAGTGACTCTGTGGCAGTATATCAAATAAGAAATAATAATAGTGTTTATTGAGTGACTATCGTATGACATGCCCTATTTTTTGGTGTTTATAGTTGTTTTCTCATTTAAACCTCAGAAATATTATTATTACCATCATAATTTTAGTTATGAGCTACATAAAGCTCACAGGAGTTACATGATTAAAAAGATGCACACATTTATTAAATTGTATAGCCAGAATCTGGACTCACACTATCAGAAGCCAAAGACCCTGACCTCTGCCATGCTGCCTTCCATATGCTACAGTGCCTGGGATCCCAGGATGGAACTGATACTGTTGTAAATAGCTAGTTATTAATAATAAGAAAGGAGCAGAGGGAAAGCCAGACGTTACAGGCATGCCATTTGGGCAGCTTCACCATAAAGCTGCAATTTCACACTCTCCAGGGAACCACCAGCCTGTCCCTGCAAGCCACTGGGGAAAAGGGTCCAACAAAGGGGTAATAGATGCATGCACAGTGAAGTTGGGGTGATTAGGCGAAGTGCCTGTCAGTCATACCTGGAGCGGAGATTGTTGCTCAGAATGGGAGGGACCACTGCAAGCCTGTGACAATTTGGGAATACCTAATCCCCTAGACTAGTGGTCGGCAAACTCATTAGTCAACATAGCCAAAGAGCAACAGTACAACGATTGAAATTTCTTTTGAGAGGCAAATTTTTAAAACTTAAACTTCTTCTAATGCCATTTCTTCAAAATAGACTTAGCCAGGCCATGGTATTTTGTGGAAGAGCCACACTCAAGGGGCCAAAGAGCCACAAGTGGCTCGCGAGCTGCAGTTTGCCAACTACTACCCTAGACAAAGGAATTCTCTTTTTTTGGCTCTAGACTCATGGGGCTCTTTCATTACTACTTTCTTGTATTCGCCTGTGTTTCCTCCATTGCCATGTGGTCCTGTGGACCATGCAATGGACTGATGGATTGAAACTGGGAACACAAACTAAGCTAGCCTGATGCTGGATTGGACGGAAGCTCTGGACACTAGCTCTGATTTTAGCCCCCCTAAAAGCAAAGTGGGACTTCTTCCCTGGGGGGCTGAGGGAAATGGGACTTTGGAAACTTGGGGATTTAATTCCACACAAATAACAATCACTCTTATGTGTGAGTCTTAGGACATTATTTTTCTCGGGATATCTCAAGAATCCCACTCCCTGGAGCAACAGGTAGGGACCAAGATCCACCACCTCCACCACTGACAGAACCTATTTTCATCACTTTCTGTCAAAGCTCAGAATCAGGAGTTAGACCCAAATGGAATGCCATTCCTTGAAAATGTATATTCTCAGAGAAATTCCTTTATGTAGCATTTTAAAAATATTTTATTGATTTTTTACAGAGAGAAAGGGAGAGGGATAGAGAGCAAGAAACATCGATGAGAGAGAATCATCGATCAGCTGCCTCTTGCACACCCCCTACCGGGGATGTGCCCGCAACCAAGGTAAGTGCCGTTGACCAGAATCAAACCTGGGACCTTTCAGTCCGCAGGCCGATGCCCTACCCACTGAGCCAAACTGGTTCCAGCTATGAAGCATTTCTTTTCAAATTCAGTCTGAAGAGAATGTCCTCTGGCCATTTGTCTAATCAATAAAAGTTAAATATGTGGTCCCCCTCACCTCTTTAGTCCGCAGGGCTTCAAGTTGCACAGTGTTAGTTGAACTGTGAATACTAGAAGTAAAGAATTTTTTTTAAAGAAAAGGTAAAATGTTGAGACTCATTGAGATATAAAGCACACATGAAACATTTCATTTAAATCATTATTAATGAGGGAACCAGACAGATGATGCACAAAGTTATATGAAGTAAGCAACGTTGAAATAAATTTACAAATAGAAGAAACTGACTCTCCCCCCCCCCCCACACACACACAGGGGAATAAAGGGGGAAATTAATTGAATTTCCCTCTCCCCCTAGACAGAATTGATTTGCGTTTCTTTAGACAAGAGTTATTATTTTGTATTGCTTTTTTATTATCTACAATTTATACAGTTGTAAAACATTTCAAAGGCAGTGGAAGCCTTAAATCAGATAATCAAGAGGTGCAGCTCTAAACAATTCATAGTTTTCCTGCAAGAATGAGCCTGAATACAGAGACCCCTAAGGCTGTCCACATGCAAATGGCAGGGAGATTACTGGTACAAATCTCATCCAACAGAGACTTCTGCCTAAGCCATTTTTGTTTCACTTGTAATAGGATAAGCACAGTTTCAAATGCATAGTTGAGCTATCAGCTACGTCTGAAAATAATCAGGCGAAATGAAACAATATAAGGATTTAGAGATTTGTCAGGGGTATGTCCACAGGGGGAAAAAAAAAGAGGATACAAAGATAGCTGGAAAATAAGCGAGTTCTCATGTAGAAAATTAAAGATGAGTATGAAAACTGCAAGAGAAAGAAATGTCATAATATAGTTTGGGTGAGCAATATCATCAAAGTTTCCATGAGACCTATATGCATCCATGGGCTTTTGAGAACCCTTATCCAAGAGCAGAGCGAGTTGGTAATGTTTAGGAAGTTCATTGTCAGCATTTTCTGGGTATTCTGCTACTTATTGGACGGTCATCAGGTAGGTCATTAGAGAAGCTCTGGCAAGTAAGAGGGACAAGGGGGTATTTTAGGAAGCACCGTGTGGGTTATGCTTTGTATGTGATGCCTCCAAAATATGAAATCAAGCCAAAACCGGTTTGGCTCAGTGGATAGAGCGTTGGTCTGCCAACTGAGAGGTCCCAGGTTCAATTCCAGTCAAGGGCATGTACAATGGTTGCGGGCACCTTCCCGGTAGGGGGTGTGCAGGAGGCAGCTGATCGATGTTTCTCTCTCATCGATGTTTCTAGCTTTCTATCCTTTTCCCTTCCTTTCTGTAAAAAAAAATCAATAGAATATATATAAAAAATATGAAATTAATAGGTGATATCCCTAGTGATATTTACAGCATGACATTGGTAAATGCAAAACAGTGATTCCTGTGCTATGTTTTCTGAATATGTCACAAGAGTCAACGGAGAGGCAAAGCTTGAAATCTGTAGTACTTGGCAGCTTCCACAGAAAGACTCAGTTCTAATGTACAGAGGTCAGGATGCGGACGGGTCTGTCTGAGAGCCGCACAGGGATCAACTTTCATTTTCCGGACCTGCCACTCTGCTGACAGATTGTCCAGGCTCTCACTCATGGACACGGAATCAATTTTCTAGAGAAGCGAGACAGAATTCTGACCATAGTGCTCCTCTTATTAAAAAGAGCAAGCATGAATACCTTTCTTTTAAGGATAGAAATATAATAGCAAGGTATATAGATAAAATATCATTTACATGTTATACTGCTAGAAAATAGCTATTTATTAGTGACTGCTTAAAGTAACTGCTAGTAAATGTATTGGTTTAATGGACTGAACATCCCAAGCTCACTTTAAGAAGCGATATATATTTGCGATTGAAATGATGTTTACAGGACCAAGTAATTTTCTTAGAACCTTAAGAAAATTATGGGTTTTTATTGATTTGTTAGAGAGAAGGAAAGGGAGAGGGAGAGAGAGAAACATCAGTGATAGAGAGACATTGATTGGCTGCCTTCTACACACCCCCTAATGGGGATGGAGCCCATAGCCCAGCCATGCACCTTCAGGGAATTGAACCTCCACCTCTTGGTGCATGAGATGACACTCAACCAACTGAGCCACACTGGCCAGGGTTTGGTGCTGGAAACCAAGATCAACAGTAATTCATAGAAATGTGAGAAGTCCAGCAGAAGGCTGTTTGGGCTCCTTTGAAATTCAAAGAGTAAATTTCCATTGTATGACCTACTGCTGACTCAATGGCCTAAAGCAAACACCCCCAAAACCTGGTAATCTGTTTACTATAAACATTACCACTGATATGTCTGTTTGCATTTCTCAGAGGCAATTGTGTATTCTAGTATATAAAAGCAGCTGGGTAAAGGAGACTCAGTGGGACTTGACTGCCCTAGTCCAGTTTGCCCTGGTCTCCCCCAATAATAATTAAAATTAATCTCATCCTGTGTGTATGATTTGCACATCAGCTATTTCTCCAGGCCTTTGAACCCGAAAGCCACCCTGGCCGTGGCCTTCACATTTTGGCTTTGTTTTTGAGATACTACTTTCCGCCAACACGGATGAGGTAAACAGTAGCAAAGAAATCTTTTGTTGTCAAGGGCCTCACCACATCCTTTTCTGATGCAGTTTGGGCAAAAAAAAGGGATGACTTTTGGCTATCTCCTTCCAGATTGCTCCTCTGGAATTATTATGTGGGGCAGTCTTTAGAAATTAAAATCCTGTATTAGTATGCTTCTAGAATATTCTCCTTCTCTGGGGACAACAGCAAAAGGAGAAAAATCTGTCTCCATTCATGTAAGGTTGTAAATATTTTAGTTATTCTCTAGTTTGCTGACATCATCTTAGTTAAAAAGGGAAAGTTCTTACCCCATTTTATTTCTCTGGTTTTCAGTGAAAAGCAGCTTTGCTTTTATGATGTCTGTCCCCAGATTGCTTCTTTACTTAGAGTCTCCAGCATATCAGTGTTTCATAGAGGCATCTCATCCACTCTGCATGTTTTTGCCAAAGGAAGAGTGAATTGGGGAGGAGATGGGAGAATGGAAAATTCCCGACTTGGCCATTAAGAGATATGGCAAGGTTACGTTGGCTGAATTGGGCAGTCTCCAAATGGAGCTGTTTGCAGTATAGCCTGTCTTAGGTTTTTATAACAAATACGTTTTTCCACCTTTCACTAGCTATGCCAGTCACCCTCTGAGTCACATCTGAAACCTGTTTTGCTTACTTCAGTTTTTTTAAAAAATGGATCTTATTGTACTTGTCATGTTTGGAAATGTATTGTTATTGTTCAAAGCTTTTAGACTATGCACAGAAAAGGGTTGCAAATGAAATTGTAGCTGCTTTGTCGGTATTCAATCTTTGGGATTTCACACTGGCTTTTAGAAATCTGGCTATTGACTAGCCTTCTAAGATAAAATATTCACCAAAATTCACTGACTAAACACAATTCTCACAACATAAGCAAGACTTTACAAAATGAGTGATATCTCACTTACTACACACAATTCTCCCAACCAGTCTACTGAGGATATTTCTTAAGGTTTTGTAAAATCTCTAGTAATGTCAAAATATGATGCAAACACCTAAGTTGTTAGTTACATTGAGGGGCCAAGACTCAGGGGCCTGGCTTCATCTCCCTGAGTTTCCTCATTGCTCCACACAGTTATGGGTTCCAGTTGGGATAAATGCATTTTCTTTCCAGTTGCCTATTATGGAATTGGAGACTGAAGACGTTTATATTATTACACTAACATAGTTTCTCAGACAAAAAGCGTGTTCAAGTCCCTTCAATTTTATAGAGAACAAAAACATTTTTTCCTGTTATTCTACTTTCCTCCAGCTGCTCCCGTGCCTTGGGGAGCCAACATTTTTTTGTTGTTTTTGTTTTATGTCAGATAATGTTTCTATTATATCCCTTTTCTCTCCTATCTTTTGTCTACCTTCCCAGCCCACTCTGATCCTGTGGAATAACCTACAATGAGTGTTGTAACTTCTCCTACTTCAAAAGCAGAGCCTTCTGTGTGAAGATCTGAGCCCTCAGAATCAGGTTGTCTTTGGAACTGTTCATTCACCTGCTTTAATTTCCTTTTATGATATAATTAACGACATCATTTTCATGTTGTAATTGCATTTCCTTTGTGCCAATTCTGTTCCTTTACACCCCAGATTAGCATAATGGATATGTCCCTCCCTTCTAAGTTTCTTTTACCTTCATACTTCCATCTCCTCTCATCGGTGCGCTCCTTTTATTAACACACTTTCTGATTCTCACCTGATTGCTCGGATAATGCACCCTGCATGCCAGGAGCCTGGACACATTCACTGATTAAAGGGGCATCCTCACTGGTTATTTTATCTAGAAATTTAACAAATGCTGAGGGCCTGAAACTGCGCTTGGTATTCTACTTCCAGTGACCCATTCACACATTCCCACCACGATCTCCCTGCCACCTGTTTTCTTTCTCCCTCCCCACTAAGCATCCATCTGTGGTCCTATTATCCTGTCTCCTATTGGACACATGCTGCTCCAGACTATGCATCCAGCCAAGTTTAATTATTGTGCTCGGACCCTCTCTCCAGGACGATGATGCCTCAATGATTTCACCAATGTGCCTTCTCCTTTCAACAATGTGCATGTTTTCATTTTGTCTCTCACAGTTTTGCCTCTTTGATCTCGCCTCCCCCACCTGTGTGTGTGAAGAATGAGATGACAGTAAAAAATGAGACCAGGTGAAATGTTTCCCTTTCGACTACACATCTTATTGTGCATCTTTATGTGAAATATAGTTTATGTGTATAATAAGGTTTTAGTCTTGGTGATTTTTCAACAGCTTTAAAATCTACAAAATAACTGAATTGGCTTCTCTCTTCCCCTTTGAGTAAATAAAGCTAGTATTGTCTAAATACTATTAACCATCTTTGTTCTTGCAAAAGAGACACAAACTAGAAAGAGCATAGACATTCTTTAAAATGACCTTTCATACCTGCAAAGTCTCATAATGCTCAATTCCTTATCACCCTCTTTACTGTGGTATATACACATTTGAGTAAAAATCCAAAAAGATATTACCTCTCTGGTATGCAAAATAATGGTCCCCAAGCATATCCATGCCCTAAAGCTGTGGATCTGTGAATATGTTACTTTCCATGACAAAAGAGACTTTGAAGGTGTGGTTAATTAAGGTTTTTGGGGTGAGAAGATTATTTTATACTAGAGGCCCAATGGAGAGGGGTGTCCCTCAGCCCAGCCTTCCCTCTCTCACAGTCCAGGAGCCTTCAGGGATAGGAGGTGACCCAGGGATAAGGGGAAGGTGATGCCCCCATCACACCTCTGCTGCTGCCACTACCAGCAGCGCAAGCCTTGACCTGGCCCTGGTTACCTGAGCCTTGGGCCAGCCCTGAGCAGCTGGGGGATGAGGGGACTGGGGGACTCCAGAGGCAGGCACATGAAGCTAAGAGACCTTCTTGTGGATGTAGGCACCACCATCTTTGAGGGTATGGCAATCAATTAGCATATTCCCTCCTTATTGGCCATGGGTGATGACACTTTTGTGAGGGTGTGATGGTCAATTAGCATATCCCCTCTTTATTAGGTAGGCTAGCCTAGGTTAGCCCAATGTAATGCAAATGATCTTTATATGTGAAAGAGGGAGAACAGATAATCAGTGTCTCATTATTTGCTGTGAGAAAGATAACAGTGACCTTTGTCAACTCTGAAACTGGAGAAAGAAACAGGAACAAAAAGATGTAGCCTGTCTCTAGAAATTAGAAAAGGCAGGGATGTGGATTCCTCTCTAGAGTCTGTAGAGGGAACATGCCCTGGCCAACACCTTGGGTTAGCCCAGGAAAACCCATTTTGGAACTCTGACATCCAGGACTGTAAAACATTAAATATGTGTTGTGTTGAGCCCTGAGTTTGTGGTAATTTGTTTCAGCAGCAATAAGAAGCTAACATACTGCCAAAGAGACAGTTTCAATAAGTAATTTACTGGAGCAGCAGAAACTGTAGCTAAGATCCCGTAGAGTAATAGACTCAAATTACTTCCTGCTCTCACCTTCCCAAATGAGGTTCATTTTTATTTCAACAACCCCTATTATCCATCCCCTAATTTTCCCTGTAGGAAGAACTTTCATTGATATCTTCAGCTGTTCACTACTTCCGCCCATATTTGCTCCAATGATCTACCCATATAATAGAACAATCCCTAAACTCTACTTCCTCTTTCTTTAGTCAAGTGGAGTTGGTGAACCTTAGGGCTTTTCCTTTTATTGGAGCAATAAATTCTTTCACTGAGATGAAGACCTGTGTTTACCACCAGTTCCTTTTGTAATGATAGGACAACCTCCCACAAGGCCAGCTGGGGCTGAGTTGCTGGAAGGTCAACATCTGCATTTTCAAGTAAAAAGCATTCCACTAAATATATTGCTTACTGTAGGAAGAAATATCTTTATTGTCCATTTAAACAAGGATATTCTGGAAATAAAGCACTAAGTACTCTTTATATACACCATGGTTTCTCCAGGTTGGCAGTTTTATTATTTTCTCATGTCCTTTCAGACAAGGTCTCCATTTTAATACCCTGGATCATTGTTTGTTAAGCTATTTTATTTACCTCATACCATACTAAACAGAAGGCTTACTGTTATTGGAGATGTGGGTGAATGGTGGATAGTCTTTCTCTGTTGCTAGTGGGAGTGGGATATTCCTTTCCCCACTGGGTGTTGGCGGTCAGGTCCTGAGGATATCTCAAGAAAAAAAATTTCTGATACTCATGCAGGAAAATAAGTGACTTTGATTTGCATGGAGTTGCATCCTTTAGGATCCAAAGTCCCATTTCCCTTCATCCAGTCCTGGAAGAAGTGCTGGTGGGGATACAGCAGAGTTAGAAGCAAAGCCAGTGTCCAAAGTTCCCATTTCATGATAGAGCTGGGGCTAGTTTAGAATTAGGCTAGTAGGAGTCCATTAGTCCATTGTGTGTGGAGGACCACATGGCTGTGGTTGAATGAAAGGGACCCAAGAGAATGTGCCCTCTACAACAAGAGTCATAAGAGCCAAGACAAGAGAGGGAACTCTTTTGTTTAGGAGATTAATTAATGTAAATCTTCTTTTGCTTGAAGTGGCTACACCTACTCTGATAAATATCTGTTCTCAGGTGTGACTGAAAGCCAAGTACCTTCCCTGTTGTACCCAAGGTGTTTACATTATATTAGGCCTGGTGTACAAAATTTGTGCACTCTTGCAGTTTGGGAGTCCTTGGGGGATGTCTGACTGACAGCTTAGGCCTGGCAGTTGGCATCCTCAGCGCTGCTACCACCACTGAGCTCGCCAGCCATGAGCCCAGCTTATGTCCGAGTGGAGCTCTGCCTGAGACCACCAGGGGGCAGACCCTGTGTTGAGCATCTGCCTCTGGTGGTCAGTGTGCATCATAGCAACTGGTCATTCTGCTGTTCAGTTGATTTGTATATTAGGCTTTTATTACATAGGATGATGCAAATTTTTCCTAAGCATTTAAGCTTTGAAAAATCAGCTTTACTGTAATGCTATGCCATATCCTTTAGGGTTGACCAATGAAATGCAACATACACATTTAAATTTGAATGTCAGATTAGCAACAAATGATTTTTTAACATAAATATGTCCCATGGCTCACACTGTAATTTTATCTGCTAAGTCTGCCAACTGTGTGCTGGTAGTTCTCATCCTTCAGTGTGCATCAGAATTATTTGGAGGGCTTGTTAAGAAGCAGACAGCTGGGCCCTACTCCTGGATTTTCTGATTCAGTAGGTCTGGGTGAATTCTAATTCTAACAAATTAGAAATTTGCTTGCATGTCTAACAAATTCCCAGTTAATTCTGAAGAGACCAGAACTTGGAACATCACTGACTTGATTTAATTCCTATTATTATATCTGTGGTTCTCAAACTTGGTTGCACATTAAGTCAACTGGGGAGCTTTTAAAAAATCCTAATACATGAATCCTATGTCAGATGTTCTATCTACCTGAATTGATTTAGACTGTGGTCCAGACATGGGATTGTTAAAAAGCTTTCAGGATCATTTGAGCCTGCAGCCAAGGTTATCATCACTAAGTGTGCCTATTCTATGTCTTCTGAGCCTCTCCTCAAAATTACAGGTAATAATAGAAAAAAAGGGACATATGTGATACTCTCAACAATAAAGATTTAAAAAAGAAACATAAAAAACAATAAAGTTAAAAAAATTACAGGTAATTTGTGCCTTTATGACTTCCTGCCTTAAACATCTTCCTAACATACTCTCTGTGTCTCATTGCCCTCACTGCCTAATTTATCTTTCACACAACTCTTAAGTAATTCTTCTGAAGCTTAAGTCTGATTGTGTGATTGTCTTTTTAATATATTCTTTGGGTGAGACACATAATCAACAGGTGAATATATGTTAGGTGATGATAAGTAATAAGAGAAACAAAGAAAAAGAAGGTGGCTGAGAGATGGGGGTTACACAGAAGTATTTTGAATAAAGTGTTTTGGTCTGGAGTTGCTTCTCTCACAATTGACATTTTTGTGGGGCCCAAGGAAGTGAGAGAAGGAGTCACATAGCTGTCTAGGGGAAAGCCTCAAATACCAAATGTGGCCACTTGGAGAAGCAGCAAGTTTACTGTAAAAACTGTGGGGTTCATTCCAAGTGAAACGTGAAAGCCTGGGACCATTGGGCAAACAGAAGTGATACCATATGACCTATATTCTGAAAGAACGTCTGGGATGCTCTTTGCAGAGGAGAACTTGGGAGCAAGGGTGGGAGCTGTTATGAAGCTAGACAATAATCCAGATGCTCAGGAGAAAGTAGTCTTCAGTATAGACAGGACAGTCAAGAGGGAGAGCTGGCTGTGTTGGGGGGTAAACCTGTTGCATTTAAGATGCCTGGTCAGTAATGAGGGCAACCTGTGATTTGGTTGTTTGAATATTTCATTTGTTTAACTATTCATTCATTATTATATGAAAATAAATTATGTATTTTATATTTTTTAATTTTTAAAAACTATAAACTTTTATTGATGTCAGAGAGGAAGAGAGAAGGAGAGATAGAAATATGAGTGATGAGAGAGAATCATTGATCATCTGCCTCCTGCATGCCCCACACTGGGGATTGAGCCCACAACCTGGGCATGTGCCCTGACCAGGAATCAAAACTTGACATCCTGGTTCATAGGTCAACGCTCCACCACTGAGCTATGCTGGCCTGGCTATTTATGCATTGTAAAGAGAGAAAATATTACAGCTTCAGTAGATACCCATGTGTTTACATTGAAGGCAGTGAAGCCAAGTGCCAGAGTCTCCCTCCCAGCAGTGACTTTCTTAATACTTTGGAAGAAAAGCAGGTTGCACTTAGGAAGCATTTCTGACAAATTGCTTTAGACTCTCAGAAATAAGTGATGAATATTAAATTATGATTTATTTTTTCAATTTAAATATTAATTTGTATTTTGTATTTTCACTTATAATTTTGCATTCTTTTAAAAAACATATTTTATTGATATCAGAGGGAAGGGAGAAAGAGAGAGAGATAGAAATATCAATGATGAGAGAGAATCACTGATTGGTTATCCCCTGCTCGACCCACATGAGAGATGGACCCCACAACCAGGACCAGGAATCAAACCTATGACTTCTTGGTTCATAGGTCAATGTTCAATTACTGAGCCATGCAGGCTGGACTGTAATTTTGTATACTTAGGCACCATGCATCATATAGTAAACTATGCAGATATAAGTGCCTGTGTATTTAAAGTTATATAAATCATTTTCTGAAGGTGTTACTCATTTATACTATATTTATGACATGTATCCATGCTGTTAGATACATGTAGATCTGTTTTATGTCTTTTGATCCATAACATATTGCTATATAAATACACCACGATTTACCCACTCTTTTCTTGTTGCAATTAGCATATATATATATATATATATATATATATATATATATATATATATATATAAATTTTAGTTATTCACAGGAATGGACATGATAATAGGTACCCACCTGTTTAAGTTTTTCTATCTAGAAATATGATTGTGTCTTAAAATTACAAGATAACAGACAAGGTTGTTAAACCCATTTTTACTCCCTTTGACAGTTTCTGAGAGTCACTGAGCCTTGTTTTAGTCTAATTCAGGGGTGGGCAAACTATGGCCCGCGGGCCGGATCCACCTGTTCAGCTATTCTATCCGGCCCATGGAGCCAAAAGAGCGGAGGGTTCTCTTGCTCTCCCCTCCACTCCTTTACCAGCAGCCCAAAATGAGAGTGCCAGCATGGTCAGGTTGCTTTTGTTCCGGCCCTCTTGTCCAGTTTAAGAACCTATGTGGCCCTCGAGTCAAAAAGTTTGCCCACCCCTGGCTAATTCCTAGGTAGGCACAATATGGAACTCCTCCCCAGGTGGCCATGTCCTAATCACCAAACCCCGTGAATATGATAAGTTGAGTAACAAAGAGGAATAGAGGTAGAAGCTGAAATTACTGTGATCAGCTGGCATTATCCAGGTGGTTCTGATTTAATCACAAGCACTTTTTACAGGGTAAGGAGCGGAAGAGGACTGGAAAGGTGACTGTTTGCAGAAGCCTTATCCCGAGAGCACTGGCCTTGAAGGTGGTGAGAGGAGACCAGCCAGGGAAGCAGGTGGCCTCTAGAAGCTAAGGTAAGGCTGGCCTCCGGGAAGGAGTGTACCCCTGCTGCCACCTTGATCTTGACCCAGTGAGGTTCCTGTCAGGCTTCTTTCTACGGAACGGTCAGGTAAGAACTTTATGTTATTTCAGCCACTAAATTTGTAGTAATTATTAAACACACCCACAGAAAACGAATGTGCTAGTGAAAGTAAACACTTTTCACAGATTTATTGGGCATCCATATTTCTTTTTCTGTGTATTCCCTTTCCTTAACCATTTGTTCATCCTCTATCAGCGTGCTTGTCTTTATTAAATTGATATAGAGCAGTTTTAGATTGAGTTGTGTGAAATACCTACTACATGTGAGGCATTAGGATTTTATATATATGAAGATTTGCAAATGTTTTCATTTACTGGTAAAATGTATACAAGATGCAATTCTGGCTGTCACTCTCCTCTGTCTTGAGCACAATGCAAGGGCTCTCAACCAGAAGTTCACCACTGTGATATGCACCAATCCCCGAAACTATGTGCAAATATATTAGGGTTTGTGTATATGTGGCTTTCATTCCATCGTCAAAGAGATCTATGCCATCCAAAAGGTTAAGAAACATTACTCTAGTGTTTACAAGTTAGTTGCCTTTTAAAACATGTTAATGTTGCTAATCTAAGAGGCTGCTTTTTTTTTGTTTGTTTGTTTGTTTGTTTTGGGGGGGTACATTTTGAGAGTCATCTATAGGGTTTCACCTCTTTGATGTGTTTATTCTCCCTAATTTGATTCTCTAGTCTTGGGGAGCAATGGCCCCAATCTTGGGCATTCTTGGAATCTCCAGCGCCCACAGATGCTCCATCAGTGTTTAAGGATGGAGATTGCCAGGTGATTGTCATAAGGAGATTGTCATCAGATGATTCAGTTGCTAGCTTCCTGAGCTGAGGAGCCCAAGGGCAGCAGGGTCTGGCTCATCGGCAGAGGTGATTCCAAAAGGTCTGCTCACTTTGGGGTAACTCCTGGGCATGTCAGGAAGGGCAGTTCTCCCTAAGCCTCTTGGGCCTCCCTGCGAGTCAGAACCTGGCTGCCCACTAGATCCTCAGTATTGAGTATTGGCAATGCCCACAGTAAATAATAATGGCCATCATTTGGGGGGAGGTGGGAACAGGTAAGAGGGGGCAGAGGAGGACTTCGTTACTTGCCCTGTGAACTGGCAATGAGGATCTGGGCCCAGCATGGGTGTTGCCCCCACCCCCCTGCCATTTTTCCCAGAGGATCTCACCTTATGTGCATTGTATTTTAAGGTGCTTCTGAGGTTGATTTTAAAAGTACATAAACAAGACTATGGAAACATTAATTTTGGGTCTATTGCTAATCAATGTTATATCATTAAAAGTTAAAAAAAATTGAGCTTTAAGGTTACCAGAAAAATGTCATCAGTTTTATCAATCTGACTAAAATGTATTTTATGTACCATGTGAGGCAGAGATTTGATGTTTTTTATCCCATATTGGTAGTCAGTATGTCCCAGTGCATTCATTGAATTAATTCATCCTTCTTGGCTTATATGTATTGGCATTTATAGATTGTAAGCACATTGAGGGCCTGGTATTTTTGTCCATCTTATTTACTGCTATATATCTAGTAACTAGATTAATGGGTGCGATTCAATCATTAGTTGTTGAATGAATAAGTATTTTCCATATGAATTTGTGTATATTTCTTCCTTTAAAAATTCTAGCTTCATTCATGGAAAGCAATTCACTATTTTCTGAATACTTCTCTAAGACTTAATGCTTCCCCCCCCCCCTTTTCACATACATAAATAAATCTTCAGCATCGTTTAATGCTCAAACAAAGCCTAACATTCTCCTGAATTTAATTTAGGTCAGTTCAGTGCACAGTAGTTTTCACTTTTCTTACCTCATCCCACCCCCATATCTAATTATGATATTGTCACTTATTTTTTTGGCATTCCTGACATATCAACTAGACAACAGAGCATAGAAAGTATATTAAAGTAAAAGTTTAGTTCATATCTCACTTTATCTTTTTCTTCCTGCCTAATCAAGCAACTTGTTTTTCTAAATTTGTACTAACCTGTCAACGCTTTGAGAATTTTTGAGAAAATGAGATAAAGCATTTAACACAGTGACTGTCATACAGAAGTCATACCCTTGTTGAATGTTAATTTTATTTCATTATAGAGTGCAAATGCCTGGGAACTGATGTTTATGTACTTGTGTTCATAAGATCACTTTTTTTTGGGGGGGGGGGTCAAAGGAGAGACTTGCTGTTTTATAGGGGAAAGAGCATGAGCTGTAGATGGATTTGTTCTGATGTTGGTCTTACCACTTTGTGTGGTGATATGCTAACTTTGTGAACTTCAGTTTTATCTCTTATGCAATAGTCACAATAATAGCAACCTTTCAAGGTTATTCTGAAAATATAAGAGAATACATATTTATAAAGTCACTACTACATGATAGGACATTTGGCAAAAGTTTACTTCCTTTGCTATTTTGAGATATCAAGACTTAATCTTTTAATCACTGAATTACTAAACAAAATTCTATTTATATACAGTAGATGTTGTAGGAACCCTAATCCGAGTATGCCAGATGATCAAGGACAATTTGCTCTGTGCATGCTCTGTAGCAATATACATACTGGGCAAGCACACCCTTATACAACCTGTTTATGTTAATGTAGCATGAGCATGTATCGCTAATTGGCATGAGGCCTGTTTTGTTTGATCATGAATATAAGTTGTCACTGACCAGCCAATTGTGGGCCACTTTGGGCAGCCTCCTTAGGGGCTTCTTTGGCTGGCTGCTCTGTGGGGCTACTTTGAAGAACTGCTTTGTTTGATGACGCCTGTAGTACCAATGGCTACTTGATCTGCAATGAACTCTCTCATATAGGTCCACAACTTCTCATGTCTTCATCTAATACTCAGTGTCTGAGGGGCTGTGCTCCCACAGTTGTAGGGGCAGAAATAGAATATTGGGGACCAATAAAATTATAAGAAATATTAATCATGTTCTGTTAACCGTGATTGGTTTGAGCCGATTAAAGAAGGCACATTCTAACCTGGCTAGGAGTTGCACATGGGACAGAGGAGCTCACCTGGAAATGCAGCTCATCCTCCCCATCAGGGAGCTGCCTATTATCATAGAAGATTAACAACCTATTGCAGAAATCAGAGCCACCAGCCCTTAGGACCCCCCCCCCCCCCCCCCGCCTTTGTGTGCCTGCAGGCCTTTGCAAATCTCCAGCCTGCATTACCTCTTAACTGCCCATTTGGCAGACCTTTTTGCCTACTTCCCCATGTAATCTTTGTCCTTCTACCCAATATAAGCAACTGGCTTGTGGGGAGAGGCAGAGCAGATTTTTGTGGATGTCCTGCGGCTCTCCCATACCGCAGTCATTATTGGAATAAACACTCATAATATGTTTCAACTCCGTCTCTGTTTAACTGGCTCAAGTAGTAACAGGTGCATGGACCCATTGATGGTTCAGTGACAGATACTCAAAATATTTTGATTAGTGAATATTTAAAAAATAGATAAGGAAAACAAAATATACTTAAAGGAAAATGAAAAGGAACATGATGATTGCACTAAGTTCCTGCATTCTTCCTAGTGCTATTTTATTTTTCTTTATTTTTTAAATTTTTAATTGAATTTGTTGGGGGTGACATTAGTTAAAAAATCATATAGGTGTCAAGTATATAATTTTTAATACATCATCTATATATTATGTTGTGTGTTCAACACTGCAAGTCAAGTCTCCTATTTCCATTTATCCCCCCTTTACCTTTTCCTTTAAAAGTTAAAAGTGTATCTGCCTTCTGATGCTGCTATTTTATTGCGTGTCTAAAGTTTATTTTTTTAAGAGATGTGGGTATCAACAGTGTGATATATGTTTGTATATGCATATTAACTCTAATTTACACCCTAGGGTAAGTTGGTGTTTACAGTATCTATTTGAAAATCCATACTTCAGAGGTGGTTAAATAGCATACCATAGCAAGGATCCCCCTCTCTCCACCACCCCCCCCTCTCGCGCCATCATAAATCAACACTTTCAAAGGTGGTAACTTATCACTCTTGTATGGAAATTTGCACTGGAGAGGTTGTTTATTACTAGCCTAGGAATGTTAGAAATAATTTCCCATGGGGAAATAAAGGTGTTAAACATGAGTGGTTACTTGGGATGTTTATACGTCCCTTATGGCAATTGTATGAATGAGGTGTATAGATTTCTCAGACTTGGAGTAACATCCGTGCAGCTTTGGGGGTGGAGAACTGTCAACCCGGCTTACTAAAGCCCAACTGGGTCTGCCTCCAGGATCTCAGGAAGTCTGCCTGCCGACAGCCTCCTGAGACTGCTGGTTAGGAGAACACAGCCATTGAGCACATAGCTACTGTACTTCTCCTTTCCACTTGCTGCTAAGTGCGTGTGCGGTACATAGGGGGATTTTGTCTGAGACATGCTTTGATTTAACATACTAGCCAGTAGCAAAGTTGTAAGAAAGGGATATTAGTTGGCTTTTTTTTTTAACCAAAGAGAAGCTTCTAATATTTAAAGAACATTTGCTATTATGAATATATACTTCTTTAAACTATAAACATATAATTAATATATCTAAAAATGAATGGATGTTAAAGATTTTATTTAGCCTGGCCACTGGTTGAGCATCAACCCATGAACAGGACAGGGCACATGCACGGGTTGCAGGCTCAGTCCCCAGTAGGAGGTATGCAGGAGGCAACTGATGAATGATTCTCTCATCATTGACTTTTATCTTTCCCTTTCCTTCTCCCTTCCTCTCTGAAATCAAACATTAAAATTTATTTTTATTTAAAATACTAAGGAGGGAATCAGGATGATGTTATAACTAGTTCAAAGGGTAATCCAAAGAATGGATACATTCATCCATCCATATGGAATAGTGAAAAGAATGCCAAATGGAGTTGCATTGGGGGTTCTCGAGGTCCCCCTCAGGCTTGGTGACTTGTTGGAGGACTCAGGAGCTGTTAGTCTCCCAGCTATAGATTATTACAGCTAAAGGACCTCTTGGCTCAAGTCAGCAAAGGTGAAGGGCACATGGGGCCCAGTTTGGAGAAACCAGGCAAATCTTCCTGGTGTCCTCTCAGGGGAGTTTGCAGAGAGATGCACTTAATGATGTGTAAAGGGACACTCACCTGAGTGATGTCTGTGGATTGTATTGGGAATCAGTCATGTAAACATGCAGTACACACATGATTGACCTTAGTTTCTCAGACTCCAGACTCCCTCTGCCCTCCCCCAACCCCACCCCCACTGCCACTCCAGAGCAAAACTGGCTTTCACCAAAGTTACATTGCTAGCACTTGGTGGTACATAGTGACCCAAAGAATAAAAGGCATAGGAAACTGTACGTAGTGACCGAAAGATTAAAAAGCATAGGAAACATTGTATCAGGCAAAATATTCTACGGGCTCAGAGGTTATTTCTCTGGGACAGAGGAAGAGCCAGTGCTGACAAGAGACCTTCATTTGCAATGTGCAGGATTCGAACAGATGGAGCCTGGCCAGTTTACCCTTTGTAGCTGAGTCTGAAAACTATCTTCTCCATGGGGGTAGGGAGAAGTTACTCTCCCACCAAACAGGATTTATTTTCATGTTTGCACAATGATTATTTCCCATTGATACCATTTATCGACAAGTTAGAGCTATAAAGTAGTGCTCATAAAATTCGACAACATTGAAGGATGTTAGAGATAATGCAGTTTTATACGAAGCACAACTTCCCCCCTGTAGCTTAAGTGCACATTGCTTTCATTTGATCTATCGCTTTTAATATCACTTGTACTGCTGTTGTTTTTATGTATGAACTCTCTCCTCTGCATTTGGGATGAGTGGCCTAGAGAGTTACTCAGATTGGCGAGAGAGCATATTCCAGAGAAGTCATGGCCTTATTCACATGAAAAAGTGAAACCATGAGGCACAAGCTAGGGCTTACTCCACATGACTGAACTCTGAACTAGTCACGGGCATTTGTCTATATAGATGTGAACGCCTTTCAAAATAATAAAAATAAAATCAGTAATGACTTTAAGTCTTGGGGAGTAGTTTAAACTCAAGCTTTATGAAGCCCAATTCTCTCCTCCTTTTCACTGAGACAATACATTCAGGTAAACCTCTGGGGATGGGGGGGATGAGTCCACTCAAGTCCCCTCTTCTACAGGTCTGAACGCACAGGTGTAGCTCCTTAGAGCAGTCCAGAAAAGGAAAACCTGTGCTTGACCTTGGCCTGCCAGACCAGCTGAGGTTCTCATCCCCTGGTGAGTTCATGCGAAATATTCTGGAACATGATGTTACCGTATTTTTCGCACCATAAGACGCACCCGACCATAAGACACACCTGGTTTTTAGAGGAGAAAAATAGGAAAAAAAATATTCTGAACCAAATAGTGTAATAAAATATTTAATAAAGTATAACAGAATAATATTTGAACCATATAAACTGAACAGCAGTCAACAGTGGCATTGAGAACCATCATCACTGTCATTAACACATAAAGACAAAGGTTTGAGTACTCTAGTCTTCTGAAAACCCCAAGAACTCTTCTTCGCTAGAGTCAGAATTCATGAAGACACAGGCACTTCTTCTATTCGGACCATAAGACGCAGGCACTTTTCCTCCCACTATTTGGTGAAGAAAAAGTGCATCTTATGGTCCGAAAAATACGGTAATTCAAAAAAAATTACAGATTTTAAACAAATGCTTGTTTAAGGAAGCATTTCAGGGTGGTAAGTGCCAGTGAGATCCCTAACCTCCTATTACTCCAGTCAAGGCCTTGCTTCCCTCCTAAGCCATCTATGTCAACAGCTTTCAATTCACTATTTAAATTAGTAGTAAACTGGGTGCTTCTTTCTCTTTTTAGGGCTTTGCTTCAATGGTATATTTTTCACAGGCTTCTCTCAGGGACATAGTAAATATGAAACATGAAATATGTTTCTATCCAAAACGGTAATGCGTGTACATGGGAGTGTGCATGTGCTTAGGAGCGGGGGTTTGAGTGAGATGGATGGATAGGTGGTGTAGTTTCCAAAGCAAGACAAGATGCTGCAAACAATTTAGCAACAATGGCCTTGCTTGTTTAATGTGTGAGGAAAATTGCCCGTGGTTTTAGAAAAGTATTCTCAAAACAGAATACATCTGTATGTAACTCTGTCATTTAGAAATGTGACAAGTCATTTTTCCCGTTTAAAAAGGGTGACAGGCTCTGGGCTTCTAAAGGATAGACGGGTAATTGTTGATATAAAATGTGATCTGTTTCTAAGTGTGTGGGGGAAGGGTCTGGTTATAAACAATGGTAGGTATGATCTCATTTATTTACTAATATATGTGCCTAGGAAAGACAGATCTGGAAGCGTATGCATTGCAGAGTTAATAGTTTTCCTGAATCTGTTGGGATTATGAATGGTTGTAATTTTCTTCTCTTTGCTCAATAATAATGATTTCTAAATGTTTTATGGTCATCTTTTATTTTTTAATAAAGTGAACAGAAAATATTTTGAAGTCCTAATGAAGTGCAGGGAGAGTAATTGAATCTGTGTTGCATCACCTCCGGTGGTAGCAAATGTCTTCAAGCTATAGAAAGGAGACAATGAAGTGGGTGGAATGGAGTTTTATGTGATATTTCATCCAGTTTCTCTGAAATCGAATTTTGACTTTGCTTTGTTGTCTGTCATCGAGATATAGCTAAAGTAAAAAAAAAATGTTAGAAGAATGTTCTTTGGGCATTGGAAACCTTAAACCCTGCTATACAGAGGAGATGAACAACAACAAAAATGGATTTATTTTACAGCTACTTAGGCAACTTCTTATATAGACTATACTTCTTGTATTGTCCATATTGATAGAAGGGGGTAAATTGGCTTAATTGATGCATAGTTGACTTTGAAGGCCAGGACGTGTTCTGTTGTGGGGACCATTCTACGTACTATAGCAGCGTGAGCATCATCTCTGGCCCTTACCTACAAGATGCCAGTAGCAACACGAACTTTATCACAATGAAAGATGTGTTCATACATTTCCAGGAACCTTGGAACATCACTCTTAACAGGAGCCATTGCCTTAATGAGCAGTAGTGTAAGGTGTATATGTGGGGTGTTATGTGTTAAGGTTACTTTTGGCTGTGCATGACAGATGAACCCCAAATGATGGTCCCTCAAGGGTATACAGCTATCTTTTTATGTAACTGAAGCTTGAATGTGGGAAAATCAGAGCTGGCAGGATCCCTGCATGGCCATTAGAGACCCAGAGTTATTCCAACTTCTCCTCTTGCATTTTTTACCCTTGGTTTCCTTTCTCAGAATCATCTCGTAG
This sequence comes from Vespertilio murinus, assembly GCA_963924515.1. Lineage (NCBI taxonomy): Eukaryota > Metazoa > Chordata > Mammalia > Chiroptera > Vespertilionidae > Vespertilio > Vespertilio murinus. The sequence continues at coordinate 203,258,458 of OZ004704.1, forward strand.
TTCAAATTTCTGCTGGACATCCAGTCATCATAACCATTTTTAGACAAATGTCATGAAGAAAGGCAAAGAATTCTGAAAGCCTGTGTTCCCTTCAAAGAGAACTTCTGCAAATCCTATAACTCTTCCACTTTCATCTCATTGGGCAGAAATTAGCCACACTTAGCTGCTTGGAAGACACACATATAGTCCTATAGCTGAGAACAATGTCTGTCCAAATCTCCATGTGGGTTTAGTTAGGAAAAAAAGGATAAATGTTGCAGGAGTTATATTCTCTTAGCATTCTGCATAATAGGACACATGCACTTTTCTATAAAAAGCTTTGATTCAAAATAAAATATTGCAAAATTGATACAGAATATCTGTTCCAAAATAAAATTTTTAGTTAATGAAAGTAATATTTTTGAATTAACTGCTTTACAGAAAAGACTGGTTTTGTTTTATTTCTTCATATTTGAAAACCACTCTAAAGTGTTTATGTTGCTGCCCAGGCAAGAACAATGTGGCTACTATTATTAAATCTTTCTGCAACTCTTGGTTTCCTTACAAAAGGCTTACTTCTTAGCCTATGTTCTCCTGAGAACAGAACTTGAGACAAAGGCTTCCATTCAGGTACTCCATTAAGAAGTCATTTTAGGGAACAGGAGTGAGAAGATGATATAGGGAAGAAAGGTAAGACAATACAAGGATGTGTTTCATGAGTTTTTCACTGATGTGGGTGACAGGTGTCAGATTCTGCATGACCTGCTGAAGAGTCTTATGAAATACACTTCAAAACTGTCTACATTGGGAAATAAGAAAGAAAAGCATTTATTCAATTATTTCATCCTCACTGGTCAATAGTAGCTTCAAAGGTATTGACTACACTCCTAGGTTGCTCAGGTATGTCTTCCAAGTGCTTGGCACATGTCCCACTCCTTGGAGTCCAATAAGAGTAGGAGCTACACTATATGGACGGAAAGTACCTCTAGACACCTTCCATGAAGCTGGTTGAAGGTTTGATGAACTGATCCTTGAGCAGTGGCTGGAGAAATAGGTGGGGCATGTAGTACTTGGGTGGTGCACATGGATTGGGGGAAAGGAGACACAATTATGATGAATTTCACTGCTTGAGAGAAACAGCAGGAGCTTAGTGATAGAGCATACCTCCATTCCCATTGCCCTGGACATTAGTTATTGGGTATAGTGTTAATTCAAAAATGGTATGTGGGAGATACTCATATACAAACATATGTACACACAATTATATACACATATATATTTTTCATTTTGGTATTAAGTAGTCAATTATAATATGCCTATTTTTCAAAGCCTATAAGCCAGGAGAGTAGGAGCCGTTACTTGTAAGGGGTGTGTAGTCTGCATTTGATTCACTGTCAATGTACTATGCCAGTTTACTCTACTTTAGGTTCTCTGTTAGCCATTACTTGATGATCTCATGAACAGATTTGATTCACAATGGCTGACAAGAGTTGTGTGCTATACAATGCCAAGGTGACATTCATGATATTGGATATGTTCCCATCTTCCCCTTCCCCCAGTAAAGACTACCATGCTTGATATTGAATTTTTTTATGTTGACTAGAGTGGTGTCAGCACCTTGAATAAACTGGTGGCAGAAATAAATAGTAAAATATAATCAGCGAGGAAATGGAAATTCTTTAACATTACAGAGCACAGTCTGCATCAATAAACGTGGAAGAAAGTTACTAATTCTGCATATATATAGTAACTGGATGAAATTTTTCTTGGAGATATATCCAACTTCATGATATTTGAGAAAAATAATTCCTGTGTATCAGATTTGTATAGAATTTGGGTAGGAACTATGCTTTTACAACAATTGTTTGGAGCCGAATCATTTAAGGTCCTATTTATAGGAACAGATTGCAGAAGCTGACTAGAATATGACTATAATCTATTATGACTATAAGCCTTCTACTGGATTTTTTACTTTAAAAAAATGCCACATGATCTATAGGTTTAGCCTACGTTTTAATTAATCAAGATTTGGGTAATTTGAGTTCTTGTAACTGAAGACTTCACTGCAATTAGAGTGAGTTTGGCTTAGCCTTATTGCTTACAATCCAAAAGAAAACATTAACAGTGAATATTTAACTAAACAGGACTTTTTGAGTTGAAAAGTCCTTCAGTTTCTATTAAACTCCCTCCCCGACTTTTACAGCACACAAACATACAGTTCTCTAGATGCTTAGTAATTGTTGCTTAGCTTCCTGTGGAAGTTTTGGATTTTAGGAAAGAAACAATTTGATTGCAGCTAAAGGGAAAAGCGAGCAGGGAAACAGCTGGGACATCACTTCAAAGAGCATCAGTAAAATGAACAGGAGAGAGATCACATTACCCAGAATTCTCACAGCTAATGAATGAGGTGACAGGGGAGGCTTCCTGAAAACAGCGGGCTGAAGGGAACAAAGAGCTAAGCACTTTGCTTTCAATTCACCTGGCGCTGAGTCTGTAAATTGGAAGATCTAGTTTGTTTGCTAAGGCCTTAAATAAGGGTGTTCCCTGCACTATGCCAACAGTCACCTTCTTGCCTCCTGAAGTTTATTTCATTAACATTGGTGAGAATAGTCTAAGCAAAGGCAATCAAGATTGTCCATGTAATCCTGTGGTTGAAAGTCTTGGGGAGGGGTGGATGCAGGGTGGAGAATGTTAACGGGGTTAGGGGGGGAAAAAGTTACATTTAAAAAAGATAATTTCATCTAATCTAGACTATTGGGCCCCTCTCCCTCTGTTCAGGACAGTGGGTGGTTAATTCTTCCCCATTGTCTTCAGTTTCATTTCTCTATACCCCCAGAGGCTCAGACACAAAAGGCACAAACAACACCTTCTGGTCCATCTTCCTTACTCTCTGGAGAGAATAAATTTGAGTGTTTCACTTTCATTAAGAGCAAGTCCCATCACTTTCTTTTGGATCAGGTGACTTCTCCATGAACAGTGGTGGGAATGAGAGAAAATAATGAGAAATTATTATTATAGAAATTATAAGAGAAAATAATAATCATTATCTAGAATCATAGGAACTTCAGTGAAGTGTTTAATGGACTCTAAAGTTATCTTCTTGAAGAAAACAGAGTGACACCTGGGAGTCCTTGGTTTCTATTCTAAATTGAATCATTTATTGTTCAGGAATATTCCCTTTGACCTCTGTGGCAGAATATATAGTTGATATTGCCTTTGGTTGAGTTATTGGTGGGGAGCTCTCCGTGCCCCTACCTATTGCCAGTGGAAGTGGGCTTCTTGCGATGTCACAAGAAAATGAATTTTTAGAGACTGGCATGGGACATGAGTGGAATTTATTTGTGTGGAATTACATCCCTGAGTTTCCAAAGTCCCCTCTCCCTCCACCCAGACTTAGAAGAAGTCCAGCTACGTCTTTAGCAGAGCTAGGATTCAAGCCGTTGCCCAAAGTTTCTGTTCCATGTTGGGGCACAATCCAGTCCTGCATCAGGCTAGCTTAGTTTGGGTTCCCATCTGTAGTCCATTGCATGTGGAGTCCACATGGCTGTGGGCCATGCAGCTTCTAGGAACATGGGCAAATGCAAGGAAACAGGAGCTAAATTAGAGAAACGAGAGAATTCCTTTGTCTTGGGTTATGCATTTTCAATTTTCACAGGTTTGCATTGACTCCACCCCCTCTGAGCAATTATCTTCGTTTCCAGGTTAGACTGACAGGCACCTTCCTAACCCTGGCTTTGCTGTACATGTTTCCATCTTCTCCTCCCACCAGTGATTTGCAGGGAATGGACCAGTGATCCCCTGGGGAGTACAAAATTGCAGCTTCCTGGTCAAGTTGCCCAGATTGCCATGTTTATAATGCCTGACCTCCCTTTGGCTCCTTTCCTATTATTAAAACCAGCTAATCACCACAGCAACAACTGAGTGATTTATTTGATGGGATCTTAGCAAATGGAGGTTGAATTGAGGCTTCAAATGTGCCTGTATGTTTGGTCTTATGCCCTTGTGTTTTGCCTTTCTGAAGCTATGCCTTCGTTGGCCTTTGCCCATGGAGAACAAGAGATTTGTGGAGGTGATCTAAATCAGACTCATGTCCTGGATTACGTTCAGACTAAATCACCAAAACTCTAGCCAAAGACAGGATCAACAAATAAATGCTGTATGTAAGCCACAGAAATTCTGTGATTCTTAAGCATGTCTTAGCTAATTATGTCAGCTGTTGTATCTGTGAGCTGGGAGCACAGTAGGGAGTTCCCCTGTCATCTGAAAGACCCTCCTTCTGCTTCCCAGAAGGCTATCTTTATGGTCCCTGGCCCCGTCTTGTTGGGAGTTCAGCATTGCATATCATCCTTTCTGACTATATGTGAGGTGGGCAGTAAACATTTCTTCCTTCCTTCTTAGAAAATATATGGCTCTCATAATCTGCTTCCTGCTAGTGCAGGTTACAGAGACCATGAAGATGTTAGGAATGGGACATTTGCTTAATTTTGTAAGGCCTAGATTGCACTTTCCTTGGAAAAATAATTAGTAGTCTTCCAACATGGGACACTCAGGGACATGGGCATGCAGTGTTTCTTTTTAACATATGTTCCCAGGATGATTAGAGAAGGAGGAAAGGAACATGCCAAACCATTGGATGGTTTTAATGATTCTGTCAGGAAATGATGTATGTCAATTCAACCCACATTTTACCCACAAAAGAAAGTCACATGTCTACAACCTAGCATCAAGAGTGGAGAAGTAATCCTGCTATGTGCATCTAAAGGTGAATGGCCCTAAATACTATTATGTTATCTGTACTAGTAATAATGGGTTTAAGTGGTAAGGCAATTTTCTTAATCTGACCTTTGCAACTAAACTGGCTTCCATTGTCTGGCAAACAATTCTTAATTGAAGATGCTTGAAAATTCAGGGGCTACAGCAAAAGTTTTATCTTTTGTTCCAGAGACTTCATCAAGGCATTGATTTTAAGTTGTTTCAGCTTTGAGGAACAAAGCAATTGACTTTTTCAGTGCCATGAAGATCCAAATTAATGGATTCTCAGTCAACTTGGATTTTAGGTCAGATATATGCAATTCCATCTCTTTTTGCAGAACAGCTACCTCAAACCAGAGTTCATGTGTCTAATTCAGTAGAACTCCCACTAACACTACTAATTTTTCCCATCATCTACTCTAATGTTACAGCCTTGCCTAGTTACCTCATCTTCTCTTTTCCAAGGACAGGTGACCATGTAATAAAATATCTTGCTAGTGCATAACAAGTCATCAGTTTCTTAGCCTACAATATCTGAGTCCTTGCCATCCACTTCTTTGTCACTCCCAATAAGGAAATTCCATATATTTTATTTTTAAAGTATATTTTATTGATTTTTTACAGAGGGCAAGGGAGAAGGATAGAGATGTAGAAACATCAATGAGAGAGAACCATTGACCAGCTGCCTCCTGCACATACCCTACCGGGGATGTTCCCGCAACCAATGTACATGCCCTTGACCGGAATTGAACCTGGGACCTTTCAGTCCACAGGCCAATGCTCTATTCACTGAGCCAAACCGGTTTCGGCTCCATATATTTTAGTGTCTGTTATATGAACACTCTATTTATAGGTATTGAATTTTACTTCTTTAAAAATTACTATTTCTTACAATTGATAGAAAACACTAATCATCATGATGTACATACGACAGTTATTACTCTCTCACCTAAATGAAAGACAACTATGCAGAACTCAGGGCTGGTCTCCTAGTCCATTTAGGCTGCTATAACAGAATACTAAATTTGGGTTGGTTTATATAAACAGGAAAATTAGTTCCCATATTCCTGGAAACTGGGATGTCCAAGGCACCAGCAGGTTCAGTGGTGAGTGACCACGTCCTGTTCATAGAAGGCCATCTCTTGGCTCTTTCCTCACATGATGGAAGCAGGGAGGGAGCTCTCTGGGGTCTCTTTTATAACACCACACATCTCACTTATGCAGATTCCACCCTCATGGCCCGATCACCTCCCAAAGACCCCACTTTTCAAATAGCGTCACATTGGGGATTAGGTTTCAACATATGAATTCAGAAGGACACATTCAGCCTACAGCAGCTAGTGTGATAGTTTTGTTCCACCAAGTCCCCTGAGACCTAGATTTCTAGATCATTACTTTACCTTCCCTAGGCAGTGGCTGTCATATTTACAGTTCAAAATTGTATTTTCCACAGGCCAAGCAGCTAAATGGAGGGGAGGGATAAGTAAGCAAGTGACAGACAGCATGTACTGGTGTTTTGTAAGAAAGGCTCTTGGAAGTTGCACATGACGCTCTATTTATGTACTATTCTCCTGGCTATAAACATACCTGTCGATTTCTTTTGTGACTAAGGAAAATGGACAACTAGTGGTCTCTGTGATAGATACTTGGATACTTTTCTGAACTTATTTACTACCATTGTTTAGGGGAGGAAACTAAGATTCAAAGTGGACAATTAATTTGCTTAAGGTCATACAAGCAATTAAAAACTGAGGATGCAACCCAAGTCCTCCCGAGGCATGGTGTAGTCTGTGTAACTACTTAAAGCTCTGTCTCATTCAAGTGCAGCCCTGGCTGAAAGATGGGCACAGATGCTCCCCTTCTGTACATTCCCACCGACTCCATCACTGAAATACTCCAAAGGGTGACAGTCCCTTTTCCTTTCATTTAGGATTTGTTTTAATGGATTGTTATAGTGAGAAAGTGGAAGAGAGAGAGAGAGAGAGAGAGAGAGACTGACCATTGAAACATCAATCAGCTGACTCCTACAGTGTCTCCCTACCCCTACTGAGGACCGAGCCTGAGCCTGCAACTAGGGATGTACCCTGGCAACCTTACAGTGCAACACCCAACCATGTGCGCCACAGGGCATCCTGTATTCACCTTTGGCAACTATTCCTCCTCCTATGATCTGAATGTTTATGTTGTCCCCAATTCAAATGTTGATATCCTAACTCCCAAAGATGATGGTCTTAGTAGGTGGGCTTCTGAGAGGTGAAAAAAATCATGAGGGTGGAACTTTCATTGGTGGGTTTAGTGCTCTATAAAAGAGGCTCAGGAGTGATCCCTGTCCCCTTCTGCCACATGAGGACATCATGAAAAGTCTGCAGCATGGAAGAGTGCCCTCAAATGACAATGCAAGAGCCACGATTCTGGACTTCCCAACCTCTAGAACTGTGAGAAGGAAATGTTTGTTGTTTATAAGCCACCCAGTCTATAGTGTTTTTTATAACAGCCTGACCAGACTGAGATACCTCTCACAAATACAGTGACTAGGAGAGAAGAAGAAAATAAATTGCATTCTGTTTTTGTAAGCTTTCTTTTAGTGATTATTTTAGTTTTGGGTCTAGTCATTTTACTTAAACTGTGCTTTGTTTCAGGACAGGAGGACTCTTAAGCCATTATCTTCTTCTCAATTTATCTTTCCACAGTTCAAGATGAAGGGTTTTGTTACAGTCATAGTCACTTGCAGTCAGATTCCCAGGGTTAGTTTCAAGGTCATGGCTATAACCTCTAAAGTATCCAAATGATTAGACTTGTTGGCTCCCTGTAGCTTTCCTAATTTTTGTTGTGGGATTTGTTTCCAGAAGATTTTTTGATGGCTCAATGTTTTCAATGTTGATTTCAGATAAGAATATACTTGATTAAAGAGAATGGATTAGTCCTTTCCTAGAGTGTTAATTAACCTTTTATATTTTGCTGGGGAGGTTAAACTTAAGGGCTGAGGACAGGGTGGCTGAGATGATTAGCTTTTATTGTGCCTCTTGAATACTTTACAATGTGTATTTAAAACTTAATGTTTTAAAGGTTCATCTAAATCAAATTTGTCAATCTTAATTATCCAACTAACTTCCTAGAATGCTAATTTCTTCCTCATTCTCCTGTAAATTTTGGGATTTCACTCAAACATTCAATATTTGAGACTATAAAATGTGATAAGAATGTGGATGAAACTATTAAAAAAAATCGTGTGACCTCTTTTTAGGGCATAATCTCATATTCAAAACAAAGCACTGATATCTTATTTGAAGCCTTTAGAGGTAATGGTCTATGTTCTTATAAGTATTTGTCCCTCTCTGGGTTTTCTAAAAGCTAATTGAATCTAGACAGATTCACATCCCATTATAAATCTCAGCTCTGTGGACTTATCATTGTTCTCATAAAAACCTTTGCTTGTAGAGATGGAAAAGGCTTATTCCAGTGAGCTATCTAGTCCATTTTTCTCTGCATGGTTTTCCAGGGTGGTTTCAGATTTGAAAGGATTTGAATATCTACAAAGACCTTGTGGGGGAATTATTTTAAAGCTATTTGTAACCTTAAAATGTTTTTCATGAGAATGGATAAAACATATTTGAAGAATAAGAAATGTAAGAGAATTCCTCTCTCAGAATTACTGGAGAAAAGACTGCTATTTTCAAGGAGGCTGTTTAAATAATAGTCTTACTCTTTTTAACAGATAAAGAGCTGTGAATCAGGAGGCAGAATCTCACTTTTCCCAGGGAAGAAGTAATATGATACAGTCTTTGTAGTTATAACAACTTCCCCAACAAGAGTTTCCAGATGGATTGGCAAAGTCTGGGAGCCAGATCATAGTTGGGACCGAATCAATGGATTAGGAAATGGATTAGGAAATGGATTAGGATTGATTATTTGATTTCAGACTTTCCTATAGTTTGTCTTCAGGTTGGTGACCACTGTAATATTTTTGGTTTATAAGGCAAAGGAAGAGGACACCCACACCAGCATTTACACACATCACCCCTTTTCTGCCTCTCTTGGAGGTCAGGGCCTTGGGGAGAGAAAGTCATTTATCTTCACACAAAGGCTGTGACTCGCATTCTAATTGTCACAGTCTAGGGAGCAAAGGGCTCAAAGAAATCTGTGAAGTTATTTCCATGGTTGCAAGTGTGTTACAAAAGCACATCCTACATAGTTGAGTATGTCCAGATGGAGTATTTTCAAGACCTTTCTGAATTAACCCTTTGTGATAATTTGAAATACCCCTTTGCTTCCCCCTCTGGAATACTGCTGCTCTATTCACTAACACACACACACACACACACACACACACACACACACACACACACACACACTTTATTCCTGGGTAGACCTTCCATTCTATTTGCACCATCCATTTGGACTAATCTAGAAGGAAGCCTGAAACTGAGGCTTTCACTAATTTCTTAATGCTTTTACCTCTCACCAAAGCACCCATTTTCTCACATTTGTGATTTACTAACCTGAACTTGGTAGAAAGAGAAGGGAAGGGATATATATTGTCTCCTTCCTCTATTCTAGAGAGAATATTATTTCTACTCCAAGTTTATGTTTTTCTACTTACCCTACACAGTCTTCATTTTGCTGGCTACAGTTTTCTTGCTGTGGTTAAATCCCTCTTACATGTTGATGTTTAGTCCCAAGACTTCCTATCACACCTTGCCCTTCACCAGGTCACTTTGGAGACTCATGGTGAAATGGGTGGACAGTGGAACTACCATCTGAGATCATGGTCTATGTAGTGTTTCACCTGAAGCTTGCATCAATCACTATAGATTGAAGTCACAATTTTGCTACGTACTAGCTGATTCGGGAGCAAATGACTTGTTCTGTTAATTTTTTCCCCTAACATTTAAAGTGACAGTACCTATACTAAACATTTTGGTGTATTATTGTAAGAATAAAAATGATGTACATAGGTAATCTATAAAATACTACACATAGAAACACGGATATAATATCTGTGACAAGTATATTAATATGTCATATGAATAGTTTCCTAAAATTATCATATTATCACCTTTATTGCACTATAAAGCATGAAGGAGGAGATATATAGACATCCTAGTATTTAGTGTTTTTTTTTTTAAAGATGACTGTATCTTACTAGAAGAAAAAGCACTGTTGAATATTCATGAGGTCCATTTGACCCCCTGTAGACACAAAATATTTGTATAAATATAAAATCTGTGCATAATTATTTGATAGCAGACAGTCCCCAGAGGTTAAATATGCTGACATAGTCAGAAAGATCTTACCCTTCATAGATTTTATTAAACATATTCAAGTCATTAGAAAGACATAAATATCAAGTAAGAGCACAATACTTTGGGTTGGTCCAAAGGAGCATAGCTAGAAATGATGAGACTATATTAAAAAAAAAAAAACACAGGTTAATGGGAAATATGCTTTAACTGTATTGTATTATACTCCCTAGAAATGTTTTCAACCTGAAATTCACCACCTAATGAAATCTATTAGATTGACATTACCTTTCTGGGACATGATGAAAGTTTTTTTCCTTGAAATGCTGAATGTGAATTGACTCACAGTATTAATTCATTTTAAGATTGGATTGAAGCTAAACTGGTGAAAAGAACACGTTTGGTTGTCTTTGCTTTGTCAGTGACTGGTATGTGCCCTTAGACAGTAAATTCAAGGGTTTAACTTGCTTTATTTCTAATTAAAAAAATATCACTTCACATTTTTGATCGTGGTTCTAAATATTAAGTTGATTCTTTCAGGGTTACTTTTCTCTCTTATTTTAAGAAGAAAGAAGCATTTATTTTTATTTTTTTCTGACTCTATGGGATAGATTGGTCTGCAAACTCATTAGTCAACAGAGCCAAATACCAACAGTACAACGATTGAAATTTCTTTTGAGAGCCAAATTTTTAAAACTTAAACTTTTCCTAATGCTACTTCTTCAAAATAGACTCGCCTAGGCCATGGTATTTTGTGGAAGAGCCACACTCAAGGGGCCAAAGAGCTGCATGTGGCTCACGAGCCACAGTTTGCCGACCATGGGGGTAGAATGTATCATGCTTTCCACATTCCCTACAACCACAAAAGTTCGGGAATTAGAAAATATCTCCTTTTCTCTGATTTGGCCCTCCACCTCTGTAAAGACTGGATGTACTTCAACAATTTAAGTTCTGATCTATCCAGTAAAATAAGATCACACTATTTTCTGGTAAGGAATGATTAACTCATTGGGGTTATCAAGCTTCTTTTTAGGAAGAATGGGTTAGCCATAACCTGGCTGACTCTTTTCATATGCAATCTTACCAGAGGCTGCCAAGCTTCAACACTCACTGCTCTCTATTCATGGCCATATGGATACTTTCTGGCTAAAGAAGCAACTGTCAGTCCTGGTCTGGGACAGAATCTGTGTCCAATAGGATCTTCCCACACTTCTCCATGTTCACAAATTGATCAGGATCCAATGCAAATATCTATTTGAGCCTATTTATTTCTGGTTATAAGATCTGAAACTATTGATATGCCCCAGCTCTTGCACTTTTAAGATCTTAGGAGCTGAATTTCTTGAGTGCTGAGTTGGTGATTAGACCATCTATAGATAATGAAAAATAAAATATTACACATACATCTATATATATATTATATATATATACATATATATATATATATATATATATATGTGTGTGTGTGTGTGTGTGTGTGTGTGTGTGTGTGTGTGTGTGTGATTGTCTGACTCTTCAACTGGTAGCTATGACACACAATGACCACCAGGGGGCAGATGCTCAACTCAGGAGCTGTTGCACCTCAGTGACTGCCTCAGTGACTTGGCAGCTGCGGTTCTTGGATGATGCATGGGAGCCAGAGAGGAGGGAGCCTTATTCTGTGTGTGTCACCAGAGAACTGCCATCTTGCAATCTGGGACCCTTTGGGGGATGTTGGAGGGCTGGTTTTGGCCAGATCCCCACAGTCCAGGCTGAGGGACCTCACCACTGTATAAATCCGTGCAATTGGCCCCAGGTTACATTGTAAAAAAAACCAGATCTTCTCTTTAGAGTAAAACAACCTTGATATAGTAGGAGACAAGCTTCCCCTCCAAAGGATGTTTTGAATACAGTCCTATATAATAATCCTATATAATAAAGAGGTAATATGCAAATTGACCATCATTCCAAAACACAATATAGCCGCCCCCATGGGGTCAAAGATGGCTGCACCCATGTGGATTCAACATGGCCACTACAAGATGGCCAGCAGGGGGAGGCAGTTGGGGGGAACTAGGCCTACAGGGAGGGCAGTTGGGGGGTACTAGACCTGCAAGGGAGGGCAGTTGAGGGGGGACCAGGCCTGCAGGAGAGGACAGTTTGGGGGTGGGGGGGAACCAGCCCTGCAGTGGAGGATAGTTGGGGGTGACCAGCCCTGCAGGGGAGGGCAGTTGGGGGGGACCAGGTCTACAGGGAGGGCAGTTGGGGGGTACCAGCCCTGCAGGGGAGGGCAGTTGGGGGCAACCAGACCTGCAAGGAAGGACAGTTAGGGGAGACCAGGACATCAGGGGAGGGCTGTTAGAGGCAATCGGGCTAGCAGGGGAGCAGTTAGGCGTCAATCAGGCTGGCAGGGAAGTGGTTAGGGAGGCAATCAGGAAGGCAGGCAGAAGCAGTTAGGGGCAATCAGGCAGGCAAGCAGGCAGGTGGTTGGGAGCCAGCAGTCCTGGATTGTGAGAGGGATATCCAACTGGCCTAAACAAACTATTAAACATCCCTTGAGGGGTCCCAGATGGGAGAGGGTGCAGGCTGCACTGAGTGACACGGTCTAAGTTTTCTAACTTTTATCCCTAGTTCCTCTGTACCTTCCGTTGTGTTTCCTTTTCTATTCAGCTACACAGATTATCTAAGAACATTTATTGACTCTTCTCTTTATATCCCTTTACACTTTTTTTTTAATTGTACTTTCTAAACATATCCTAAAGTGGTTTCCTTTTCACCAACTATATTGCCACATCAAGGTTTTTGCCTTCACTTAATGGACTTCTATTGTCCTTTTTTCTCTCTCAAATGCATCCTTGACAATGCAACCTAGAATGTTTTATGGTATCATATTCCTTAATGAACTTCTAGTGTCCTATTGTTCTCTTCAAATTCATATATATATATATATATATATATAATGTAAAATCAACAACAACTCTGACTATGAACTTATATATTTCTGCCTTTAGTGTTAAATTTTATTTGATAAAATTTAAAGTAATATATTATTTCTTGTGATTATTTAATTTATCATTATGAAATAACCCTAATAATTATTTATAATTGTTCTCATTCTACAATCTACATTTTTAGATATTAATGTAGCCATAATAAGTTATGATGCTTACCATTAACATGGTATAGCTTTTTCTTATATTTTTTACTTTAAACCTACTTGTGTTTTTAAAATTTTAAAAATATTTTTATTGATTTCATTGAGGAAGGGAGAGGGATAGAGAGAGAGAAACATCAATGATGAGAAAAACATCATTGGTTGGCTACCTCCTGCCCACCCCCTACTGGGAGGGGACCAAACCAACAGCTCAGGCATGTGTCTTTCACTGGAATAAAAAACCTGGGACTCCTTAGTCCACAGGCCGACATTCTATCCACTGAGCCGAATCAGCTGGGGTTGTGTTTTTAAAGTGTATCTCTTAAAAATAGCATATAGTTGAATCTTGGTTATTGATCCTATTTTCCATCTTTGCCTTTGACATTGTTTTAATTTATTGATAGAGAGAGAAAGAGAGAGAGAGAGAGAGAGAGAGAGAGATTTGTTGTACCACTTATTTATGTGTTCATTCGTTGCTTTCTGTATGTGCCCTGACAAGAAATTCAGCCTGCAACCTTGCATATGAGATGACACTCTAACCAACTGAACTACTTGGTTCTTTTATCTAGGGAAGTTGTTACCGGACCATTCTAATATATAAAAACCCAAGGTGGTAACATTCAAAATGACCAAAGGCTAGACCTACTGGAAGTCAGTGCTGGGTTGCCATGGCAACCCAGTACTGATGGGGGGGGCTGCAGAACAGGCTGGAAGAGAGGCCTGGAGAGAGAAGCAGGGTCTAATCTGTAGCCTTTATGGAAGCTGTTGATCAGCCCTTGCCTTTCTCTTTCTCTTGGGGCCTCACCAGCAGTGGCATCTTTGTCTCTCTTTCCCTCGGACCTCTGCTGGATCTGCTGATCAATCCCCCAAGGTGTTCCTAATTGGAGAGGGTGCAGGCTGGGCTGAGGTAACCCCCCCTCCCCCCATGCATGAATTTCATGCACCGGGCCACTAGTTAATATATAGAAAAGATAACTTTATTAGAAATTATTCCTACCCTGACTGGTGTAGCTCAGTTGATTAGAGAGTCATTCTTGCATCAAAATTTCATGAGTTTGATTCCTGCCCAGGGCACATACCCAAGTTACAGGTTCGAGCCTCAGTCAGGTGCATACAGGAGGCTATTGATCCATATCACTTTCTCATATCAATGTTTCTCTCTCTCCCCTCCTTTCCTCTCTCAAGAATCAATGAAAAAATATATCACTGGGTAAGGATAAAATGTAAAGTATTACTTAAATGATTTTTATTTTAGGTCACTGAATTGATTTAAGTATCTTTGTAACTGGATTATGTTATCTCAGATTTGTACTTCAGGGTTTTTTTATGGGTGACAATAGTAGATTTTTACTTAATTTGATGAGAGGGTTTGACAGCCCTGTGCCAGGACATTTGCTTTATTCTAGCTGGTTCTTGGTGATGGACTATGTCCAGGAGCTTTTCTGAATGCAATCATGAGCTGTGTGTCAGTGATGTGCTGGTGAATACTCGCTGCTCTCACCAGTTGGCTTTCATTATTCTCTTGACCTCAAGAAGGGTGACCCACCAGGCCCGCCTCCTGATTGCTGAGACCTAGTGGTTCTGACCCTCACATCTGTGAGTCTGAAAAGACCTAATGAAAAAAAGTCTTGTGAAAGAATTACTTTTCAGGCACTCAAGCCTTCTCATTATGCCATTATTGCCCTTTAGCTACCTGTGTTTCTCTTCTGGCTTCCTCTGAAAGTGGGAATTTAATCTGTTCTCTTTTACACAACTGCCTTGTAAGTTAAAATAACTTGCATTAAGTCATTTCAAGTCTCCTTAATTTCCTATGAGAATAAGTATGACTTTTTCAATTTTGATGAGTAATATGAGACACAGCTTATAGCCAGTAAATTCTACAGCAATATTCCTACCTCCTTTGATTTATATTTTAGATTTTTAATAACACACTGTAGCAACCTGTGTGACACTTTCATTACTGTCTACATGCTTGGGGTTAAAGATGAAGCTTGAATGCTCTTCAGGGCATTTCAGAGAAGAAATAGCGTATGTATACTTTGATTCTCCAGTGTATGTTTGTTTCAAAAATATTATAGATTTCAGAGGGTTTTGAACAATAGTTTTCCCTTCCTAACAACAAGAATATACATGTAAATGGAATAGCTGTTTGTGGCAAAATACGTATTAGTGACACAGAAAAAATGGATTATTTAGATGATTTTGCAGCAATCTTACCAAGTTAGTTTCTCTGGGTACAATTACTTTTACATGACTACTCTTTTGAGGCATTTATGTACATGTGTATATGTGGGTGTACGTGTACCAGATATGGGTGTGTATGTGTGACACACATTAATGCATTTATATTTTTCCTCCAAAGAATATATCTTTGTTTGGGGATAGTGATCACCCAATGTGTGTTGGGAAAATTGTTTCAGTTTTGCAAAGTAGTTTTACAATGGGAAGATAGTAACTAAATGGACTCAGAGTCTATCATGTTCAAAAACTTGAACCATGTTTGAAGAGAAAAAGCTTAAAGCAAAGATATAATTGGCTCAGATAGAGAGGGTGTGTATAACATTTAAGACCTATAGAAACCTGAACAAGAAGTACACTAAGAATGGTTGGGATACTTTCTGGGAAAAGGTAAAAAAAAATTGAATTTTCTTAACTTGCTATTGATTCAATTTTCAGTTTTATCCATACTTTTGCTGATACAGGCACATTCTCAAATGGTTTTGATTTTTTTGTGTATTTTATAACTCAGTGATATATTCAGCATCATAACAGCTCTCCAGGGGCATCTTTTTATGTCAAGGGAAAGTGCTATAAATGATGTGATTGTGATAGCTGATTGGCAGTAAGCATCTGAAATTGCTATGTTTATACTGCTGAGAAGTGTACCTGTTAATTTGGGCCTCATGTTGATATTCTTGGGATGTTTTCTTAACAGTCAATGATTCCACCTTTTTCTAAACTTTTTTCATTGCTGTGCACATGACAATGTTTCCAGTAACCTGAATTGAGTTTGGGCTTCTGGTATATAAGAGAGAGTGTGGTGCTGCATGAGGATTTAACATGCATCTACAGCCTTTTTACTTTTCTTTTATTTAAAAAAATATATTTTATTGATTTTGCACAGAGAGGAAGGCAGAGGGATAGAGAGTTAGAAACATCGATCAGCTGCCTCTGGCACATCCCCTACTAGAGATGTACCACAACCAAGGTACACGCCCTTGACCTGAATCAAATCTGGGACCTTTCAGTCCGCAGACCGAAGCTCTATCCACTGAGCCAAACCAGTTTTTCAGCCTTACAACCTTTTTTTCCTCTGTCTCTCATGGCCTAAAAACTTAGAAGTATGTGTGTGTGTAGTTGGTTTTCAATAAAGTGAATAGCTTTTATCAATCTAGTTAGAATTTGCAGTCTTTCCCTTTAGATTCTCAGAATGTCCATGAATTGAGAAATTAGCTGGTATTTTTGCTTTGAGAATTATACCTCAGCAACTCAAAAGCCACCCCTAGTCATTCAATAATAGTTGTTCTTTGTACTACTTTTGTTTTATTAGGAGTCCAATTAACTTGGAGGGGTATCTTCTTGTATGATAATTATTTTATGCTGAGAAACATCAGATCAAATAATTTATTTAAATTTCAAATATCAACACTATGTCTAAAATCCCATTGAGTGGCCATTTGTATCGCACTTCTAGATTAACTTTTGAGCAACAAAAATAAGTAGTCTTCTGGTTAATAGATCAGTACTGCTGTGAACTCACTTTTGATGGGATATATGCCATAGGAGAAGGAGCCAGACAGAACAACGGTCAAATCCAAGTTGTGCCATTCATTGTCTTGAGTCATTAATGGTACTGAGTCTCAGTTTCCTCATTGAGAAACAGTGGCGATAAAGGTAACTCCTAGCACTGTTGCTTATGCTGAGGAGTGTAATGTAAAGAGCCTTACTAATGCTTCCATTATTACACAAAGAAGTAAGCTTTTTAAGCAGTAGCACTTAGTATCAAACCAGGAAAATGTCTTAACTGGCTTCATGCATTTAGGACCCCAAAGTCAACATTATGATGATTGGGGTTAATTAAAAAATTACCATGCTCAACATTATGATGATTGGGGGTAATTTAAAAATTACCATGCTCACTGAATCAAACATATTTTAATTCTAAATTCACTGTGTCCAAGTTTTGCCTTCCATGTAATACCCTGATATGGATTAAAAATTGTATTTGAATCATGACCACATGATTTTTTTTCTTATTTTCAGTGAAACTCTTGGTCCCTTTACCAGAGATTATAATTTTTAGTTAGTGTAAGAAGGCTGGCATCACTTGGACTTTTAATGCAAAGGAGGGAACAAAGTTTGGACTCCTAGTATCACTGAGCAAAGGAAAGACTCAATTCTGTCTGATTTCTAAAGAACAGAATAAGGACTGTGATTCTAAAATAAGATTGTAGGTTGGAATGGACATAGGTTAAATTATCCTCCTATATAATAAAGAGGTAACAGCAAATTGACCATCACTCCAACACACAAGATGGCCACACCCATGTGGTCAAAGATGGCTGGCCCCATGTGAATACAAGATGGCCACCACAAGATGGCTGGCAGAGGAGGGCAGTTGTGTGCAATAAGGCCAGCAGGGGAGGGCAGTTGGGAGAGTAGTTGGGAGAGAGCAGGCCTGCAAGGGAGGACAGTTGGGATTGAGCTGAAACAGATAGTCTGACATCCCTCAAGGGATCCCAGATTGGAAAAGGTACATGCTGGGCTGAAGGACCTCACACCCTCTTGTGCCCAAATTTTGTGCATCCGGCCTCTATTAGGAGAAATAAAATGCTATTTGGTCCCAGTGAAACTTATCCATTGAGTGGGCAGTCCAGTCTATGATAAATGGAATGTTTCTGATTGAAGGAAAATAAGGTTGAGTTGATTGGAAGAAGCCTTTTCCTACCAAGGTACAGAACTTGACAAAGTATATTCTTTGTGGCACCTGTGGCCTCTTTCAGAATTCACCAGCTGTATAGTCTAATTTGCCACCTTGCATCTGGTAAAATTTCTTATAAAATGTCTTGAGCATTGTCCGTGTCTTATAGAACAGCACCGTGATCAGGTAAGGACAAGAATATTAGCAAAACCATAGGATGCAGTGGTGTTAGGTGATCAATTGGAGGCAGAAGGCTAAAAAAAATGTATTCAAGATGTGGTAAGTTCCAGACATTGTGTTCTTGGATCATTGATTCAGTTCTGTTCAGCTTCCACATGGTCTGCACACAGCACAGACCAATCATTCTGAACAATCGGTCTTGCATGCAGGCTGATACTGCTGTCACAGCAAGCACTGATTTCTTAAGAACATCTGCTGCTGCACAGTCCTCAGCCACCAGCTTAGGGAACACAGGCTATTCTGATCTCAGGCATCTCACTTTTCACAGTTTTTCTGAAGGAACCAGAAGTCAAAACTTACCAGTAGAAAATTAAGCTTGCATATTAATATCTAACAGTGTTAGGATCCCATAAACAGAACCTAAAAACTGCACTGTTGCCAATGTTTTTGAAGGGTGATCTCGTTTCTCTGTCTCTGAATCTATTTCTCATTCATATATGCAAATGCTCTCTTATTGTGAAATGTAACACACATTAGAGAACTCTAAAAAATGGATAGATGAATTGATTATCCCAAAGTAAAGCCAGGATAATAGTCTCCCAAGTGAAGAAACTGTATACTTTGTTACCTCAGAAAGTTTTCTTGGGTCCCTTTGCAATTTCCTTTTTCTCTCCCTTCTAAAGACAATAGTTACTTTTCATTAACTGACTTCCTTATTTTAACCATCTAAAACCACATTCCAAGACACTAAAATTTGGTTTTGAACTTTATTTATATGGAATTATATCACTGCTCACACCCCTGATGGCACTGAGCGATTTGGACAGGTGCCGGTAGCTGGCAGGAAGTGTGAGCGGTGGCTCTGGTGCCGTGTGCAGGTGTGAGCAGGGTCAGCGCCAGCAGTGAGTGTGAGCAATGGCTCTGGCACCAGCAGTGGGTATGAGAGGCCTGATTACCCCTCAGGAGCAGGGGTGGAGAAGTCCTGGGGGGCAATTGGGGCCAGCAGCCACTGTTCACACCTGCTGACAGAACTGAGTGATAGGGGCTTGTGTCAGAAATCAGCATCAGGTGGGAGTGGCAACTCTGGTGCTTCCAGTGGGTGTGAGTGGAGCTAGTGCCAGTAGCAGGTTTGAGTGCCAGGCAGGACCGTGGTGCACAGGAACAAAGAATTTTTAGTAACCATCAGAGGCTCACCCTAATGACAGTGACCGGCACCCTACCTTGGTCTGGCACCCCTACTCATCTGCTCCACCATCACGCCATGGCCAGAACCCATGCTATGCCATCTGACTGTGCCATGTTCCGTGCATGCCCCTGGTAATTAGTGCACATCATAGCGACCATTTATTCGGTTGTTTGGTTGTTCAATTACTTTGTGGTTTTGGTCTATTTGCATATTAAGGTTTTATATATATAGATAGTGTAAAAACTATTGTAATTTAATACAAATTTAGATTTGCTATCTGGTTCAACAAGACTCTGTGTTCTAATTCAGTAGTATTTGTTATTAAGTCATTTACTTCTACATAAATATTAGCACTATGTGTTATGTAGCCCCCCAAACACTCTGTTAATATCTATAATAATAACAGCATAGTATGCTAATTAGACTGGACAGCCAAATGCCCTTCTAGATGACCTTTTGGACGACCTTTTTGGGAAAGCCAGTGTTGAAAGGGCCAAGCCCCTTCCATGAATTTTGTGTATCAGGCCTCTAGGATTTATATAATTACATCAAATCCGCAGATAATTTGGAGAGCTTTGATATCTTTCCAAATTAAGTCTTCATACTAAAGCACATGGGATACTACCTATTTATTTAGCTGTTGCTTTATGTTCTTTTAATGTGTTATTGAAACATTATATTTATTCAAGAAATGCTCTCCATCAACATTATATAAGAGAATATGAGAAAATAAGTTTAGGTCATACATAAAAAATCATATGTGTATGTTTTACCCGGTAGGTGGAAGGTGCCAAGAGATTTTTAAAATCCTTATTTTTTACCTCCATAGTGCCTATTTTTCACCTCTCTTTTATTGTGCCAGTTAGTACTAAATTTTGCATATATTTAGTATTTATTGGATTTAATTTTATTTGACCATTTAATCTTATTTCTTATAACATTCTTTCCATTAGAGAAAGCTAGAGTTTTGTTCTTTTCTTGTTTCACTTGTTGAAATCTGCATATTTTAGTGTTATCTCAAAATTATATTGCTGCTAAATATGATCTGAAATAATTATTTTTAATATTAAGACTTTCTACTGGAGGTGTGTTTTTGCTTATCCCATAGTGTTTATCTTTCTCTCTAGGGGATTTTTTTATTGTTTGATTTCTTGTTGTGGCTCTTTTAATTCCTTTCCTTCAAGGCATCTTCTATCTTTTAAAGTATTAGAACCATTTTCATTAAAAATAGTATATACTTAAAAGTTGAAAAAATAAAAGAAATCATCTAAAGTTATTTGTTGGGCAAGGGATGAATTATTGGTTAAAGATTTTTGGATCACCTAACAATAGATACCAATTTTGTAATAGACCAGGAGCCTTCTGTAATAGCCCTGAGGTCAATTTGAGATCAATTTTATAGTTACACCTTATGGAGATTTCTGCTTTTAAGTCAGCATCTGCACATGTGAATTGCTGGTTCCTGGGAAGTTATGATATGGCATGGTAAGCTAACAAATAATAAACACAATATTTACACTCGACCTTGAGATTCAGTTGGAATCCTTGCACATTCTTTGTAAATTATGAAACTTTGATATGTGTCCTCTGTTTAATGATCAAGTACTGCCTTAACTCTCATTTTTAAACATTTAAAAAAAGATAATTTTATTGATTTCAGAGAGGAAGGGAGAGGGAGAGCAAGATATAAACATTGATAATGAGAGAAAATCATTGATCGGTTGCCTCCTACACACTCCACACTGAGGATTGAGCCCCCACACTGGGCATGTGTCCTTATAAGAAATTGAACCAGTACTTCCTTCCTGATTCCTATTAAAAGGAGATTAGTATCTATAAGAAGAGATACCAGAGATGTAGGAGAGGAAAGAAAGATCATGTGAGGACACTGTGAGAAGATGGCCAACTACCTATGGCAAAACCAAACCTGCCAACATCTTGATCTTGGTCTTCTAGGCCCCAGAAGTGTGAGGGAAAAAATAATCTGTTGTTAAACAATCCAGCTAGTGGTATTTCCTCAGGGCAACATAAATACTGTCCCATCCCTTTTCTTTCCTTTCTTTTATATTTTTAAATGTTAAGGATTATCATGACAGACCATTTGATATTTAAAAGATAATGGCCCAGCAGGTATGTCTCAGTGGTTGAGTGTTGACCTATGAACCAGGAGGTCACTGGTTCCATTCTAGGTCAGGCACATGCCAGGGTTGCAGGCTCCAGCCCCAGAAGCGGGGAGTGCAGGAGGCAGCCAATTGCTGTTTCTTCCTCATTGATATTTCTATCTCTCTCTCTCTGAAAATTATATATCTCCCTAACCAGTTTGGCTCAGTGGATAGAGTGACGATCTGTGGACTAAAATGTCCTGGGTTCAATTCCGGTCAAGGGCACATGCCCAGGTTGTGGGCTTGATCCCCAATAGGAGGCATGCAAGAGGCAGATGATCAATGATTCTCTCTCATTATTGATGTTTTTATCTCTTTGTCTCTCTCCTTTCCTCTCTGAAATCAATAAAAATATATTTAAAAAACATATTTTAGAAGCCAAAAAAGATAATGAATTGCCTTGAGGACACTCACCATGCCATTTCCTGGTGGCTGCTGTTACAGCTAAAATAGACACATTTAGGGAACAAACATGAGTATGGGGTCTGTCTTGTGGCTCTCATTCCAGAAAAGTTCTCTTAGAATCCATGGGAGCCAGGCCCGGCCAATGGTTGTGCTGTCCACAACCTTGCAGTTGGTACACTGGGATAGTTCTAACAATTCTTAGCATGACTCCTTCAATAATTAATGCTTTCATTATTTTAAACGTTTCAATGCCAAACCAATAAAATAAAAGCTCACATGCAGTGTCAGATATCCAAGTTATAACACAAAATAGATGTTTTTCGGTAATTTACATGGACTTAATTCCATCCCAGGGTTCTGGTAAAAATTAGGAGCCATTTAAAGGCTGAGCTCTGGTGGTTTATGTGTCACTAGACTCCCTCTATGGAACCATTTCCTTGTAAATCTTTGTAGTCCATTTACATTCAATATGTCTTTGGTCTCTTGATGACTCTGATGGTTCTTAATTGCATTTCTCATAGGCAGTCCCAGTGGTAGGTTTCTCTCAACTAACAACTAGTAGTGAAGTGCTGTCATGGCATAAAACCAAAACAAAAAACAACAACAACAAAAAAACCCAGTCTCACTTTAATTATTAATAACAGTAGCAACGTTTTTCTAGCTTCTCCCAAGAAAACATGAAAGCACATTACTTGATTAATTAACAGATCATTTTAGTAAATGAAGTATAACTATATTTAGCCAAGTTTGTTCTTTTAAATTTCAGTTCTTATTTATTTATATATTGTTGAGCTCAGGAGCTCATGGCCAAGTTAATCACATTCTTTGGTTCCTGAACTTCTAGTATTGATCTGCCAAACTTGTGCATTTTAATTGTTTGTTTGCTTAATTGTTATTTACTAGAGGCCCAGTGCACAAATTCATGAACCAGTGGGGTCCCTCAGCCTGGCCTGCAGGATCAGGCTGAAACCAGCTCCCCAACATCCCCTGAGGGATCCAGGATTGTGAGAGGGAGCAGGCCAGGCCAAGGGACCCCACTGGTGTAGGACCCCAACTGGGGAGGGACCACAGGAGAGCTCCAGAGTGTGTCCAAGCCATCTCCCTTAGTCCCGACCAGCTAGACCCCAGCAGCAAACCAACCCACTGGTCAGAGTGTCTGTCCCCTGGTGATCAGTGCATGTCAGAATGACAGGTTAACTGGTCAACTGCACACTGGTGGTCAGTGCACATCATAAGTAGTGGTTGAGGGGCCTTAGCATATCATTAGGCTATGCTTTCATTGGTTGAACAGATGACTGGACACTTAGCATACAAGGCTTTTATTTTATAGGACTAGGGGCCCAGTGCACAAATTCATGCACCTTGAAAGGATCTGTGTACCTTGAGGCTATGGTGGGCACAGGGGCGGGTCTTGGGTTATCCTCCGCACCCCTGCCTGGCCCTCCCACCATGCCCCCCAGTCTCCTGCCTGCCAGCATCCTTGCTCCTGCTGCCACTATTGGCCCTACTCACACCACTGATGGTGTGGAGCATTTGGGACTGGTGCCAGCAGAACAGTGGGTGCAAGCAGGGCTGGTGTCATCAGTGGGTATGAGCAGTGGCTGCTACTCCGATCACCCTTCAGGAGCAGAGGGAGGTGGAGAAGCCCTCAATAGTGATTGGCGCCGGCAGACACCACTTGGCTGATGGCACCAAGCAACCAGAGTCAGCGCCTGGAGCTGACAGCAGGTGTGAGCAGTGGCTCCAGTGCTAGCCACAGGTGTGAGTGGGGCCATCGCTGGCTATGGGTATGAGAGGTGGGTGCTTTCTCCAATTGAGCCTCAGGAGCAAGGAGATATAGAGAAGCCCTGAGGGGCAATCGGGGCCAGCAATGTCAGTTGCACCTGATGATAACCCCAAGCGATTGGGGCTGGGGCTGGGCATCAGCAGGGGGTGTGAGCTACAGTTCCAGTGCTGGCTGTGGGTTAGAGCCCTGGCCTGGACTATGGCATGCAGGAGCAAAGAATTTACAATAACCACCAGAAATTTGCCCCAATTACAGCCTTTGTCTGGTGCTCCTGCTCACCTGCTCCAGCATCCCACCGCAGCTGACTCCTGCTATGGTCTGCATGTGCCCCCTGGTGGTCATCACATGTCATATTGACCAGTTGTTTGGTTGTTCTGCTATTCAGTCTATTTGCATATTAGGGATACATATAGAGATAGATTCCCAGTTGTCACTCTCATCACTCTTCCCTCTTATGTGATATTTCAAAGATGATTGAAAATATTTTTCTGCTTTATTGATATATAATTTACATATAGTGTTTCATATTTAATGTATACAATATAGTGATTTTACATATATATATTGCAAAATGATTACCATAATAAAATTAGTTAGTACACCCAACAGCTCTCATATTACAATTTTCTTGTAGTAAGAACTTTAAAAATGTACTTTTTATCAACTTTCAAATATGCAATACAGCATTGCTAACTATAGTCACCATGCTATACATGATACCCCC
Source organism: Vespertilio murinus (assembly GCA_963924515.1). Lineage (NCBI taxonomy): Eukaryota > Metazoa > Chordata > Mammalia > Chiroptera > Vespertilionidae > Vespertilio > Vespertilio murinus. Next base: position 203,282,926 of record OZ004704.1, read on the forward strand.
AGATGTTATTCATCTAATAACTGGAAGTTTGTCTCTTTTTACGGCCTTCTCCCATTTCCACCTACTCTTGTCCCTGGCAACCAACAATCTGTTCTGTTGTACTTTAGTTTTTGTTCTCATAGAACATGTATACTTCTTTTTTAATTTGTACAAATGCTATGCATTCTATGTGTTCTTTCCCCCCACCATGAAGTATCTTAGGATCACTCTTTCCTTCCTTTTTTAGATGAATAAAATAGTTTATAACCTCTCATTTGAAAAAAAAAATTACCAACAATAAAACCTCAATGGCATGTTATGCTCACTTCTTATCTACTCCTGCCTCCAATTAAGCAAGCGATGCTACATATGTATGAATGGGTATGCAATTTAATGACAGATTAGCTCAGGAACTTACTGCATATGGAACACTAGCTCTCCAGAGCCATTTGAATATTCATTAGGAAAGGGAAACATATTTCTGATTAAGAGTGAAAATGTGATTGGAAAAAAAGGATGCCACAGCCAATCAAAACAATTAAATGACCTTCCTCTTTGGACTTGGCTTGCGTGTGCTTCTAGTTCAGAGTAGACTAGATAAGCACCAGGTATAAAATTCAGTCCACTGCTTCACAGAAGACAGTAAATAGAAACAGGGCAACCAAGGTAACCTGGGAGTGTAGTTAGTGCTTGCAGAGAGAGGATATGGTTTTAGGCTAGTAGAAATCACAACATTGCTTCTAATTTTCAGAAGATGCAGGACAGAGGAGGCTTAACTCAAAAGTAGTGTATCTCAAAAAATTTTTTTTGGTCTTTCTAGAATAAATAAATAAATAAATAGTCAATAGTACAGTTGAGGCCATTTGACTCAATTAAAATTGCCCATATATCTATGTATTTATATGAAATCTGTATAATAAAATGAGCATTATCTTTTTATAAATTTGGGGTTACTTCAAATTATTAATATAACTTGATAATAAGAGTGGTTATCTTGATTTTAGATATCCTAAGAATAGCAGGAAGAGAAAGGAGAGAGAAAGAGACAAGTTACCAACAGTATTTTATCAAATGGGTTATGTGGTCCAGTAAATGCATGTGTCCAACCATCAGTATACTGACCGATAATCCAAAATCCTCTGTTTGTAGTACAGTGTGATTGACTAGAGCAGGTGTTGGCCAATTAGTGTGTGGGTCAAATTTTACCTGCTGCCTATACATTTGTAAAGAAAATTTTATTGGCATGCAGTAACACTTGTTTGTTTACATGCGATTTACAGCTACATTTATGATACATTTGCAGAGGTGAATAGTTGTGACAGACCAATTGGCTCTCAAAACCTGAAATATTTGTTTGGCCATTTACAAGTTTGACACCTCTTTGACTAGAAAACACCAACAGGTCAAGTTTCACAGGTGAGTATAAACTCATGGGAAGATGATTGGGTAGAGATAAAATTTAGAAGGCACTTAAGTTTAGTTTTAATCATCCTGCTGAGGGAGAGTATTTAAAAGCCAGAGAAAATCAAAGTAGACTGACAATGGTTTTGACTTGAAGTAAAGGACATGATCTCACTCATCTAGGGGAAATGGTGAACAACATAGACTGATGAACAAAAACAGACCCAGAGATAAGGAGCCATGGGTCAGACTGTTGGACCTCAAAGGGAGGGTGGGGATAAAAGGGAGAGATCAACCAAAGGACTTATGTGAACACATATGAGCCTAACCAGTGGTCAAGGACAATAGGTGGGTGGGGGCAAGAATGGGGGTGTGGGGGATTGGAATGGGGGGGGGTTGAGGACAAATATGTGATACCTTAATCAATAAAGAAATTAATTAAAAAATAAAAGAAAGAAAAGTAAATCAAACATAGGTCTTTAGACTTGAAATCTGTAAATACAAAGTTGAATCCTGTAGTTTTCATAAATGGGTTGATAGCCACTTCCGGTCTTCATAATTCTGTCATTGAAGTGACAAGGTGAGTCAAGCACTTTGCTCCTGAATACATCTCCTAATTCTAGGTGTTTGCAGTCCCGGCAAAAAGTTGATGTACAGATAGATCAGTTTATTTGCTAGCACAAGGTGAAGATGAGCAAGATTAGCCCTGGACATTCACTTTTTCACTTTGTATTCATTGTTTCTACATGCTGGGTGGGCTGGCAACTGATTATTTACAAAGGGGGAAATGGCATGGTTCCTTCTTCTAGTGAAAAGGGTGATTCTCCACTGGGGGTGGGAGTTTGGCGGGGAAACATTCTTAAAGAAAGACATCAATATTTTTAGCAGAAAAGTTTATCTGTCTTTAAAAACAAACAACAAAAGCAATAACAAACACTTAGAGACCTTTTGTAAAATCTTCTGAGTTTTCAATGATCCTCTGACCAAAACCTTTAGGTCAAAACCTTAATTTGTTTCAAACAGTGACTGCTTTTTGATTTGAGGTCACATAGAGAGAAATTTGCATGACTCAAATATATGAAATGTAATCATAAGCCTGAATGTACATGTAGCAATAGCATATATAAACTGTTCCCATGTGGTTGGGACTATGAGCATAGCTTTTACCATCATAATTAGCTAATTATTAATAATATAAAAGGAGTACAATATTATAAACAAGGTCATCTTCACCAGCAAGCTGCAATTTCACACTTCCCAAAGAACCACCTGTCCATTCCCTGCAGATCACTGCGGGAGGGGACTGGACAATGTGGAAAATGAGTGAGTGAACAGTAAGTCAGGGTGATATAGGGTAGGCACCTGTCAATCTAACCTGGAACAAAGAGCAATGGCTGGGGTGGCGGGGAGGTGGAGCCACTACAAGGTGCCAAATTTAGGAATACATAACTCTAAGACAAAATAATTCTTTCTCTTGTTCCTCTGGCTTTGCTCCTGTTTCCTTGCACATGGCCCTAGAAGCAGCATGGTCCACAACCATGCAGACCCCACACATAAACAAGTGCATATGGGAACACAAACTGAGCTAGCCTGATGCTGGACTTGACTGTTCAAGTATGAAATGGAAACTCTGGACAATGGCTTTAATCCTAGCTCTGCTAAAGACACACCTGGACTTCTTCCACAGTGGGACAAAGGGAAAGGAAACCTTGGCAACTCAGGGGTTTAATCCCACACAAATAAATGTCACTCATTCTCCTATGTGAGTCTCAGAAAATTCCTTTTCTGATAACTTGTAAGAAAGAAGCCCACTCCTACCAGCAATAGGTGGGGACAAGGACAGCTCCCCACTGATAACAGAAGGATAGTACTAATGAGTAGTTCTACATTCATTTTGGGATACAAGTCTTTAAAAATATCTTCCATAAAAGGAAATTGGCAGACCCTTAATTAGATGTCAAGTGTCAAATATTACATTGACATGCTGTTTTTTTTTTAATATTTGAAAATGGCATTTCTAAAGGAAAGTATAAGTGAATGAAATATTTTGAGAAGGAAAGAATCCAAGTGAGTACTGGTATTACATGCTTGTGAGTATTTATTCTACATGGTTTAACTTTAGAAAATAATGTTAAAGGCAGAAAAAAGAAATGTCTTAAAAATGCCTCACATCTAACTGGAAACCTCATTGGCAGAGTCTAATTGACAACCTTGCCCAGCTAAACTATAGCAAACCTCTTGTTGAAAGGTTCATAATAATAAGATACTATGTGATAATCAGGAGACATTTCTGTTCTATTTTCAACTTGCATTTATGTCTACATGATGGTTTGAGATCTTGGGTAGGTTTATAGCATTCATTAGAAATATGTATAGTGATGCTGTTATTATTTTGAATGTAGAAAGTGCTACTCCTAAATTGTTGAAAATGCTTTATAATATTCTTTAATTGTATTTAACACAATAATCCCAAACCTTTTAAAAAATATAGAGTGTGTTTGGTAACAGTAAAAGTAGGAGAGAACCAATTAGAATGGAAAGATGGGAAAAATGAGGGCCCCCTGTTTCTGCTTTTGACATTGGTGCTGGTATAAGAAATGATAACCATATCAAACGAGGCCAATATCATGGGATAAGGAAGCTTTTCCAGCCATTATTGCTGTGGTTCAGTACTCACTGAGGAAGCTGTACTTGGATGCAGGATCAGGCTCCCTAAATTTAAACGGTAAAACCAAGGCTCTCGTGCCACTCTGGTTAAGTCAATCAGATCCATGGGGGTTTTATTCATCATTTATGTTCAGCACCCTATGTAGCACTACAACTGGGACTCAACTCTGCTGATACCTTGGAAATACTACTTGCAAAATAGGTTGCAGAAACAAGAGCCATACTGAATTCCCAAGGTAAATTTTCAAGCAAAAGTCATTCTTTACCCAGAAACAATACTATATGTGATTGCATCCAAAGATCTCCTTTGTTGCTCATTACCATCTCAGGATCCTCAGTAACAGAGAACTGTTTTCAGCTGTGACTGAATAGCTGCATTCCCTTGGCAGGGCAACTTCGGTTCTTTAAGCCTCTTTCAGTCCAAGATCTTTTATTTTTTTATTTTTAAAAAATATATTTTATTGATTTTTTACAGAAAGGAAGAAAGAGGGATAGAGAGTTAGAAACATTGATGAGAGAGAATCATCGATCAGCTGCCTCTTGCACACCCCCTACTGGGGATGTGCCCGCAACCAAGGTACATGCCCTTGATGGGAATTGAACCTGGGAACTTCCAGTCCATAGGCCGAAGCTCTATCCACTGAACCAAACTGGTTTTGGCTGAGTCCAGGATCTTAATAGGTCTTTTTTCCCCCCTTCACTTTGTTTCTTTGTGCTTTATTTTTTTCTATTTTTTAAAAATATATTTTATTGATATTTTACAGAGAGGAAGGGAGAGAGATAGAGAGCTAGAAATGTCTATGAGAGAGAAACATCGACCAGCTGCCTCCTGCACACCCCCCACCGGGGATGTGCCAGCAACCAGTGTACATGCCCTTGACCGGAATTGAACCCGGGACCTTTCAGTCCACAGACCGACGCTCTACCACTGAGCCAAACCGGTTTTGGCTGTGCTTTCTTATAAAGCAGTTTTATAAATAGGACATTACCAAAGAAACCGTCTCCCCCGCACCTCAAGCAAGTTGACAATGCTCTAACAGTGGTTCTCCACCTTTCTAATGCCAAGACCCTTTAATACAGTTCTTCATGTTGGGGTGACCCCCAACCATAAAATTATTTTCATTGCTACTTCATAACTGAAATTTTGCTACTGTCAATGAATCGTAATGTAAATATCTGTCATGACCCACAAGTTGAGAACCGCTGCTGTAGAGCCTAAGACCATCAGAAAACACATATATTTACATTATGATTCATAACAGTAGCAAAATGACAGTTATGAAGTAGCAAGGAAATTAATTTTATTGTTGGGGGTCACCACAAGATGAGGAATTGTATTAAAGGGTGACGGCATTAGAAAGGTTCAGAACCACTGCCTGAGTCTAGAATAAAATTTCAACATAATTTTCAAGTTATCAGGACTATTAATAAGTCATTCCTGATTTCCTTTTTTAAAAAAATATAATTACCTAGATGAAAAAAGCCTGCAGTAAAGCTTTTCTGAATAATAGTGTGAAAGTTTATATGGACTCTATACTCATGGCCCAGGACTCATTTTCCCTGCCTATGTGGACACATTCACCCTCATAGTTAATGGAGCCAGACAAAGACTTGGTTCCCAGGATAGCTTTAATTGTGCTTCCTTGGGCAAGATAATAGACTTTTCTAGGTCCGTTTTCTTGTTTATGGGGATATTGAAAGCCTTCAATAAGACAATACAGGACCATGACTAGAGCATTTGACAGCAGTAGGGGCTGAGGACCACAGGGAAAAATATCCTTTCTGAATTTGAAAGCCGGGGGGGGGGAGGTGGTGGGGATTTCTCATAAATGGTGATAGAAGAGAGACAGAAGCCAAAATGAGAAACTGGGCAGTCTTCCCTTTTTTTGGAATAATATTATAAATGTTCACAGATGAGTGATCCAGCTCAGAGTGGCAGAATTCAAAATTGAGCACATAGTAAAGAGAGGACCAGACATTGTGCCTGATGAGCTAGAGGCAGGAAAAGCAAAGAAATTCAGAGTGAGCCGAAGTCTTAGAGTCACTGAAGCAGAGCATATTTTCTAACATCAGTGACTCTAGGATGGGAAGTAACTACCTGTGATGTTAAGGACACATGCAAGAGTAATGTTATGTGTGATTCCGTTTCCATAGCAAATTATCCTTTTAACATGGTGTTGTTCTTCACTTAATTAGGTTATATTTTCAAAGCAAGCTTGCAGGTGGAGAAATATCACCTATTCATTCTGGCCTACTTTCCTGTATGTGAGTGACAGGTTGTAATAATTAGGATGTTAACTAAACAAGGTTTAGAGTAGTGATGTGTCATTAATAACCCAAAATTCTCATAGGGATTTGTAATCCTTCCCGGACTCTGAGCTGCATATCCATGGGGAATATTTCATCCCTTATGAAGTGCAAATTACTGATGAGTTTGAGCAAAACACAAACTCAGACCTGCGCCTCTGATTTATGATTTCTCTCCTTTGTGCGATTTCCTTTCACCCTGCTGCTGCCACATGTGTGCCTTCCACATATTTCCGTGTCCTGATATTTTGTGAGATGTAAAAGCAGTTGCAAATCTTATCATACATTCAATGAATCTAATCATTGGCAACACTCTCAAGGGCATCTAGGTCAATATTTCAGCCAAAGAAGAGAAGTTTTGCATTCTTCAGAAGTGGTGAGAGTTGTTTTTCTCCCCCTGCATGCCTACAGTTATGAATTGTTTCTCCCTCATACTTTGGATTCATCTCACTGTTAGATGTTTCTCTGACTTAATGTAAAGTCCAAATCTATTTCTCCACAGCTACTATATCAGTCCTCATTCTTCTCTCTGGAGCTACAAGGAACAAATCAAATGCCTTTTCTTTAAAGATTTTTCTCAATTTCAAGAAGTCATCTCTTGATTTTCTATCTTAATCTACTCATTTCCTAGATAGATGTGGTTCCCCCAAACTTTATTTTCATACATGTTCTTAGTACTTGTTTTTGAGTAAAATATATGGTCTAACTAAAATCCTCTATCATTCTTTTTTTTTTTTTTGTCTTCTGGGCTTTTAAAAAAAATCTATATTTTACTGATTTTTCACAGAGAGGAAGGGAGAGGGTAGATAGCTAGAAACATCGATGAGAGAGAATCATCGACCAGCTGCCTGCCGCACACCCCCCACTGGGGATGTGCCCACAACCAATGAACATGCCCTTGACTGGAATCGAACCTGCGACCTTTCAGTCAGCAGACAGACGCTGTATCCACTGAGGTTTCAGCTCTTCTGGGCTTTATATCACATTTTATGTTTATGTTTTTCTTAATATACAATACCCAGAATAAAGCATTATGATACAGATTTTTTTCTGAATTTCTTAGCACACAAAACAAGTATCTGCTCTCTTATTATCGAATATATACTTTTATTGTGATCCAAGATTCCATTCTTTGGGCCAGAATATCAAACCTTTGGCTCCACATTCAATTTAAATCTAACAACTCATATATCCCTCTCTTATAAACTTCAATTTAGTCACATGTCTCTCACCTTGACCTTGAGTAATTGGAACACTCTAGGTAGTGTTTTGTTCTCATTTAATATTTAGAAAATATTCTGAAAGTGATTACAACATCAGAGATATATTCACCATTGGTTTATAAAATTATTAATACTTTTATTACTGTTATTCCCCAAAAAGGTACCCTACAAAAATTGTACTTGGAAAATTTACATATTCTCACTGAAAGGGCTGTGGTTCCTTTCCTAAGAGAGGATTAATGCCACATACAACCAAAGGGGCTACTTAACTAGAAATGTCACCCTTGAATTAAAGAACATTTAGCCTAATTTGTCTTTCTTTTGTTAACTGTAAATTCATGGTCAGTGGGGACTGATAGTGTGTTTTGCAATTTATTCTGCTTAATTCTTACCTGCTTTAACATCACCTGCTATGGTGGTCTGTAGAGACTTAGAGAAAGCTACTACATTAAGCAATCCTGATGTTTCTAGTGTTTAAAAGTGTAATGCATTTCTGCTACATATATCCACAGAGGTCTGGTGAAAATTTATCGATCTGGGGTAAGTTGGTTACAGAGAGAAATAGATCCCTACCAATGTATTATAGACTTGAATTATTTTTTTAATCACATCTTCCATCATTAGAACTGCAACCTGCCACAGTGGTGCTCCGTAGTTAATGACCTAATTTTTATGAGATTCTTTTAATAATTTTCTTTTTCCCCATGTGTTTGTTTATTGCCTCACATAAAATTATATGAGCTATAGACAAGATTAAGAATGGTGGACAGAATAATGAACAGCATGCTCACCAACCTAGGACTTTTAAATGGTGAATACATTGGATGAGGAATGTAGCAAAGAAGACAGGGTATGTGTGGGCCATCCTGATAATGGTGAAATTTTTATTTCAAAAAATTCTATACTATGGGTTTTTCTTTTTTAATATGCTAGTCAGTAAGTGATCCTCAGCATTCCTGTAACTCTTGTGATATAGCATAGCAACTCTGGCATGATCCAGACAATTTGGCTGAGGCTCTGATTAATCATAGAGGATCTATTAAAGGGGAAAAATTCATAATAGCAGGGTTATTTGAGGCAACATCAATATCTTCAACACCCTCTTAATAAGACAAAGAGCCAGGATCTAGAGATGATTGCTTGAGTTATTATTTAAAAAATATGTGCAGTGTCTCCCTGTAGGAAGATCCTACTACTTCTCCTTCTCTTTCTCCATAGCCCAGACCTATTGACAAGTATCTTGGACATGTTGCATGTCTTTAAATTTTTTTTTCTTCTTCATTGATTAAGGTATTACATATGTGTCCTTATTGACCTTTGCCCCCACCCCCTACTTTCCCTCACTCTCCTGGTGGCTGTGTCCATTGGTTAGGATTATATGTATGCATACAAGTCCTTTGGTTGATCTCTCCCCCTTACCCCCATCCTCCCCAACCTTCCCTCTGAATTTTCAGTCAGATAGATGCTTCTCTGTCTCTGGAACTGTTTTGTTCAAAAGTTTATGTTCATTATATCCCACAAATGAGTGAGATCATATGGTATTTATCTTTCTCTGACTGGCTTATTTTACTTAGCATAATGCTCTCCAGTTCCATCCATGTTGTTGCAAATGGTAAGAATTCCTTCTTCTTTTTCTTCTTTTTTCTTTCTTTTTCTTCTACCACAGTGTAGTTCTCCATTGTGTAGAAGTATCATAGTTTTTTAATCCACTCATCTGCTTATGGGCACTTAGGCATGTCTTGTTTAGTAGAATGTATGTCACTGTTAAGTAGAAAACATTTGAGCATTTCTGTGACTTGCTCTCTCCATAGGGAATGGGCCTAAGCTGTCAGTTGGACATCCCCTAAGGGCTCCCAGACTCCAAAAGGGTGTGGTACAGGCTAGGGAACCCTCCCCCCTCCCCAAGTGCATGAATGTCATGCACTAGGCCTTTAGTATTAAATAATTGCAATTGCTAATGGTGAGTCTTACATGACATAAATATTTTCCAAATAGTATTTGGGAAATGAATTCATGGAATAAGAGTGGCTTGGGCCTAAGTCTAAATGTTTGTTTCAAGTGCTGCTTTACTTTTTTCCAAGCAAAACAAAGCTTTATTTAAAGTTTATCCAAACTTCACTCTACCAAGTCATATCTGATGTCTTCCTTTTTTGTTGAAACACATTACGATTTCTTTGGGAACTTATTCCTTTTTGTGGCAGCAATTTAATGATCCTAACCTTTGTGGACTCCAGATTGGTTCTTGTTGGTCTTTGGCCATTAGGATATATTAGTTTGAGAAATTCTGGGAAAGAAAAGCATGAGTTCAGAGGACAATATACTTATTGTGGAATGAAGTGGTCTCATGAGGAATCATGGGGAGGGAATTTGAGCTGGACATTAAGTATGTGTATTGAATATATCTCTTCATATATATATCAAGAGATACTAGAAGCAGCATTTCAGTCAGGTCAACAGTATGAATTAAGGCAAAATGGTAGGACATTCAGCTCTTTAGCAATTCCTAAAAAATCTACCTCCCAGAAAACATCTGCTTCACTAACCCAGCCTTCTGGACTGATGCAGTCACTTTCTAACCTGTTTTTTTTTTTTTTTTTCTTCCACTAATTCCCACCTACAGTATATAAACCAGTCAGCAGATAGTTTATATTTTGGATGAAAAAACTATGTTTTATTTCTCTTTTTTTATAAAAGTCCCCGCTATGCTTAAAATTCAAAGTCCTTCCACCAGCCATATAGACATTCTTTCTGTTTTTTTTTTTTTTCTCATCAGCCTAAGATACTTTGTCTGTATTGTTTTCTCTGCCTATATAAGGGGGAGAGTGAATGCACTGAGAGTAGAATTTGAAGTAAATAAGAGGCTATATAATCATATTTTTGACTTTATGGCATAAATATATAAATATGCATGTGGGAAAACTTTTTTACATGTAGATATCAAAAATATTATCCTAAAATTCATATAAGATCCTTCTTCAATTTAGGGGAAAAATCAATTCAAACAAGGAGATTCTCAAAGCAAGTATTGCTGTTCAGTGATACGAGTTCCTTTGATATTTGCTCCCTCCTTAACTACTTTTATTTAAATTACCTTGAAAGGGCAACATCATCACTATCTAGAGTCAGAGCTTTTCATGGTAATATGAATGTTGTATAATGATAGGATTGTGATGAATATACACAAAATTGTCTGTTCACAATTGTGTGGTTCTACAAATGATGTATTAGATTTTTATTGCCAAACTCATTGAAAGCCCATAAATTTGCATATATTTTTATAGATGTGACCTAATTAAAAAGTGAGCTGAATTTTATTAAAATCTATGTTCCAGAGCCTCATTCGATTAATGTGTGCTTAGCTGGCTGTCTTTCATGATTCACTGAAGGGTTTGTTTCTACAAGCTGATGTATTTATTGCCCATTTTCACTCCTGTCTTCTGACTACTTAATACAACGTCTGTAAATTTTCTTCCCTTACTAGTTAGTAGTTTGCCTTACCCTCATAGTAATGGTGTCCCACATCTACCACTACAACAGGTTTTCACAAATATACTATCTAATAAAATTGTAATATGCAAATTAACCATCACTCCATAACAAAGATGGTGGCACCCATAGTCATAAGATGGTGGCCCCCATTCCTGTCAGCCCCACTGGAGTCCCCCAGTCTGAGGGGGGTGCTGCTGAGAGCGGGCAGTGAGCGGCCTTGGCTGAACATATGAAGCTTGTGTCATCACCCTGGCGATGAGGCAAGCACTCTGTGCCCTGATGGGCCTCTTGGCCAGGAGAGCCTCTGGGCAGTGGGCGTGGAGTGACCAGACCCCACAAAGAGCTATGCACAGGGCTACTAGTTACCATATATTTAGGTAAATGATCCATTATAGTATGGTTTTCTGGAATATATATTTATGTCTCCTAAAAGTCATATTTAAGCCCAAATCCCCATTTTGATGATATTTTGGAGGTCTTTGAGAAGTAATTTAGATGAGCTCATAAGGGTAGTCCCCATGACTTTACAAGATAAGGAAAGAAAGCCAAAGTTTGTTCCCTCCCCACCTTGTGAAACAATTGAAAGAAGCTGTGGGTCCACACACCAGGAAGAGGACATCCATTCTCCAGAACTATGGGAAAAGATCTATATAGTATTTCATTGTGGCAGCTCAAGCTGAGCAAGACAACTCATATTTGTACCAGTGGATGTGATTAAGTACACAGTATAGAAGTTCAAACATTTCCCATCTTGATTTATATTAGTATTCTTCATTCTTGATTTTAAACTTTCCCTTTCTCATGGACTCTATCTGATACATTTATTTTTCAAATCTTGTTGAAAGTATTACATATTTTCCCCCATTGACCCCTCTAGCCTGCCCCAACACCCCATCCCAGACCTTCACCACCCTATTATGTGTGTTCATGAATTATGCACTTAGATTTAGAAATTTCAGGTCCACCAGTATTTATAATATTGGTTAATGTGCTTCTTTTTAAAAAATATATTTTATTTATTTTTTACAGAGAGGAAGAGAGTTAGAAACATCGATGAGGGAGAACCATCTATCAGCTGCCTCTTGCACACTCCCTACTGGGGATGTGCCCGCAACCAAGGTACATGCCCTTGACCGAAATCGAACCTGGGACCTTTCAGTCTGCAGGCCAATGCTCTATCCACTGAGACAAACTGGCCTCGGCAGTTAATGTGCTTCTTAATTTCTAGCATTTATAATTCTAAAAAAATATACTTGTTCATTTCCTTTTAAACTGTAACCCTACATCTTCATGATTACTTTTATATAGATATAGATGGAATGATGATGGCAATAATTCATAGGAAATATCACACTGGCTTTACATGCCTATCTAATTATCCCCACACCCTCAATACTAGTAAATACTTTTAGATTTTTCAACTGTATTTATAGAAAATAGATTATGTTGTTTTAAAAATTATAGATAGTAATATTTGTACATACTTATCTTAATGACAATATGATTAGGATAAATTATGTTTATCATTATAAATAAAGATGTACAAAGAATCAACAGGAAATAGAGCTAATACTGGTGTCATTTTTGTGGTAATTATATTGTTACATATATAAGCAACTCACGTATACCTTACACCATTATTTGTCTAAAATAATTGGCAGTTGAATATAATATAAGAGAAAATTAAGTCATATTTATTTCAAGAATTTTCTTGCAGCTTGTAGTTCTGTCAGGCTAGCACAAAACATATTCATGACCAGAGTGGTAAGTCAAAATCATTCCCTAAAAACAGATTGTTTGATTCAGACTCAATGATTAGGCCTATTTAAAACTTGTACTTAATTGAGGCGCAGATATCCTGACCCTGAATTCTGTCTGTTTTCTAAAGAAATTATTTCTTTCTTTTAAGCAATCTTATCCACTACTATACATAATAGACACTATGGCAAAATGTAATGGAATTTGCTTTTTTAAAAATATATATTTTATTGATTTTTTTACAGAGAGGAAGGGAGAGGGATAGAGAGCTAGAAACATTGACAAGAGAGAAACATGGACCAGCTGCCTCCTGCACACCCCCCACCGGGATATGCCCACAACCAAAGGTACATGCCTTTGACTGGAATTGAATCTGGGACCTTTCCGACTCTATCCACTGAGTCAAACCAGTTTTGGCGGTTGCTTTAAATATATTTGCTTTTAAATATATTTAAATATATTTGCTTTAAATATATTCTTAAAAAATATCTTCTGTAATAGCATCTAAGAGCTTTGAAGGAGTTCAGTAACTTTTCAATCATAGGATTATGCAGTTTTTCAAAAAATTACATTCCATCAAATTTGTGGTATATAAATTCAGTGGATATTGACAAATTCATAGATCATTATATTCATCACAACACTCAAAATGGAGAATAATTATGACACCCAAAGAATTTATCTTCTTCCCTTTTGTAATCAACTTAATACCAAATGCCCAATTCCTGGCAACCATTGATCTGTACTCTGTTCCTATGTGTTTGCCTTTTATGGAAAGTCATATAAATGAAGTCGTACAATATGTGATATTTTATTAGCAAAATGCAGTTGGGAACCAATATTACAAATGTCTCTCTTTTTTTCTCCCATTGACTCTCTCTGCCCAACTCCTCTCCTCTCTCTAGGCCTTACCCACATTGTGTTATTATCTGTCTATGGATTATGCATATATGAATATAAGGTCTTTGGTTAATCACCCCCTCTTCCCCCTTCCTTCTGAGATTCATCAGTCTGTTGCCTGCTTCCATGTATCTATTTTGTTTTTCAGTTTATTTTTGTTCATTAGATTCGGAACTGCCATTTGACCCAGTAATCCCACATCTAGTAATATACCCTAAGAATCCTAAAACACCAATCAGAAAGAATATATGCACCCCTATGTTTATAGAAGCATTATTTACAATAGCCTAAGTATCCATCAGTAGATGAGTGGATAAAAAAGTTGTTATACTTGCACACAATAGAATACTATGCAGCTGTAAAAAGAAGGATTTCTTACCTTTTGAGGTAGCATGGAGGAAGCTGCTGAGTATTATGCTAAGCAAAACTGTTTTCCCCAATTTAAAGTGAGTATCACCAGAAGCGATTTGGTTTGGACTGTATTTTAAACTACATAAAGTTTGAGGGTATTATTTTTTTTCTGGTGCATGCAAGAATTCAGAGATTTATTTATTTTTTTTAATTTGGGAACATGATACTCATGGTGGAAGCAATATATTGGGAAACAGGAAGGAATTTAAATACACAGCACTTATAGCTTTCAGAATTAAGATGCCCCCCAGACATCTGACTATTAAGTTGTCCATTAGGGAACCAAAAATGAAGTAGGAACTATTAAAAACACACACTGTTCTTTAAAGAGCATAAAGCACTAAATTTCAACTCAGCCATTAACAGCTAATTATAATATCATTTACTTGTTACATATTTTATTAATCTGTTGGTGGTAAACTTGGACATGGTGGGGGCAGGCTTTGAGTTAAGAGGTGGGGCAGCTGCTAGCTTGTTCCTTCTGTGACACTTGCCAATGCTTTCTTTATGGTGACCTCTGGTTTAAATTTATGTGGCTTGCTCAAATGTCAAACAAGCTAAGTGGTGCATTTCATTAATGAAAAATTAATGAAAACCTTGGACTGGCACGTACCATTTGTTTACGATATATATAATTCATTAGGAAGACATCCGTCAAGTAAGGCCCTGGCATGGGTCTGGTGGCATTGCTAGCAGGCTTTATTCTCTTCCTTCCAGTTAATGAAAGTGCAAGGCTGGGAAAAATTCACATAAAAAAGATTTAATGAGTCTTTAGGGGGAGTTTTACAGAATAGTGTACATGAGTCATAAATATCAGATGTAAAATCTATTTGGCACAAATTATTTAGGGTTGGGAATGGCTATAATTTCATTTTAAAATAAGAAATTGCCCAAGTGTTTAGATCAGGAATCTAATTTTAGGCAAAAGTCCCACAATAATTTTAGAGCTTTGTCATTAACTAGACTAAAGCTTGAAAAATCACTTTAGGATTTTAGGAAACTAACTTCCTTCCCCCCTAAATGGAGGTGAGACTGGGTACTACATCCCTAGAAATGGACATAATCACTTATTTTCTAAAAGTCTCTAAAGTAACACTTTCAACACTAAAGATGAAAAAAAGAGAGTAATTATCAGTTACATATCTATTTTTGTATATAAAACTTTCCTGACTCTGACAATCTGATTACAAAAGTTGGTCGATAATTTTTTAAATCACTAGAATTTTTTTTTTCTGAAAAAGTAATGATTCCTTGATTTTCCAGAAGCCATGACAATATCATTGGTCTCCTCTGTTTCTATCACTCTCACCGTCTTGCTCAAGTCTTCCTTTACTTTCACTACTATCATTAGTTTCAATTATTTATAGATCTTCTATTACTTGTAAGGCATGGTAATAGGTACTGGAGGAAAGATGACCTATTGGTCATGTAAGTTCCATGAAGACAGGGACTCTGTTTTATTCAGTGATGTTTTCCCAGAATGCACAAAAGAGCTTAATGAGTATTCCAAAATGAGTGTTTAATAAGTACACAATGAATGGTGCCAGTACTGAAGTATTTTTTTTTCTCCTAGTGGAAAGATGCAATAGTTACCCACAGGCATAATATACAGAGTTGATTACTGTGATGGTTAATTTTATATGTCAACTTGATTGGCCTTAAGGGGTGCCCATATAGCTGGTAAAATACTTCTGAATATATCTAGCAGGGTGTTTCTGGAAGAGAGTAGCATTTTATTTAATAGACTAAATAAGGAAAACTGCCTTTACCAATGTAAGTGGGCATCACCCAATCCTTGGGGGTGGGGAGCTCTACCATAACAAAAAAAGAGAAGGAAGGGTGAATTTCCTCTCTCTCTTCTAGAGCTGTGACATCCACCTTTTCCTGCCTTTGGATGTCAGAGCTCCTGATTTTTTTGCCTTTGGATTCTGGGACTTTGCCAGAGACCCCCAGTTCTCAGGTCTTTGGATTCTGACTGAATTATACCACCTGGCCCTTCCATTTTCAGGTGGCAGATTGTGAGGCTTGTTGGCATCTATAACCACCTTAGCCAATTTCCATAATCACTTTCACACCCTTTCTCAGAATTTCTTCTTGCTTATATTTCCCTGGAGAACCCCAACTAACAGTTACCAAATGATAAATCGTATCATGTAAAGTATAAAGTTGAGAAGACAGAACAATCTCTCTGGCCTGGGTTACTGGAAAGAATGGGATTTTCATTGGTCCTTCGAGTGTGAGATTGTTCTATAATGATTCTTTAGTGTTGATGGCCTCTTTGTGGCAGCAACTCTCCAGAGTTTTAGAATGAACTTATAAAATTTTATATTGAACTTATAAAAACTGGATCACTAAATTGCTTTCTATTGCAGTTAAGAATAAAATATTTCTGCCTGACATAAAAAGGTTCACAGTTATCCAAGGAAGAAGATATGGAAAGAAAGAAGGGGTGTGTGCGCACAAAAACTAAAGAAGGTGGAATTTATAGTATTCAAATCAGAGCTTACAATATTTGTGTAGGCAAGCATGATTGAGGGGATGGCTGAGATGGAGGAGAGGGATGAGGGGAAGAAACTGTGAGAATGAAAGCTCAATCTCTGGAACCAGACTTCCTATGTTCAATGTCAATCACTATCACTGACCATCTTCTAACTATGGGCAAGGTATTCCAGCTCATTCAGCCTCCTTTTCCACATTTTTTCTTTGAAGATAATAAAAATGCCAAGAATATTAAAAAATATTGTAAAGTGCTAAGAACAACAACTGCCCCAAATAAAGTGCTATATTCACGTTTATTCAACATGATAAATAAGGTAATTGTGGAGAGCTTAGGTATATTGTGGGATAATGAAACTGTTCAAAGTTTAGAGCAGAGATGAAAAATGATAATGATGAGATTACAGCAAGATGGCAGCATCTACACAGGAAAGATTGATGGAATAAAAAACTATGGACAGAGAGGTAATTGGTAAAACTTTTAATAGTCCAGGAATGAAGTGTTTGGAGTTCAATTTCATTATTGAAATGGTAATTGAAATTTGGCTGAGAATTCAAAGTGGGGAAAGCTTGAATGAAACAGGGAAGAGGCCCTAGCTGGTTTGGCTCAGCAGATAAAGCATTGGCCTACAGACTGAAGGGTCCTGGGTTGGATTTCAGTCAAGGTTACATGTCCGAGTCGTACACTTGATCCCCAGAAAGGGGTGTGCAAAAGGCAGCCAATCAATGATACTCTTTCTTCATTGATATTTCTAGCTCTCTCTCCTCTTCCTCTTCCTCTCTAAAACAAATAAAAATATATTTAAATAAAAAGAACCACAACCAAACAAAACAGGGCAAAGTGATGTTCCCACCTCAGGGGTGAGGGCTATAGTTATTCCTGCCTTTGCTTTATTTTCTCTCACTTATTGTTTTAAATAATGGATCTATAGCTCAGCAGTACCCTACATTTCAGAATCCTAGAGGAATGCAAAAAAATATGCAGGGTGCCCCGCCCCCCAATAAACACTTTAACAGCTGAGAGTTCAATTTTTAAATGAAATCAATTTTAATAAATACTGCCTTTATAATGTTTTAAAGTGTGTGTGTGTACATTTTTGGGGTCACCCTTTTCCTATCAATGAGTTGTATTGTCAAACATGGCTACCTGTGGAGACTTGGATGCCTGAGTTCTGGCACTAGAAATGGTAATCTCATTGATATGGGCTATGGCTCCTGGTAGAAGGACCTTTAAAAGCTTCCCAGGGACTTCTCATATATAAGTT
The DNA here is from genome assembly GCA_963924515.1 of Vespertilio murinus. Taxonomy (NCBI): domain Eukaryota; kingdom Metazoa; phylum Chordata; class Mammalia; order Chiroptera; family Vespertilionidae; genus Vespertilio; species Vespertilio murinus. The sequence goes on from OZ004704.1 coordinate 203,300,822, forward strand.
GGGGAACCAATGATAATGGAGCAATGTGTTTTGCATTCCTTTTGTCATTGTTTTCATCCACCATTTTAACACACCTACCTAACACACCATGTTTATATGTCTGAAATGTGAAACCAGGTGGTATCCTGAATCTCCTTTTTCCCCTACTGTTCACATTTCCTTTTAGCAATTAGGAGAATTAAATGCTAGCAGCTGTGATCATTGTTTTTCCTTTGTTATGAAGGCTTAATGTAATTTTGATGTTTGCCTTACAGAGGATGTGTGCCTCTGCATTGTGGAGGTGATGAACTTGAGTTAAATCATACCCAAAACAGATAGCTGGATTCAACTGGGCTATTTCAGTTGTTCATTTTGTTTTAGGGGGCTACTAATTTATCCAATGTTATTCTTTCTCAAACAAAAATACTTCCACAATTAGAGGAAAAAGTGAATTTTTAGTCTCATTTTTCTTTCTCTTTCATAATATCCCTTCTTCAAAATCAATGCTTGGATCATTTTGGTGGTAGAAGGAAAGGGACTTTTACTAAAGGGCATCATTGTTAGCACAGGTAGTTAGCTAGTTATTTGTTAAAGAAGGGAGCCAAGGGAACCATTTATTAGGCCTAATAAACTAGGTAAGTTGAATCATATATGGGACCTGCTTCACTAGAAGCTACATCATTCACAGACTCATTCAGACTCTGAAGGAGATCCCTGAATTCTCAACCCTTGGGATTTAATTCTTAGGCAATCTCCAAACAATCCTGGAACAGGCAGGAAGAGTCTCCCTGGAGTACAACCATCCAGTTACCAGAAATATGGGGGTGGGGACAGACATGTGGAAGGGCATAAGGGGAATATTCCTTTGCTTAGTACATACACAGAAGAAGCTAGATGGCACAGCAAAACTTTGGGACATGTGCAGTAGGAGCCATAACAGTGACATAAATGTGCAGAATCTAGCCTGGAAAAATCTGGGAAAGGACTCAGATTGGATAGGGCCATGGTCTGCAAACTATGGCTTGTGAGCCACATGCGACTCTTTGGCCCCTTCAGTGTGGCTCTTCCACAAAATACCACGGCCTGGGTGAGTCTATTTTAAAGAAGTGGCATTAGAAGAAGTTTAAGTTTAAAAAATTTGGCTCTCAAAAGAAATTTCAATCATTGTACTGTTGATATTTGCTGTGTTAACTAATAAGTTTGCCAACCACTGGATAAGGGTGTGAGATCCTGGTATGTCCAGGAAAGGGATTAGTTAGGGGGAAAATTCAAGCCTGGAAAAAAATCAGAAAATAGGTTGGATGGTAAATGACAGCTTATTCTTTATCAAGAACCAAGAAAATATATGAAAGATTATCAGGAAGTTCAGGGCATTTACTGCTAGAGCCTGAAGTGTATATTTCTCTATAACCCTGAAGTGTATTATTTCTCTTCACCCTAATAAACCTTACCACTACGTTTAACTTCTTCCACGCATGTGCACTTTGAAATTCTTTTCTCCTGACACTGCAAAGAACTCATTTTCACCAGCAACAGCTTTCTAGCTCATGAAGGATTGGGAAGTTGGTTGGTTAATTTGAAAGAACACGTGGTTTTTCCCAAGTCCCAGATAATATAATCCAAGCTTAACAGAGTTCTCTCTCCCTCTCCCTCTTCCTGTCCCTCTCCCTCTCCCTCTCTTTCTCTCTCCCTCTCCATACACACACACAGACACATGCAAGGTTGTCCAATTCATGTGTGTGTTCTCTCCATAGCAGTCATGTGGGCCTAGCAGCTATGTGGACTCCAAACATGAGCCTGGGGACAGCAGTGCAGTGTTGGCCATAACACAGCCCAGAACAGAGACTAATAAGACAGGAACAAAGGTTGAACTGGAGTAAGCTTTAATATGGACAGAATTTCTGGACGCTGGTTCTTTTTCTGGGCTTGATGAAGACAAGGCTAGATTTCTTTCACGGCAGGATGGAGCATAACCTGAACAGTCATTTGTGTTTGCTCCAGCTATAATAAACCTTGCCACTACATTTCATCCTCTTTTGCATTGTCCCCAAAATGCTTTTCTCATGACACCACAAGGACCCCATTTCCACTGGCTAATCATGAAATTGTGAAATATGGACACGAATAATGCTCGTAATAAGATGTATAAACGATGGGCCAGAGGGCTGGTATGTCCAACATACAAATATGTCCTATTTCCCCCACATAACATAGGCCTGGACAGGCTTTCAGATTTGAGTTAGTTGAAAACATTTAAAGTAGAATGCCTCATTCCTATCTGACACCAATAAGCTGGAGATGAATAGAAGCTGCCTCTTTAGATGGTAACTTTGGAATGTCTTTTTGCCAATTGATTGTAAGTATCTCATGAGTGAATCTTATTATTTATGTCACCTTCCAATGCACTTAGCTAAGCAAATGACGAGGATGATGGTGATGATGGTTTTATTTTAAGTGGGATGAGGTGGTATGGGTTAAGTAAAAACATCTCCTTTTAGCCTATTTTGATATCACAAGTGATGAAGATATTAATTCCCTCATGGTATCTTGCCTATGTGGGGGCTAACAAAATATTAATATTTTTTCTCCCACCTTCTGTGTTCTTATGGCTGGGCTAATAATGAAATTAACAGAGGCAAATTAACAGGAGGAATTCAAAGTTTAATACAATTGCGTGGGGGAATTCATATAGGCATGATTAATATGAAAATTCCCAAGGCAACATTGGGTATATGAAACATTTTGGACAAAGGAGAAAAGGCAGGTAAGGAGGTATTGGATTTTAGAAGTGAGGATGGGTGATTCACAGGTAGTTGGGGAAGTGGGGGACCCAAAAGCTGGACAATCCTTGCTAGACAACTCAGAAACAATGGGGCAAGGGGCATCTAGCTATCAGGCACCTGCCTGAAGCACTCTATCACACTTAATTGAAATTAGGCTAAGGCCTAATTAAACTAAGGCAGCATTCTAAGATCTCCTTCCTAAAATAATTTTCTCTGTCTGGATCTCTTGGGCTAGAAAGAGAGGAGGAAGTCAAAGGTTCTTAGTCCTTTGTTTCTTAGTAAACAGCTTAAAATTCTTATCCCGAAAGGAGCTGTAAGGTGACAGGATTTTGGTCTCTTCATCCTTGTTATTACCTTAGTAGGATGCCATGAGTATACAGTCTAGTAGATGAAGGTCTTCAAAGTGAAATCAACTCTCATTGTTGCTCAAGAAATGTCTTGACTGTCAAAGCAGCATCACTGCATGCTGAGAGCATCAGAATGGCAGCTGCCAACCTGCACACTGTCTCATCATCAGGCGGCTGAGAGTCATGGAGGCTCACCGAAACAACAGGAGCTCAGGGGCTCACCAGATGGGGCAATCTGTCAAGCTCACCCTGTAGAGGACAGGAGGAAGGTTCTTTATGTGATTTGAGGGTGCCCAGTGCCACATCTCTTTAAACAGAGGCCAATGCTTGTCAATCATGACAATCATTGTAATGCAAAAAGGTCAGCGAGGCTTGTCTTTGTATATCAGAAATGCCAACCCTCCATCAACGATGAGGTCAAAAATCTGTGCCAGATCAAAAGCATTTGTGCCAGGAGCTTCACACTTCTAAAAGGTCAGTGTCAGTGCCAATCAAAACTCAAGTTCAGAATGAAAATTAACTTCCACTTAAACTTAGATAAAATAGCTTGTTTGCTTTTATTTTTTTGCTGACCAAGCCAGTCCTATGTAACTTGATCACCAAACCCTCTGTAAATGGTATCCTGGTGCTCTATGCAAACATGGTAACACTTTGTTCAATCTAGTGACTCCCAAACTTGAGGGTATAGCCGAGTCACATGGAAAGCTTTTGAGAATACAGATTGCCGGGCCCCATCCCCAGATTTCTGAGTCAGCAAATCTGAGGTCAAGTTCAAGGATTAGCATTTCAAATAAATTCTCAAGTTGTTGGGATGCTGCTGGTCTGGTGACCATACATTGGAAAACATTGTTCTAGGTGGTCATAATTTATTCTATCCAAATCAATAGGTCCTAAATTCCTATATAATACTTCTGTTTATATATTCCTTAGTATGTCTCTTTGGTTCATTAATCCATTACTATTCTAGAATTGTACTGTTTTAAATTCTGAGGATTGCTTGTTGGACTCAACATGTGATAGGGAAAGTCTTTTCTTTTTGATCTTCTGTGAAAAAATTATATTACCTCTGAGTTAAATCTTATTGTATGAAAATCTTTAAATTATGCTATTTTTAAATGATTTTTAAATTAATTTTTAGAGACCGGAAGGGAGGAGAGAGAGAAATATTGATATGAGAGTAAAACATGCGCCCCCTACTGGGGATCGAGCCTGAAACTTGGGGATGTGCCCTAATTGGGAATTGAACCCTTTTGGCACACAGGATGATTGTCCAACTATCTGAGCACACCAGACAGGGCTTAATTTATTTTTTTGTTAACATATAAACAAAAGTTAATTAGAATTGGGTTTAATTTTATTAAGTAATTTGGAGAGAACTTATATCTTTGTTTTGTTTATATAATTCCCACTGTAGAGTTGAGTATAGATGACCATTTATTTAGTTCTTCTTTATATTATTTATTAGTTTAAAAATTTCTCCATAACAATTTTTATTTGCTTTATTACGAGAAACTCCAGGTAGACAGATATAGATATAAAGATATTAAAAAATGTTATTTTTTATTGTATTTGCAATTAGTCATTACTGGGGTTATAAGAAGTTTAATAAGTTTATTGTTGCATTATCCCAAAGTTATGTTAAATTCCTTTATCAGTTTTAGTGTTTTGTCTCTTATGTGTTTGTGTGTGTGTGTGTGTATTTTCAGTGGAAATAATGTCAAAAATATATGCCTCTTTATGCCTTTTCCTTCATCATAACCTTTAATTCTATCATGAGCAGTGACAAGAAATCACCCATATATTTTTTGATACTTTAAAGGGGATGTTTTTAAAGATTCTCTCTTCAGATATGATGCATGCCACAGGTTAAGGTAGATAGACTTTAAAAGGATAAAAGAGTTTCTTTCATGTACTTGGACTTCGATGTCTATCAAATATTTCTTTAGCTATTGAGATAATTAAGGGTTTAGCAATGTGCTGGGCATCCTGAGGGATGAGGAAAGAAGCATAACTAATAATTCCTGATGAGATATATTTTTACCCATGTCATGTTTATGATATAGCAAATAGCATGTACAGAATAAAGTACTCCATGAAGGAAGAGTATAGAACAACAGTTTATAATGTGTCTAAAAATACACCATTTGTATAGTTCAGTCTACATGATTCTGATATGCAGCTTCTTAGTTTTAAAAAGTTCACCATTGACTTAAGTAACTTCAAGACCCTTATATGATGAGTGAGAGGCTTATAAATCCAGCCTTTATATAAGTCCTTGTCTCTTTATTTCTCCATTTGTATCCCATTTTCCATCTAATTCTTTTCTATGTTTAGAATGACTTTTCTATCAGCCTGCTCATTTTGAAATCTTACATATCATTTCAGGTTCTATTTAAATGCTTTCTCCTTGCAGAAGTCTCCAATATACACAGAAACAATAAAAATTAATCTATATTCATCATGATCTTAGATTGTTCCTCTAATATTTTTTTTTTTACCTTGCACTAGTTTGATAAGCACGTATTATGTTATCATGTGTGTTAGGTACTGGGGAATCACAAAAGAAAATAAAATTACTAAAATTAGGTTAGAATCTAGGACAAGAATGAGATGCACTTACATATACTAGTAAAATATAATGTCATCAATTCAGTAATCCAGGAACTGATAAAGCAAACAAGAAAGGATGAGCATCTTTATATGGAGTTAAGGAAAACTTTCACAGATAAAAATTATACTTGAAGAGCAGAGTGGGAACTCATTTTAGACAGAAGACACCATGTGAAAAGGCATTGAGGCATGAAACTGTGTTTCTGTGACATTATGAATCATTTGATAATTTGGTTACATATGTGGAACATGTGAGAGTTGGAAACAGGCAGATATTGGTGAGAAATAAGACTGGTATTCATTTTTATTTAATATAGCATGCTAACTATCTTTGAATTCTTTCTTTGGGCAGTGAATATCTATTAGACATTTACGCATGGAGTAACAATATCAGATTTGGACAAGATGAGGCTGGCAGCACTGTGAGTGACTTTTTCAAGTGCAGGGAATGTGGAGATTCAGAAGGTCACTACTAGAGATAAAACTGATGTGTGATGAAGTCTTGAGGGAGGCCATGACACCTGTGGGGAAAAGACAACTTTTAGATGATATTTAGGAGAGAAACAAGGAAGACTTTCCTTCTGACTTATTAAAAGAAACACTATAAGACAATAAGGGTTTTCTTTCTTATTAAAAGACATAGTACAAGACAATATGGTGAAACTTACAGGAGAGAAGATCAATTATATTAGAATATTCAGGTATAGAGATGTGAAAATTTAAAAGGTGGAAATGTATGACAGTGCAGCTCAGGTGTATACTAGAATAAGGTAAGAGTTGCAGATCTTAAGTATGTTATCTATCTATCATCTATCTCTCTATCTCTCTATCTATCTATCTATCTATCTATCTATCTATCTATGTAGTCATTATAAAATGGTAGCTGGAATCATAGATGGATGTACTTAATACTTCCCATAGCAAGCACGTACAATGACAAGGTCTATAAGGCTAAGCCACCAAATTTAATCTGGAAAGTGAGTAGGTAAATCCATAAATGTGGCCTGAGAACAAACAAAGATATAGATGGAAAACAAAGGGGCTAGTATTCACATAAAACCATTTCCTGGAAGGTTTTATCACTCTCTTCCTAAAAAAAATTGTTTCATGATTCATGTTGGGTTTAAAGTCTACTTAGATGATTCTTCCATTTGCTGGTCTATCTGTATCTTGACCCAAGTATTTCATTGATTATGTCTTCCAACCTATCTCAGACACAGCTACTACAGCCATCATATACCAAAGCTTTTCAAGTGTCAATTGCAATAAAATGTTGTCAAATGAATTTTATAACCTATAACCACTATTTAACACATAAAAGAAGAAAATCTTACCTTATAATAGAGAAGCATGTAAATGGACTATACCTCCTCTATACCCACAGCCAATCAGAGAGAGTATACAAATTAAGCAAACAAAGATGGTGGGTAATTTGCATACATACCTGGTTCCCGGGACCTCCTTGGCACCTAGGTCACTCCCAGTAAGCCATTGAAGAGGTGGGTGGGGGGTCGCCCTTCCCAAGCCTAAAGCCTGGGGCGGAGGCTTTAGGCTTGGGAAGGGGATGAGCATGGGATTGGAGGGAAGGGGAAAAAAATCAAGGGAAACATATCCTCAAGTGAGGATAAAAAGAAAAAGAAAGAAAGAAATGTCATATCCTATGAAAGACACATCTTGAAAATTCCTAAAGTCATTTTTTTCATGGTGAAGGGACTGGAGTCCATGATGATGAAAATACATTGGCGAGATGATAGGGCTGGCACCTTCCCCTGATTAGCCTGGTTGCCTCCTACAAAGGGAGGCCAGAAGGTGGCTTAGGTCTGCTTCCAATGGGGAGCAGGCCTAAGCCATCAGTAGGACATCTAGTAAGGGCTCCCAGTATGTGAGAGGGGGCAGGCTGGACTGAGGGACCCCTTCCCAGTACACGGATTTTGTGCACCAGGCTCCTAGTAAAATATATAACAGAATTGACTTTAAAAACAAAACATCGGAGTGTGGTAAATGATATGGGTATATGTAATGAAACTGCTGTTAAGAAAGCTCTCTTATCCATCCTTATGCCAAGCAGGGAGAATATTACCCTTTTCAGATACTTCAAGCACTTTCTTTGTATCACCCAAAGGGCATTTATAAATTAAAAATCCTCTCTCTAGACTAGAAAGCCCTTTAAAACAGGGATCATCTGTATCCTCTTCATTGTTTCCATAACAACTAGCAGAGCACTTACTACTAATTAGTACATGACCCATATATTTTAAATAAATAATAAAGTAAAATCAATTACAAAATTCTTCTTTATATTATATAATATAGTATTAACAGAGCTCACCATGATCATAATTATGACCTAAAATGTCATTGATTAAAATGGATTCAGTTATTTATATACTTAGTATAGTTCACTTATTAAAAAATGCACTATTTTGAGAAAAATAGAGAATCAAGCTTTATTTTTTATACTTACTATATAGTATTTGTTGATATTCATAACAACTGTATAATTTTTCACATATTAACTGGGATCATACTTGTTGAAATCAGAATTAAATAAGGACACTTCTTTTTGCTGAATTAGAAGATACTTTCTAAGCTAGAACTACACTCTTCATTTGCATTCTAATAACTTTACTGTGTTCTGTGTTTCTCTTTTCCTTTATAGAATAATTTAAAAAATATATTTTATTGATTTTTTTACAGAGAGGAAGGGAGAGGGATATATAGAGAGAAACATCAATCAACTGCCTCCTACAAAACCCCTTCTGGGGATGTGACTGCAACGAAGGTACATGCCCTTGACCAGAATTGAACCTGGGACGCTACAGTCTGAAAGCCAATGACACATCCACTGAGCCAAACTGGTTAGGACTATAGAATACATCCCCCCGAGGCTATTTTGCTTCCTGTTTATAAAATTTGAAAACAGATGGCCTTGCTATAAGAGTAATAACCTATAAAAAATGGTGTATGTATGACCATATGAACAGATTTTGATGATATAATCAAACAAAATTTATACAAACCAAACCAATACAAGTATAATTATATGTCCAATTATATTCTGAATGGAAATTATACAGAAATGAAAGCAGTGCATATAAAATGTAACATTGCATTTATATAACCACACCAAATTTTTAAATGATTTATTTTTCTTCTGGCACTGTCCTAATATCTATAGTTACTCTCAGTAACCAGAACATCTCTTAATCCTATAAACATCACTTTACAGCAAGAGTGCACACACATGCATGCACACACAAAAAAACACATATAAACACTCACTCATACAAACACACTTGCACACACACACACACACATACATAGAGCGGTTCTTGACAGTGTCCTCTGGAACCATAAGTCTGGGTACAAACCCACTAAGAAAAAAAGAAGATAATTACATTTGGTTTCTAATTCCATGGCATCTTGGCATTCTGTGGCCAAAAGAATCATAAGCCCACTTCACCCCTGTACCTCAGTACAATCTACCTAAAGTATTTTTATTCAGTCTTGTGCAAAATCAAAAGAAGACCTATTTATCACAATTGTGAGAACTTCTGAGAGAAAATAATATATTCTTTGAATATTCTATGATTATTTATCCATTTTAGAAAAAGTAGGAAAAACAAAATGTGTGCTCATATTTACATTTAAATCCATGCAAAGTTTTTTTTTTTTAAATCAAGATTTTTTTTCAGTGTTAACTAATCACCCTATCTAATAAAAGAGTAATATGCAAATTAACTGTGACTTCAACACACAAGATGGCTGCCCCCATGTGGACACAAGATGGGCAGCAGGGGAAGGTAGTTGGGAGGGACCAGGCCTGCTTGGGATGGCTGTTAGAGGAAATCAGGCTGGCAGGAGAGCAGATAGACATGCTGGCAAGGGAGTGGTTAGGGTGTGATCAGGCTGGCAGGCAGAAGCAATTAGGGGCAGTCAGAAAAGCAGTTGGGAGCCAGCAGTCCTGGATTGTGAGAGGGATGTCCAACTGCCTGTTTAGGCCTGATCCTAGTGTGATCAAACATCTCTTGAGGGGTCCCAGATAGAAGAGGATGAAGACTGGGCTGAGGAACACAGCCCTGTGCACAAATTTTGTGCACCCGGCTTCTAGTAAAGAAAAATATTTCCCTGAGATACCAAACTATAAAAATATATTTTATTTAATGAAAATGCCAAGAATGTAATATAGTAGTGATACATATTTTTTTGCTCTAAGTGTAAGAAATAGATGATAAGTATGCATTTTCTTAACTAAAGTCTTAAATTCTGGTTTTGTATTCCACTTTTTTATCCTGGAGGAATCTAGTAACAAGTTGGATTTTCTTTCTTTCTTTTTATATTTTGTTATAGAAATGACTTAAGAGGGTTGCTATCTGGTGAGGTTAGTGCCTAGCCAGAAATCATAAGTTTGGACATATTTTGTATTATGATATTCCAGGGTTTGGTTCTAACATAATTCTGTTGTATTATTAGGGCCCTTTGAATTTATTATTACCTCTGGAAATGACTAGTCAATTAAAAAAATGCTGATGTATAAATTAAATTGCCACCTTGTTAATTACAACTATAAAAGGGAGCCAAATACTACCTAAAAGGAAATGGTCATTGGCTGCCAAATTTTCATCAGCAGTGTATATGAGGAGCATGGCATTGAAACAAAGGCAGATACTGGGTGATCTCAGAAGCAGCTCAGTGTGACAGCTTTATGTATCCATCTCCTGGCTAAGGGTTTATTTGCCAACTTGCAAATAATTCACTTGTATTCTGCTCTCAGGTGGCAATACCCTCTTCCAATCAATGCAGGAGGCACATTAATAATTTGTCACTTATGATTTTCATTGTCTAGATTTCTGAGAAACTATATTCATTCTGTCAATTCATCTTTCTTTAAATTGGGAGCATACAATTGTTTAGGTTTTTCATGCCTTCTTTCAGAGTCCATATTTCCATGCCTTCTTTCAGAGTCCATATTTTTATGCCACCTATATTTAGTATTAAATAAGTATTAATATTCCCAAATCTCCTTTATTTTTCCCACTCCTAAGTATTTACAATGACCTTCTTGTTTCTCAAGATCCATCTTCATGAATTGTACTTCTACAGCTGTTAATGGCACCATTACCCTCTGTTATAATTCCTACTACCACAGTTTCTACCAGCTAACGAGTACTGAGCATAAACCAAAAGTTGGGTGATGTATATATTTTTACAAAACCCCTAGAAAGTGGCATTATTATTATTTATTATTATTTATTATTATTTCCATTTTACAAGTGAGGAAATTAAGGCTTAAGAAGTCTGAGGCTAAATAGAAAGTGACTGAGCCAATATTTGAATATACCTGCCTTAATTCTAGATTCACATTAGAGTGATTTTACTCTGATGATGGTGCTCTTGCATCTCCATAGTCTTTTTAAACAGCTCTGAACAATTTCAGATGTATTTTAGCAAGCTAGAAAAATTGAGTAGAATCTGAAAGTTGCTTTGAAACTTAAAATTTTCTAGATAAAGTATCACAAAGTAGGTAAGTACTGTAATCTATGTAGCTTTAAATCCATCAGGGTACAATGACCCTGGTGAAATTGCTTGGCATGTTAGACTTGTCATAAATATTCTGCAAGAATCTTTATAGAGTATGGTGAATGTGCATGGAGCTTAGCAAAGCATAAAGCAGCAGAGACAAGGTGCTTGCCCCAAAGAGATAGTGATCTCATTTAGATGTAGACAGAATACTAGACACCAATAAAATACTAACAGAGTTGGTTGATTGACTCATAACCTCACTCATAATGCTATAAATCAGGTGGTAACACTATAGGCATCAATTGAGCAGCTGTGTAGATCATTAAGAACACATTCTGGCCACTGTGACAATGAGGTGATCTTATTTTGAAATAAGATGGGAAGTAGCCAAGGAGGCACGGGGAAATGTAAGATGTGACTTCATTTCTATACCCACAAAAGTCATTTTATAAGAACCTTGAACTGGACATAATTTTGATCAGTTACTTATTTTTTACTTATATGCTGACATTAAGAGTACTTAAACAATCCAGATAAAATGGTAGTGCCAGTCACTAAATTGTAGTGAAACATGGTTGCTAGAGAAGACAGCATTCTGGAGTGAAGTGCCATTGTTCACTCTGGATCTCTCTCTCTCTCTATCTATCTATCTAAAACACACACACACACACACACACACACACACACACACACACTCTTAAACATGCAACATGCGGGCGAAAAGTCATCCAGCCTACTTACTTGTTTGCTGAGATTAGGAGAAAATACAAACATGTGGCTCAGCTTCTTTAAGACTTCCTCCTATGGACCAGTCTTCCTGCAGCCCATATATTGATTTCTTACCTCTTTGTTCCTTCATGTAGTATGTGCATGTTAGCCTCCACCCCAATGGGAAGTGGGCATAGGTGGGCCAAAAGTTCTGAGTGGCCAAGTTTAAGTCAGTGAAAGTAACAGAAAGTCTGGTTGTGGCCAGATATTTAATTTGTATGAGCTAGTCCAGCTTTATCAGTAATAAAACTGCCATTTTTCTCCCCATCTGTCTGATTTTTGTGTTTTGCTCTCAGTTGGTTTAAAACTTGGAAGGAAAGAGAAAGTGTGCAATTAAACTTCAGTATACATAACAAATGTTTATTGAATAAATGAGCAGGTAAATTAGCCATAAAGGAAAATAAAAAAGCTAACCAGGTTAAATTTAAACTTGTTGATAACTTCAATGTTTTAAAATATCATTATGAAGATATATAAAAATCTTTAAGTTTTTCTGTTAGAGCTCCTTTTAGATGTGGGCAAGTTAAGGTAAGGGTCTATATTTTATACACCTTTGAAGTAACTAAGGCTTAATGGTTTGGGGCATATTGGTGATGCCACCTATATTTAGTATTAAATAAGTAAATATTTTGGTTCTAAATTATACATCTAATTATCCTACCTAATAAAATGTAATATGCAAATTAACCATCACTCTGCTCCACAAGCCACGCCCACCAGTCATGCCCACCAGTCATGCCCACCAGCCAAATAATCCATTGTGATGTTTTTCTCTGATATGTCAACTTGACTAGACTACAATTCCAATTATTCAATCAAATAGTAAAAAAAAAATGTCACTGTGAAGGTATTTTGTAGATATGATTAAAGTTCATTGCTGACATTAAGAGAGGTTATTTTAGATAATCTGGTTAGGCTTGATTAAAATCCCTTGAAAAGCCTTAAGAGCAAAGCTGAGCCTTCCTGGCTGAAGAAATTCTGCTTGTGAGTAACAGCTTTAGTCATGCCTATAAATTCTAGTCTGCCCTTCTGCTGGCCTGCCCTGTAGATTTTGGATTTGCCTAGCCAGTCTCTTCAATACCTTGTAAGAAGTATCTTTCTATCTCCTATTGGTCTAATTTTTCTGGTTGAACTCTGACTGATAGATTCATCATTTGATCAAAGGATAAACAAGCTATCTTATCCTATATAACCCTATATAATAAAAGGATAATGTGTAAATTGACCAAATAGCTGAAAGAATGGTCACTATGATGCACACTGATCATCATGGGGCAGACACTCAACAGAGGAGCTGCCTCCTTGTAATCAGTGCCCTCCCACAGGTGGAGTGCCACTCAGCCAGAAACCCTGAACCGGGCTCACAACTGGTGAGTGCAGGGGGTGGCCTCCTCAGCAGTGCTGAGGATGTCCAACCACCAGCTTAGGTCCGCTCCCCACAGGAAACAGGCCTAAGTCTTCAGTCAGACATCGCTTGAGGGCTTCTGGACTGCAAGAGGGCACAGGCCAGGCTGAGGGACCCTAAGTCCACAAATATCATGCACGAGACCTCTAAAGTCCATATAATGGAATGCTACCTTGCCATGAGAAAAAATGAAGTACTGATTCATTCTACTACATGGGAACACTATGAAATACATCAGTCACAAAAGATCACATCATGTATTTACTAGTATATGAGACACCCAGTATAGATACAATTATGGAGGGAGGAAGTTTTTTGGTTTTGGCTAGAGGAGGGACATAATAATGACTGCTAATAGAGGGAAATTTTTGGGGGGGGATGATGAATATTTTATAAGCTTGTATTATTATTTGCTCAATTCGACAAATGATATAAATTTTTTCTAGGGTTCACTATTTGTTCCTTAAGGGAAAACGGGGGACATCTGGAATAGTCTCAATAATAATGATAAAAGAGAAAATAAAATATCAATTATATACCAAGTTTAAAAAAAATGAAGTTGAGCCTGGCTGGTGGCTCAGCGGTTTAGCATTGACCCAAGAACAAAAAAGTAGCTGGTTCTATTCCTGGTCAGGGCACATGCCTTCATTTCAGGTTCGATCCCCAGTAGAGGCCATGCAGGAGGCAGCCAATTGATGACTTCCTAAGAAATTCAGGACTTCTTAAGTACTATTTAAAGTGCTAGATAAGTATCTTTATATGAGACTTAGCATTGAAACCATTCTGTGAAAAAAAAATTTTTTCACCGCCTAGAAGAGAAATAATTAGTAAAAATTCCCTAAATCTTAGCTGTTTTTTTCTGACATTTCATAGGATCAAGTTTTTAAAATTATTCAAGTGGTTATTTTTTTTCTCACAGTGATAATGTTCAAGTTCAGTTCTTGATGAGAGCTCTTACTCTGTGCTCTAACAAGTAATGACTTGCTTTTTATCATTGTATTTTAGATTTCTTTGTCACATATGACTCTAGTCATGTGTAAGTCCAATATTTTTAAGCAAATGTTTATTTTGTAATATCAACTCAACATCTGAATTAGCATACGCCTTAACATTTCATTTAAATGGACATTGTTGTTCCAAAGCACAGAATTAGCTCCTATTGTGATTTTAAACCCTGTAGCATGAAAAATCAATATGATATGAAAAAAGTTAATAATCTGTAAATTATATTGTTATGATCTGGCCAGAAAAGGTACTCCATAACTTCATTCAATTTCTGCTGTGAAAACAAGTCAGATTGACAGACAGCAAAAGCAATGCCATGTTTATTTACAAAATCATGAACCACTGAAAATTGTAAATTGACTCACTAGTACATGATTTCATTTAAAAAAAAGAAAATCTTCACATATTTTTAAACCTATCTTTAAAATAAAATTCCAATTTATTTTTCTCATAAAGTCAAGATGGTTCTTGAGTTTAATAATAGTATTTTCTCTGGGCATAAAACATGGTAGAAAGAATATATATTTTAGATGTAAATAGGTACTGTTCAAATCCTGTATCTTCATCTTAACATATTTAATCATGAAGAAATTAAATGTAGCCTCCATCTTATAATTTCTCCAAGGTGTTGTGTGAAAAAATTAGATAAGGACTCATTTATAAAATGTTGAACATGGTAGGTTGAATAGCCATCCAAAAATGTGCAGTTTTCTTCCCTATTTATTTTGGGGTAGTTCTCTTCAAATTTTAATACTTGTGTTTCATTGTGGTCTTATTGAAATTTTGTAGGATTTTATAAATTTGTGCTATGCTTCAGTACACAGCTTGCTTTTAGAATTTGCTCATTATTTTCTAGCTTCATCAGGTCAAAAGAGTGGGTGTCTTGAAAGAAGGAAAGGAAAAAGTTGAGATGGTAAATAAAAACCATGAGAATTGCAGAAAATCAATTGAAACTGAACTCTGCCTTCTAAACATACTGTGTAGTTAAAATATATGTCTTGGGGAATATTGAACAGCTTGATGTCAGTCATTATTCTTTTGAGTTCATATGTGAAGAGGAGTTCATATTGCAATAGAGCGACCACAAAAGGCTCTCAGGGAGAGTGGTATTCTCTGATTTGGGCTGCCTGTCTATAAAATGCCCTTGTAGAGCCTGTTGCAATCTCTGCTTCAGCAAGTCCTGCAATCTGACCTAATGAAGATGCTATGTATACTTCCTATCATGAGTGAATCACCCACAAAGAAATCTAAATGGAATCAAGAGACCATCAGATTAAGTATAAAAACAGACATGTGTAATGTTGAGGCAGACCGTATGGGGAAGTGTCTACCTGGTTTTGCATTTTCTGGGCCCAAGAATATTAATTTTGTGGCCCTGGTATGCCAAGCATTATATCTTCCAGTGGTTTTTGTTGTTTTATATTAAGGCTCAAATTGACAAATACATTTAAAAAAAATAAATATACTTTGAAATTTTAAAAATCATACAATAATGTAAATCCACAATATATTTTGATATTACCTTCTTGCTCCTTTTAAGCAAGAAACTATTAAATTTTCCAGTTTGACTAAAATATGACTTTACTGCATATAAATATATATATATATATATATATATATATATATATATATATATATAATTTTTTTTGCTGCCCTCTGAGAATTTATCAGTCTAGGAAGAACTGAGTTACTAACAGTTTTACTTGTCAACATTCTTTTACTTATCCAATCTATCAATCTTTCATTACCAATATCATGGTTTGTATTCCTCAATTAGCCAAACAGCTGACAAGCATTTAACATATCCTAGTTTCATAGTCTATTTTAATTCTTACAAGGTACAAAAACTTCAAGATGTAGGTGTCCCACTTGATTTACAAAGATGCTAACGAGGCCAGGAAAGTTAATAGATCTGCTCCAGAGCCTAATTGCATGAGTCAGATAGCCTGAATTTCAACTACACAATCTGCTCAGAAAGTATAGGCTCATTATACTATTGTACCCTCAGCATAATTACATAGACAACTACTATTTGCTGGAGGCTTACTCACTGTTAGAAAGTATGCTCCCTTTGGGGGGAGGGATCCAAGGAGAGGATAGGAACAACATGAAGCAAACTAGTATTTTAGGAAGTAAATTGAGATTAAATTAAAGCTGGATTTGTTAATGTACATTGTATGATGTAGTTAGAAAGTATATCAAATTTTAATTTGGAGGGAAATTTTTATAAATAAATATAATAGTTCTGAGTGATAAAAAATGTTCTTTTTGCATCAGGTTCTATGGTGATAGAAGGCGGCAACTGCATCTGTGTGAGTATGTAGGGAAGATTGCAAGAACATATGCATTGTCTTATTATAACATGCATTTTCCACATTACACTGTGACTCTTTTATCCCATGTACCATAATAAACATTCATTGAGTTAATTAATGATAAGTGAATCAAAGGGTCAACTCTTAGCTGGATTTTGCAGAAAGGGTAGCAAAGATTAGCCTGGCCCAGAAAATAGAAAATGGTTATCAAGAATAGCATATGCAAAGGTAAACAAAGAATGTATAAAGTTCATGGCAAGGATGGGCTTCGAGTGAACAACTTATTCATCCCTTCAGTAACCCTTTATGTGGTGTTTACTACGTTCCAGGAACTGTTAAAGGCCCCAGCAGTGAGGCAGTGAGTGGTGCACAGATTTCACTGTGTCCAAATGATAACGTCCATGGGGGAAATGGTAGGAGATGACAGCTAGAAGACAGTTTTTTGACTTGAACACCAGGTAATGAGTTTTGATTTATACTGAGAACAACATGAAGCAAACTCGTAATTTAGGAAGTAAGTTGAGATTAAATTAAAGCTGGATTTTTTAGGTACTTCAATACATTTTACTTTGCAAAGTATATTTTTCCATGAGAAAAGTCAATACACTGACCACCAACATTTTAAACATAGATGATCAAAATATTTGATAGAAAAGTAATATGTTGAGTTGGTGGGAGATAAGCATGGTGGGAGCCTCATGTCAGACTGACGGAGGCTGGCAATCACCCAGTTATGAAATGAGGAGAAACTGAGAGCAGGCAATTGTTGCCAGGTAGGAATAATTCTGCAGAAGGTCCTGCAATGTGATTGAGGTGGTTTGATGACTGCCTGGCTGTAGTGGGGCAAAGTGGGAGTTAAAGGAGGGAATAAATCAGGGATGAGTTGAGGTACTTTGTTGTTGTTTTGTCTTTTACGCAACATTGGCTACGCAGAGTGTGGAGACATTGGGCTCAGAGTGTGGACATAGAGGAAAAAACCGACATGGGTACAAGGGCAGAGGAATAGCCTGTTTTAAATTCGGTGGTTTGAGTTGTATTTCTGTAGAGAGCTAAAAATACAAGTGGGAAACTTCTGAAAAAGGCCGATGCCAGAAATGTACAATTAGAAGTCATCATAATAGAAATTTTAGCAAAAGTCAAGAAGGCAGATGTGTCCACCTAGGGAGGAAGTGAAAAATAAGGGAAATCAACAGCATGGAAAGCAGACAGTTAATGAGAGAGGGGAAGGAGACTGGAAGTGAGCTGGCAGAGAGAAGGTAGCATCCTCTAGGGGTCTCTGCAGAAGGCACCTGATTCTATTCTTTTACAAGCCTGGTGGAGCAATAATTAATGCTGATGAGCCGAGTTGCTTGCAGATCACAGATAATGGTCTGCCCTTGACCCTGTGAATTACAAGGCTCCCTGGAAATCTGAAAACAAAAAGCAGCCTCTGTGGAATTCGAAAGCCAAATTTATGAATAAAGCACTCAAGTTAGTCTAAATGGAGTCTGGGGACTTGCTTCAAGTTTTCACACAGGGGATTATTTTTCTAGTTGCTGCCAATAATCCACTTTCTTTTCCATAATCTGTGTCGCAAACGATTAAGACCAGCAATGACTGAGTAAAAGGGGTCCTTTCCAAAATGACTTGAGAAGTAAACGTTATCTTTTAACTCTTTAATCAGTAGCTAAAGAAGGGAAAGAGACTGTATGTGTCCCAGACAGATGAGCTCTATTATTACCATTTCTTTCCCCCACTTTCCTAATGATGCTGGTTGATTTAGTTCAAGATAACTCATTAGTTCAGACTAGCTCATTTCCATAACATAACAAACTTTTGCTTGTGTGTTATTATGTAAACATTTTTTCTCTCAGCATTTTAAAGCTCCCACCAATTTATTATCCAACTAGAGGCCTCATGCAGGGAATTCATGCAAGGGCCTTGGCCCTGGCCCCCCGCTGTGGAGGCAGCCAGGGCCTCTGGCATGGCACCCCCTGCTGTGGCTTTATCTAGAAGGAAGGACCTCAGTCTAATTAGCATATTACCCTTTTCTTATTATAGATTGGAGAAGACATTCAACATCTAGAGAAAAACTCCAAGGAATGCTCAGATAAAAAGGATCAATGGCTGCTCCTAATTCTGTGCCAGGTACTATTGACAGTAGGGAGAGTCTAGGGCAAGCATGAAGTGCTGACAATTTATGAGTATAGATGTGTTCTCTTTTCTAAGCTCCCCTGGGTCAACATACCTACAGATAACCAGTTTGGCTGCACTTTAAATTGAAAGGCTCTATTGAATCTGGTGCCAAAAGACCTAGGATTCACCACTTAATTACTGTGTCCCTAGGCAAGTTACTCCCTCTCTTTGTGCTTAAATACAGCCTTCTGTATTTAAGCTCTTGGTGCTTGTAAAATTTTTTAGATAATAAATACTTAGATAATTTGAACTGATTTAAAAGAAGAGGTTATTATAATGGTACATAATACCATTATAATAACTCTTGTATTTTTTTTGTTAAATTCATTTTGGCTATTCATTTGCAGAGTGTGTTTGGCCAGGCTGGGCACTCACAATCTTTATAGTTACTGATACATTTTTAAAAACTGCTTCTTACAATTTTATTTATTTCATGTTTATATCCTTATAATATTACTCTTTTTTACAAACAAGATATCTGGAGCTTGACTGTATAGATTTCAATCCCGGCTCCCCTATTTCTATATCCTTTGAAATTAAGCAAGTTATGAAAATCTCTTTGCCTCAGTTTTCTCATTTACAAATCACTATGATAATAGGAGATATTATGAAGATGAAGTGACAGCATAGACAAGGTGCTTAGAAAAATGGCTGGTATAAGTGTTTGCTATTTAGTTTTCTCTTTAATGAGTAATGAATTTTATCATATGATAGATAGATCCGTCATTGCAGTAGCACTTTGGGAAGGAAGCTGAAGTCACTGGCATGCTACATTTAAACTAGTTAATATGACTAGTAGTTCTAAAAATTTGAAGTATTTTGAAATTTCTTTCCAAATGGAGAAAAAAAGAGTTTATTCTCAATGATAATGTTGGGACACATACTTGGCTCAAAGCTCTAGGTCTTTGGGTTACTTAAAAAAAACGAAGAATTGATACATTAATTTCAAGAGAACTGATCATTGATTAAAAAACTAGTTGGACCAAATTGTTTTTTACAAATCCCTTGAAATTATGCTCAGATTATTTATTTGCAGAGCTATTAATTTAAAGTGGGCAAACTCAAACTAATTTTTCTCCTCACTTTAAAAAAATATATTTTATTAATTTTTCACAGAGAGTAAGGGAGAGGGATAGAGAGCTAGAAATATTGATGAGAGAGAAACAACGACCAGCTGCCTCCTTTATACCTCCCACCAGGGATGTACCCTCAACCAAGGTACATGCCCTTGACTGGAATCGAACCTCGGACCCTTCAGTCCACACACTGATGCTCTATCTATTGAGCCAAACCAGTTCCGTCTTCTGCTCACTTTTTAATTGGCAGATACTTCTCATGTTTTTTTTCTATTTCTGATTTTATTATTTTCCTAAAGTCTCTACCATTATACTAAATAAAATTATGAATTAATTAATAAAGACCAAAAATGTTGAATTGATTAGCATTAACTGCAACAAAGAAAATATGGCAAGAACCAGCTAAAAATATTCCCTCAGTTCATTCATTCATCAATTAATCATTTTTCCTATGATTAAATTATTTTGCTAGATTGTCCATTTGTTTGTTTTCTTACTTTTTATTTATTTTTTATGGTTATATGTCCTTGTTTCTCTTTCATCCAATGCTCTTGAAAAAAATATACAGTTTTCAATTTTGAGATGTGGAAGTGTCATTCAACACTGTCTGGCCAAACCTTTTTATTTAAAAATTAAAAAATTCATCCAGAGTAACTCAAGATCATGATTGTTGTTGGCTGAGAAACCATCCACAGTGTCATCTGGGTCTCCAGATTTCAGATCTCATATTCCCTCTGGTCATTCATATTCTTCTTATGATTATTGGTTCTAAAATTTTAAAAAAATGTTTTTGCTGTTTTTTCCTTTATTATTTTTGTATCCACAAATCTCTGTGAAAGAATGACACTGATGAATTTATTCTTCAATAGAAAATGCAATTATGGAAAAAGGAATAAAAATGACAAAATATAGATTTTTTTTCTATTTTCATGTTTAATACTTCACTCACCATTGATTTAAGCACTCTTCTGACAAAGTTTAGGAATAAATCTATATATTTTATTGATTTTTTTTTTCCAGAGGGGAAGGGAAAGGGTTAGAGAGTTAGAAATATTGATCAGCTTCCTACTGCAAAGCCCCCATTGGGGATGTGCCCGCAACCAAAGTACATGCCCTTGTCTGGAATTGAACCTGGAATTGAACCTGGGACCCTTCAGTCCTCAGGCCAGTGCTGTATCTAGTGAGCCAAACCAGTCAGTGCGAGAATTCTTTCTGCAGTTTGAAAAGCCCATGAATATGTCTGTTGCTCCTTTTATTCATGAAATAAAAATACAATAAGGGTGTGTGTGTGTGTGTGTGTGTGTGTGTGTGTAGTATTCAATTCACCAATAAGATTTTCACACTACACATCTAGTCAACCAATGTAACTGTGAATAATTATTAAAGAATTAAGCCACTGAATATAATACATCAGCCAGATGATAAGAATTCAAACACATACAAACACACAGGCATGTAGCATAGTGAGCTTTCTAAATATAGTAAGGTTAAATCATGGGTCTATCATATTGTCAGAGATCATAACCTGAGGAAGATACTGAGTTTCTTCAAGTTTAATTAGAAAATGTGGTGATTATTTTAGGGAATATATAAATCAATAAGTTAGTTTGCCAGGATAGAGTTTTGAGCTTTTAAATTACTCAGATTTGTCTAGAAAAAAATGTTAAATTTAATTTTGATTTAGATTTAACAAATATACAATGTTTTGTGGATTTATGATTCACTATTCACATCTTTAGTTCTACTAAGAATATATAATGCAAATTTTCTTTTTAAAAATATATTTTATTGATATTTTACAGAGAGGAAGGGAGAGAGATAGAGAGCTAGAAACGTTGATGAGAGAGAAACATTAACCAGCTGCCTCTTGCATACCCCCTACTGGGGATGTGCCCACAACCAAGGTACATGCCCTTAACCGGAATCGAACTCAGGACCTTTCAGTCCGCAGACCAATGCTCTACCACCGAGCCAAACTGGTTTCGGCAATGCAAATTTTCTGAAACGTGGGGACTTATTTTTCTTTACCTAGGTCAGTATGTCCAGCCTATTATTTCCAAAGGCACATTTTTAATAGACTTTACTTGAGAGTGATTTCCATAAAGTATACATGTAATACACCTCTATTAATTAATTGATCTCAAGTAATTTTAGACCTCCTGGCATGGACATTTTTGAAAGGAATAAAGTTTTACTAGATCTTTAACACACATTTGTGTGTTAATCATTGTGTAGATTGTTAAGGAAAATAATGGTACAGATGCTCACTTATATAGTGAAATGCTTATGGACACAATTTATAATGTCTCCATACAACATTAGACTAGTGGGTAATGAACCACATAACATCACATATAAAGGCAAGTGTTCAAACATAAGTATTTATACATCCATATTTTTATATTTAGGATAATATTTTAAAGACAGTGAATATATTTTCTTTCCTCGTATGTGCTTAAAGTTTCAATATACACAAAATAACTCATATGCATTTTGTTTTATTAGATTAACAGTAATTTAACTGTGTCAATTGTTTGCCTAATTACTCAGAAACTCAAGAAGACTGAATTTGCAAACTAGAAGAATCAGGAAAGAATTTTAAAGTAGAGTATAATACATTAGTGGCTGTTTAAAGTGTCTCATACTAACATTCTTCTCCAGACTCTGGCCCTCTCTGAATTTTAACATTTCTTAATTCCAATGAAATCCATTTGAGTGCATATACGTAATTTAAGTTTTGTTTTCATATATGCTACCCTTTTTTACTCAACCAAATTATAAGATGCTTGAAGTAGAATCTATGGCTTACATAGTATTTCTTTCCTGTTTTTCACAGTATTTAGCATAATGCATGAGCTACAAATTGCTTAATGACTGCTTGGAAATATGTTGGTGTTTGGCCTAAAAGTTACCTTAGGGTTCATGTACTCATTCATAAAACATTTGCATGTTTATTGTTTTTAGTGTACCATTAAGGAGTTGGATTCTGGAATTACATATAATGGTTCTGCCAATTTTAGTTGCATGATCTTGGGCAAGTTTATAAATAATCTATTCCCTCCATTTCACATGCTCTAACATTGGAACAATTCAGTACTTTTAAGAACCAATAGAAAGACTCATTATTCATACACTATGTGAGGTTAATAGAACTTAACTTACATGATAAACCACAATAAAGTTATTCTGTGACCCTGATGATGTGTGATGATGATGTCAGGGATTGCATATATATAGACTAAATTATCCTTTTTTCTTTTTTAAGAAATATACAATCTAGAAGTAGACCAAAATGGAGACCTCAAGAAAATAATACAATGTGATAAGCTATAATACTGGAATTTTCATGTAAAATGGAAGCCTGAGAGAAGGGTACATATAGTTATCCAGGGAAATCAGTAACTGCCTCCTACTGAGGGTACATTAATGAGATTCTTAAAAAGACCAGCAATTTGGCAAGTTGAGAGACTGTTAGTCCTTGTAAAATTGGGTAAGTGCATTCAACCAGGAAGAATGACAATTGCCAAGTATGGAGTATGGAGAACATGAGATATTCTGAAATCCAATAAATTTAGTATCACAGGAGTATATTTTGAGAAAGGTTGTCTTATGAAGTTATAATGAGATAGGTAGGGAACAAGAAAGTAAAATCACAAGATCAGTAAAAACAAGGATATACTATCATTGTTGGATCTATGCTAAGTACTAGGTATACATAAGTTATTTCATTCAATCCTTATCATAACCCAGTAAATAGATACTTATGTCACAAAAGGGGAAACCAGTGCTTATTAAAGCTGAGTGATATTCTTAAATTCATACAACTTTAAAGTGATAGAACCATTTTGAACCTGAGCGATTTGGTTGACATACAAAGTAAAGATTCATAAATAGAATAAAGTGTCTATGCTACATAGTTTCTAAATAAATATTTTGCTGAAAATTCTGTTAATACCAGTAAATATTAGAAGTCGTTAACTTGGAATTAAATTTGAGCCTGTATTCAGACTGTTAGATTGCCCATCACTTTATGCAAATATAAACCTAAAAAGTATAATAATAACAATATAATTAATAAAACTTTTGAAGATTATAGAAAGACTTAAGGTAGAAGGAAAGAATACCTGTCCTCATTTTTATAGCATGAAATTACTAAATACTAAACATAAAATATGAGTTTAAAAATTAAAATGTATGAAGCAATCTTTTAATTTTTACTAATCCTATAAACTTACTAGAGGCCTGGTACATGAAATTCATGCATGGTGGGTATCCCTCAGACCTGCCTGCACCCTTTCTAATCTGGGAAGCCACAGGGGATGTCCGACTGCCAGGAGATGGACATCCCTCTCACAATCCAGGATCACTAGCTTCTAAGCACTCACTTGCCTGCCTCATGCCCCCAACAGCCTTCCCCTACAGCCTGGTCACCCCCAACAGCCCTCCCCTGCAGGCCTGATAACCCCTAACTGCCTTTGCCTCGGCCTCCACCGTCATGGCTGTATCTGGAAGGAAATTAGACGTCCAGAAGATGGCCAGCTGACCTGGTCTATTTAACATATTACCCCTTTATTAGTATGGACATGTTAATGGTCACCATTTGATATTGAGTCGGCAGGTCTTTCCTGAGCAGGATGCCAGGGTGGTTTCTTTCCTGGGTTCTTGTCCAGGTAGATTTGAAGAAGGAAGCCATGGACAAAAAGTGGTAGATGAAACAGGGTGGAAACTCATTGGAAGCAAGTACACCTCCCATGTAGGGAGGGGGCCCCAACGGGGGTAGCTCCCTAAGCCCCTTTTCCCCAAGGTTTATAAAGGCTGCAGTTCTTTATTTCTTGATGTTGCCTTCTAATTTGTAGAATATCAACTTCAAAGCTCAAAACCCACATGGTGTCCCCTCTTTCTCTCCTCCTTCAGAGACAGAATTCTCTATCTCCTATGAAAATCTGTTTTGCTCTTTCTCCTATTTTGTCAGATTTGCTTTATCCCCTGTGAGAGTTTTTTCTCTTTTTTCCATTTACTGGCATTTCTTGGGATTCTGTGAATGGATGTCTTCCCCTCCCCTTATCCTGTGGCACCTCCTTTTTTCTCTGTGAATGTACACCTTTTGGAAGCTCCAAGCCCCCACCTATGGGCTCCAAACTTTCCTTCCCCATGGACCCTGTTTATTTCTAAAACTCCCTAAACCTGCCTATTTTACCCCCTAAAACTCCTTCCAATATCTGTTTTTCTCCCCCTCATGATATTTTATATAAGGAGGCCAATGTTTTCTTCAGTTTCTTTTTAACTCGTTTCTTTTATTAGTGAAAATAAATTTGATAATTTTATATTAATAGCTTAAGAAATATAATTACAATATTATGTAATGTTTCTGATTGTTAATATTTCTATTTGCCTTTTTTTTAACAAGGAAACACATCTGTAATGATGTTCTCTAACTGTAAACAATTTAACATATTTAAAAATTATTGTCATTTGCAAGCTTGCTTTCTTTGTCTTTAAAAATTTCCATTGCTTATATAATTTGCACTGTGAATGTGCATACTTTAATACATAATACATTTATTTAAGATACTTTCTATCTAAGGTAGGGATTGAATACCAAATAAAATAGTCTCTATCATTTATTTTGAGGCTCATCTTGCTGGTGAGACTATACTCTTCTAGCCCTCAATACATTATAAAATATATACCTGTCATTCAGAGACCCAGCAAGGGGTCCATCTCTGGCAGCTGCAGTAGACCAGAGACAGGCACACGCAGACATTAGGATTCACTCTTTCATTCATTCTTTCTCTGACTTAACACCAAATCTTGCATTGTCAATAATCTCAACTCCCAGTACTTCCTCAGGGCTCTATTTCTGTCTGTCCTCCAGGGCGATTATTAATCCACCATCAATGCTGAGCTGTCTGGTTCATTATGTCCCATCCAAGGTCTCCTGTTAGGAGGTCTCATCTAACACTCACATTAGGTTTTGCCTCTGTCTATTCTTTGCAGGTGGCTTTTGGGCTCTGCTACTTGCTGCGGAGGACAATTGAGTGTTACAACCAGAACAGTCCACACAGACTTTGAGGGGGAAAGGTGGCTTTTGTGTTCATACCCGTTAACATCCAAGTCTCCTTCCGGTGGTGCCTGCCTCAGCGTGGTAGACCTGATTAGGCTCACTGTTCTGCAGCACTAACCATGAGAAAGATAATTCTACAACTTATAAGGTTTTCTCTTTTTTTCTTCCTATCCTCAACTCACATCTATAAATGCTTGAGTTTTATAATAATAGTGGCAGGATGATTAAAAACAAAAACAGCAGGAGCACAGTATCCATTATTTCTTTCCTCTGTATCTCTGGGTCACAGTCACGCTCAGATTTAGTATATTTATTGTATGGCCAGAGCTTCTGGGTGGGATAAGAAATTCTTCAATCAGAATCAGGCTTAAGAAATTTGCTGCAATTAATTTTTTTTTTGCAAAATTATTGAGATTGCCAAATTATTCCACAAATGACTTCAAAGGCTTTAGGGGGGAAATTAGAATAAACTGACTTCATTAAACCATACCTGAATTCTATTGAAGGACAGAATGTCTTTTTTAAAAATATATTTTATTGATTTTTTACAGAGAGGAAGAGAGAGGGATGGAGAGTTAGAAACATCGATGAGAGAGAGTCATTGATCAGCTGCCTCTTGCACACCGCCCCTGGGGATGTGCCCGCAACCAAGGTACATGCCCTTGACCAGAATTGAACCCGGGACCTTTCAGTCCGCAGGCCGATGCTCTATCCACTGAGCCAAACAGGTTTCGGCTTTCTATTTTTTTTTAATAAAATGTCTAATTTAGCTGAACTGAGTTAGATACTAAGGCTGCAGGGATATACTATCTGATACAGACCGGTCCTCAAAACCTCACATCCACTGGGAAAATTCCAAGGGCAGACAATTAAAACGTTGAAATCCAGGGGGATAAGAGCAATAATGAAGAAGAGTTCATATCCATTGAGAAGAGCTAGCAAAGCCTGGGAGTCAGGTGTCTTCCCAGGAGAGGTGATCACTCAGCTGAGTCTGAAAGCTTCCATGGGAATGAGCCCGGTACAATCAAATGAAATCATCAGTGAGGAGATGATGTTTAAACTTCGCAATAGAATCCTCACGAATGGAAGTGCTAGTTCTTTTCCTTTTGGAGCTTTGCCTCTCCCTGAGGCACTTACACAAGCACGTTTTCCCGTGGAAAAAACAATCAACAGGGGTTGGTTTGCAGCTTGGCTGGACCTGTGTAAACCACACCTACAGCTGGAGGAACCCTCTAAGGATGGGGAGGGACAGATAACAGCCCTGGGCTGATACAAGATGACTGTTCCCCGGGCAGCCACAGAGATGTTGGACGAAGTGGCTAGTGTATCAGCGCTGGGAATAAACGGTGTCAGCCTTGACATTTTCTTGCTGGCAGAGACAGGACCCCCTGAGGAAAAGACACTGACCTTCGTTGTGTTTATTCAATTGGGGAACGGTGTCTTGCCAGGTCTTGATAAATGTGTTTAGAAAGTGAAAGGGATACGGTTATTGTGCAGTCTCTGCCTATTGCAAAGTCGACGTTTCTCGCCTGTGTTTCCGAGTGGGTCCCGGGTGGTGCATATTTAAAACACAAACCACCAGCAAATACTTGCAATCACTGTGGCCAAATGCCTATTAGAATATGCCCAGCGATGCCCCTCACACCTCCTTTATTCATTAGCCAGGCCGGGCTGTATCTGTTTATATAGGATTTTAAGAAAGGCACCTTGTTCCCTGTAATAGCTGGTCATTGGTGTATGAAATTCCTTTTAAGTGAGATAAACTTTTTATTCTGCAAGCTGCAGCTGAGGCACAAAATGCAAATAGCCCCATGGAGATAAAGCTTTTCATTTTAATACTTGCCTGTAAGTTTAGTGAAATCTTATATTTTCAGAGAAAATAATTTTAATGCGTGTAGGGACTGTGGGTTCTTATATGTCTTTCTGGATATGAGAGAGGAAAAGAAAGAGGAAAGAGAGAAAAAGGGAGAAGGAGAGAGAGAGAGAGAGAGAGAGAGAGAGAGAGAGAGAGAGAGAGAGAGAGAGAGATGAAAGGTGAGGAAGGGTCTCCTGGGAAAAAAGACTAACACCTAACACCTAATTCTGACTCTGAGAAGCCTTGAAGCCTTTAGGGTAAATAGAGTTGTTGGACAGGTACCCTGGTGCCATTTTGCATATAAAGAGAGGTAATAGCTAAAAATACAAAAAATAAATATGTAAGAAACCTGCAATGGCAATGAGGTTTTGTGGGAAAAAGGAAAATTCTGTGGATATATGAAGCTGTTGGCAGTGTGGGCACCTGTCCATGTCATCACCACCATCATGCCAATGGAAGATCTTCAAGATACTCATTTTATTATTTATATTTTTGGGGGGTAATTTATAGTAATTAGATGTCAACAAGTTTACAAAGAGGGCAAGCTGAGATCACTGAGTTGCAATAGGAATATACAAAATGGGGACAATTCCAAAGGAAGCAATCTGTCTCATTTCAAAGTGAAACTTCCCACCCTAGCCAGTTTGGCTCAGTGGATAGAATGTTGACCTGCAGATCAAAGGGTCCCGGGTTTGATTCTGGTCAAGGGCATGTACCTGGGTTGGAGGCTCCTCCCCAGCCCGGGCCCTGGTCAAGGCAGGTGCAGGGGCAACCAATCAATGAGTTTCTCTCACATTGATGTTTCTTTTTGTCTTTCCCTCTCTCTTCCATGCTCTTTAATATAAAAAAATATATATACTCAAGTGAGGATTAACAATGAAAACTGAAACTTGCTGAAAGCTAGCCTTGTGAACCATTTTGCTTGACATCATTAAATGAGTGGCCATAGAAGCAGTGAGGTGTCAAGAAAATTCTGTGGCTTAAGAGTCAGGCAAAATGATTCAAACCTAGATGCCTCTACCACTATGTCTTTGACCTTGAACCTGCTTTCTAAATAATCTAGTTTTCAGTTTTCTTAACTTTAACATAGATATAATATTTTTGGATCATGAAAATGTCTATTGTAATAATATCTAATGCATTTAGCATAGGAAGAAATAGATCTAATTTAATTGTTGTTGACATCATCATCCTTGTCAAACAAACAAACAACAACAAAAAATCATTAGAAAAGTTCCATGGACTTCCAGCAGTGCTTCTGCTATGTTCGACCAAGTGGAGCACAGACAAATAATAACTAATGGTTTTATTTGAAGAGTGAATGTTGAAGCTCTGTCCTCCTGGGTGCTGGGAAGCTGGAAGAATGAAGGAGGCAGCCAATGGATGCTTCTCTCTCATTGATGTTTCTATCTCTCTATCCTCCTCCTCTTCCTCCCTCTCTAAAATAAAAACATATTTTTAAAAATAAAACAATTACAAGTTTGTACTTTTGAGTCAGATGGGTTGATACAAGTCCTAATATCACCAGCCTAATTAGTTAACTTTTCTATGCCTCACATTTTTTAAAAAAATAGAAAGATGTTTAATAATAGTACCTACTTTGTGGAATTTTATAAAGATTAAGTGAGGTGATACCTAGACTTGGCACAGTAAGGGTTCCTTATTAATACCACTGGGCTCTGTGTCCTATTGCCTCTTAAGAATAAACTGAAAAATAATTATGGTGAAAGATTAAACGTGTCCAATAGCAAGAGCTCTACTGCCAGGAAGATCTGTGTTCATACATGGTGGTGGTTTACAGTTTCCAAGCTTCAGTTTCCTGATCTGTGAAATGGGCATACTGACAAATAATATCTGCCATGGGATATGAGTAATGAAGGAACCTGTCAGGGAGCAAAGAAGTGGGACAAGAATGGGAAGGAAAGGCAACCAATGAGTAGAGAATGTCAACTAGTTACCGCTATGGGAAGCTAAAGCTCAATCCTGCTGTGGGGATTGTGGATTTTTGTGTAAAATGAACTCAACGGATCAGCAAGGGAGCAGAAATAGGTATATGCATTCCTGTAAGCCAGTGTTTCCCAAAGTGTGGTACGTTAACCCCAGGGGCACGGGAAGAGTTTGGTGGGGGTACACGTTGCACCGGAGTTTGGTGGGGATATGCACTGCACCATGCTTAGCTGTGCCTAATTCTACATTCTCATGAGTCAAGTCAAGACAGTCTTGTGAGGCATGAGATGGTCCGGTGTGCAAATAAATGTTATTTATAATATAACTTTTATTTATATTTTATTATGAATAATTTTATTTTTCATTTATTATTATTTTGTGTATGTACCAAAAATAAATATATTTTGATTGTTATTAAAATACATCCATTTTTTTTGACAAGGGGTACTCAGCTTTATGAAAATTATAGATGGGGTACACATATGTCAAAAGTTTGGGAAACACTGCTGAAAGCCATTGTGTGAGGGCTGTTCTGGAGTCATTAATTTCTTGCCCTTGTAGCCTGTCAAGCAGATAGTGGAGCTTGCTCCAGAAGCACAGCAAAACCCCACGCACTGAAAAGCAGGTGGAGTTGTTGGAAGTTGGGCATAGCAAAGTGCCCTGATGCCAGCAGTGGGGGTGTGGGTGGGTAGCATCTGCCACATTATAGTCTTTCTTCCTTTCTTCCCTTGGGATGGCAAACACACATGTGATAAATCATATCATGAATTATTAATTTATCTGAAAATTCATTACAAATATTTGTCCAATTTTAGAGAACGCTTCATTTATAAACATCTGAGTTTTTGTTTTGTTGCTGTGTGTGTGTGTGTGTGTGTGTGTGTGTGTGTGTTCTAATTGATCCACTAAGTAAAACCTTATATTTTTCATATCTGAGGGAGAGAGTGAGAGAATGATTCCAGTGTGCTAATATTTAAATAAAGCAGTGAGTTCTATTGGCTCCAGAATTAAAAATAAGACAAAACAATGGAATCAAAATTCTCTCTGTCTGAACACTTTATAAAATAATTAGACCTGCTGTGTACTATATTGGTAATGTGATTGCTGTATACTATATTGGTATTTGCTTATTTAAATACAGGTATTTTTACAGTATTTCATGGCCTTTTAATTGTTGGTTAGGAAATTAGACCACAGGAGGGAATAAGTCATACTTTTAATACTGACATTTGTAAAATATTATTTATAATACAATATAATTTACAAACATTAGGACTATGGTGAAGGTCTTGGAATAAGAGTAAATGTGTTAATAACAGGAAATAAACAGCTGTTGATTAAGACTGAAATAACTATGAAACCCATATGCAAACACATTCCAGAGCAAAAGCAATGATTCTCATAAACTTAAAATTTTTTAAATATATTTTATTGATTTTTTACAGAGAGGAAGAGAAAGGGATGGAGAGTTAGAAACATCGATGAGAGAGAATCATCAATCAGCTGCTTCTTGTACACCTCCTACTGGAGATGTGCCCGCAACCAAGGTTCATGCCCTTGACCGGAATTGAACCCGGGACCTTTCAGTCCAAAGGCCGACACTCTATCCACTGAGCCAAACTGGTTTCAGCAAATTTAACATTTTTTAACATTACATTTTAAAGTTTGATTTTTTATTTTAAAGAGGTGATCAGCAAAATATGTCCCATGAACTAAATCCTTTCTGCTGCCTATTTTTGTGAGGGCATAAATTCTTACTGAAACACATTTACATGCATTCCTTTGTCCATAATGCTACGTTGGCAGAATTAAAAAGTTGTGATAGAGCCGAAACCAGTTTGACTCTGTGGCTAGAGCATAGGCCTGTGGACTGAAAGGTCCAGGTTCGATTCTGGACAAGGGCATTACCTTGGTTGCTAGCACAATTACAAGTTCTCTCTCATGGATGTTTCTAACTCTCTATCGCTCTCTCTTCCTCTCTGTAAAAAAACAATAAAACATATTAAAAAAAAGAGTTGTTATAGAGACTGCAAGTTGAATATCATTATAGTTGTCCCCTTTGATGAGCTCTGTTGAGGGAGAATATTTTAGGAAGGACTATGCTGACTAGGACACACTCGTGTTTCTTTTTTCAAAACACTATGCTCTCAATAGTTCTGGTCACCAAATATATGTTATTGTTTGTTTTCCCCCCTCATACCCAGCAATCCTCCCACACAGCTAGATGTCCTAAATTTAATTCCGTTCTGACATTAGACCTGGATATAGCATCAGATCCCATAGGTTAAGGGCTCAGTAACCCCATTCTGCCTCCACATCAGATGCCAATAGAAAGTACAGGTTGCCACTTGGATTTCTGACTGACTATAAATGGGACTGTCCTATGACTCTCTCCTGGGGTAATTTGTTAGAATAACACATATGACTTTGAAAAAAACCAAAACAGTTTACTTACTAAATTATCGGCTTACCACTCATGAATAGGCAGTCAGAATAGATACATAGGACAAGGTATGTGAAAAGGGGATGGGGTGTTCATGTCCTCTCTGGGTATCATGCCCTCTCATCATCTCCACATGATCACCAACCTAGAAGCTGTCTGAACCCCATAGATCTGGGATGTTTATAGAGGCTTCATTATGTGGGCAATAATTATTGAAATTATATACAATTATCTTAAGGTAAACTACTTCTGTCACCTTTAATATGCTAAATCTGGGATTTCCCAAAAGTATTTGAGCTGAGAAATGAGACATAGAAATAGGCCAATGGTTTCTTAATACAGACATCATTCTTTATGTCTGTTTAATTTGTGCTAAAATATTCCAACTAAAAAAGGCAAAGGGCTCTGAGTGAATTTTCAACTTCTAGAACCATATGCATGTGGCTGTCTCATGACAATCTGTACTTAAGAGGCCAAAACATTAGGATAATAAAGGTCTGTGGTGGAGGCTGATGACATTTTCCACTGAGTTAATAGTGGTGAAGCAGTTGGTACAGAATGCAAATATTACATTTGTGCTAGTGTAATTGTGCTTGGAGGGTCACAGATACTTAACCACACAGGGTGGTGCAGAAGAGGTTCTGTTAGCAAAGTAATCATCTGTAAAAGAATTGACATTAGAAATGTAGAAAATTCTAGTTGCAAATGGTCGGATCATTTATATCTTTATTTCTGTTTTCTTATTTTTATTGCACTTATTGGGGGTGACATTGGTTATTAAAATTATATAGGTCTCGGATGTATAATTCTGTAATACATCATCTTTTAACAAGAAATTTTACATTAGTAATGAACATAAAGTGCAATAATTTCAAATGTTTGGTTCAGTGGATGTTTAAATATATACATACACATTTTACTAGATGCAAGATCAAGATGACATTTCCAGCACCTAAAAGGGATCTTATACTCCTTTCTGTCTCAATGTTCCCTAAAGGAAACATTGGTTTAACTCCTATTGCTGTAAGTTGTTTATGCCTGTTCTTGAAATTCATGTATATCAAGACGGATTATATGTAAGCTTTTGTCTGGCTTATTTTGTTCAATATAATGCCTCTAAGTGGCATAAATTGCATTTGTGTTTTTGTGTATGGCATATTATTCTTTTAAAATTATTGTATAAAATAAAATTGATATATACCTCAATTTATCCATTCTACTATTTGTGACTATTTTATTGCTTTAATATCAGCAGTGATTTATTTAACCAATTTTCTCTTAAATTTAATTTGTTTCAGAATGTTAGTATTGTAAATTGCATCTAATAAATGTCTTTATACATAAATCTCTGCCCATATTTCACATTTATCAGTAAGAACAGATTAATTAGGAATTTCCCTGTGAAAGAACTACTAGGTTCTTTTTTGATGATAATTTGAGTTCTATAATATTATCTACTTCTTTCTTTAATTTGGTTGATTTATTTATGCCATAGCACTGCCAAGAAAGATGGTAGTTTCATTTTTTATTTATCTGAAACTCTTTAGAAGTGAATTCTATGAATTAGATGTTTTAAAAAATAGTTGAAATTTAAAACTCCAAATATCATGAAAGGAAAAATCATGATGATCTCTCTTTTGAATATTATCTTTCTAAAATATTTTATTTACCTCTTTTCTTAAATGGAGTTTAATGGATAAATACATACACTCCCTTCATGACTCAGGTCATCATTATGGAAATCAATTAATGGTCTTTAGTGCACCTTCTTAGGAGACAGCCTTCACTGTGAGAGCACCTTTATTCTACTTCTGATAGCCATGGAATCTTGGAAAATCAACCTTTATGGAATCTCCTTTCTTTCTTCTCTATAAAATGGAAATAATAATACCTACCACAAATGGATGATATGTGGATTAGAAGTACTTGCGATAGCTATGAAATAGTAAAATCATGGCAGATGGCAGACTACTTATAGATGCTAGTAAAATGACAGCTAGGAAGATTTTGTACTTGAAATCTAGAAAAGCATGGCTGTTTTTCACTGCAATAAATAATGTCTTTATTTTATCATGATCTCAAATGATATGTTTATGTGTGTGTGTAAACATGCATATTTATGTCCATACCTATAGATAATGTTCAATATATAATATGCAATATATAATATGCATGTGTATTTGGTAATAACCAACAGGAAATTACCACATTTGCTGTTGGTAATAATACCTCCTGGATGCCAGCAGTCTCCTAAGAAGTCTCTCCTGAAAGTGTGGAAACTAAAGTCCCCTTAGCAGTATTGTGTTTAGAATAAGAGTAAATAAAAAGTCATTAAATGATGACATGAGAAAAAGACCTCTGAGTAAAGTCATTAGATCCTAATGAAAGTCATTAAGCTCTAAATGACCCACACTTACTTTAGTAGTTAAGGGTCATTTTTACTTCACTTCTTTATGCTACTGGTGAGAATTTTGAGTAAGTAAGGTTATAAGAGAGCTAGGTTGCAAATAAGTGCTATTAAGCTGTAAATATGATATCTAAGAATTGGTTTATTCTATGTGGGTATTAATTTTTTAGCTCCTGGAAAATCAGTGCTCTACTGAAAGTCATTTGTCTCTAACTTTAGACCAAGAACAAGAAATTAAGGGTAAGAATTTATTCAAAAGTCTTCTAAAAATTTCAGAGAACTGTTTTTGGAATGGTTCAACTATCTATCTATCTATCTATCTATCTATCTATCTATGTATCTATCTATCTATTTATTTATCTATTTATTTTTGCCTCAAAATTTAAACCAGATAGTGATCACTGCCAGTTAATACAAAATTTTAAACTAAAATTTTCCCTAATATTAAATTAAGTATATTTAGTGGAAAGCAATGGGACCATCAGAGCTGGAGATTGAGAGGAAATGAATGGGAAATCGAGGTGACCCTCCATGCTGTGTAAGTTTTCAGTGTGATGTCCTCCCTCAGAGCAGTGCTTAGCTGGGGCCCTGTGTGCATGACCACGACAGAAAACACTAGCCACTTACATCCCAGCACTGGGGAAGCAGGGCTGGCTACATAACTGGTTTAGTCCAGTGAGAGAGGAAAGTGAGGTGTCCCTTGTTCAAAATTATTAGAGACCTCAAAGTAGTGACAGCAGAGTATGAACTAAAGCATGGTTGTCCATAAAGCTGGCCTGTGAGGAAGCCCTTCCTTACAGGGTGGGTGGTGGGGTGAGTTTACACCAGTGTAAGAGGTGAGCTCTTCATTTTAGCTGTTTTCTCTTAAATTAGATCTTGCTCAAAGGAAAGGGGAGGGACTAATCTTTATTGGTCTTAACTATGTACCCACAGAATTCTTGCATTTTATTTAATTCTCAGTACTAGTCATTCTGCTAGGCAAATGTGGTCACATTTTTATGTATGTCCAATAGAGTCAGGATATTTAATTTGTCAAGGTCCTAAGAGTTTCACACTCTGGATCTCTGACTTCCTTCACCACACCCCCTTTTCTTCTCAAGCATCTGCTGAGCTGGTCTTTCATTGACAAATGTGCGCATCTCTTAGGAAGTGTCCCGGGTTGTTGGGAAGCAGAGTGAGGCTTGGTTTACCCAGTAAAGTTCTTTCCATCTCTGGGCTTAGGTGATCTTCAAATACAGAACTAAAGACAAGTCAGCTCAGAATCTATGTTATTCTGAAGTTTTTCTCTAGGGCACATAGGTAATTAATTAGCAAAATTCTACTCAGTGATTTATACCCAAAGCACATTAGCAGCCCGGGCTTTGTGTCCATAAAAAATAAAGTAGCATCTATTTATTATTTTCTAAAGGGCCCCTGAGATTTCTCATCCATTTCTCTAAAAGACTTAAATTTCCTCAATGAGTTACAAAAGTCACTTTTGAAATTATTAAGGAAGCTATGTAAAACTAAATTATTTTTCTTATTTGGATAGATACAAATTCCCAAGTTTATATAATTCTAAAGGATGCCCCTACAAAATATATTTTTAAAAGGACTAAGTTAAACAAAACTCAGTATTATAAAAATTTAAATTTTAAATGAAAATAATTGTGAATAGATGAGAAATGAAGCTATTCTTTTCCTACTTATGGCCTATACATATGATAGATCCAGTAAATTGCAAAAATTATCTTAAAATGCTGAAGAACACATTCTAAGTTATTTGGTAAGAAAAAAAAATATAATAGAGAGTGTGAATCTCTATCAAAGGAAATAATAAGATACACTTTCACAAAGTCTTTGTACTCCAAATAAGTAATTTATTAAATTAAGTATTTTAATACCATCTGGAAATATTATTTGATTGAAAAATGAGGTAAAATCTTGATTGGAATTTCACTTATTTTTTTATTTTTTATTTTCTCAGGATACATTAGATAAGATGAATTACAATAAGTTTAGTTGTTGGGAATCTTTGTTTGATATAAATAATCTGCTTTATTTAGCTTTCATAAAAATCCTAAATTGCTTTCAAGTCTGCTTAAAGTTTATAGATTCCTTTGGAGAAGATATCTTTGTATTGGCTTCTGGATAGTAAATTCTCTCAGAGCTCTTAAAAAGTGAGAGTAAGTACCTGGGATAAACTTTCAGAAAAAAAGTACTAGGAGACACTCACCCTGATTTTTACAAAAGATTGTCACTTTCTGAATGAGACTAATAAGATAGCTGAAAAGAACTAGCATCTTTCTAAGTATGAATAGATGATTTTAAAAATTGATATGTTGTTTGTTTGTTTTCAGTTTATTTTCAATTCTTATGTACATGATCTTAACTTTTACTGTGAAAGAAGTAGAAGTAGAGATAATCACAATCTAATATACAACAGGATATTAAAATATTACTTATGGGTATGCCATTACATCCATTCACTTAACAAATATATATATATATAATTTTACTTAATTATTTATTTTAATCCTCACCCGAGGGTATTTTTTAGAGATAGTGGGGAGAGATTAAAAAGAGAGAAAGAAACAGTGATCCCCATCTGATCACTGACATGTGCTTGTGTTTCTTTTCTATGCCCCTCTAGTGTGGATTGTTTTGGAGTTCAGGGAAACAGATTGTATCTCCAATGTCAGCACTTTTCTAAAATGTGGCTTTGGGAAAATAATTGAATTCTGCTGTCTGTGAAATGGGTGTCAACATTTTTCCCCATAGATCTCTTAAGAAGATTGTTCAAATAAGTGAGACCGTGTGAGATGGTTATACTTCTTGAGGAATCTAATGCGTAGTTGGAAATGCAGTAATGCTGTTTCTGAAATTCATCAAGGCCTCTTTCTCACTCATGGTTCCTTTTTTACTTAGGTATTCATTTATTTCCTGTGATTTATGGACAGTAGGTAGGCTTTTTGTAATATCAATGAATCTAGTATATATATCTAGTAAATCTAGTATTTTTTTTAGAGAGAGAAGAAGGGAGATAGAGAGGTAGAAACAATGATGAGACAGAAACATCATCCATTGGCTGTCTCCTGCATACCACCTACTGGAGATGGAGCCTGAAACCTGGGCATGTGCTCTGACCAAAAATTGAACTAGTGATCTCTTGGTTTCTGGGTTGATGCTCAACTGCTGAACCACACTAGCTGGGCTTAAAATTCTTTATATATATATATATATATATATATATATATATATATATATATATATATTTGATTTTCCACAGAGAGGAAGGGAGAGGGATAGAGAGCCAGAAACGTCGACGAGAGAGAAACATCGATCAGCTGCCTCCTGTACACCCCCTTCCGGGGATGCGCCCGCAACCAATGTACATGCCCTTGAGTGGAATCGAACCTGGGACCCCTCAGTCCGCAGCCTGACGCTCTACCCACTGAGCCAAACCGGTTTCGCCTGGACTTAAAATTCTTAATGGGTAATCCACCTTGCTGCTTCTCTTGACCACTTCTGTTGGGACATTTGCAGCTCTTTCACTGGGTGAGATTTCTGTTCTTCCAGTTAGTGTTAATTTTGATCATTTTTTAGTCTGTTGAGCTTGTTAGAGTGTTGTATATTAAGGAAATCTGTATCAGTCTTTAATGATCTCCTCCTCAGAATGAGGCATTATAAGTTCCTAACACCTTTCCCTCTGTCTCTATCTGGCACCTTGCCCTCTCTATTCTTCACTGTCAACTCAATATGCTTTTAAATATAACTTTTTCAAGGCTCACACAGATTGAGCTGTATGTGATCTGTAGTTCCGTGTTGTGTTAGCTTCTGATACCATCTGCTTTTATTTGCTTTAGCGAGAGATACCCGGAATGGGTTATTTTTGATGTGTTGCCAGTTACACTAAAGAAAGAGGAAAAAAAATAACAAAAGATACTGAAGAACAAAATGGGACAAGAGCCCCTGACAATGTGAATGTGCTTGCACAACCTTTTTTGTTTGTTGACAAGTTTAAATGAAAATATCAAGCTGCTTTTCTGAGTAAATATCTATGTCTCTGTTTTCCGGTATTCATATGACCTGTTTGGTTTCTCTTGACCCTTATCACATGGTGTATGACTTCTCTATCTCATATTTTCCCAAGTATAGTAAGCACAGAAAATGAATGACTTCAAGAACCATGGATTATAGTAGGTGGATCAATCCCAATACAATTGATCACAAGAATCCAATTTCATCAGCCTTCTAACTACCACCCCTTCCCTCTCGCCCTCACCTCCCCTTTCAATAAGAAGGCCAATCAGGAAGTGACAGCATTGACTTTTTCTTTAAAAATTTCACTCCCCCTGTTGAGGAATGGATTAGAGTGACCAGTCATCCAGGTTGGCCATATAATTTTCCCAGACTTACCACGAATAGTCCCATGTCCTGGGCACACAGAGTTGATTGCTCAACCTACTTCTGATTTATCAGCAGGAGAACATGAAATGAATGTTATGACATACTGGGCTGCATTCAGTCTTTTAAAAAATGTTTTAAAAATTGATTTCAGAGAGAGAAAGGGATAGGGAAAAAGAGATGGAAACATCAATGATGAAAGAGAATCATTGATCATCTGCCTCCTGCACATCCCTTTCCAGGGATTGAGCCTGCAACCCAGGCCTGTGCCCTGATGGGGAATCTAACCATGACCTACTGGTTCATAAGTCATTGCTCAACCACTAAGCCAAGTTGGCCTGGTTGCATTCATTCTTTTATTTGAGCTCAAGGTTGTGTCTTCTACCAGGTAGATAAGCCATAATCCATTAGTCAAATTCAGCCTGGGCCTGTTTTTGTACAGCCATGACTTAAGAATATTCCTTATATTATTAAAGAGTGGTTTAAAAATGTGAATATATGATAGACTGAATGTGGCCTACAGAGCCACAGGATTTTACTCTCTGGCCCTTCACAGAAAAAGTTTGCTGAACCACAGGTCAAGCATGTCTTCTTTTGTTGTGTAACAACAGGGCTTGGAATGCTCAACCCAAGTCTGTTTTTCTAATGAGATGCAGGAAAAATATAATGAGCTTTGATTATTGAAATCAGATTCCATATATGACCCTCATCAGTCCTTTAATTGTTTATGTTTTCTGTATTCTGGAGGGAAAGATGAGCAATGAATGCATAAGGAGCACAAATGATGCATGATTTTGTTAAACAGAAAAATGTTGCTTTTAATTAAGCTTAACAATAATGACTGAAGTATATAAGTTTTGTGTATAAGTAGCTAATAGTTTTCTAGTACATGTTGTCAATGATTTCCCTGTATCCATCAGCTATAATTGATTAGCTTAAGCCAGTAAGTCTTTCCTGTTCTAATTTTGTGTCCTAAATTGGCCAAGAGTGAAGGAAAGGACTTCCATGGACATTAAATAAAGGTATGTATGCCTGATAAGTTGAGGGATTTCCTCTGCTTTGCCTGTGAAATAATTTTCCTTCCTTCCTTGTTTCCTTTCTTTGTTCAGAGGACGGAGGGACATTTTGAAATCTTAGAAGTTATAATTTGTTGATAGAGCTGACTTTCTGTTGCAGCTGGTGGTGGGTCACATACAGTGTGATTTATATTCTTAAATTTAGAATCATCATTATTGGATCAGATCATATGTTTATTACCTTACATTGGAAGATGGTAATTAACTCTGTTATAATTAAAATCTAAGGACTTTCCTGTGTTGCTTTAACCTTATTAAGATAACTGTGCGAATCCTGAGAAATGAAAATATTTGGCTATGATACTTGCTTCATTTCATTTTATATTCTTTTTAGTGGAATGTTTTAAAAATTATGTACAAATCTCAAATGTTTCCATCTATTTTATTCTGAGACAAATAACATTCTTTTTATTTTAATGGAAATATTTTAAACAACATATTTATGAAGATGGATTTTATTTATTGCTCTTTGAAATATAGTCTATCTCCATTTTCTGCAGAATTTCCTTTCCTGATGCTTAAAAGTGGCCTTGTTTTTGACAATTTTCAGCAGCCAGACTACACATGTGTGTGAGAGTGATCTACTTTTCTACTTCTATATATTCCCTAGGTAAAACTTATCTCTGTAA
Source organism: Vespertilio murinus (assembly GCA_963924515.1). NCBI lineage: Eukaryota > Metazoa > Chordata > Mammalia > Chiroptera > Vespertilionidae > Vespertilio > Vespertilio murinus. Next base: position 203,341,615 of record OZ004704.1, read on the forward strand.
AGTCGAAAATTATATTAACCTTAGTTTACTATATAGACTATTAGCTATAGGTAGTTATTCATTATAAATTCATAAATGGCTTTTAAGAACTGTCTTGAAAATATAGACTGCCCCCCCAAAAATGTATGCACACACTTTGAATAATTATAAAGGCAGTGTTCATTAAAATACATTTAGTTTTCAAAATTGAGCTATCAGCAGTTAAAGTGAATATACAATTTTGGGGGACACCGTGTAAATGCATTGAGTAGGTGGAAGGGGAAGAGGGCTGAGCTTTGATAACATTCTGAAGGGGAGCCTTGCTAAAGCATAATACAAAACATCTATGCATTCATTACATAGACAGTGGTTATGGGAATGATCATGACCACGTAACTATTTAGGAGACCAGTGTCAGGACCAAAATGAAGGACGTCTGGCTTCCAGTCCAAGGCTCTTGTCACTTGATGAAAACCTTTGTCTGGGTGTGTGTGAATGTGTACATGTGTGCATGTGTGTGTAAAGGGGGATGGTAAAACAGTCCTCAGACATGTTCTTGCCCCAACTCAACAGGATTCTCTCTGTAGGCTTCCCAGAAGTGTGATTGATTTTCATAAGTGGCTTGGGAAACCTGTCTTGCTCTTCCCTGTGCCCAATCCTGATATACGACAGAGTTGGGCCCATGTTATAGTGAATATATTAACAGAGGGTGCCATAACTTTGAATATTTAAATTTAAAACTATGAAAGTTAGCTTGAAAATTAACTATCATTTAAGTTGCCATCTGTGGATACATTGAAACTGGTGCCAGTCTAATTAGCAATCAGGAATATAATTGCTTTTGGCATATGAACGTGGAAAACTTCTCTGGAGTAAAATTATGCCAAGTTGTGCATTTCTGAGTCTTTATTTCTTTCAAATTGACAGTGTTAATATTCTAATACTGTATTACTTGGCATTCTATTTGAGGATTTTAAAAAAAGTTTTTTTTTCCATTTTTGAACAAAATAATATTATCTATCTTATCTATTTATCATATATCATCATCATCATATACTGGTCTCTTTAAGTCTAGAACAGGGTTTCTCAACTTGGATACTAGTAACATTTTGGAACAGATGATTCTTAGTTGTGAAGCACTGAGATGTACATTTGAGGATGTGTAGAGGCATCTCTGGCAAATACCCACTAGCTGCTAGAACCCTTTCCCCATAATCACAACCTTAAAAATGTCTTGAAACTTTGCACTGGGATGAGAACACAGGTATTAGAGGATTTATTCCATAAACTGATTTCTGGAACAAAAGAGAACACATGACTAATGCTTCTGAAAAACAAAACCAAACCAAACAAAACAAAAATAGATTCCTAAAGTTAACAGAAAGATTTTAGGGCTAATGCTTAGTTCATATGCTGACCAGGTCATGGAAATGTCCCAAATATCTTAAGACCTCCCAGGTAACATTTCTCAGCTATTTGCCTATAAAAACACCTCTCTTTGGAGAGCAGTTTCATCTTGCTTTGTGTCACCTTGCTTGAGGAGCAATGAAATGCAATTATCCTTCACCATGATTTGTGAAGTAGCAAATGAGTTGACATCTGTTCAGCAAATTCTGAAGACAGTCCATTTTTGCTTTTTCCCCCTTGGAACTAAAGTCATCACCAATTTTGTCTTTGGCCTTCTGTTGGTCTCTTGTTATAACCTTGTGATAGTATAAGCACGTTTGGTTTAATAAACTAAAAGGAGAGAGATAAGAGGAAAGATCAGATATGGTTAAACAGCCCTGGATAGTTATGCTCAGTGGATAGAGTGGCAGCCTGTGGACTGAAGGGTCCCAGGTTTGATTCCAGACAGGGGCACATGCCCGGGTTGTGGACTTGATCCCCATTAGGGGGCTTGCAGGATGCAATCAATCAATGATTCTCTCTCATCATTGATTTTTTTCCCTCTCTCTCTCTCCCTCTCCATTCCTCTCTAAAATCATTGAAAACAAACAAACAAAAAAAGCTGAACTGAAGCGATGTTTGCTCCCATCACTTTAATGAGAGATTGAGATACTGAAACATTTCTATGGAAAGAAATTTGGATATGTATCTTTATGGCAAGCTATTCACTTATTACTTTAACTATATTCATTGAACCTCCATATTGTGTGAGGTGTTTTTCTAGGTAGGGAAGATAGGAATGTGAATAAGACATATAATTTTTCTACTTTCATGGAATGGCTAGACAATAGAAAAACTGAAGTAAGGTATAGACAAGATTATTCCTGAGAGTGGAAATTACTCTGAAGAGTGGAAGAGAAGCCACCATGATAAAGAGAGGAACAAATGATGTCCCTTCAGGGGATCCAAAGACCACATTTAAAGTGTGTTCTGAATAGAAGGAGACAGCCTTGGAAGTTCTGGGGCAGGCAAAGGGGACTGGAATACGTTGCTCCAAAATATACCACTTTGGCATAAGGATTTTTAAAAATATATACATTTTATTGATTTTTTACAGAGAGGAAGGGAGAGGGATAGAGAGTAAGAAACATCGATGAGAGAATCATCGATCAGCTGCCTCTTGCACAGCCCCTTACTGGGGATGCGCCCACAACCAAGGTACATGCCCTTGACCGGAATCAAACCCAGAACCCTTCAGTCCTCAGGCCGACACTCTATCCACTAAGCCAAACCAGTTTCAGCGGCATAAGAATTTTTTTTTTTTAGCTGAAGGCAATTGAGAAACAGCAGAAAATGGAGAAGTCCCCACCTTCTCCTTTGTGCATAAAAGCAGGGCACCAATTCGCCATTATAGAGGTGACATAAATTTCCATTTGTCAAGGTGTTTTCGTATTTCATATCAGGAGAGGAGAAAGCCTCATAATCTTTGGAGAGAATTAGTGACATCTCTGCTGTCACTAAGAAATCCTAATCTACCATACATTTCCTAGTCACCTCTTCACAATTTACCTCCCTGAGAGCCCACATTCTTTCTTTAACTTTGTCTAGTCACTTTTACACAATGTATTACCCTTTGTTAAAGTGTTACAAAAGATTTTGCTTCTAACCACTTCTTAAAGGTTTCATTTCTTTTCTGTGAAGCCTCTCTGTATATACAATTAAAAATATCAATTACATATGTGTGCCTTTTCTGCCTGGCCAGCATAGCTCAGTGGTTGAGCATCAACCTATGAACCAGGAGGTCACGGTTCCATTTCTAATCAATGCACATGCCCGGGTTGAGGCAACTGATCTATGATTCTCTTATCATTGAAGTTTCTATCTCTCTCTCCTTCTCCCTTCCTCTCTGAAATTAATAAAAATGTATTAAAGTATTTGTGTGCCTTTTCTCCTATTAAGTTGTAGTTTGTTAGTTTAACTCCCAGTTTCTAAAAAACAAAACTTAAGAAAGTAGATGAAGAATTTTTTTCTCCCTTCCAACAGGGGAACATTTCTAAGAGAGATAAATAGTGATTTCAAAGTCTCTAAATCAAGGGGCATCCTGACATGTTTGAAAAGAAATTCAGTGAATGGGGTTTGCAACATAGGAAGGGGCCAGATTATGGGTGACTTTATAATCTATAGAAAGAAATTTGGGTATGTATGTATGTATGTATGTATGTATGTATTTATCTAAAAGGTGTGGCAAAAAGTACCTTTACAGTTGTTCATATAGAAAATAATACAATAATATATACTAATAATAGCCTAGGTGTTCGTCAAGCCCTGAAGCCATAATGCCTTCATGCTGTCACAAGAAGGCTGCATATGCAGTGTGTAGGTGGGGCCTGGAAGCCACTCTGCGTGGCAAGCCCTGTGGGTCCCGTGGGTGTGTGCTCTGTGGAGATGGGGCCCCCCAGCTCCGGCCTACCACTTTGGGGCAATCCATTGAGGAGCTCCTGGGTCTCCCAGGTCTTGTGTGATTTTGTGTGCCAGGTCACTAGTTAATAATATTTGAATAAACTCTTTTGCATACTCACAGCTATAAACATACTTTTGCCTCACCTTGTGTATGTGAGAAAAAACTATTAGAAAAATAGGAGAATAACATAAATTTTATTTATTTTAGGACATCTCATTGTTCTGGAAAGAATGAGGATAGAGATGAAATGGCAAGGAGGGAGAAGATTCTGGTAAGATGACAACAGTGTGAGAACAGGGTTTCCAATCTCTCCAAATTGCCTCATTAAAATAAAAAGTGACTAGATACCAAAACAAAACAGAAAAATAACAACACCATGAATAATATTTAAAACGTATTTGCAGAAGGGAATGGAGGGAAGCAATGGGGTAGGTTGAGTTTAGAACAGTAGCTATGGCTGAAGGGGTTTGCTCTCTGTACTACTGGATGAGTACAAGGGTCTGCAATGAGAATGACTGGAGAGGGTAGAACATTGTAGTCCCTCTCAGTTCACTTGTTAGGTTCCTTCCTAAGTTGGCCCTACACTAAAGGAGAAACTGCTTTAGGAGTGGAATCAAAATCAAGCTACCCAGGGACAACAGAGATGAAGGCAGGAAACAATTTAGACCCAAATGTTGGAGAGGAGCAGAGCTAGGACATCTCAGAAAGCGAAGTCATGATGTGCTTTGACCACGTGCACTTAAAACAGATGGCATGGCGGAGGTCTGTAAAGCTAGAGGAGCTTGTCTCATTCCTCCCTCTTTAAAAAAGGTCTCAAAAATAATTTTATATAAAATTATTGGTGCTAATAGAGAATATGGAGAAAATGTAGGTGATAATGATGCCAACAATGGCATAGGTGCATTTTCAATAAATAATAGTCAAGTGAGTCTACAGACTAAATATTTATTTAAATAAATTCTAATGCATCAAGAAAAAGAATTCATTTATTGATCTGTTTACCTTGGCTCCTAGTAAGTTTTAGTTGGGAGGAACTACCCTATGTGGTGCTGTTGTAGCCATTGCACATCCAAGCATACTCTTACTTAGCTACAAATTAGTTTTTAGAAGTCTGTGGAGGTTTGCACAGCATTTGCATTTACCTTTCTTTTAATTTCAGCAACTTCTTAGCCAACCACGTATGCATCACAGAAATCCTTGGTAGTGTAAGATAAGCTAAGGAAAGGAATGTTTGTCTATTTTAATGTGCACTTTGGTGGACTTTTTGATTTTTGTGAAAGCTAAAATGTGTAGTTTTGAAAATCAATCCCTACAGTAAGTGATCATCATTTGAATTTCTTGTCAGACTATTTTTGTCCCTTTTGGCCCAACATGAACTGTCCAATTGTGGTCTTTTGTTATATGCAGATTAACACTCCCATACAATTTTTTGTTACAAAGCCTGTAACACGAGTTTTTCTCCAAAATGTTTCACCGAGTAAGCACTTCTTAAGCTACTGATGTGGGGAGTGGGAGGATTGGGGAGGGATGGAAAGAGAAAATTTAAGAGAAAATGGGAAGATATAAAAAATAAATGCTAGACATTCTCTTACTTGATAATACTTGATTGTGAGCTTTCAACTTAAATAAGCAGACAGTTGCTTACTGAGTCACTTCTACCCAGTTTCTGTGTCTTACATGGATGTGCCCAGGCGTCTTTTAGAGGAGCACCAACCACTGCATCCAAGGGTCAAAGAGAGCTAATGGAATGATGCTACCTTCCCAAGGAAGCCAATGGATTTGAGGTTTGGAAACCAATACCACAAGGGTTGCTCCCTCTGCTGGGAGCTGTGGCCATCTGTTCCATCCTAGGGACCAAACTTTATCAAACTCCAATAGCACTCACTGATCTTTATTATCCCACAGAGAATGGTCCTTACTGCTCCTCCTCACCTCTATTATCTTTCTCTGCCTTCTGCCTTATACCTGCTCCTCCTCTGAGGCTTTGCTGTAAGCAGAAAGCGTTGAATTTCAAACACACCATTCATTTATCATGTCAGAGGAACACCATGTATCCTGACTTTTGATTCAGAAAATGTGCTCATTCCATCTCTGGAATCCAGTCAATGTGAACGAAGTGGGGAATCTATATTGTGCTGTGGAAAGACTGAGATTTTCTTGTTCATGGAGGGAAGGGAAGGGTCCATGTGAACTATCCATGGCATTCCCTTTTGGAACCTGGGTTTTATTTTGCCAAGGAAATCAAAGTGAAGTTAATTTTAATTAATTGGAGTGTTAGGGTTTAGTTAAATTATTTTAGGTGAATAATAAACTAATTTCTCCTATGCCATTGTTTCTAAGAGTAAATGTGTCTTAAATTCCAAGCAGTAACTTATCAAACACCATTTGACAGGTAGCCTAGTCATTGATTGTAGTATGCTTATAAGAACCACCCAATCTTTTCTGTGTCTCTGTCTTGTGTTGAAAACATACATGATGAGGTCACATATGTACTCTAAATGTTTACAGGGTGGAAGTTCAAATGATTATTTTTAGTTAAATATTACCAAAGACTAATTTGTAACCATGGAGGAAATATATGGATAAATAAAGATTTTAGTTCTGTCTTCAAAGGGCTCATTTTGTGGGGGAGACACTTCTTTCAATAGACAATAGTAGAAGAAAAGGAAATACCTCAACCAAGTACAGTTTGCTATGAGAATTTACTCAATGGGGGAATAGTCTGCCTGATGGGGCTGATGAAAGCTCTATAGAGGAGAAGTCATATAAGCTAAGTATCCAAATATAAATGGGCTTCTATTAGGAAGAAGGAGTTGGGGGCTAGGCTATCCCAGGCATGAGCAAAGACAGCAAAGATGAGTCTTCTGTTTGAAATGTTGAGTGACATTCAGTTTCTGCTAGTCATATCCCACATTTTAACTCTTTACTACAACCCAAAAACTGTTATTTTCCTCTTTAATCCAATTTTTTGTTCAGATTTCTCAGTGCCTCTACATGTTTCAAATAGCCAAAGTTACCATCATACAGTGTCATCAATGCTGATGTCCCTGACGTATCATTTTTCTGGAAATAGCATGAACATAAAAGGCATTAAGGTTCTATTCTGCTTTTGCTCACTGTTCGCTACCAAAGCCTTCACAGATTCTGCTTAGATAAAGGCAGGAAAGGCTATCCTTACTGAGCATTTGGCAAACCTAAGTTCTATCCCTTTTGCATTGTTCTGAAGAAGCAATGAGCCATACTTCTCTCCCCAAGATTTTGTAGACCCTGTGCCTTCTGCCTTGAGCATTTCCCATCACCACTTAATTTAGCTTATTTCTTTTATTATTCAAAATTTAGTTTTGATGTTTAGCCTTCTCTGAATGTACAAGCCTAACAGAACATTGGATATTAGGTATCTCTATTTTATGCATGTATTAAGTGTCATATTTCTCTTATCAAATGACGCTGTATTACAGCTGCTTGTTAATGCAAATGCCTTAACAGTAAAGACAATTTATCTTTAATTCTCAGTGTCTACTTATAAAAAGTAACTTCTCATTAAATATCTGTGGAATAAGTTAAGGAAGTTTGTATAAAATGATACTACTAATAATACCTTTGATTTTTTTCACCATTTGTTATTGCCAAATACTTTAAATATATTATCTCATTTTGACTTAGTTTTTAGTATAATAATTTGTGAGAAGTATTATTATCCATAGTTTTAGGTAAAGAAACTGAGACAAAGAGGAAACTTTCCAGAGATTTCATTGTTTAACATGGGGACACTTTGGAAGTTTGGAAAAAGGTTTTATTTATTTTCCTCCAATATAATTCTCTTTATAAATCATTTAGCTTAATATCATTGTGTTGGTGTACTCTCTGTAAGAGTTCTTTGTAAAATCCATCTTCCTCCCCCCTACTTTTTTTTTTTTAAGAAATAGAAAAGTAAATTTGCCAAGAGTCAATAAACAGACAACTCGAGTGGTTTAAGCTTGAAAGGTAGACTTCAGAAGCTTTGAGAAACTTTTAACCTTGACATTCTCCCAACCTAATTGACAAGCCTGGTGTTGGTTACTTGCTGAGAGAAGAGGGATTTTTCAGTGTGTAATATACAGGTCACTGGTTTTAAGTTGGGTCCATTGTAATTTATTGGAGTCCTGACAGTTCTAGGTGACATAAAGAAGAAAGATTGGCTTTATTAGGTGATTTCCCTGTCTATGGTAGCGCTACTTTAATAGATAATAATGGTTAACAACTTGATGACATTTCCCTGATTTCATTTTAGCATTTGGAAGGTGATGAATTCTAGGACTCACTAATGTTGAAATGAGCTCATTGTCCTGAATAGTGAATCAGGGAGTCACAAAAAGTCCATTTTCCCTAAACTTTAGCCCTGTGGCTTTTATTCTGTGCCTCTCCAAGTACAACCTGACATTTGTGTCTGATTGGTTGAGAGCTCTTAGAAGCAATTAAGGGTACACTTGGATACCCATCTAAATGTTCCAACTTTATACATATCTACAGAAAGCTCAAGTGGTGTCTGCCAAGTTTGAAAAGAAGGCTTTGGTATCAATTCATATTTAGAGCTAAGCTTATGCATTAACAGCTTGGTGACCCCTTATTCGATTAACTTTTAGTGGCGACTGCAAAGCTCCTCTATCCCCGAAAAGCTCCTCTAGTTTATTCAAAAATTCCAGAAATAAAATATGGAAAAACTTTCCATGCCAAGGTTTGAGATGAGTTTGCAAATAGCTGTAGAAATAACACCTTGGCTTACCATTATAATTTGACGTTTGTAATTGTAATAGATCTTTTCCTAACTTCTTTGAGAGTGTAGGAGTGAAGGACATTAGAACCCTGGACATCTGAAAGCAGAAAAGCTGATGCATGGAAGATAAGATGGTCATTTCATACTTGTTCCAAAAGTACCCCCTGTCCACTCCCATTTAGCACCCACATGGTTCTTCCTCTTTTCTTGTTTGGTCTTGATATCATCTCTCCTCAGATTCTCTCGAATTTTAATATAGGGCTTATTCTTCACTCCAAAGGGCTGATATGGTGATCAGAATTCCAAGAATTACCCTCAGTGTCCTTGCCCTTTGAGTGTAGTTGAAACCTGTGGATATGATACATATCATTCCCTCAATTGTATTTTCACATATAGTAAAAGTGTGAACCTAAATTAATAACACGAACACTTTAAAAGCAGAGTTTTCCCTAGCTGGTGGAAAAAAAAATAAAGTGAGATTCAAAATACTGAGGGGATATGATGCACAGTTGCTGGCTTTGAATTTAGAGGGGGCCACATGACAAGGGATACTGGTGGCCTTTTGGAGCAGTGAGTAGTTCAAGGCTGACTGCCTGCATGGAAATGGGGTGCTCAATCCTGAAATTATAAACAACAGCAACAAAATAATTTTTAAAAACTGGATTATATCAACAACTGGAGAAACTTCTAGGTGGCTTCTCCCCCAAATCCATTAGATTAGATAACAGCTTACTCCAGTCAACAACCTTGATTTCAGCTTTGAAAGGCCCAAAGCAGAGGGCCCAGTTGAACCCACTGGACACCTTACCTACAAAACTATGAGGTAAAGAATGGATGTTGTTTCAAGTTGCTGAATTGGTGGTAATTTGTTATCAAAGCCTTCTAACAGAATCTCAGCTCACTCAGGAATTTCCAGAGTCCTCACTGTGAACTATAAGGTCCTTCATGGTCTGGCTCCTGTTGCCTCTCTGTCCTCACCAGTTGCTTTTCTGCCTCATTCATTTTGCAGCTACTGTAGTAGATTTATCCCTCAGGGTGTGTGCTCTTGTTATTTCCAGCCTGAGATGCTTGCCCCAAGATATCAGCTATGAAATCACAACCCCACTTCCTTCAAGTCTTGACTTTAAAGAGTAAATGAAGACCTTCCCCAGTGATCCTCCCTGATACTTCTAGCATGCACTGCACCATTTTATTTTATTTTATTGTACTTAATACTGCCTAGCCTGTTTTCATGTTTCATTTATATTGCTAAGTGTTCGTATCTTCCGCTGTGATGAAAACGTTATGAGGGCTAGGAGGATTGTCTGTTTTGTTCACTGCTGTAGGAGACAAATAAATTTTTAGATTCATGAATTTAATAAAAGAATGGACCTTCAATTTATGTATGAAAAACTTAGGCTCATGGTGGTAAAGAACCTTCTACAGGTCATAAAATTAGTAAGAGGCTGAATGGAGATGAACAGTGTAACTACATGAAGGTTTAGGCTGTAAGGACATTTGAAGTAGTGTGAACAGCTCTAAGGAATTTGGACAATTTGGAGGGATTCAAAGGAATTTTGTCATGATGAAGGATGGAGATAGGTAGAACACCTGCAAGGGAGCTGAGACTAAGATATAGCAGAGGGTGATAGAAGTGGAAGAAAATAGTTCTGATTGTGCTGAAATAAAAGAAAGTGATAAGTTTTGTTTGAACATGCTGAGTAAGATGCAACTTTTATGAGTTTGTTTGGTAGTTTTGTTTTATTTTGTTTTCTGATCAGGATAGAGAATGTATGAAGGAGGAACATAGCAGTTTAAATATTCAATTGGCTCTGTTCCTTAAATAAAAATGTAGCAGTCATTTTTTTTTTAATGTTGTGATCACCTTATTTATAGGAAACTCAGGCTTTCCAAAATGTCTCATTCTTCTTTTGCCTGCCAGTACACTTTCAATAAATTGCATTGGACAATGAAAATAGTGTTACAGCCTGGTTGGTGTGGCTCAGTGATTGAGCATCAACCCATGAACCACGAGGTCATCTGTTTGATTCCTGGCCAGGGCACATGCCTCAGGTGTGATGTGGATAATCTGTAGAGGACATGCAGGAGGCAGCCAATCAGTGATTCTCTTTCATCATTGATGTTTCTAACTCTCTCTCCCTAATCCTTTCCTCTCTAAAATCAATAAAACTCTATTTAAAAAAATGAAGTAGTGTTGACACCATCTTGTTGAGCCCTTAGTGCCTCAGGGCTACCAGCACCATGGTTTTTCTTAACTCTGGTCACTCTCATTGCTACTGCTAAGCTTGAATCTCAGGTGGTGGGCTGTCTTCAGAGATAGATATATGGTGGGGGATGGGTTGTATATAGCTCATTCTTTCTTTTGTAAATGATATTTGCATCTATGCTCTAAGTTCTCTAGAATTCTCTTCATTGTTGTCTCAATATTGTAGATACATTTTTGTTGACATGGATGAGAATTAGGGTTTCATCAGAGCCCCTTAGGTCTTCTCTACCATTGTCATTGTTGTAGTGCATAGAATCCCCGAATCTCTCCAACCTTGTGCCAGCCATATAACTCTTTCCTCCCAGTATTGTTCTAGAGTCTTAAAGGAACTGGGAAAGTCCCTCTCCCTCTTTCCAACATCTCCATTCACCTTTAGCTTCCTGTTATTCCTTCAACCATCCAAACTCTTCAGAATCTCTATCCTTCCCTTGATACTTCTGACTTTCTCAACCCAAGTTTTCCCTTTAAGCTTGTCCATCCAAAGCACAATTATCCAGATACGTAGAAAATATTAACCTATGAGTATTTTTTAAACTATGAGTATTTTTAACCTATCTTTTTTTTAGCATCATGCAGATACTCAACTATTCCCATCCCTCTACCGTCCCTCCCTGCCTCAATTCTACTTTGTAGGATATCACCTAAAATGTAATTAATTGAGAAAGCATTAACTTGGTACTAACTATTCTGCTTGACACTTAAAATAAAAATAAGCAAAAAACCTAAATCCTTGCCATTCTTCTAAATGAGAGTCACCTTTTAGCTATTAATTTAAGTATTGCTTTACAGCTTACAAATAATTTCCACATACATAACTATATATATATATATATATATATATATATATATATATATATATATATATAATTTAACTACCAGCTAAAGGAGTGAATGCAGTGATTATCTAGTTATCCCCATGATTATCTGGTTATCTCCATGCTGCAGGTAAGGAATCTCAAGGTCATGAAGAACCTCTGCCAAATGTCACTCAGTTAACAAGCACCAGAGCTGAGACATGGCAAGGAAACACCTTTTATTGTGTGGCTCTGCCTCAGCCTTGAAATGTAGGAAAGGAAATACTCAGTAATAGGTCTCAGTTAAACAGAAAATGTGTGCAATAGGGTCCAATTTGATATGTTTTGTTTTTTTCCAGAGGAGAGACAGCAGCATCCACAGAAGTTTAATTCAGGGACTTGGATGACAGCATAATACATCTTGTTGTTCCCTTGGCTGTCTGTGTTCCTGGCTTGGATGGGGATTTTATAGCAGTGTTTACCCCATCCTGTATATGTAATGTTTTGTGCAAGTCATTTGTGCTATGAGATTCAGCACTGCACACTGCAGGTTTCACACCTAAACTCTCCATAGCCATACTGGGAGAAACTACAGCATGACGAAGACCCTCCAATCCCCAGCAGTTTCCCCCTGAGACATAATGCCAGTAGATCAGAGCCCCATCAGGGGCTGTTTCCCGTTGCTGCCTAACAGGGATCCATTTATTCTTCAGGCAGGAGACATGAATCCTCTGACAATAGTCTTTTATGATGTTATCTCGAACATGGTAATTTGATTTGATAGATGCAAATGCAGAAGATTGGCAGTTAATACATTTTCTCCCTTTTAAAAGGATTTGGAGTTTAAAAAAAGAATCCAGTTTAGGTGGAAAATTTAAGATTGCCCATCCCGTTAGCTCAAACGGTAACCTTGTGAACATCTTGTTATTCTGAACCCCAGGAACTCGTCTTTATTTTTCACTTAAAGAACTCTTCTGAAACCTAATGTGCATCCGTGTAACATTCCCAATCAATTTCAGGAATAAAAATAGAAGGTGTAAAATGGGCTATGCAATATTATTCACAGTAAAAAAGATAAAGTAACCCTGCGATCCGCTGTAGGCTGTATTGTGGCTTTAGTAGCTAGTGGTGATAGTATGAAGTAAGCAAGAAAATTTATATATTACCACATCCTGGGTTTCAGATACCACAGTGAAAATATCTTAGAGACTGGGATCGAGAAATGCTAATGAAATAGAAATATTCACTATTTTTATCTCCGTACTTTTCACAGTATTTGGCAAAAATATATTGCAAGATTTTTTTCATATTTTGATTACTAAAAAGTAAGCTTATATTAATAACTGTCAAATGATATCTTATTATTTGATGGCAGGAAGGGAACTTTGATTATTTGACTTTGTCCCCTGGCTATGCAGATAACAGAGCTAAGTCCAAGAGATAGTATATGATTTGTCCAAAGTCGTAGGGTTTGTTGGAGACTGAGATGGAGTTAGAATCCAAATGTTTGGCCTTAGCAAACTATGCAGCCCTAAACCTCTGAGGCAGAAAGTCAGCCCTTTATTTAATAACCAGTAGCAGGTTATTTATTTTTTAAAATATATTTTACTGATATTTTACAGAGAGGAAGGGAGAGAGATAGAGAGCTAGAAATGTCAATGGAGAGAAACATCAACCAGCTGCCTCCTGCACACCCTCCACTGGGGATGTGCCCGCAACCCATGTACATGCCCTTGACCGGAATCGAACCTAGGACCTTTCAGTCTGCAGACCGACGCTCTACCATTGAGCCAAACCAGTTTCGGCAGTAGCAGGTTATTGACATGTCATTTGTATAGACTCTCATGATGGAACATATTAGTGGTATCTGCTGGCTTCCTAGTTCTTAGAATTTAAAGTTATCTAAGATTGTCCTATAATTTTAATAAGAAATAAAATAACCATTTCTGGGTTTATTACATTTGTATAGTGCTTTTTTTAATGTACATGATATTAGAGGGAACAAAGAGTTTAATTTATGGTTCTTAATTTTTCTTTCCCATTCAACTGCTATCATTAAGTTTTATTTAATTTAATGCTCATCTTTGGGATAGTTCTCTATTGTCTTCACAAGTAACAATTACCAACACAACTAAGTGCTATTTATTTTATTTCCTTAAGGAAAGGAATCATATCTTAAAAGGATAAATACTAATCATGAGGATACTGCTTTCTTTTCAGACGTGGGAATAGAGGATAGTCAACCATCCTTTGGAGGGTGACCTGGGAATGAAAAAAGGGTGGGCATGGTCAGTCAGAGTTAAAAGCAGTAGTGAAGAAAAATGTCCCATTTCCCTCCTCATACTAATGGCCTAAATGTGTTTGTGATTGTGGTGATGGCCATTTCTCATGAGGCTAATAGCTGTGATGTGTCTCCAAAATGATTCACTACCATTCCTCCTCCCAAGCCAAATTATTCCCCCTAAGTATAAGTCTTAGCTACTTCAATTTCCTAAATGGATAAACGCAGTCCGTTCTGTGTTGTATCATCTTTAAGGAAAGTCAGTATCACCTGCCGGTAAACTATCATCTTGTGAGGTGGCAGAAGGAGCAACCTTCTCCATATTTTAAATAAAGTGCCCATCATCTCCCTCCATGATACCCGGAGGAGTTGGAAAATGTGACCAGTCATGTAATCAGCTGCTGAAGGAGACCTGCTTCTGGCTGATGCATCGAGTCAATTTGTATTCTTACTCAAGAATGAGGTGGCCATAAATGCCACCACATAAATGAGCCCTAAATGGAGGTGGCAACACTTTCTTCCCAGCTATCACCCAACTATCTCTGATAGCTTATATATTAAGAAGCCTGCTTTTTAAAAAATCCAATATAGGTAATAAAGTGCAACACTAAGGATAAACACTTTAAAGTCTCATAGTTCAAATGGTGGTAAAATTCAGGTTTGTCATTTTCATTGTGTGATCTACAAGTCAATTAACTATCAGAATCTCAGTTTTCCTTATCTTAAATCTAAAATGTGGATAAAATTAGTTACCTTACAGTGCAGTTGTGAAAATAAATGCTTGTAAATGTTGGTTGTTATCCCATGTTAGTTTCTCTCCCACTCCTGGCTATGCTGAGACTTATTATTATTATTTATTTATTTTTGCAAAAGCCAGATTCTGGTTTGGTAAGGATCGGCATGAGAAAACTTAGAAATTATTTAAACATTAATCATCTTGTAACTGCTATTTACCAAGTGCTTAAGTCGTGCTGTGCAATAAACAAATTCCCAATATCTATCCCTCACAAAACCCTACCATATAGTATCTCTAGTTTGTAATGAAGAATAGGCAGGTCTCAGAGGATTCAGTCTCTGACTCATTGTCAACTGATAAATAATGAGAAGATTTATTCTACAGAAATTTATGGAGCCTCCTATGCATCAGACAATATGCTAGGTGTTGAAATATATTAGTAAAGAAAGCAGGAAATGTCAGAGACATGATGTTTCTGTGGAGCAAACAGGCTATAAAGGATTAAATGAATTGTGCTGAAGCCTATGAAAGAACAGCAGTGGACTGATGTGGAATGGTTAACAAAGACAGTAGCAGGGGGGAGAAAGTGATAGAGGCTGGACTGGAGACAGGGCACATGGGCCATTAAACATACTCCCAGGATGGAACAAACTAAAGGGAAAAGGAGGCAGTAACCCCATGTCTCATAGAGACTCTTCTTCGGGGATTACCTGCCACAAGGGAAAGGAATTTCCAGGAGACTAAACCCCAGGATTTGTTGCAGCAGAGATTGAAGAAAAAGTCAGATGGAGATAAATGAAAAAGAGGTTAGAGGTCAGAATGTAGCTGAAAGGCATCTGAGAGAAGAGGGGCAGAGGAGGGAGTTCCAGATCTGAATGGTTCACCTGGGGCTCTTAGGGGCTCAATTTCATTGAGAAATGCCCCAAATCTGTGTTCCTTCCCCCCAGACTTCCAGGCATAGGTAAAACGTCATTTCTCCATTATGGGAAAGATATGGGCATTACAGAGGCACACAAACACACAGCCCTGATTCACTGCTCTTCTCCTGCTATTAAATCTCAAACACTCAATGCACAGTCAATGGTGCTCATTTTCTAAGGGAGCGGAGATTATGACTATTTCGATGCAAAGCACTTTCCCCACAGTCTATGGGAGTTATTACCAGCTGGCTCTGTGCATTCTAATGTGGGTACCTGCCCTTTGTTCTTGGACCTTGTCATTTCTTCATTTATCTTATATCTGACTTGCTAATCATTAAAAAAAAGTCATTTTTCCTTTTCTTTCTTTTTCTTTTTTTTTTCAGACCTCTTGATCATCCAGCTGATGCTGCCTTCCTACACAAAACTGAGAGTGCTATTTGCCCTGCAGGTTGAGCTATCATGAACTCCTGGCTAAGCTGGTTGTGGAGAATGGCAAACACAGGTGTGGGCACTCATGGTTTTAAAGAGCAGAGTACCCCTACAAGAATCTTTTAAATTCTGACGCATTTTGTCTTACATAGCACTCTCTTGCTGGGAAATATTGAGAGTGAATCTCCTTCATTCATTAGAGGGTAGCTGCAGGAACACAGGGTCCTCCGGTAGGCGGTTAAGAGATGAAATACAAATGAAACAATGCATAATCAGCCAGAACTCCACATGCACAAAGTGTCAAGTGGTTCTGAACTCAAATTTCAGGAGTCAGGGAGACCTGGCTCTCCCAGAGTTGAGTGGTGTATGACTCTGGGCAAATTACTTCATTGTAAGTAGTTTCATTCTTCTGAAAATGAAAGGAGATAATGCACGTCAAATTGTCAGCATTCCGGTAGGTCAGTAGTAATTTCCCAATAATTTTATTGCACTAACATTGTCCTTAATGTTAATTATCATGATTACTGTTATTAAAGGACCAAGTGACAAGAAAAATGATGGCTTGAAGTCTTCATGTGGCATTTTGATTATCCATAAAGAAAGTTGTTTTGAGTATGTGTTTAATTTTCTAACTAAAGCACCAGAAATGATATAGAGGAAAGATGTTTATTGTGCTATCAATTCTCATCTAACTGCTTAATCTCCCGTCCATTCTTAGTTTGTTTTTAGAACCATTTAGTGATTTTTAGACTTGGAAACAAAGTACAGATAAATAAAGACCTGTGTATTAGCAATAAGCTTCTTGCTAAGGCAAGTCAGAAATATTAGAAAACTTGAAGTAATGAATGACATTGTTTGAGACCACATGATTCATCTGTCCAGGTCTCAAATCTATTTTAAATGTAAAACCAACATTTAAAATATAGCACCATCCATTTGTCCCTATCCCTACCCCTATCCCTTTCCCTATCCCTATCTCTATCTCTATCTCTAACGATCTCTATCATATATATCTCTATCATCTATATCTCTATATCTATACCTAATCTATATCTCATCTATATCTTACCTATATATTTTAAATCTATACTTTAAAACAATAATATTATTGCCTTTTTCTGACTGGCTTTTCACTTAGCATAATATTGTGCAGGTCCATTCATGGTGTTGCAAAGGGCAAGGTTTTCTTCTTTTTTATAGCTATATTGTATTCCATTGTGTAAATATACCACAGTTTTTTTTAAAATATATATATTTTATCGATTTTTAAATATAGGAAGGGAGAGGGATAGAGAGTTAGAAACATCAATCAGCTGCTTCCTGCACACTCTCTACTGGGAATGTGGCTGCAACCAAGTTACATGCTCTAGACTGGAATCAAACCTGGGACCCTTGAATCCACAGGCTAATTCTCTATCCACTGAGTCAAACTGGTTAAGGCTATAAAACAGCTTTTTATCTATTCATCTACTGATGGGCACTCGGGTTGCTTTCAAATCTTGGCTATTGTAAATGATGCTGCAATGAACATAGGGGTGTGTGATATTATTTCAAATTACTGTCTTGAGTTTCTTTGAATACATTCCTAGAAGTGGAATAGCTGGGCCATAAGGCAATTTCATTTTTAAAATTTTAAGGTAATTCCATACTATTTTCCACACACACAAAAAAAAATGTTACTCATATGTGGAATCAAATGAACAAAATTTCTGACAAGCAAAATGGTGACAGACTCATAGATAGAGAGCAGGCTGACAGCTGTTGGGGAGGAGTCTGGGGGGATAGATAGACTATCCCCCCAGAGCAAAAAAGAAAGAAAAAATAAAGATGAATAACAGGGTGGTGATTGCTGGGGGCAGGCGACTTAGAGAGAGGTAGGCAAGGGTATGGGGAAAATAAATGGTGATGGGTGGAGACTTCACTTGGGGTGATGAACACAGAATACAGAGTACTGATGGTGTTTTATGGAATTGTACACCTCAGATTTGTATAATTTGATTGACAGATGACACTCCACTAAATTCATTTAAAAAGGGAAAATAAACAGACATGGTAAAAAAATACACCGCAGAATTAAATTCAAACTGATTTATATTTGAAATCAGTAAGTACAACTGTCATGCTTATGTACCTTCACTCTCACACATACACAATTATCTGAAATAGAAAAAAAATGCCATAAGAGAGAGTGTACAAATTCATGGAATATTTTTTCCTGAGTAAAATGAAAATAAATCCCTATTCAAATCCCTTTCAGGCTCCTGAAGGTCCCATCTGTAGTATCGCGGGGGCCCTGAAGGGTTGGGTGACTGCGGGACTTCTTGCATCCCATGAATAATTATCTCTGTCCTGAGAGCTTGCCAGCATGACACCTTTTCATTTCATTAAGGGAAAGAAGGACAGGCTGGAATTGGCCATGGCAGAATCCATTTATCACATTTTAATGGAGAAGCAGCTCAGAAAGGGCCGGCCTAATGAGAAATTTCTAAGGAAATTAGCCAGTTTCTATTAAAGGGCCATCTCCTCTCAGTCCACGGTGGTGACAGATAGCAGGGCCGGGCACACAGAGCTTTTCCACTCTCCCCTTTGCTTTGCTTTGGTTTTTCTGGGGCCTATGATCTTTTTTGGATGCTCCATCTCACACATGCTTGAATAAATCATTATCACAACGTGATAACAAATTTTAACATGATGAAAGAAGACCTGATTTGGTTTTCTGGATTTAATTTATGGAGAGAGACATATCTGTACACTCAGGTTTGCCTTAACACTAGCATCGCTAACACTGCTCATGACTCAATCCTGAAAAACATAAAGTTAGCTCTAACTTAAAAAAAAATTTGTTGTTTTCATGCCTTTAATTTGAAGTAAATAGAACTAAAATTATTCTCAAAGAGTCCCCTTCCAAAATTTCTAAAGATTACAAAAAACAAAAAAAAACAGAAAAACCAAAATCAAACCAAAACAAACCCTACAAACACCCAACTTTAATTTTATTTTGATTCAAACACAATTTAACAAGACAAAGTGCGTAGTGCTTATGAAAGTTCACCCTAATCTTGCATTCTATATCTTCCCTCTATTGTTGCTCCAATGTGACTAGCAATAAGAAATTTTCAAATGCATCCCATAAATAGGAAAGAGTAATTGATTATGTGCCTGATACACCACTATTGTTTCTCTATCAGGGAAAGGGTTTAATGCTGGCATCTTTGTGCAATAATGTACATGAAATTCATAATAAGAAGCAGAAATTTAAAACAAACCCCCTTCACAAAGACTTAGAAAATACAATTGATATAATTGTATTTAAAAACAAAAGGCCAGACCTTGGGTGATTTAATTATCCATATATAGTCACTGAGTATCTACTCTGGGCCAGACACTGCTAAACAACGAGGTATTAATGAATAGACAAATATTTTGCCCTTAATAAGTTTACATTCTCATGAATGACACACACAATAAGCAATAATACAAATAAATAAAAAGTGGCTATGTAATGTTGGCTAACTCATTCTATAAACTTCACAAAATTTTATATAATAAATATGGAGATGTTTGGAAAAATAAAAAAATTAAATTATGTAAAATATTGTTAGTGTGGCTAGAACTGAATCAAATATATTAACATGAGATTTTTCTCATATAGGAACTACAGAAGAAAATTTAGAATGAGTATGAATTTCAGAATATATAGGGTGGGGGAAAATTGGCTTATAGTCATAAGTATGTGAAACACAGAGTGTATTCTTGTATTATTATTTATTAACTAGAGGCCTGGTGCACGGATTCATGCATCTGTGGGGTCCCCCTGCCTAACCTGCAGGGATCTGGCAAAACTGGCAGTCGGACATCCCCCGAGGGGTCCAGAGTGCGAGAGGGTGCTCTGCCAAGTGGCTGTAGCTCGGCAACTCCTGTGTTGAATGTCTGCCTTCTGGTGGTCAGTGCATGTCATAGTTACTGCCTGTCAGCCAGTCAGCTGGTCAGCCTGTCGCCTGGGCATATTTATATATATGAGATTATTGTATTATTTTCCATAGGAACAACTATAAACCTACTTTTGCCCCATCCTTGTATGTCAAAGCCAGAAGAGAACCAATATAGTATGAATAGTTTCAAGGGAGGGAAAAAGATGTGTACTTAACATTTAGGGGAAAATAATAAGATCCTGGGGCAAGAAATCGGAGAGACAGACAAATTGGCTGAAAGTGCAGGATCTTGGCAGAAATACACTGGATGTGTAAAAAGTGAACAACATCACTAGGAAACAGAAGGTTACAATAAGCAAAGCTGGAAATGTGTTGAGTATGAACTAAATGTTTGGCTTCCTGCCTTATCAGGTTCCATCTGTTGTCCAAACTTTGCAGGTTCTCAATAAACCCTAAATTATGACTTATTTTTCCTACAAAAGTATGTACTTTTCTTGGGTTACCATAGGGAATGCAAGGGCTGTCCAATTCCTAGCCACATGCGGCTTTTAAATTTTTTCCCAAGCAAATAAAAAGAGTTCCTTAGCCTCAGCAGTAGCATGTCTAGTTCTCAGTGGCCACATGTGCTCAGAAGCAGCATACTGGTCTTGGTCAGAAACTATAGACAACTTCTCCCACTGCAGAAGGATCTTTTGGACAGCACCGTGCAGGAAGGCTTGGGAGGTGGTTAATGTGCCTTTCACAGAGCAGGGGATTGATGGATCTGTTGAATGTATGTTGAATAAATGTAATGTGTACTGTTCAAACTTCACCTTCTCAGAGATTAGACTAGAACCCATCCTATGTAACACGCTCTTGTTGCCTACTGTGTTTCTCCATATCATTTATAAAGTGTAATTACTAATTACTTCCATTAGTAATAGTGACTATCTACTTCCTTCACCTAATTGCATGCAACTGTGACAACAAAAGGCCATCTCTTTCTTGTACCTTTTCCTACTTCTTAACCTTAGGCACTTTAAGAATATGTTGTCTTACTGAATGAAAAAATGGAAGGACTGGTGTATTGCTATGAAATCAGGTATCATCACTGTACACAATTCTGAGTGGAGCTATTATGCACCATAGAAATACCTAAGCCAGATCAGGGATTTCCAGGCATGCACATGTGTAGGTGATTCCTCTTGGTGGGCTCCAGACCTGCCTGTATGTCATATTAAGGTCTTTCTGATGCATTGAGTGCCTGGGTCTGGCTTTGACTTGTTTCACTGCCCTGAACCCTAATTGAAGGTAATTAACCATGGATTATAAGCTTAGATGCTAGCCTTCAGGAGTCAAATCTGAGTCAAGGAAGTATGTTCCCTGATCCATGAGCTGAACATTGGTGTCGGAGATGTGCCATCCTATAGAATATGACTACTTATCCAAGAACAACTTGTGTTCCAGCCTCTTTCTACACCAGGTAGGATGGTTTGTAGTTTGGCAGGACTCTGAGTTATGACACGTTCCTTTTCTGTGGTTACTGTGAGGGAGGCACGGAGGGCCCCCTGGCTGGGGAGAGTCAGTACAGTTGGTGCAAATGCTGCCTTAAAAAGCGTAAATGTTCTGTTTGTAGGGGGCAGGGTCGAGGAGGATGTTCACTGAAAGAGCCAATGAGCCAATACTCAGCCTGATAGAAAAAATTATAATAATTAAAAAAAAACCAAAACCTCTAGTAGATGGGAAACTGGGCTGTCTGCTGGCAGCAGAGGTATTTATTGCCTAGGACTTTTTTGGAAGATGCAAATGAACTCTCATGACTCTGTGGTTCAGCAGTGTATTTGAAGGAGCTCCCCCAGGCAATTCTCACAAGGGCTGAGTTTGAGGCCCAGTGGGCTAGAGGACAGTGAAGTGCTGCTGTCCCTCTGCCCACACAGGGCTTCTGGATCAGAGCCCGATGATAGAGGTTGGGCGCTCTGCTTCCACCCCCACCTTAACGGAAGGAATCACATCTTAGACTATCCTTGAGGAGAGATCATTCATTAGTATCGCATGAGGACACAGGTTTGTCAGGGATCAAGTTGGCTGGTGCCAGGAGCATTGTCTCAGGATTTATTCCTGTACCTGGGACATTGAGGACTGATGGACACTGTTTCTTGTCTCCACAAAGATCCTCTTCCTTCTGAGATAGAACAACTTCTTTAGTTCAGTGTCAAAAACCCAAATATCTTGTAACGTTGTCCCTCTTTCTGAGAAAAACAAACAAACAAACAAAAAACAACCTCCTCTTTAACTCCTTTCAGGGATTTCAAAAATAATAATATTTCCCTACCAGTCCTGTACAGTTAACTAGCTGTTTTTTTATAGTACAAGATGATGACCCAAAATCAAACAAAATTAAACATCTGCTTAATCCCTGTGTGGGGTAATTTTTCTTGTAGAAAAAAAAATACAACCTAAAATATTTGAACTCAAAAGGATCAATCTTTTCTTCCATCTTATTTTGGTATATGCGATGATCTGGCTTATCACTTTCTCAGGACGTTAGTCAGGAAATAAAATCAGAGAGCTTGCTTTGGTTATACATTTCAGGCAGGAAGTCAACCTGATCTAACCTAAAGCTCTGATCCTGACAGTTTTTCCCCTCTATCTACACAGTACTTAGTGGAGAAAGGAAACAGCTGGTCAGCATCTTATATGCAATTGTCCTCGGCATTGTGACTTACTTTTGGCAGCAGAGCTGTTTAATCATCAGCTATCAGGCATTTTGGGGGATGGACACTGTAGAACATGACACCAGATCTCAATAAAATAAAATTTCTAGGGAAATTTTGCTCAGTTCCTTGCTGGCAAAATGATTATAATTGTTTGAAAATGAGAATCAAATGAAAAGGTGATGATGAGCACATTCTCTCAGTGAGCTCCATCTGGCCATCAGCGTTTCCTTTGGGGGAAACGTGTCTGATAAGCTCACTGAGAAAACCTTCCACATCAAGGCGATCGCATTCCAGCCAACTTAAAACCTGATATTAAAATACTCCAACTTTGAAAATGTGATAACCTCTTACTGTAATGTAAATAAGAGAAGGCAATAGGTCAGCATCTCTTTTGATATGCCTATGATGTCATTACTATTCATGGATCTGATCCAAAGACTGTTTGTATTGAAATAATTGTAAGAGATAGGAAAGAGTCATTGTTTCCAAGCTAGTAAAAACAGGATTCTTGTATCAGGATCTCTGAAATCGCCTAAATTTTCTTCTTCGTTACTCTATTATCATTTGAAGAAAATTAATGTTCAAAAGATGATGCCAAAGCAATAGATTCTTCGTATCAAAGAAATATGTAATTGTACTCATCGAATCATATCTGTAATGGAAGAGGAAGGGGTTAGCAAAGTTTTAAGAGATTTGCAAAAGAGATGGAAATAAAAATAAAGTGAAAGAACAGAATCATCAAAGTTTGCTAAAATTATTAGATCCAATAGTAGGAAATAGAATGGGCACATTGTCAAAATATAATCCCATTGATGTCTTGACAGTTTCAAAAGAAAAAATTATACCAGAGACATTGAGAGTGACCACCTTAACAAAGTTAATATCACTGATACAGATCATTCTGGAAGTCTGTATTCTCCCATGTGGTATAACCTGAAGTTCACATCATCTCCAATACATTAGTTTTTTTTTGCTAAAAGTCTTTGGTCTAGATCCCATCAAGCCTTAAGACCTACCTCTATTGTATAAAAAATGCAAGACATAGCTCTAGCCTGTGCATCCAAATTTATCGATGTTTCACTCTTATATAAGTGATTCTTTCTTTCACCATCTCTCTAAATTTCTCTCCAAAAATCAATTTTTAAAATATTTAAAAATATTTAGGACATGGAAGAACAAGTTAAATGGCACAATGAAATAATGATTAGGCAAATCCCGAGCATAGGGCATGCTGTAAGACTACTGGCCTGGTCTCTTAAAAGAATCCATATCACACACACTGTGGTAGGCTGAAAAATGGCACACCAAGATGTCCAGGAATTAAGAAATCTTAATTCTTACAAACTGTGAATGCTACCTTATATGGCAAAATAGATTGAATATGTGATTTAGGATCTTGAGATGGAGGGGTTTTCTGGTTTGACTAGATGGGAAATACATACAACAAATGCTTTATAAGGGGAATGCGGAGGGAAATTTGACTACAGTAGAGAAAAAGGTGATGTGCCCGAAGGGGCAAAGCTTGGAGGGATGTGGGCTGGAGCCACCGGAATGCTTGCTGGTAACCTCTAGAAGCAAAACATGTGATGAATGACCCTCTTGTGGAACCAGAACTGATGACATCTATAATTTAGTCTCTTAAGATTCATTTTGGACTTTTCTCCAAAACTGGACAAGAATACATTTGTGCTGGTTTAAACCACTAAATTTGTGGCAATTTTTTTACAGTGGGGCAGGAAACGAATATATCCAGAAGAAAGATAATAATGAGAAAGAGGCAAAGGCAGGTGGTGCTTTTCTGGTTTTAGAGATTAAAGAAATATTAACAACTCACTGCAGTATCAGAATACATACTAGAATCATGGTTCATTAAAAGCAGCAATAAAATACAAAATTTGAAATGAATAAGAATTAGAGCGTAGATTAGATGACAATATCAAAGTCATTATCATTATTTTTCTATCTTAAGAGATGCAGCTGGAGCATTTTGAGACCAAACATTAAGACTTCTGTCTGTATCTTTAATTCAAATAGAAGAAACTAAAAGAAGTTATCTCATCTATGTCCCTATAGACAGAAAATTACAAAGCAAATATGACATAATCATTGTTGAAACTAGGTGATGGTATGTGGTTTCATTGAAAAAAATATTTTGTTTTTAGCATATATTTGAAGCTTATTCTTTATAAAGAGAGAAAAGTTCTATAATAAAATATGCAAAGTAAATCTTTAAAAAAGTTAATCAGTTAAAATTATCATGAAACAAAACATCATTGTATTAGAGTAAGCTAATTGGGATAATTCAAAATTACTACATCTCAATCCTGTAACAGTTTAAACTGGGTTTCAATTCAAACTGGATTCTTGTCCGAAAGATCTCTTGAGCAGATTACCTGCATGGGATATCCCAGGGCCCTGAATACTCAACATTCCCCGGATCTTTTACAGCATGGTGGGAGGAGACAGGAGAGACCAAGGCTCATACAGGATATTTTCCATTGGTCTGCTCTGGACATGTGACTCATCACTCCATTCCATATTCTATAGGACCATAACTTAGTCCTATGCCCACCTCTAATTGCACATCAACATGGTCACCCACTTGTATCTTCAGATAAAACAAAACAAAACAACTCTTGTTCTTTTTGTATGGTAATATAGGACCATAATTTCCTCCAAGGAAATATTAGTGAAAACTAAACTGCTCACAGCATTTTATTGACCACAAATCTAAAATCTAATCATTGAGATAAGTCATTAAAATAATCCTACTGGAAATTCTTATTAATGTTCTATCTCTTATTTATTTCCTGAGAATGGGAAGCTTATTGAATTTGGCTAATATGGTTGCCTTTTATTTTTTTTATACACATGTGTATGCAACACACACACACACACACACACACACACACACACACACACAAGCACGGCCAACAAAGTAGAAATACATTTTTAAATATTACCATTTTCCCCCCTGAAATCATGTACCGGTAAGTGTAGACACATTTGACTAATGGCCTGTAGAAAGGTTGCCACGCTGGCCCCATCTGTCCTGTGCTTCCCGTAGTCACACATTCTTCCAGGTTTCTGTTTTGCAGCTTGAACCATGATTTCAGGCATTGTCCCATCCTTCATTCTTTCAAATATTTATTAAGAACCAGAAGTTGAACACCATGGTTGGAAACTTTGTAAGAATAGGAACATTTCCAAGGTCATCTAAAAAAGTTGGGGGGAAGATGGGTTGTAAGAATAAACAGAAGTGTGATAAAGTTTAAGTTGTTCTCATAAGGTAAAAATGCAGAATAGAGAATTGTCTATTCTAAAGGGATGATTTGAGGTTAAGAAACTTTCTAGAGTCAGTGATACTGGAGGGAGTTTTTAAAAATGGATATGGTATTCGCTAGGCTAATCAATTAAGAAGTGATTTGGGGCAAAATTTTACGTGGCACAAAGTTGCTACTATAGATGGGTACTGATAATCCTTCTAGGAGGTTTTTTTCTATACATTTCTTTTGGTAGTTTTCTGAGCAGTATCTATGAGGAACACTATGACACAAAGATGTTAAGAAAATTGCTCAAGGGCAAATACCTTTTATTTAAGTGTCAGAGATGGATTTCCCCCTAATCTATGTCTTTCCAGAAACTTTGCCCTTATCACCATATATAAAGACATTTCCAATAATAATACGTTTATTATGTGGGTAGAGAGACCGGAACAAAGGCTACAATTTGTTTAATAAATGGCAAAAAGTAAAAAGTTGATTTATTCTGTTGCAATTTATCGTCTAAAAATAATTGGACATTGTAAGTGGCTTCTTTGCTTTAATATTACTGCCTTCTAAATTTGCAAAGCCCTGGCATGGACTGATAAACTGAACAGAAAATTATGAGGATATGGGTAAGAGGTTCAATTTATTGTGTTAAGAGAATAGAGAATTTTGGCCTTCCATTATTTATTATTTTTAATAAAGATGAAGCATGCAGGGTAAATAGCAAACATTTTCAACTTGTCGGAGCCTCTGAAATATGTCTGAAAAGATTATAAACACACATACACACACACACACACACACACACACACACACACACACACACACACACTTCTAGTAATTCTTTCTATAATCTTGCTGTCAGAAATCCAACAAACAGCCATCAGGCTGAGGGTAAAAACTCAAATGTTTTACAGAGGATCCCTGAACTCAACCATGAGTTTGCTGTGCTGGTTGCTATAAGGTTTACGACATGGCATTTATTATGTAAAAACATCTTTTTACTGAAGAGATAATTTTATATTAATATTTATTGCAACAGCTTTGTCTCTGACATTTGGAAATTCTAGACTCACCATGGGAACTTGCCCTAAAGAATGACATGTCCAGATAAAGGTAATGAACCACCATGATTTTCCCTCTTGACTTCAGTTACTCCAATGTACAGGAAAGGCCATGAGTTATTGGCCTGGCTGCAATCCAGCCATTTTGCTCCATGGAACCTCTCTCCCATGGTTTGTCTTTTCTACATCATTTGTGATCCTTGTAATTTACTCTTTGGGTTTAACTAAAAATATATGTACTAAAAAAGAGCAGTTAACATAAACTATAGGCAGAGGTCTCCTGATTGCAGCGGGGAAATCACACACTCACAAAGTACTCACTCTCACAAAGGACTGTTGACGCAGTTTCCAACCAAGAAGAGCAAAACAGGCATACTTTAATCTATGCCAATTTTTAATCTATGAACATGATAAAAATCAATCACAATTATTTTTGACAAAGACAACTTGAAGAATCTTTAGGAAACAACTAACAAGAATAAACAACAAGCCCTGACTGATTTGGCTCAGTGGATAGAGCATTAGACTGTGGACTGAAAGGTCCCAGGTTCGACCCAGGTTCAAATCCAGTCAAGGGCATGTGCCTTGGTTGCGGGCATATGCATAGTAGGGAGTGGATAGGAGGCAACTAATCAATATTGATCTCTCATTGATGTTTCTGACTCTATCACTCTCCCTTCCTCTCTGTTAAAAATTTATATATATATATATATATATATATATATATATATATATATATATATATATAATTTCCTGTTGCTACCAATGCTGTTATCTGCTCCAGGACCTAAATAAAGACTGTAAGTCTGGGCTAATATTTTGGCAACTTTCAAATGCATTACATTCACTGGAAAGGAAAACAAAAATAGACCAATAAAAAGCAAGCTTGACAACAAAACTGATAACTGTGAACTTAAATAAAACCAACATAATCCAACAGGTGTCCCCCAACTTAATTTATGACACCCATTTCCATGGGGATTTAGATATTTTTGCTAATTGGCATATTTGAAGGTTGCAGTAGGTCTGTGATCATGTGGAAATCTGAAAATATTTAGAAAACAAAAGTAACAGAGGAAAAGTGATCATTCAAAGGGATATCACAGTTCTGAAAAGGCAGAATAATACATTATCTGAGCAGATAGTGCTAAGGGCCCAATTCTTTCAGTTATTTGTTTCTATCTGGCGCTGAACCCTCATTTCCTGACAGTGGAACTCTGATCTCAAAGAGGAAATTGGAGTCAGCAGGATTGAGTTTATTCTTATGTTCTGTCTTTGCATTAATTTTAAATGATATATATCTTTAAAATTATACTACTGGACTTAATGGTGGTAACAAGTGGTCAGTAATTATATTTATTATAGAAGAAAGAGGTAGAAATAATTTAAGAGGAAAATCCCAAATTACATCAATGAACTCTTCTTTGGAGTATAAAGAGGAATACCTTCAGAGATTAAATTTCAGTTTGCATAGCTTTTCATTTTAATTTAAAATCTAACAGAATAATCTTTGAGAGCTTGTCAGAAACATTGCAAGGTTCCAATTATAACACTGTCTGATTTTCAAAGAGGTCTGATGAGGCATGTTTCTTTGCTTTGTCATTCCCTGTACTTAGGGTGACCCTTGACCTGTGAGAATCAATGAACCTTTATTGACTACGTTCACCCCTTGCTCCATGAATGCATGGACCACGGAACAAATAAACTATCAAACAAAATGGATCTACAAGCATGGATACAGAATGACAGCAGTCAGAGGGAAAGAGGATGGGGCACTGAATAAAAGAAGTTGAAAAGATTAGCCAAAGAACATATGCATAGACTATGGACACAGATAACAGTATGGTGAAGGGCAGGGGACAGTACTGTGGGCTCAGTTAAGGTGGGCCAATGAGGGGGGGAAAGGAGGACATCTGTAATAGTGTCAACAGTAAGAAATATCTGAAATCGTAAATTGAAAGTAGACTATAGTATCTTCTAATAAGCCAAGAAATAGCTGATTTGCAACATAAATTTTGATAAACTTGTTGGTTTGGTGGATGAGATCAAGAAAATTGAGGAAATGAAACTAATAGTGAGACCTAAGAGACAATGTTAGAAGATAAAGAGATATTTTGACATCAACATCTATTACTTTGGTTTTTTATAAATATACTAGAGGCCTGGTGCACGGGTTTGTGCAACAGCGGGGTCCCTTGGCCTGGCCTGCAGAGATCAGCTCAAACGGGCATTCCTAAACCCCAAGGGATATAGTAGTGAGCCATGCCATTCCCACTCATCCCGGCCCCCCGGGCTCCTGCCACCACCACTGCTCGGCTCACTCCTACTCCACTGCAGTCTCTGCGCTCCCATCCTAGGGCAATATCGGCATATCCATGACCAAGAAGTGGCCTTGGCTTGGTTGGCTTGGACTTGCACTGGGTCAGTCTTGATGCTGGTCCTGATCATGGTCCTGGTCTGGATCAGGTAGTGGCACACAGGGGGAGTGTCTGCTGGAGAGGTTCACGCTCCCCCAGGTGCATTCACCTGCCATGAGCCTGGCTTCTGGTGCCCATTGGTCAGCTGAGCGTGCTCCCACTGTGTGAGCACACTGACCACCAGGGGACAGCTCCTGTATTGATTGTCTGCCCCCTGGTGGTCAGTGCACGTCATAACTACCAGCCAAATGGTCAAATGGTCAAATAGTCATTTAGGCTTCTATATATATAATTGATTTCAGAGAGGAAGGAAGAGAGAGAGATATATTGGGGATTAATCCCGCAACCCTGGCATGCACCCTGCCCAGAAATTGAACCAAGACCTCCTGGTTCATAGCCAGGCATCAACATCTATTAATGCAAGCATTTATTCCCGATTAATGTGTGACACCAAGTGTTCTGGATTTGGAAATTAGCAAAGGATGGAAAGAGTATTGAGGAATGCAATGATTAAAATACATACCTTTATAGGGGAAATAGAAACTATTAACATCTTGTCTGTACATAAATACACAAGGAAATTAGATGCTGATAAATACTATGAAGGGGACAACAGAAGGTGCTGTGGCATAGAGACATCATAGCTAGTGTGATCTAAGGTGTACTCTCTTAAGAGGTGACATGAGATCGGAGGTCTGAATGATGAGAAGGAAGCAGGCACAGGAAGACACAGCAAGGGTTTTTGAAATAAGGGAATGGCAAGTGAAAAGTTCTGGTATCGAAAGAAGCTTTATATGCCCAAGGGACAGGAAAAAAATGCCAACATGGATATGTTTGTTGAATTAGGGGTGAGTAGGTAAAGATCAAGTTGAAGAGAAAGGCTTATAGCAGGTCTTAGGGAATTTCACATGTGGGACTACTATTCACTGATACACACTGACAGGTACTGGTTGTTAAAAGATTGAGTATTTCTGTATTGTTTGATAAATAGGCACTGACCACAGCTCTCAGAAAGCCTATTGCAGTGACCTCAGCCCATTTCTGGGAGCACGTAGTCCTCCTTAAGATTCAGCAACTAAAGAGTAAAAGAGATCTGCAGCAGGCAGCCTCCGGGGCCTTGCTCCAGCTCTGACCTGTGCATAGTCTGCTCATTTGTATTCCTGCTGTGTCACATGATAAATATTTTGAATATTACTGCTGATTTGGGCAGTGGAGAGAGATATATGTAGATTTTATTCAAAGGGCAATGGAAAGCTATTGGAATTTTTCAAATAAAGAGAACATTGACCTGATTTAAACTTTAAAAGCATTACTTTGGCTGCTATATGTAGGGTCTTCAGCCAGTAGGAGGAACTAGAAATGAGAGGCCCAGCAAAGGTGGATTATTTATAGATGAGAAGTGATGGTGACTTAGATTGGAGTTGAAGCAATAGAGATAACAAATGGTCAGATTCAGATATGATTTATAGATAAAGCTGTTTATTTTTTTTAAATGAATGTTTGGGATATTGGATTGGGAAGACAAAGATCAAGAATGATCTTAATTTATTAATCTGAGCACCAGGGTGTAGAGTGATGCAATTTTACTGGACTTGAAATAAAGCATGGAGAGTTAAGAGCAGGTTTTTTAGGTGGGTAGGAATCCATAGTTATGTTTTGACAATCTTAGGTGTGAAATACATATTAGGCATTTACTTGGATATGTTGAGTTGGTGGTTGGGTATTTAGAGATAGGTCTAAGCAGCAGAGAAAGGGAATAGGTCCTGAGTATAAGGGATATATAATAGATAATATGTATCTGAGACTCATAGATAAAATGGAATTTGACACTGAGAATTATCTGAATTATCTGACACTTTTACAGCATAGAGTATATGTTGAATATATATATATATATATATATATATATATATATATATATATATGCATGCCAAGGACCTGATCTTGGGAGATTTCAACCTTTCAATAAATAGTTAAATTCTTTAAAGGTAATTGACAAGAATATATAGGGGCCAGTGAAAAACAACCAAAACAAATAAACAAAAAAATAGCAATAGGGAGTACAATAGAAATAAGTGACTTTCAGAGTTTGATATTTTCTTCCACTATCAATTCCTCTCATTTTCATTAGTAGTGTCAGACCCATATCATGTCAGTTGAGAGCATGATCACCTCGGTAGAAAACACATGTCCCAGTCTTTTTTTCTACCTAAGAGAAGCCATGGAACTAAGTCCTGACCAGTGAGCTGTGACCACAGTGTTGTGGTGTTGTGGGCGGTGTCTGGCTCAGACACTTGAGGAATGAGGTGCCTGCTCTGCACTCCCTTTCTTCCTTCATAACAGCTGGTGCAGCCTTCCACCGAGAAGAAATCTTCATGTTGAGTAGGTGGCACCATGCACCAGCTCTGGACTGCCCACATTTGGACTGGTATATGGAAGAAAAAAATATTGAAATCATAGTACCTTCAAATTTCTTATTATAGTAGTTATCTCATACATCAATTCTGTGAGTAAGGTTGTTAGTGTCTTGCAGAACTATTCTTAGGGGAGCGCTTACCTGCAAGGGGCACTTTATTGCCCAGAGTTACTGACCTATTCATGAGGTTCTAGGAATCCTCTTAATTGTTTGGGATATAACAGTGAACAAAACAAAAACCACAGCAGCCTCATGGAGCTCATATTCTAAGCAGGGTTTTATTTTTGAGGTTAACTCTTTTAACCTATGCTTCTTAACCTTTCCCATCTTCCATTTGCATTGGCTGCTGCTGCTTTTTGCTAAAATTTCTATGAATTCCATTAAGCAAGTTGAGCTCTCCAATCTCTGAGCATTAGTAATTCTTTACAATAACCACATCTTTTCAATTAATTTTCACACTATAGTTGTACTTTGTCTTTCCAAACCTATGTAAAATACTAGATTGTTGGTCTATTTAGGGTAGGAACGTGTCTTATTTCTCATAGTCTGTGTACATGTGTAACATGCTCAAAAAACACTGAAACTGTATCATTCAAATTACATCATTCAGTATCTTGTATCATTTACCATTCATTGATTCACCAATGATTGGGACTGCTATGACTAGGTCTTTTTAAAATATATATTTTATTGATTTTTTACAGAGAGGAAGGGAGATGGATAGTTAGAAACATTGATGAGAGAGAAACATCAATTAGCTGCCTCCTGCACAACTCCAACTGGGGATGTGCCCACAATCAATGTACATGCTCTTGACTGGAATTGAACCTGGGACCTTTCAGTCCACATTCTGATGCTCTATCCACTGAGCCAAACTGGTTTCAGCATGACTAGGTCTTGAGTCACGTAGATTTGAACAGCAGAAGAGGTGGACTATAATATACCTGGAGAGCCACTGATTGGCTGCTAGGAATATAGTCAGCAAATAGTTTTCAGCTGTCACCTCATTAGGGAGAGCCTGAACTGCAGAGAATTTCCAATAGGAAAGCCACACTCATCAGCCAGAGCCTGTATTTCATATATGCTAATGGAAGAAATCAAAAGACCTGGTCAGTTTGGATCCCTGCAGGTCACTTGTGAAGAAACATTTCAGCTCCTGATCTTCCCATTGGGTTGGGGAAGCCATTGGATCATCTCTCTCTACCCTATCCTACTTTCACACCCTCCCTTTCTTAGTAATAATTTCAATATCATTTCCTAATAAACTTCCCGAGCAATAAACTCTTTGGAATAGTGCTAATAGGAGAGTCCAAATTGTGACACATTATGAATGGCATCAGTGATACAATTGTCATGTAGTTCAGACACTTTTAAATAATTTTTAAAATTCCATAAGCAATGCTTCATATAAAATAATCAGATTAAACATTTTTCTACAAAAACTCAGATAAGGACTTGTTATTTTAATGTCAGTACTAGAACTTATAATATATTAATAAAGCTTACATCTTATAATAACAATAAATTCATAAATATTAAATAAACAGAACTTCATTTAAAGAGGAAATACTATTCGCAAACAAATTAATTTTTGAAATAAATTTGGAACTTTCAAGTGATCTAACATGAAATGTATAAAATATTTTCACATTTGAATCAATCTAATATTTTTATATTTTATTTATACAGAAAGATAACATTTTTTAAAAGTTAGCCAACTTTTCATATAAATTCAAAAATAAGATTCAATTTATGTTTTGGGTCAATGATCATATTCATTCCTTCATGTTAAATCTTTACTTAATTGCATCTTAATAGTGGAAGCAAAACAGTCCATATGGTGGTGAATGCATAATGTATTTATGAAGTGGCAATTTTCCACATACAAGATGTTGCAATTTTCTATGAAAAGAGAAATTTCTTAATTACTATGGCTGCTCCTATCTACTACTTTAGAAACTTCCTTTGCAATTCATGTCTTCTGGGACACAATTTTTTTCATGCCAGGCAACTCTAAGCTTTAACACATATTTGCATATGTAAATTGGAACTCATGTTTGCATGCAATGCTTTTTATAGTTTGGTAGTCTCAAGCAAGTCCATTGATAAAGCAAGTTTTCAAGTACATTTATGTGATATTGCAGGTACATGGCAAGAATTTATTTTTCTTTAGGGTAACTGTAAAGATTAGGAAGATACTTGGCAAAGGTTACTATACAGAAATAATCCATACAAAGAATGGCATATACCATATTTTTATTATTCTTTAAAGTATAAAAAGAATCATCCCTTGCTTGGCCAGCATGGCTCAGCAGTTGAGTGCTACCCTATGAACCAGGAGGTCACAGTTTGTTTCCTGGTCAGGGCCAGTGTTGTGGACCCGATCCCCAGAGTGGGGCATACAGAAGGCAGCATAGCAATGATTCTCTCTCATCATTGATGCTTCTATTTTTCCCCTCTTCCTTCTTCACTGAAATCAATAAAAAATATTTTTTTTAAAATTATCCCTTTTGGTCATATGTTTTGTTGAACTTTTTTCATAATCTTACCTAATAAAAGAGAGACATGCAAATTTACCATCACTCCACTATGCCCACAGCAAATCAATGTGAGTATGCAAATTAATCAAACAAAGAAGGAGGTAAATTTGCATATGCACATGCAGAGCAGTGTGAAGCCTGCTATGAGGGGAAGGGGAGTGGTGGAGGGAGGTTCTGGAGTGGTGCCTAAGACAGAAGCGAGGACTTACCAGCTCCTGGGCAGCCGGGGAGAGGGGACTTGCTGGCTCCCAGGATGCCAGGGAGTGGGGATATGCTGGCTCCCAGGTGGCTGGGAGTGATGTCAGGGGCCTATTGCAGGAATATCGTGCAACAGGCCTCTAGTTAAGAAATAAATTCCCAACTAATTTGAACTTTCTTGAATTAATCATGTTGACTCTGTGGGTTCTGAACTTCTTTTTCTGGTTTCATATTTAGCAGTGTAGTGGTGGTGGTGAAATAACAATGATCAGGCAATTAACAATATGAATACAGATAAAAATAATATATATTAAATTTTGAGCTCCAAGGACACAAATATTTCTTCTAATATAGGTCTCTGCAAGCCAAATACCTCTAAACTAAGGTGACCAGATGTCCTGCTTTTGGTGGGACAGTCCAGATTTTTAACAATTTGTCCCATATCCCACGACATTTCCAAAAATCAGGACTTAGAAAATAAGATGTATTAGGCATTTGTAAAAAAATGGGCAGAGTTTGTCCTTTCAAATGCAAAGAAAAAACAAGCAAGCAAATACTTCTGCAAGTCTTTGTCAATGGGCTACCTTTGGTGACCCTTGCAAGTTTGCTGATGAGATTCCTGAGTACAGTGAGTGCAGAGCCTACAATATTGAAAATGGATGTTTTCATAGAGAATTTGAAGGGGATGTTCTGGAGATGGAACTGAAGTTTCCTGACACCCAATGTGGAGGTCTTTCTCTCAAAGGTTTATATCTTTGGTATTAAATAAAGTTTTCTCTCTTCAACTGGACATTTGCAATTTCTATTT
Organism: Vespertilio murinus; assembly: GCA_963924515.1. Taxonomy (NCBI): domain Eukaryota; kingdom Metazoa; phylum Chordata; class Mammalia; order Chiroptera; family Vespertilionidae; genus Vespertilio; species Vespertilio murinus. Next base: position 203,376,960 of record OZ004704.1, read on the forward strand.
TTAATTTAACTACTTTAAAATGCAACTATGATGTACAGTAGTCTATCCTTAAGGGATATGTCCCAGGACCCCAGAGGATGCCTGAAACTGGGTAGCACCAAAATTTATACATACTGTTTTTCCAATTAGGTGCAGTAAGATGTTGACAATAACTAATAATAAAAACAATTATATCAATATACTATAATAAAATTAATGTGAATACACATTGTTAATTAAAATAATTGTGACTTGAATGCAAGGACTGAAGTGCTTTAACAATCAATCTGATAACCTAGATCGTTGCTAAATGAGTAATGGGTCGGTAGTATATACAGTGTGGATAGTCTGGACAAAGGGATCACTTATGTTTCTCACAGGATGGAGCAGAACAGCGTGAGATTTTTACCACACCATTCAGAATGTCATACAATGTAAAACTTATGAATTTTTTATTTCAGGAATTTTTTTATCTAATATGTTCATACCACTGTTGACCATGAGTAACCGTAGCCGCAGAAACCACAGATGAGAGGGGCATACTGTATTAGATATACTACCCTCTAAGCTCTTTAGAACTACAGTAATCTAGATACTCTTTCCTGGAGTATCCAGATTTTGAGCAAATATGACACATGATGTCAAAAAGAAAATCTGTTTATATATCTCACCAGTGACAAATAATTTCTATTTGAGCAATTCTGTTAATTTTCTCATGTGGTGGTATTTTTAGTTTCTAAGTCAGGCATGTCAATACGCAAGGAAGAAAAGCAATTTACAACTCTGCAAAGAAATACAGCCTCTTCCACTTCATTTGAGTTTCATCTTGATCATCAACACATTTGTCATCCCCCTGTAATTTATTCATTATTTTTACCAGAGGAATATGAAGAGGGGAAAAAGAAGATAAGTGCACTTGTCAAAATGGGAAACAGGTGCTCTAACAATGATTGGAGACAATTAATGTTCTTAGGAAGAAGTAACGGTCTGGATTTGTGTTCAGCTTCAGATTTTTACAGCAAACAGACTCAGGGAAAATGCAAATGTGAAATAAAGGTTTTATTTTCCAGGCAAAGAAAAACAGTATCGTCTGACTGCATTGTTGTGCATTTCTGTTATGATCTGACAGTTTAGATCTTTTCAGCGAAACCATTAAGAACAATGGGAGCCAAATGCAAATTGAGCAGCTTTGAAGAGTGAGTCAATGATTTTTCCTCCTGAATCACCAAATTGAAAATGTCCTGTGAAGGAAATGGCTATGGGATGGGTGACTGAGGAGCAGAATGAAGATAAATGTTTGTGTCTGATCACACTTTAAACCAGTTGGGCATAACCAAGTCAGAGTGCTTCTACTCATCTTGCAGTATTTTTATTTGTTCTTTCTTTTGTGCAAGTGTAGGGATTTCAGTTCCATTATCTTCTGGATTCTCATGATATTTACCTGCACCTCTCCGAGATACTTACTCCTATAATCTTAGACCTTGTAATCAATAAAACCAGATTTCCAGACTATTACCTCCTATCCTTACATCTTACTCATCCTATTCACTCTTTCCAGTCTAACAATTTTCAAACATATGGAATTCATTATTGCTATAACCAATGTCTAATTGTTCTCTGCATTAAGATTCTTGGGAGAATCATATTATCCCACAACTAGTGTGGATTCCCTTTAAAGATATGATCATAATTATCAAAGGTGCCCTCAACACAGACAGCCAATCCAATGAAGAGTAGGATAGGCTGTAGGAAAAATAGACCTCAAACTTACAATGGCTTGAGAGACATTTACTTGTCCTTGGCACAGTAGACCAAGGTGAATCTTCTGGTCAGGTCAGGAGATGACTGTCCTCTAGGGCAGTGTTTTCCAAAGTGTGGTACGCATACCCTGGGGTACTGGAAGAGTTTGGTGGGGATACGCACGGCACTGTGCTTAGCTGTGCCTAATTCTACATTCTCATGAGTCAAGACAGTCATGTGAGATGGTCTGGTGTGCAAATAAATGTTATTTATAATATAACTTTATATTTTATTATGAGTAATTTTATTTTTCATTTATTATTATTCTGTGTATGTACCAAAAAAGAAAAAAATAAATATATTTTGACTGTTATTAAAATACATCCTTTTTTGACGAGGGGTACTCAGCATTACGAAAATTATAGAAGGGGTACACATATGTCAAAAGTTTGGGAAACACTTCTCTAGGGGATGGGACTTCCTCCCTCCATTTTGCTTTGCTATCACCAGAAACTTAGATTATTAATTGCCTGTATCCAGGTGGCAGGATAAAAAGAAGACATAGAGTTCCTCTGGCTCTTAGATGTCTTATTTGAAAAGATGTCCTTTTTGCCCACATGCTTTTAAATAGAGCTAAATTTGTGGTCAACATCTTTTTAAAGACAATCTGAAAAATGTAGTCTAGTCCTATGATTAGGAAGAAGAGGGAAAAGGAAACGTATCTTGATCAACAGCTGACAGTCACCACTACAAATTTTATGCTAACCTCTTGAAAAACAATTTTTAATTTTGGAGAAAACCATTACTCTGTCTTTTCAACACATACGATGGCCTGGCTTCATTGAGAAAGTAGATATAATGAGATGAGAATGCCTACCTTCCCACCTTCTGAGATGCTCAAGAGTCTACATACTTAATTCTCATAATAGAGTAAATATCTCTGCATGATCTCAGACAAGTCTTATTTCCTTGCTAGAATGTCTTCCATGTTTCTCAAGGACTTTACCTCAGCATTCATCTTCTTTCTGAATTCCATCATCAGTTTTTTCTCTGGATTAATTCCAATAGTATACAAACATGCCTAATATCATCCAAGGAGGGAAAATGTTTTCTTTATCCCATTTCTCTCTCCAAATATTTCATCATTTCTCTACTCCCCTTCATGGAAATTCAGTAAAATATTTAAACAAATTTTAGTTTCTATTTTTATTTCTTTCACCTTGCTCATTCTTCAGTCAAGATTTCATCCAAATAATTCTGTTAAATAGTTCACCAATGATCTACATCTTTCTAATGCCAATGACCTTTACCTAGCCTTAATAATATCCGACAAACATCATCTAGTAAGAACAAGTTTAAAGTGGTTCTGAGTATGAACACATATATTTATTTTCAAAATTAATTGAGCATCTGAGCAGTATTTATCTAACGTTGACATAAAGATATTTTACTTCTAATATTAGACATACTTTATAGTATCCCAAAGGACAATCAATGTTTCTTTGGTAAGAAATAGCAGGCTCTACACTATTGGTTAGGCTTATATACATGCATATAAGTCCTTTGGTTGATCTCTCCCACCTTATCTCCACTCTCTCTTAACTTCCCTCTGAGTTTTGATGGTCTGATCAATACTTCTCTGTCTATGGATCTGTTTTTGTTCATTAATTTATGTTGTTTATTATTCCACAAATGAGTAAGATGATGTGATATTTATCTTTCTCTGACTGGCTTATTTTTCTTAGCATAATACAGTTCCATCCAAGCTGTTGCAAATGGTAAGAATCCCTTCTTTTTATAGAAGCATAGTGTTCATTTGTGTAGATGCACTACAGTTTTTAATCCATTAATCTGCTGATGGGCACTTAGGTTGTTTCCAAATTTTAGCAATTGGAAATTGTGTTGCTATGAACATAGGGGTTCATATATGCTTTCTGATTGGTGTTTCTGGTTTCTTGAAACCAGGCAGCAAAATATAAGACATATGCCAAAGCAATATCCTAGAATTTGGAATTCTGGGTCAAATACAAGTTTCCTTTTTCATTTTTTGAGGAAATTCCATACTGTTGTCCACAGTGGCCACATCAGTCTGCATTCCTACCAGTAGTGCATGAGGGTTCCTTTTTGTCAACATACTCACCAGCACTTGTTATTTGTTGATTTTTTGATGATATCTATTTTGACTTGTGTGAGATGCTACAGCATTGTCATCTCTTGGATGATTAGGGACTCTGAGCATGTTTTCATATGTCTCTTAGCTTTCCTATGTCCTCTTTTGAGAAGTATATATTTAGGTCTGTTGCCCATTTTTTTCATTGGGTTGTTTATCTTTGTTTTGTTAAATTATATGAGTTACCTGTAAATGTTGAAGATTAAATCCTTATCCATACTACCCAAAGCAATCTATAGATTCAATGCACTCCCCATTAAAACACCAATGGTACATTTCACATACTTAGAATGAACTCTCCAAAACTTCATCTGGATAAACAAGACCCCGAATTTCTGCAGCAATCCTGAGAAAGAAAAACAAAGTAGGAGGGATCTCAATACCAGATATCAAGCTGTATTACAAAGCCACTGTTCTCAAAACTGCCTGGTACTGGCACAAGAACAGACATATAGACCAATGGAATAGAATAGAGAACCCAGAAATCAACCCAAACCACTATACTCAATTAATATTTGACAAAGGAGGCATGAACATATAATAGAGTTAAGATAGTCTCCAATAAATGGTGTTGGAAAAGTTGGGCAAATTCATGCAAAAAAAAATGAAACTAGGTCACCAACATACACCATACACAAAAATAAACTCCACATGTTTAAAGGACTTAAACATAAGATGGAAAACCATAAAAATATTAGAGGAATCCACAGGCAGCAAAAAGTAAGCCATATGCCAAAGCAATATCTTCACCAATACAATTCCTAGGGCAATGGAAACTAAAGAGAAAATAAACAAACGGGACTACATCATAATAAAAACCTTCTGTACAGCAACAGAAACCATAAACAAAATAATAAGAAAGCCCAATGTCTGAAAGAACATATTTGCCCGCATTATCATATGTAGATTTAAAAAATATTATTTGATTTTCTACAGAGAGGAAGAGAGAGGGATAGAGAGCTAGAAAAAAAATATCAGATGCCTTTTAAACAACCCCCCTCACCACTGCTGGGGATGTTCCCGCAACCAAGGCACATGCCCTTGACCTGAATCAAACCTGGGACCCTTCAGTCTGCAGGCTGATTCTCTATCCACTGAGCCAAACCGGTTTCAGCACATGTAGATTTTTAAATCAGGATCTTCAAATGAGATTCCAGCTAGTACCCAGCATCAGTGGTCAATCAAGTGTGTCATCCTGAATGTTCACACCAGAGGACTCCAACAATAGCATTTATCTGAGTGAACTAAATGAAACCCAAGTGAGAAAATGCACAAGAAGACTGAGTCAACCCATAAAACCCGGAGGGAAAATAATAATTTGACCTCACCATAAGGTTTTTGGATGGTTTGTTGCATGAGAATAGATAACCAGAATGTTAGACCTGAGTAAGAACAATCATCCTATATATCCTATATAATAAAAGTCTAATATGCTAAGTGTCTGGTCATTTGGTCAGCCATTCAACCAATCAAAGGGTAATATGCTAATGATATGCTAAGGCTGCTCAACCACTCACTATGATATGCACTGACCACCAGGGGGCAAGTGTTCTGACCAGTTGGTTAGCTTGATGCTGGGGTCCGGCTATTCAGGACTGACTGAGATGGGCCACATATGCCCTGGAGCCCTCCCGTGATCCCTCCCCAGCAGGCCAACCTCCTGTGTCCCTCCCTGGCCCTAATCCTGCACCTGTGGGTTCCCTAGTTCTAGCCTGTGCCCTCTCACAATCCGGGCTGAGGGATTGCGCCCCCCCCCCCCCAGTGCACAAATTTTGTGCTCTGGGACTCTAAATATACTTTAGGTATATTTTTTATACCAGGGACCCCATGGCCTGGTATAGGACTTGAAAAAATGTATTAAAATGTGAATATAAGGATGTTATTGTGATTGATATATGATATGTATAATTACATGTGGAAAGAAAATAGGAAAAATTATTTAGAAAAGTGTCATATGAGTTGGATTTTGTACTTGGTGTAGACATTATCTAATTGTTTTTTTTAAAATATGTATTTTTACTGATTTCAGAGAGGGAGAAAGAAAAAGAGAGAGAGATATATATCAATGAGAGAGAATGATTGATCAGCTGCCTTCTGTGTGCCCCACAGTGGGGATCAAGCCCACAACCCAGGCATGTGTACCCTGACAATGAATTGAACCATGGACTCTGTTCATAAGTCGACACTCAACCACTGTGCAACATCAACTGGGATCTTTTTGATAAGGCAGATATGGTTAGGGAATTTTACAAAGAAAAAAACAGCTTGAGAAAAGAAACATATGGTGACCAAAAATGGAGCTATATTAGCTAGCATTAAATAAACTGTTGCTAAAGTTTGGTAACTTTACATATGTTACTTCTTGTCTTTGTGAAATCAACCTAGCAAGGAATGGATTAAATAAAGATTCAAATGTAGCAATAGAAATCTAGACTCAGGGAAGGGATAGGAAGAAAGTGAGAAGAAGCATTTAAATAGATTGGAGTATTACAGTACAGAAAGTCAAGGGCCCTACAAAAGCTTGTCTTTAATCATAAGAGCAAATAGACTGACCAAAGTTTCTCAGTAGAAACATCATGTTCTCACTGCTACTTAAAATATTCATAATATTTCCTTTTCCAGTTATTATTATTTTCTAATTTGACTGTGTAGATTTGATATTTAGATACAGTCTTTGGTATCTTATTTGAGTAATGGAACTATATACCTTAGTGATGTTTTGGCTTTCTTCAAAAGTTAGGGTAAGGGACTCTATATTTATTAAATGGGAGAATGAACTGATACATCATGGACTTAAGATTAAAAGTGTGGCACCTCTTCCAACTACTTATTTTATTAATGTAAATATGAAATTATTGAAGACTAGGTAATTCAATTATTATCTGGGTAATAGTCTTAAATCTTGATTGACTTTAGCATATTTATAGTCTGATGAGAATTTCTCTTTTAGTCTTTTTAATTTTTAGTTAGGAATATTTATGCTCAAAATCATTAAGGTTTACACAAATTAGCAACAACTGTGATGAAAAAAACAATTAAATAGCTAATCAAGAAACAAAAGTATGATCCAGGTCATTTGACTTCCAAGTGAGTTCTTACTATGTTGAACTCACTTATGCTTAAAGATTTCTTTTAAAGAAGTAATTTACTTCTTTGAATAGATACAATGTTAGGAACATGCACATCTTTATCTGATTTTCAGAATGAATTTTGAGTGGGCTGACAATACTCAGTTATGATTATTTAAGATTGTAGATACATAAGGTGAAAAAGCCTTTGCTAAATCTATTTTGGCTCAAGGCCTCATCTTAAGAAGTAATTTTAGGTCTTTGTTTAAAAGATTCAGTCATATAATCTTCATTGTCTCTTTCCCATATTTTAGTCCAGTAGTTTAATTTTGTGAAACTCTATTTGCATTTTTCTTTTGTAAGGGGACAATCAGTTACTATATTATTGACTATAAAAGTAAGGCATGATTTTAGTAGAAAATATGACAACTACAAAAGATTATATAAGAAAGAAAGAATCACCTTCAACCTGTGCATCTGGACCTAACAGTTTCAAACGCTTTTGTGTTGCCTGCATTATTAACTGTCATCTTACTCCTTGAGCATCCAGACTTTTATCTTCTTGATTATTTTGTCTCAAGCATAGCCACAGTTTTTGATTCATAGTAAGAGCTCAAAATATATTTTAGTAGAAAATAATAGAATTCTTCCCCTTGCTTTTTTCTGCATATTTTAGATAGTTTGGATTGTTTTATATTCATGAATGTATGATGACCCCAACATCTTTTGCTGAACATATTGATATCACTATCATCTATCTATCTATCTATACTAATAAAAGACAAAAATGCTAATTGATTGTACCTTCCCTACACCCACAGTCAATCAGGGGTGGTATGCAAATTAAGACAACAAACCTAGAGGGTAAATTTGCATATGCAGGATGGTCCTGCAAACAAAGCACACGCCCTTGACCAGAATCAAACCTGGGACCCTTCAGTCCACAGGCCGAAACTCTATCCACCAAGCCAAGCCAGTTTTGGCATCTGATATATGCATTTTTATGATGTTATTGCTGTGCTGAGATTGTGCTTTAAAGAACCATTGTTAGTGAAGAACCAGAGCTCAATTCTTCAAGAATAGCAAGTAGGAGCAACAAAGAAGGTAATACCTTCCCAAGTTCATTTTTGTGAGTAGGTTTTGAAAGACCTTTATAAAAGTCAGAGTTTTTTCCATGCAACAATAATTATTAAAGCTATTTCACCTGTCTTTATATCTCTAACTAGGTGGCAAATACTTGGAACACATACTCTTATTGCTGCCCTTTGTGCTTTTCTTCCCAGAGGCAGCTCTCGTGAACATGTAAAGGAGCTAACATGGTTAAAACCCAATGATCTACATATCTCTGGAAGACTGGCCTGTGACAGAAAAGGCTTTTATTCCCCTGTGAACTTGCTCTAATCTCAGATGGTTAGCTTGTCATTGATGCCTAACACTTTAAATGACCCACTTGTCACGTAGGGCTATTAATCTTCATAGTTTAACAGGGATTCTGGATGTCACAAAACGGGAGAGGCATTTGACTGCTGAAAGGCCCAGCACAATACCTTTTGCTCTTGCATTTTTGCCATTTCATTGTCTTGTGGGGGCCAGGTCAGGTTTGGCCAACATATTATATTTCAATAGCAATCTACACAGGTAAATGTATTTTTAATTAAGAGAATTTTGAAGATTTTAACAATATCTTTTGCTCTGGCTATTTTGCCATTTCATTGTCTTACAGAACAGAACTGCTTAGCTCAGAGTGTGGGAAATTAGCATGAACAGGCCTAAGTCAGACCTGAAAGGCAGTTACTTGAAAGAGAAGATGCTTTTCATGTGAGATGGTAGACAGGCTCTCTGATGTTTTTATTGCAAGACTAGGTACAAAACCTTTGGAAATCATGTCACCGTCCCATTAAGAAGCCTACAGTGTCACCTGTACTGTCCTCTAGATCAAAGTGATATTTTTCTGTCATCATTTGGCCGAATCAGGATGTGGCAAGAAGAGGGTATCTCAGTAATCAATATCAGCTACCTCTATAATGGCTCATTACACTTTTGATGATAGGAAAAATATATCAATACATAATTTAGCCTAATTTTCATTCTCTGCAAAAAATACTGTATATAATATATGTAATATATAAAACAAATTTTCATTGTTATATAATATAACATTTAAGAAGACAAAGAGATAGTTGCTTATAAAAATGAATTAATAATCTTTGCACTTTTCAGAATATATATTTATATTGATTTCAGAGAGAAAGGGAGAGGGAGAGAGAGATAGAAACATCAATGATGACAGAGATTCATTGAATAGCTACCTCCTGCATGCACCCGACTAGGGATTAAGCCAGCACTACCTGGCCATGTGCCCTGATGGGGCATGGAACCTTGATCTCCTGGTTCATAGGTCAACGTTCAACCACTGAGTCATGCCGGCCAGGTAAACTCTTTGTTACTTTTTAATTAAAGCCCACATGTGTTAGATTATGAGATTGCTAAGAAAATTATTTGCACTTTACAGTATTTTATATATTATATGCTCCATGTTTTAGGGGGCCAATGTATGAAAAGGAATGTAGTGTTCAACTATGCAACTTTTGTTGGATAACTATCCTCAGGGAAGTAAATCATGAGTTTCTAATTCAGACTGTTCAATTGTATGCATGTTAGATACCAAATATTCACTTTTTTATTTTGAATACAGTGCCACAGTATGTACTGGCCCTGAAAATGAGGCAAAGTCGTGGCCATCCTATAATGTCAGATTTTAAGAGGATTACTACAGGTTACTCTTATGGCCAAGATTGAACATTTCACAGTTTTTACTTTCAGATGAGATCGGGCGCGTTCAGGGTGGTATGGCCGTAGACTACAGTTTTTACTTTCAAAAGAATTAAAACAGGTCTCAGTAGCAGTGACAATTATTGGCACTTGACATCTTCCCTGAGGGCATCAAAAAACTAAATGTGTGTCATGGCAGCCCTAAGGCATAACAGCCAAGCAGGAATCTATGAGACTAGCTTCAATGGTCTAGTAAACCTATTTTTATGTTTAGATTGTTCTATGATGACATGCCTCAGTGAGTTCGATACTTAACATGGCAGTGTACCTGCTATCATGCTTTTAAAAATGCACATACCAACCAGAAACAAAATACTTGGCTCAAGGGGAAGGAATAATAATTGTATCATATATTTGGTGCCAATCATTTGAGGATATTGGGAGTTTATCTCTGATAACATATCAGAACCTTCTTAAAGTGTTGGATGATTATTAGAGGGGCCCTATCTTAATATGAAGAAGGGCCCCTCTAATATTGGGCACTTGATGTTGTCCCATCATGTTCTTCACAGCTCTGGAGCTCTGAGGGTTGGTATCTCTATATTGAAACTACTACTAGTTTCTTCATCTTAGACCAATGACATAAGTCCTCTGCTTTAGTTGTTTCAATTTTCAGAGGATGAGATGAGATAATAAAGGAGCCACACATCGAATAACGCCTGATGCAAATTAAGTGGTTTATAAATTTAGACATTATTATTAAAGTATGGTTAGTCTATTTACCAAATATATGGACTATTAACTAGAAATGAGTGATAACAGGACAGTTAATAATTGGACAGTTTATATAATTATTCTAAAAAGAGGTCAGCAAACAATAGTCCATATATTTGTCATAAATATATTTGTTATCTCTTCAGAGGCTTGGAATGGTTACCTTAAGAAGTAATGCACAGAAATCTAAGTAAACTTCCATGAGAGATTAATAAAATTAAAGAAATTCTATGCAAACTAATAGTAATGTTAATACCATTTTCTTTCAGAAATGTCTCACAGCTACATCCTTTGTGATATTAAATTTATACAATTCTTGACCTATACTTACTAGTTCTAAATAGGTACTTCAAACACAGTTCTTAAACAAGCACTTTAAAACTATATTATAATGAGGCAGCATTCAGCATTGCATGAGAATTACAGAAAAAAAGAGAGAATGAATTGCTAATATATATTAAATACCCATTGCTGTAATTTAAAAAAATCAAAATAAAGTGGCATTTTCCTCTGTGATTTATTTTGTTTTGGTTTGTTTGGTAATTGATTCTATTTCTTGTCACGTACTTGGTTTTAACCTTGTGACTTCATTCCTTTGAGTTCATTTTTAATTACAGGCCATGGGATCCTCTGGGCCTCCTCCACAGCCTCTCTTGACCTCACCAACATGTTCAGAGCTCCACTCTCTAAACTTGACCTTGAGTTGGACGGGTTAGCTATGGAAGCACAACTCCCTTGGGTTCAGCAACTCTCCAATTATGTTTCTAGTCTTGTGCTGCTGCTGCCACCTCCTTTATGATCTTCCTGCTTCAGAGTCCTGTCAAGTTGAGTCATTTTCTCTATTATTTTCTCTGTGCCTGAGTCCCTTGTTTTAAGTGTGATCAAGTTAAATGAACTAACATTATTTTTTACTTTTTACTTATTTCTGAAAACTCATTTGGTTTGAAAAAACAAATCTACAGTAACATTCATTTCCTACATGTAAAATAAATACCTCTCATTCCTAAAAAAAAGTATTGCCCTAGCCAGTTTAGTTCAGTGGCTAGAGTATCTGCCTGAGGACTGAAGGGTCATGGGTTTGATTCCAATCAGGGACATGTACCTGGAATGTGTGTTCAGGTGGCCACCAATCGATGTGTCTGTCTCACATCCATAGTGCTCTCTCTCTGTTCTTACCCAGCCTTCCACTCTCTCTAGAAATCAGTGGAAAATATCCTCATATGAGGATTAATAAGAAAAACAAAAACAAAATGTAACTAAGGAATGAAATTCAGTGAAGAGAAATAGCATGTGATTGGTCTCTTCAGACATTGTTGCAGGTCAGAGAACTGTTCTCTGTTTGATAATAATGGAGATTAGCAAGAAATGGTGTGGTGTCAATAAACCGAGGGTCAGTTCTTTCTGACAATCAGAATAACTGAAAAATAGCCAAGAGCTGAGTAAATTGAGACAACCAGCAGAATTTTCAAATCAACAAATTTAAAAAGTCAGCAATAAATATAATAACTACAACAACTAAATAAGGGGTATAACAATGCAATCAACTTCTGAAATTAATGATTAGGGTGGAACAGAAGGTTCTGGAACTTTGTGGTAGTGATGAGATACTACTGCTTCCCTGGCATGAGTAGAAATAAAACTACATAAATATTTCTAAAAAATGATGGTTCCATTTTAAGGGATAAAAGAGTTTTAGTTTATGACTATGACTCTGATATAATTTTATATAGAGTGTTCTGCTGATATTTCAGCAATTTCCTTTTTTTTGCAATGATACTTCATAAAACACAAGATATAACAATTATTAAGGAAGGTTATTTAAGGACCATATCTGTGATTAGTAATTGAGAAGTTTTTATATTACAAAATGCTTGTCTAGATGGTCTCTGAAGTTCATTTTAATTTATATACCCTAAACTATGCATGCACAGTGTCAGTTACAAAATTCTTGCATAAAAAGAGTTGCCAAAACTTTACACAATTCAAAAGGAAGTCCTTCCAAGCTGAAATTTTACAAAGCACATCTCATAGGTAATGATATGTTAAATAAAAGGTTACTTTAATAATAATTTTTTGCTAGCACAGCTTCAGAGCCATATAAATGTTTCCTATTCAATTACCTGCTCACATTTTTCATCTTCACTGATTTTGCAATGATCAGAATATTTCTCTTAAACCCCACTACATTAATCCATCAAAGTGCTTTTTTCATTAGGTGATGAAGTTTCCCACCCAGAATATTGCCAGAGAAGATGATGACATTTTCTATTGTTCAGCCTCTAGACTGTTGCTTGTGAGGACATTTTTATTCCCTTGCCCTCCCATTATTTAAAAAAACATAAGGAGCTCACTGTGCAGAAGGAAAAGTTGGAAGTCAACTAGAATCAGGTTCCCTGAACCCTTCTCTTATTATCTTTAGCACCTTACAGATTTACTTAACTAATCACATTCACTTAATGCATAATCACACTAAAAATGTAAAAGAAAAGAATCAATCCATGTATTAGCAGGCATCAGAACACCAAGCAAGAAAGAAGGACAATATCAAAGGCTCCTCAAAGCCGAAACCAGTTTGGCTCAGTGGATAGAGCTTCAGCCTGCGGACTGAAGGGTCCCAGGTTCGATTCCCATCAGGGGCATGTATCTTGGTTGTGGGCACATTCCCAGTGGGGGGTGTGCAGGAGGCAGCTAGTCAATGTTTCTAACTATCACTCTCTCCCTTCCTCTCTATAAAAAATCAATAAAATATATATTTTTATAAAGCTCCTCAAAGAATGTTGATGACTGAGAAGGATACACAAAATCCCTTGAAAAAGTAAACTCAGTCTGGCAGCCCCTTACACCAGGATGCAGGCAGAGTCCACTCATTTCTTTGATTCAGCTTTCATGTTGTTGGTTTCTTCTTTTGTTTATTACATTACCTTATGGTATTGGTGACATAGCATTCACTGCTCTGCCAGGAGCATCCTTGAGGTTCCATCCCAAGAAAGACTTATAAACAATTGCAACAAAGTATTACTCTGAATTGGTACTGATAGCAAAGAAAGCTATAAAGTGAAGGGAAATAAAATATATCTCTGTCATCAAAAAGAGATGGTCAAACCTGCATCACACCATTTGTCCACCAACCAGATCTTAAATATCATGGCTGACATGTACACATAAGGAACTATTTGACATTGAAATTGGGATTCAAAGGAACTGTTGGCCCATAAAGGAACTCACTACAGACTGATTCATTTGCCTCTCAACATAACCATTATTGCTTGTCTCAGTTTAGGTTCTTACAAGGGTATTTCTTGGATCACATGATCTCACATATTTAGAGGAAATAATGAACAACATCAACTAATGAACAAAAGCAGACCTAGAGAAAGAGAAGCAGCAATCAGAATCTCAAACCTCAGAGGGAAAGTAGGGGAGGGTGGGGGTAAGAGGAAGAGATCAACCAAAGGACTTGTGTGCATGCGTATGGGCCTAGCCAGTGGCCATGGACAACAGGGGTGTGGGGACATATGTAGGGAGGGGATTGGGATAGGAACTGGGGGATGAGGACAATTATGTGATACCATAATCAATAAAAACATGAAAATAAACATAAAAATATATTTTTTTCTTCTTAGAACTCCTATATTTCCATCACTATTTCTTTAATATCTCATTGAAGGTTTCCACACCTCAGCCTTTTGACAAAGTTTGTGAGGACCTGATGTGGGGCCAGGTCAGGTTTGGCCAACATTATTTTTAGATAGCAAGAAAGGTGGGGGAAGTAGCACCATCAAAACCTGAGTACTGCATGATCTGTTCTATAATTTAGTTTACAGTTTGTTTATCAAACACTCCCTGAAGTAACGGTATTTACTGAGCTATGTATTAGAATGTAGGCTACTTCTAGTATGTGAAGGAATTCTCTTTCTCTATAAAAATAAATGTTAGCTAAGAGAATGCATGGATAACTTATGATGCAATTAAGATTGTAACTCAGTGCAATGGAGGTTTTGAAAAAGGAAAGTTCCACAGGAGTTGAAACAGAATTTTCCTTGGACAATAAGAACTAGTCCTTGAAATAGCAGGCAGAGTGCTAGGCAGGCACTGCTTTTTGGATGTTTTGGATAGGTGGATACAGAGGACAGAATAAGAAAGGCAAAATGGCTAGGGAATTCAGTAATGATCTATAATAATAAAAGAGTAATATGCTAATTAGACCAGACATCATTCTGGACGAAGTGGCTGGAGGGGATCCTTGGTCTCTGGTGCCCAAGGGTGGCCGGAGGGAAGCTGGCCCAGTCTCAGGTGCCAGAGGGAAGCCAGAGCAGGCAGTGAGGGGAAAGGAAGGCCTACACTTGCACGAATATCGTGCTTTGGGCCTCTAGTAATAATATAAAAGGGGACTTGAAAACATGGTCCAATAGTAGATGCTTATTAAAGGCATAAGGGGCTTTACCATTTCTAATTTCAAGAGGTATAGAGTGCCTTACAATTGCCAGTTGGTAATACCATTTGTTCAATTGCTCTGACTTTTGCAAACAGTCTTTAATACATGTGGATACAGTACCTCAACAGTCATTACAGTGCAACTCCTCATCCATAGAATGTATAGTGTCTTATATGGGCCACGCACTTATATGAAGGGACTTTGCCAATCTTTTGACCACTATTTCACACTGCTCAAAAGATGATCTCACACATTGATGGACTCAATATTGTTCAAATTAATAAAAACATTCGTCATTCAGATTGTACACCTTTGCAAATTTTGTTTTGGAAACAACCCTTTGCTAGTTTAGAGAAAAAGAGTCTAATAAATTAATTATATAGCACTCTCTATAAACAGAATTATTATAATTACAAATAGATATTAAAAGCATCATGGAATTAAAGCAGTAATATGTTTACTTGTGTTCAACCTGACTTTCAATCACTGACCTTTAGAAAAAGTTACTTTCAGATAAAAACAAAAAAACAAAAAAAAAACTTAAGGTCTGTTTGCTTAAACATCTTTTGGGTGATTTAAGTTTTTAAGATTATTGTTGTTTTTGTTTCCCTCATTTTTAATAGCCAATTTTAGGCTCCAGACAAAAATCTCAACATTTACAACCAAAATTTTGCAGGTAGGCCTAATATTGCAAGGTTTATCATTCATTTTGTGTGAGATTTAAGAGTTGTGGACAGTTTGAATTAGGTTTTGCTAGAAAATAATCAGTGAAAAAAATGAAATGCAATGATTTCTTTTTAAAGAAAAAGTGACTTTCCTCTTTCCAATAAAACTTCCAAAAGTCAATACATATGACTTTGTTTTCAAAAGCAGACATTAAAAATGGCAGATATAGGGCTGCTGAGGCAATGGCTGGAAACAGAAGATAAAAGAAATCAAACAAAATAGGAACACTCCTGCAGGAGAATTGGCAATAAAAGTGTAATAGGTCAGGTCCAGGGAAACATTCATCTAAGAGTTGTGTGTGACAGGTTTATTGGGGGAGGTGCTCAGCAAACACGGAGGATGAAAGAAAGCAAGATTGGGCAGGAGGAATTTGAAGCGCAAAACTATAGAAAAGGAAGGCTCTGGCAACCCCGGGAGGAATCGTGGACCAGGCATGAACCTTCAAAAGTTGTCCCCTTTTGAGGCCAAGGGGCCAGGCCCTGATACTGTTGGATGAAGCAGTCCTGAGATCAAGACTGTTTCTGTAAGGGGGCCTCATGGTGAGCTTGGTTGAGGATAAGACTTGAAGAAGGACTCAGCTGAAAGACTCAGCCCATTCTGCCTCGCTAAGGAAATAGTAACTCAATTTTGGCAGAGAATCTAGGCCACAGAGAATTTTTTATTATAGCAAAAAATAATTACAGAACTCTTCCTTTGGTTTTACTCAGGAAACGAGTACACGTGACAATAATTCACATAAAAAGGGACATGTCGCTTCCTTAAAAAAAAAAAAAAAGATAAGGGAAGAAAAGAGAAAGCAGCATGGTGTCATGAAAAAGAATGTCACAATATAAGCACCTTCTATCTAGTTTACCACGTAAAAGCATTTGAAAATTGCCTGCCACAAAAGTGGTCAAAGCTTATTGGTCAACATAATTAACACATTAGCTATTCCTACGTTCCTTTTTAAGTGAACAAAAATAATTTCCTATTAAAACAACAGCCAGATAGTCTCCTTTGGTTACTTGGTTGGAACTTTTGTAGCTTCCTTTCTGTAATGAATGAGTTTTCCATGAAAAACAGCCCATGCCGCTGGAGGACCTCTGACAGCCTTCTCAGAAGGGAAAGGGAAGAATTCTTCTAAGGGATCATTTGGGGTTGTCTTCAGGCTCGAGTTAAATTTTCAGACAGGCAGAGCTCTCTGAGTCAGTTTGTTTTCAAACTGGGCACAATAACTTACTAGCTTTGTGACCAAAATCAAGCTCCTGGACCTCTCTCACTTTCAGGTTCTTGACTGCAAAATCAGAATGTTAATTAGAACCTTTTAGGCTATTATGAGTCTTTAATTAAATTTCTGCAGGGCTAAAAGAATACTTGGGAAATTTTATTAATCATTATATTTAAGTGGGGAATTTCCATTAACACAAAACACAGAACCTAGAAATCATAAAGCAAAAGTTTGTGTGTGGTATTTTTTTAACTTTGCAGAGAGCTTTGACTTATAAAATAACAAAAATATTTGTAAAATCTCAAAGAAGGATAACATTTTAAATATATCAAAGCATGTTACAAAGCATGAAAAAAGGCCAAAAATCCAATTTGAAAAATGAGAAAAGGACATACAGATGTAGTTTCAAGGCAACAAAATATAAGTGAGTGATATGTAAACATATGGAAAATGCTTTTATTCCCGTTGTGACATGTTATTTCATGCCTCTATGCCTGAGATATTCTTCCTCCAGCTAAATTACCCTCTCCCATTTTTTGTTTTGTTTTGTTTTTTTTGTTTTTTCCAATAAAATATTATTTTATCCCTTACTGTACAGCAGAGGTGTGATGTCTTTTAGAAACTGTCAGACCAGATATCCTCATATTTCCAAAGGGTCTTCTGTTACTACATTTTACAGAACAATGAGGTAACACTCCGCATGTCTGTTTCTCTGTTGGATTGCCATTTAAGAGTTTGACTAGTAGGATTGAGCTAAAAGAAAATAAGATCATTCTAGGTAAACATCAGGTGAACTAAACTGAAATTGATGAATAAAAGCCATAATTGTACTTATGAGAAGGAACTAAGATTTATTTTTTGCTTACATGCAAGTCATGATTTTTCTAAACCCTTCCCAAAATTGTAATAGTCTCTTCATTAAACTTTCCTTAAATTACCCATGTTGTGGAGGCATCTATTTTTTTTTTACCAGAATCCTACTGATATGCTGTCTCTTTCCAAATTAATGAATGTGCATTTATATTCACTGTAATTACTAAGCTGTGTTAAATTACTAATGTGGTTTGCCCAATAGTTCTTTGATATTCAGAATTGAGAGTATGTCCTCAGTTGCTTTATTTTGTGTGAGAAATTTTGTAAGAACTAGTTTATAAGGCTGCTCACACTTCTCTAAGGACAATATTGTGAAAAAATGGTTGCTTTTATATTCTGCCATATAAGGTAGCCTTATGGAGAAACCACCTCGTCATTCCCCTCACTTTTTGCAGTCCCTTATTCTCTTCCCCCACCCTGCAAAAACTCAGATCTTTATGATTTATGAAGAATTAGTTATTTATCAATTTACTTATTTAAAAGCCATTTCCCCATCTAATTTAAATTGTTGATTATATAGACTGAAATTCCTTTGTTTCTCAGAATTCTTAATTCCCTTTTTAAAAGAAAAAATGTTGTATTAGAATAAAAACTAATTTATTCTGTCATCATTTCTGTCAACAATTAAATATTGCTAATATTTGATGAGAATGATTGATGGAGAAATAGAGAAGAAAATTGTATTTACATTGATCATTAGTCAAACTGTAGTTATACAGCTAAATTTAGCCAATGAGCTTTTATTGTTTATGAAAGTTCTAGGTGAGAAAAACTGGTTATATAATTTATCTGGTTGATGGTGTTGCAATATGGATTAGTAATGCTAAAATAATGTTATAAATTAGCAACAATAGAATTAGAAAATAGGAACGATTTATTCTAGGTCATACAATAACTAATTAGATTTGTTTCTTTAATGAAAGTGAATTAATATCAGTTAAGTACATTTTACTAGACATCGTTTAGCATTTTCACACATGGTATTTCATTTACTCTCCAGAACCATCCTGTGAAAAGGCATTGCTATTTTTCTTTTGCTGTTGAAGAAACTATAGGTCTGGGAGATTTTCTATCTTGTCCAGACAATCAGTATAGGGCAGCCCAGTACTTGAATTTCAAACTCTATGTGTATTATGAAGATAGTATTACTAGCTGCCAAAATAATAACTCCAAAATCTTGATACCTTGACACTATGCATATATATGCTGTAATCACATTTGTCTTATACTATAGGTGCACATGGGGTAGAGCAGGGAAAAAGAATGATTTCCTCCATGTAGTCATATAAGATCCCCAAATAAAGGGATCTGTATTTAACTTACGGCTACAAGGTCAACCAGGACATCAATATCAGGTGTCAGAAGGGGATAAGAGAGAAGAAGGAGGAGGAGAGGGAGAAGGAGGAGGAGGAGGAAGAGGAGGAGGAGGAGGAAGAGGAGGAGGAGGAGGAGGGGGAGAAGGAAGAAGAAGAAGAAGAAGAAGAAGAAGAAGAAGAAGAAGAAGAAGAAGAGGAGGAGGAGGAGGAGGAGGAGGAGGAGGAGGAGGAGGAAGAGGAGGAGGAGGAGGAGGAGAAAGAAAGAGGAAGAAGAGGAAGATAAAGAGGAAGAAAAGGAAGAAGAGATAGAGATAGAGAGATAGACTACATGAGTGATTGAGAGCTCTTTATGGGCAAGGCCTGGGTGATGCATGTCAAACTTCCACATTCCCTTGGCCAGAATCTAGTCATATGATCCTGGCTGATATTGCTTATTTGTTTGAGCATCATCCCATGTACCAAAAGGTCACCAGTTAAATTTCCTATCAGAGCACATGCCCAGGCTGTGGGTTCAATGGGAAGCAATCAATTGATATTTCTCTCTCCTTTTCCTTTTTTCTCTCTCTAAAATAAATAAAAACTAGTCATGTGGTCACACCTATATAAAAGAAGGCCTAAAACATGAGTGTAGGTATATTCTCAAAAGAAAAGAGAAATGGATGTCATGAATCATTACCTAGTTCCTTTCATAGCAAGTTAGGAATTATTTTAAGATTAAATCATAATAGCCTGTCATCCTTCCAGTGACCATTAACTTTCCCAGTAAACTGTGAATTGCATTGGTGTGTAATCCCAATATATCACATCAACGGAGTAGGGCTACAGGACAGTACCAGAATTTGGGTCTTGAAGAGTCTCTATGGCTGCTTTGTAGTTTAGGGCAGAGCCTCACTTATAATATGGGGCTTTTGCTTGCTATCACATTGACTTCCTATGAGTGTGCAATAATGATTAGTATCCTTGCCAAGTTTATCTGTGACTTACAACTTCTAATTATATTTATGAGAGTGTTATGTAGAAAACTCTGGCCCATTTCTACCCCTCCCTCAGCTTAAGAATTTAGATCTTAAGTTATTCAAAAATGTAATAATTTCCTTTAACTAATTCAACAACTTATTAGAATGAATATATTAGATTAAAACTTCTGAATTACTAACTTTTTCTTATATATCAGTGTTCATCACGAAAACATAATCACTGTTTAAAAAACAAACAAGGAGAACATCCAAGATGGCGGCCTAGGCAGTCCCTAAGCTGCCGCCTCATCAACAATTTAATTAATAAAACAACTAAAATCAAAAAGGACTTCACCAAAACGTCAGGAAAGCTGGCGGAGTGGAATAGCTACAACTAGAAAGAAAGAGAGAGGCTCACGGATCGGACTGGGAGCCGAAAAGCATTGAGGTAGGGAGACGCTCGCTCACGCGGCCGCCGAATACCTGCCTGGCGGTGGGAGGGGAGGAATCCCCGATTGCCCGGAACCCATTCGGACTGTACTGAACCCCAGCCCCGGCTGAAATTCCGTGGTCCCGGGCTCATACGGGTGGTCTGGACTGTAGAGAAAGGCACCCAGAGACTCAGAGACTCAGAGACTGGGAGACCGGGGACCGGAGCCGCAGTCGCAGTCTGCAGGGTCTACAGACTCGCGCACGTGAGCAAGTACGCACTGAGGTCTGACCGCCGCCCCTCCGCCTCTCCGGAGCGGAAGGAGTCAGAAGCTCCAGGTCTGACCGCGGAGGCTGCCGCCGCCTCTCTGTACAAGGTGGCGGCCTCTCCGTAGCGGAAGGAGTCAGAAGCTCCAGTCTGACCACGGAGGCTGCCGCTGCCTCTATGTACAAGATGGCGGCCTCTCTGTAGCAGAAGGAGTCAGAAGCTCCAGACTACAGAGACCAGCCCAAGTCCGGGTGAGCCCCTGCGGCACCCACGCTCTTGCTTGGGGAAACTGGGCAGGTCAGGCGGAAACTCAGGCGAGTGCACAAGGGCAGGGCAGAAGCCAAGACTGTCAGTTCAGCCCTGAGACTCCGCCCCATCCAAGCTGAGCAGAGGCTTCTGCAGTTTTTCAAGTCTGATCCTATAAGACTGTCTCCAATACAGAAGTTATCCCAGAGTAGACACAGCTGATACCCACATCCAATTGGCCTGAAGGTCAATTCACAACAATAGAGACTTAGCTACAACAAGGCTGTGCACGCAGTCCACAAAGGGGAGCACCAAGAGTGTCTACCTCAGGTAACTGAGGAGGTTGATCCACTGTGCTATATAGGACACCAAACACACAAAGCCATCCTACCAACTCTGAAAAATAGTGATAATGCCGAGACAAGGAAATAGATCTCAAACAAAAGAGATGGAGGATATAGAGTTCAGAACTACGGTTCTAAGGTTATGCAACAATATTCTAGAAAAGCTCGATAAACTTCATGAGACCCAACTAAAAAGTATAGATAAACTGACTAAATTGGAAAATATTATGCAGAGATCCAACAGCAGAATGGAAGAACACAAGAATCAGGTCAAAGAGCCAAAAGACACTCCGCTGGAGAAGGAAGAAGAAAAGAGGATCCAGAAAGTTGAAGATAGTGTAAGGAGCCTCTGGGACAACTACAAGCGCACCAACATCAGAATTATGGGGGTGCCAGAAGAAGAGGGAGTGCAAAATACTGAAAACATATTTGAAGAAATAATATCAGAAAACTTCCCTCACCTGGTGAAAGAAATAGACTTACAAGTACAGGAAGCCTACAGAACCCCAAACAAGAGGAATCCAAAGAAAAATTCTTCTCGACACATCATCATCAATATGCCAAGGGTAAAAGACAAAAAGAGGATCTTACAAGCAGCAAGAGAAAAGCAGTTGGTTACCTATAAGGGAGCACCCATAAGACTATCAGCTGATTTCTCAACAGAAACCATGCAGGCCAGAAGGGAGTGGCAAGAAATATTCAAAGTGATGAATAGGGAGAACCTACAACCAAGATTACTGTATCCAGCAAAGTTATCATTCAGAATTGAAGGGCAGATAAAGAGCTTCACAGATAAGAAAAAGCTAAAGGAGTTCATCACCACCAAACCAGTATTATATGAAATGCTGAAAGGTATTACTTAAGAAGAGGAAGAAGGTCAAGTGAATTAAAAATCTCAGGAATAGAATAAACTGCTGAATATAATAGAATTAGGGGCAAAGAAAGGGAGTGGATAGATAATTATCAGGGTGAAGGGGTGTGGGGTGCAGAAAGAGACTGGATTAAAATTGTATAACCTATGGATGAGGACAATAGTGGGGGGAGGGGGTAAGGACAGAGGGTGGGGTGGGAATAAGGTGGAAGGGAGCTATGGGGGAGAAAAAGGAGAAACAATTGTAATAATCTGAGTAATAAAGATTTATTAAAAAAAAAAAACAACAAAAAAAAAACAAACAAATGTGATAAAAATCCCTTCCAATGGAAACACCAATAGTACAGCCCCATCAAATACATTTTCATCTCATTTATAATACAAGCATACTTTTTATCATGTCAAAAAACATCATTTTTAAGAATTATAATGGATAAATCATCAATTCTTGATCTTACTAGATTTAATAAATGTTTTTTATAGATATACTGGATAACTTCCATATAAAATGCATAACTCGATTTAGGTTTTTTGACAAATGAAAATTTCAACTATGCTCAGAAGAGAAAATGATCAATCAATAAATATTCTAGAATTAAGATTTAAATGTTGGGGTTAGGGTCTGAAAAGGAACCAGGAGAGTTTTTTAAGAAGGTTGACTCAAAATTACTGAGGTAAGCTTCCACAATATCAGAGGTTTTTATTTTTTCTAATGTGTAATAACTGACCAACTAAACATTTGCTTGCATAACCACAACATTAAGTAGTTTTTCTCTTACAGTCATATTTCTCTAGTAAAAGATAAAAATAAGCCAAAAGAAAGCATTATGTTTAATTTCCTAATGCTCAAAAGATTCTATTAGAATTCCTTTTACAACTTTCAGATCCTAAATAAAATGTTGACATGAATTGCTTTACATCAGCTTGCCGTTGTCTATGTAGGTAGGTAGAAATACTTATTTGAAAGTATATTTCAATTAATGTGAAATATAAAAAGACTGTTCAAAACTTTAACCTCTAAACATTTTGAAGGACAAAAAATAAATAGACGAGCTACTGCAACTACAAGAATACCAGTTTATCAGAGTCAAATATAAGTGCAAATTTTACTTGGTTTATTTCATTCTAGAGGAGCAGAAAATGCTTCATCATGAACAGAAATTATTTTATAATAGGACATTCATCACTGATATAATGCAAGCCCCTTCAGAGCAGACCAAGCACATTATTACTGACAACTGAAAGGAGACTTTTGAAAGGACTAAAACTGAAGGTCATTTTGGCCTCTCTTATTTTCTAAGACTTCACAAAAGCCCAGAAAAATTCCAAACTTCCATTCCTCCCTATTATGTAGACATAAATTAAGTCAGAAAGGTAATGATTACACCTGTCATATGAATTTCAGTGTCTTTAAATAATATTAAGAAAATTATTCCACCTTCTCATTATTTTTTTTGCAAGTAATACAGAGCTTAACAAATTATTGAATAGAAATAAGTGATAACAGGACAGTTAATAATTGGACAGTTTATATAATTATTTTAAAAAGAGGTCAGCAAACAATAGTCCATGTATTAAATCCAATAATCTACTTGTTTTTGTGTATGTCGAGGTAATTTTTTAAACATTTTTTCTTATTAAAACAAAAAATAATATTTCATGGTGCATAAGAATTATGTGAAATTCAAGGGTTATTTTTAGGCTTTATTAAAATATAGCTATACTCACTTATTTACATATCATCTGTGTCTTTTGCATAAGAATTGCAGAGTTAAGCCTGGCTGATGTGGTTCAGTGGTTGAACCTTGACCTGTGATACAGATCACAGGCTCAATCCCATGTGGGGAAGCAGCTGATCAATGATTCTCTCTCATCATTGATATTTCTATCTCTCTCTGCCTCTCCACTTCCTGTCTAAAATCAATAATAATAATATATCTTTTAAAAAGAATGGCAGAGTTAAGTTGTGACAGATACTATATGGCCCACAAAATCTAAAATACTTACTATTCAACCCTTTCTGGAAAAAAATTGTTGACTTCTCATCTAAAGCATAATGGAAGTTTGTGCCTTTTTAATTTAGAAAAATAAAAAAAGGTTCAGTGAAAATATGTTTTCTAGACCAGTATAATATTCATGGCACTGTTACCCCTGATGATATAATTAAGAATGAGTTTGCATTTTACATAACTTTCTTGCTGAGTCTTAACAACATTAGCCTGGTAATAATCCTGGTCCTACCTGGTAATAAATTCCTCACATCTTCAATTCCTGAATCCTGGAGGAAAAATAAGGGAGTAGAGGACATGAAAGAAAATAATGTCCTATAGATTGTATCTATAATGAGTCACAGAAAAAATATAAACATCATACTAATAATATAAAGTAATCAACACATTTCAGATGGTTATGATACCTTTGTAAGTAACCTGATTATTAATAATAAAAAGAGAGCAAAAGTAAGATACATGCATGCCTAGTAAAGTCGAGGTGGCATTGGGAAGGTAAGTGTCAGTCATCACACCTGAGAACAAAGGTTGTTAGCCACAGTAGGCATGGCCACTGCAAGAGTTTGAAATTTGGGATATGTAACTTCCTAAACAAAAGGACTTACTTCCTTATCACTCATGTGCTTTTGGTTCCTCTTGGTGTATTATATTCACTTGACTCCTGGCTTGTGGGGTTCTCTAGCTCCTGCTTCTTGGAATTTGCCCACATGGCCCAAAGCCATAAAGACCCCCACACACAATGGACTAATGGACTGTAACTAGCCTGATGCTGAACTGGACCTGAATTCAACATGGAGTGGAAACTCTGGACTCTGGCTTTGCTTTTAACTCTACTGATACCCCAGCTGCACCACTCCCAGGATGGATTAGGTTAAATGTGACTTTAGAGACCCATGAATGGAATTGCATGAAAATAAAACTTTCTACCATATCCATATTCTTACTGGGACTTCTAGAAATGCTTATTTCACTGGTACCCCAAGAACCCCATTCCCACTAGCAATGGAGAGAAGCATCCCAGGCTTTTATCTGATATCAATTGCATTTTTCTTTTTGTTTATAAACACTGCTAATTTAACACAACAGATATAAACCTTTTCTTTAGGGGATACGTAGCATATTAAAAGTGAGGAATGGCCGAAACCGGTTTGGCTCAGTGGATAGGGCATCGGCCTGCAGACTGAAGGGTCCTACGTTCCATTCAGGTCAAGGGCATGTACCTTGGTTGCGGGCACACTCCCGGTGGAGGGTGTGCAAGAGGCACCTGGTCGATGTTTTTAGTTTTCTATCCCTCTCTCTTCCTCTCTGTAAAAACTCAATAAAAGATATTTTTTTAAAGTGAGTTTATAACTCAGTGTCTATAGTGACATAGGGATACCGTTAAGGAAAATCAAATGAGATAACACCAATACATAAGCATCTGAACAAAGCCATATCCTCTGTGGTTTTGTGATGTGGCTAAAATATCTTCATCTATCACTGAATCCTATGACTTCCAGTGTTAATTTAGACTTGTTGACAGTTGTATGGGAGGAATATTGAATCCTATGACTTCCAGTGTTAATTTAGACTTGTTGACAGTTGTATGGGAGGAATAGTGTCAAAAATACAGCCATATATTTTGCACCCCTTAGTTAAATGTCACTCCCATTTTCTAACATGAGTCTTTTATTGATTGAGATTTCACCTTAGAGGCAAAGATTGGCAGCTCAGAAAACCTGGGTGTTTTCGATTGGCTATTTGTTTGATGCAGAGTCAAATAAATGCCTGAGTCCATCAAGAGATTTCCAAGTGCTTTTGAATGTTCAGGGTACAAATAAAGATTTGCCTTTGAAAGGACAGAGAATATAACTTCATGTTATAAGGCTACATCTATTTCATTAGAAGCACCATTTTTCAAATCGTTTCCAATGTAGATTTTTCAAAAAGTGAATCCTGGCCAACATGATCACACAATTGTTACCGTTAGTCTATAAAGTGAATTGTTGCCTCAAGGTATTTTTAAGGAATAAAAACTTTAAAACAAGTGAGATACTACATCCGTCTAAAAATGCTATAGCCAAAATGTATTATGCATTGTGACAAATTCTGATGTGGATTTTAAACAAATAACCCATGATTTTCAGTTCTTATTTTGCTATTGTATATTCTTGGAATTACATGTAAATTGTCTCTAAAAAACATGAATAATCATGGAGAGAACAAGAAAAGTTTTTTCTTTATATTTTAAACATAAACTAAAATATTTTACATGTAAAAGGCTGAAAATTAAAGTTCTGAAAAGTTGGACATATAACATATTTTAGCTTGTTATCATAAAGTATATGTTCTTATTATATTTCGGTAGAACAGACTCAAAGACATAGGAAGCCCTTATGATGGGGAACTTGTTACTTTTATTAGTAATAGTAGCTTCCTTCTCTCAGTAATCATCACCATTTCAACTTCATTCTGCCTGGTTGAGTTACAGAGAGAGAAATTCAATCTAGGCTTTTATAATTTGTCTAGGACCATTTACCAAGTTTTTTTATATATATGTGATTGTAGTTTATGATTAGATAACATAATAAACTCATTGGAACCATGTTTTCAAATAATACCTTTTATTTCTGAATATATCAATTTTGAATGTGTTATTCCAAAGACAAATTTTCTAATAGATTTCTACTGTCCTCATAACCACTTTTGGGTAGTGGTATCTCATGACACCTTTTGCCTGTAACTTTTTAAGAGGCATACAATATCTTCCTTGGTGTTTTTTTTTAAATATATTTTTTTTATGGAGAGAAAGGGAGAGGGATAGATATTTAGAAACACCCATGAGAGAGAAACATTGATCAGCTGCCTCCTGCACACCTCCCATTGGGGATGTGCCTGCAACCAAGATACATGCCCTTTACCAGAATTGAACCTGGGGCCCTTCAGATTTTAGGCAAACACTCTATCCACTGAGCCAAACCGGTTGAAGCTCTTCCTTGTTTTAACATCCATGGAGACATTTGGTCCCTATTTAATAAAAATTCTTCTCTTCTATAAGTTTCGGACCCTCACCCATTTACCAGTTTGACTACCAAAGCAAGAATGGCTATTATTGTTAAATAGTCACACACAACTTTTAAACCAATAAAACATGATAGTATTTTAATGTATTAGTCCTGTAAACTAAAAGTACAAATAATTGTGATGAGTTATTTTAACCCAGGGACATTTTCTATACATGCACCTTTGGACAGGATCAAATTCAAGGTTCTTTGGCATGAACCAAATGTCTCCATGGAAGTTTTGGACAGGACCAAATGTCTGCTAATTGGAAAAAGCCTAGTACTGAATGAAACAAAAATGACTAAACTGATTTATAGAAAAAAACAAACAAAAAAACCCACACCAATTTTATAATATGCATTTATCAAAACACATATAAATAAAATGAAGCACACTATACACATGAGAATAGTCATATGTAGGAGAGGATAACAGGAGAAACATGTGTTTTATAAAAGAGCAAATGAATACATGGAGTGAGAGGAGCCTTATGCAAGCCAGCGATGACTGTTTTATCAACTAGGGATTGATAGTAACTCAGGTTTATGCACTTCAGAACCAATAGATAGAAACATAAAAGCTAAGAGGACTTACTCTGCCTTCTTGTAGCAAATAGGACATTACTCAAGGGCTCTGATCAGAGGGGATGTGGTCAGAGTGTGGGTGCTGCAATGTCATCCTCAGGAGCTCTGAAGGCTGAGAACGTGGAAATGCACAACACGGAGCCTGGACAAGAGACAGGTGGGGAGTTATTATTACCCATGTCCCTTTTTTTTCTGAAAGCAAAAGCAAAATCAGGCCCGACTGAACACAAAAAGGGCTACAGATCACCTTACCTGATTAACTTCAGCCATCCTCCAAACTGGTCCCGTATGGACATGGGATGGAGGGGTTCCAGGCTGTGTGCCTGCTCCGTCTGAGATCCTTTTAGGTTGTGAATCATCTCGGTTAAATCAGTGATTCATTCACGCAAGGTTTGATGTTGAGGTTTTATCTTTTAGCTTGCTTTTTTTAAAAATTAGGAAGAATGACGTATTCATTTCTGAGAAACTTAGAAATGAAAGGTAGATTTTGACAACACACCCGCTTCATTTCTGCATTGTTTGTCAACAAATGCAAGTAGCATTTCATCTTTCATTCCATCAACATCAGTTAATTGTTTTGGCCTAACACTGAGCTGGGTTCTAAGAATATGGCTATGAAAAAGTTTAGATCCTTTGTCTTGGGGAGCTCCCAGATATAAGTATTTTTCATGTATAATAAGTAGAGCCAAGGCTGTAAATAGAGGGAAACAAAACAGGAAAATCTGAGGACTAGATGAACAGAAGGAACAAGGAAGATAGAGCAGCACATACAAAGACAGACGATTGAAAGAGTTTGGCTCTTTATGAATGTCAAGAATTTTTCTAGCAAGAGGGATTGGTACTAAGAAGGGATCCAGCAAAGGGGTATAGTCAGTGCAGTTGAGAGTAGGTTATATGGATCATACTTTAGATGCCATGATCATGGATGTAAACTTCACCAGAAGAAAATGGAAGAAGTATATCAGGTTTTTAGCAGAGAGTGACATGATCCATTTTACATTTTGAATAATAACCCTGTCAATGAACCCTTTCCAGGTTGAAAATTAGACTATCATACAAATATGGCCGAGTGCCAAATAATAAATGCATTTCATCTGTTGAGAAAAAGAATATGCTCCTATTATTCCTCCACTCACTTCAATTTTAATTCCTTTTAAAAATGTGAATTTTGGCCCTAGCTGGTTTGGCTCAGTGGATAGAGTGTCAGCCTGCGGACTGAAGGGTCCCAGGTTTGATTCCTGCCAAGGACACATGCCTGGGTTATGGGCTTGATCTCCAGTAGGGGGCATGTAGGAGGCAGCCAGTCAATGATTATCTCTGATTATTGATGTTTCTATCTCTCTATCCCTCTCCCTTCCTCTCTAAAATCAATAATATATTTTAAAATGTGAAATACACAGTCTCATGAACATATACCCAATCTTAAATATTTATTTACCAAGCCATTCCACCTCAAGATATGGTATTTCTCTCTGCTCTTCAATTATAGGGCTTCTGCTCTTCAATTGTAGGGGTTGCTTTCCTTCTTCTTCTTCTTCTTCTTCTTCTTCTTCTTCTTCTTCTTCTTCTTCTTCTTCTTCATAATATATTTTTATTGTTTTTTTTACAGAGAGGAAGGTAGAAGGATAGAGAGTTAGAAACATAGATGAGAGAGAGATACATCGATCAGCTGCCTCCTGCACACCTCCTACTGGGGATGTGCTCACAACCAAGGTATATGCTCCTAACCGAAATCGAACCTGGGACCTTTCAGTCCACAGGCCGATGTTCTATCCACCAAGCCAAACTGGCTCTGGCTATAGGGCTTGTTTCTGCTACCACTTATTTACTTGCTATTTTTCTATCGGTTTTGAAGTTCAGAAACAAAATTAGGTTCTTGTATTTACTGAATAAAGCCAACATGTCCTGGGATGCAAAAAGTTTGAGGATATCTAACAAGTGTTTTATTCCCCTTCCTCTAATTTCTACATTGAAAATGTAAACAAGGGGAGGGCAGAATATGATAAAAATGGAGCAGACAGGAGAGGAGGCCAGGGGAGGGGAAAGGAGGAGAGTAGACAAGCCAAAAGATTGATGGCTCAACATTTTTAAAGAATACATTGACCCGTAAAATGTGACAAAGTATGCGGAAATGTGTTATTTTCATAGGCAGGTTGATCTTATGGTGTGTCTAAGAGTCCTGGAAATTTTTTCTTAGTTAAATATAAATTCAGCAAGATTGTTTTAAGTTTCTCTTTCCTTTTAGAAATAATGATTTTTGTTTGTATGTTTTACTTCTGTGTCCACTCATTCATTCTGTCCCCTTTAGTCCTGGTCTACCTAGCTTGTTATTCAGATTTAGATGTTGACTTGTTGCCACCAGTCTGACAGAATTTTTTAACAAAAGTTTTCTATGAAGAATAGCATCAATAAGAGCAAATACATGCATACATTAGAGGCACTGTTTCAGGAAACGCTGGTGCTGTTTATTTGGCTGTTCAATATCAATATTATTAGATGATAGAGACTCAATATAATAGACAGTTTACATTACAAATACTGATCATTTACTACCACAATTATTATATTTATTTTTACTAAAGTAAGTTTATGAGAGAAATGTTGGGAAAATCATGGGATATAATAAAAGCATTATGAGTAATCGATTCTTTCCTCTCTGGCAATTCCTCTTGTATAAATCATTCTTGTCTTGGTTTTATGTATTCATGTATCTTGCAAAGTAAAATTTTATTTCACTTATAAATAACACAGACATTTTGTATATTATAAAAAAACTCATAAAACATAATGTTTTGTGGATGCAAAGTACTCTATAACAATGATGTTCTCATTTGATAAACTCTATGGTACAGAGATTTTGAACATGAGCTCAAGAGCCAGATTGCCTGAGCTTTAATCTCCACTTTATCACTATTAGCATGTGAACTTGACCACGTTCCTTAACCTTTCACTGCCTCAGTTTCCACATATGAAAACATACCTACTTCATAGGGTTGTTATCCCAAATAGATGGTTTTATGGACATAGGACAAAATAAAACAATGTTTAGATATGCCATATATTATATAAATAGTAGATATCATTATTTTTATTATTCTACAGGGTTAGACATTTGGATCATTTTTAACTTTATGGCCTTTTCAAAAATGATATGCTTAACAAATTTGAGTATAAATCTTTCTAAGAATATCATGGTCAAATAATTTGTGATTTTGATATATACTGCAAAATTGCCTTCCAGAGACATTATAAAATTTATACTACCATCTGTCAGCATGAGAGAGACTACTTAATAAGCATTAAGATATCCTATATTTAAGTAGAATAGTAGCAAAAACAAATACTCATTTTTTATTGGTTAATGAAATTTTCTATTTTTCTCTTTATTGATTAATGTATTGCATATATGTCCTTATCCCCCCTCCCCCCATTTCCCTCTCCCACTCCACTCCCTTTCATTCCATCAACTCCCTGGTGTCTGTGTCCATTGGTTATGCTTACATGCATGCGTTTGGTTGATTTCTCCCCCTTACTCCCTCTCTCCCCTACCTTCCCTCTGAGGTTTGAGCATCTGATCGATGCTTCTCTGTCTCTGGATCTGTTTTTGTTCATCAGTTTATGTTGTTCATTATAATCCATAAATGAGTGAGATCATGTGATATTTATGTTTCTCTGACTGACTTATTTTGCTTAGTATAATGCTTTCCAGCTCCAAAATGGATAAAGAACTTAAACATAAGGTGGGAAACCATAAAAATATTAGAAGAATCCACAGGCAGCAAAATCTTAGAAATATTCCAAAGCAATATCTTCACCGATACAGCAACTAGGGCAATAGAAACTAAAGAGAAAATAAAAAAAATGGGACTACATAAAAAATTAAAATTAAAAGCTTTTGCACAGCAAAATAAACCATCCGCAAAATAACAAAAAAAGCCAAGCATGGGAGAATATTTGCCACTTTTATCTCTGATAAGGGTTTAATCTTCAACATTTACAGGGAACTCATACGACTTAACAAAAGGAAGGCAACCCAATAAAAAAATGGGGAACGGACCTAAATAGATACTTTTCGAAAGAAGACATAAGGAAGGCCAAGAGACCTATGAAAACATGCTCAAAGTCACTAATTATCTGAGAGATGCAAATCAAAATGGTAATGTAGTACCATTTCACACCTGTCAGAATGGCTACCATCAACAAACAACAAGTGCTGGTGAGGATGTGGAGAAAAAAGAACCCTCATGCACTGCTGGTGGGAATATAGACTGAGGCAGCCACTGTGGAAAACAGTATGGAGCTTCATCAAAAATCTAAAAATGAAACTCCCATTTGACCCAGTGATCCCACTTCTAGGAATATATCCCAGGAAACCAGAAACTCTGAGCAGAAAGGATATATGCACTCCTATGTTCACAGCAGCACAATTTGCGATAGCTAAGGTTTGGAAATAACCTAAATTCCCCTCGACAGATGAGTGGATTAAAAACTGTGGTACATCTACACAATGGAATACTATACTGATGTAAAAAAAAATTATTTTTAGAATTGCTTTTCCTCTCTGAATTTCTTCTTTTAGACACATTTTTAAAGTTTTAATATTTTATAGATGATAACATTTAATTTGTGTTATTTATTATAAAAAAAGTCAACCAGTTTTTTTGGCTTATATTTAAATATCATGAGTTGAGAGTATCTGTCTCATACTTTTTGCTTGTACATATTTTTTAATATTAATCTTGTTTTATTGATTCAAATTCTTTCTTGGCATATTGTGAACATCATGTCATTTTAATTTCTCTGGGTCATCTGTTTAGGCCATCTATTAAAAATACCATGCATTTGGAATTTGTTTTGATCCAATCTGTCTTCTATTAGTAAAATGTAGCCCATTCACATTTACTGTTTTAATTAATTAGCTCTTGAATCTGATATCTTTTATTGTTGTTGTATAATACTTGCTTTCCTATTTATTACCAGCCTCTTAATTTTATAATTAATATAATTAATGCCTGCCCCTCCCCTCTGTTCTCTCTGTAAGAAATTGCACTGTTAGTATGGTTATTATGGTTATTATTAGTTAAGTCTATTTTTACCTAATTTCAAAGTTAATACTGAAATTTTTACTAACACTTATTTAGTTTCCCTCTAAAACATAAATAAAAAACCAAAAGCAATTCTTTCCAGACAGTGGACTCTAGAATATTTGAGGAATGTCTACTACCCATAAGGTACAATCTGGCTGCCACAGGTTTAACTTACAAAACATATTGTAAGAGGAAAGGGGAGTGGTAAACATTATGTACCTTCTTTCATGTCTGACTGACACAAAGCTCAGATCCTCATCCATTGGGGACATTAGGAAGCTTCTCATTGAAAATGAAAGAAAATATTATAGACATAAGCAGAGAGATTGTTGCTTCTTTAGAAGAAAGAGGAGCAATGGAGATATTGCAGGAACCCTGACTAGCAGCATAGGACCATTATACTTATAGGCTCAAAGAGTCTGATCATGAGAAAGTGAAGAAGAGAACGTTGGATAGAGCACAGACATGTATAATTTTATGTTGTTGACAAATTTTTACGGTGCGTGTAAGTTGTAGTAATAGTCAATAGTGGCAATTACTGTGCTTAAAGCTATTCACCCTTTTCTACTAAACTAGCTTGAAAAATCTACATTTTTAAATTATCATGAAAGAAACACTGAGTATTATTGTTATAACAAATTTTAAGATATTTGGACTTTATGCTAAGGATAAATGTATTTATTTATTTTTTAAAGATAATATGATCTGCCTCCCAGGAGACAAAATCATAGATTAAAAGAGAGAAAGTTAACAAGAATCAGAGCTCTGAATTTGAAGCAGTATATAACTTGACTTAGTGCAAAAAATCTAGTTGGAGTGCTTTATTGAGCTGGCATTTCCAATCAATATGATACCACGTACAGCATGAGTGTGTGCCATTGAGGCCAATAAACGAATTGTGCAGGATCATTGAATGTTGTGAATTGATCTTTTTGGCAAAAGCTGGGAGCAGGAATCAGCTCTCTTAAAACATTTAATCTCCATGACTTCACTCAGAAAATTCAGGTCTTGTGCAATTAATCACCAGGGTCTTTTATTAAGGATAGTCAACTTCATACCTTCCCATATTGATTTGCTAAATCTTGTAGTCAAAAAAATGAATGACAGTGATTATGATGAAAATGATAATAAAGCCAACCATTTAATGAGTCCTATATGTACCTCATTCTGTGATAAGTGATTTATACATACTGCTGAATTACACTTTATAATAATGTTATTAGTGTCTCCATCTCACAGATGAAGAGGATGCTGTGAGAGAAAGTAATTCATGATGGCATGCTTATAAAGAGATTGATTTGGAGTTAATAGAATAAGTTGATGACAAACACCAAGATTTCAATCTCTTAGATAAATTACCTCTTGGCACTGTATTTTTGCCACCTGTTTTCTCTCTCCAAACAAGTTTGGTTGTACTTATAGAATGGAGAGTGCTATTAGCAAAAGTGCACCTTCTCTAATTCCCTGGAAAAGACATTTTAACTAGGTAATATCTCCATTCTATTATTAATATGAAGTAGGTCTTTCACAAAGTTGGTAGGGTCCCTTCCATAGTCTATACCTATTTTACTTTTGTTTTATTGAACCATAGTCTACAAAAAAAACTATTAAGGAAGACTGGTATATTTTTAAAATTATTTTATTGATTTTTTTTACAGAGAGGAAGAGAGAGGGATAGAGAGTTAGAAACATCGATAAGAGAGAATCATCAATCAGTTGCCTCTTGCACACCCCCTACCGGGGATGTGCCCACAACCAAGGTACATGCCCTTGACCGGAATCCATCCTGGGACCCTTCAGTCCACAGGCTGATGCTCTATCCACTGAGCCAAACTGGTTTCGGCAACTGGAGTATTTTTAATAATATATTATTAAAAAATAGTTTTCAGGCCTGGACAGTGTTTCTCAGTGCTTAGAGTGTCAGCCTGTTCACCAAAGGGTCAAGGGTTGCATTCTCAGTCAAGAGTGGACACTTGAGTGGCAGGTTTCATCCCTGGCCCCAGTCGATCCTGTTGACCCCAGTTGACCCTAGCCAACCAATTGATATGTATCTCAGATACTGGTACATTGATGCTTCTCTCTCTCTCTCTCTCTCTCTCTCTCTCTCTCTCTCTCTCTCTGTCTCCCTCTTCCACTCTCTCTAGAAATCAATGGAAAAATATCCTTGGGTGAGGATTAACAACAACAAAATCAGTTTGTAATCAATTAGATCTTATTTTGTATTTAAGAGCTACTGGTTAGTTTACTTGGGAAAATATGGGCCTGATTTACTAATAACCTCCCCCATCTTTTTTTTTTTGTCTCCACATCATTAACCCGCTCTGCATTTTTTTCCTCATAATGAAACATGGTGATTGGAACACATGAGTTAAAAATAAACATTTTTAGAGCACATTATTTATATTTTGGTAGGACATTCTGAAAAACTATTCTGTAATTCAAAAAAAATCCATAGAAATGGCTATGTGGGCCTCCCTAGTGGGATGGTAAAGGGGGACAATTTGGAGTAAAAGAATAAATCCATGACATAAGCAAACACTTACTTTTAACTTGTGGATTACTAAATCTATTGCTTTACCTCCTCACAAAAGGGGAGTGGAAGGGAGCCAGTCAAGGTTAGAATCTTACAGACCTCTAAGAAAATGACTTAATTAACTAATACAAAATAAAACAAATGTTTATTGGACTTAATTTTATAGCAGAGAACATTAGCTAAAGAATCATGATGACTAAAGTCCTAATGTATCTATCTCTATCATTATGTAATATATTATTTTCTTAGAACTGTTATAAAAAATGACCACAAAGTGGTGGCTTAAAACCACAGGAATTTATTTTCTCCCAGCTCTGTGGGACAGAAATCTGAAATGAAGGTGTTGGCAGGAGTTCCTTCTTCTGCAGAGTCCTTCCTTCTCTCTTCAAAATTCTGATGGCCTTAGGCATTCCTTGGCTTCCTTGGCTTGTGGCCATATAACTCCAATCTCACCCTCTGTCTCCTTACTGCTTTTTCCTTTACTATCATCTCTTCTCTGAGAGCAGTCATCATAGGGCTTTAGGGCCAACATAGGTAATTCACGATAATACGATCTCAAGATTCTTAACAAGATCTGGAAACCCCCACACCCACCCACCCAAAGGAAAAGTCAAATTTACAGGTTCCAGGGACTTAAACGTGTCTTTTTCTTTTGGAAATCACCATTCAGCTCACTTCAGGCAGCATCTGCTTAAGAACTAGAATGCCAGTGGTTGTTTATCAGGGTAATACTTACTGCTTCTGTATGTACTGAACAGGATTGGAAATATGTGGACCGTGGACACTTATTTTTCTTTGACTTCTTCCTTTCTTGATTGTAAGTAGAACATCCCCCTTGCATGAACTAATTTAATATATTTTAGAGATTGATAGAACCCAGCATAAAAGAAAGCTAGAGGAGAGGAATTTCTAGAGGTCAATGGAGACTAGATAAAGCAGCATCTTAGAGGCAGTAAGAGGGGAAATGAAGTATGAATTTTATTCAAAGTGCAATGGAACAATTGCACTTTGAATAAAATAGTAAAAGCTGTCTGTCTATATTTTTACTCACAGTTCATTATGGTGTCTTCATGCCTTTCTCCATATGTTGATGTCTAGGTTCAACATTCCTTCGTTAGAGTCAATGCCAAACTTCCAGTGTTGGACAAGGTGAAAATACCTTCTACAGGGGCCAATGCAAGATGGAGAGAATATATATTTCTATTTCTGGTTCTATATTCTACAATTTAGTTTTTCCATTTGTCTTGCTAAATTGGGGGTTAAAGTATTAATAAATGGTTCTTGTTGCAGACACAGAGTGAGGGAATTGTGTCAGCATTTGCAGTTCTGCTGTTCTTTTTTATTTCTCAACCCCTTCATTCTACTTTCTATGTTGTAGATACCAGAAGGTATTCTAGCACCTCTCCTCATTTTTCCCTAATTCCCAATATATTTTATAAACATTTTTGTTTTTGTTATAATTATTAAAACATCATTTCCTTTACTCATTTGTTAGCCTTACTCCCAAACCATACCACAAGGTTACTGTCCTTTATATAGCTAGCTTCTAGAATCCCATTCCATTTCCCAACTAATCAATGGTTAATTGAAACACAGAGCAATGTTCCATGTCTATTCTACTCCTTTATTCCTCTGCCTAAATACCCACATTTTCATCTTTTTGAACTTCCCTTTCACTCACCACTTCACAAAATATACTGATTTCAGTGTTCATATATGACGTTGAGTTCATGTTATTTTTTAATGTTTGCACAGTTGTCTAGAAGGGCTCTCCGTCTTTCCACATGGATGAATTGGCATTCCACATTATGCCAGTGGGTTATTTCTATGTTAAGAACTCAGATGGAATGTTGAAAAGGAGGCTGCAGAAAGTTTGATCCATATGTGCAAAAAGAGAACATTTATGTTAATGTTCATGTCATTATATGACTATTAGCAGCATGATTGACCTGTAATGTGGCAAAAATTTTATAGGGCCGTAACCAGTTTGGCTCAGTGGATACAGTGTCGGCCTGCAGACTGAAGGGTCCCAGGTTGGATTCCGGTCAAGGGCATGTACCTTGGTTGCAGGCTCATTCCCAGTGGGGAGTGTGCAGGAAGCAGCTGATCAATGTTTCTCTCTCATTGATGTTTCTAACTCTCTATCTCTTTCTCTTCCTCTCTGTAAAAAGTCAATAAAATATATATTTAAAAAATTAAAAAATGAATTTTATAGGAAGTAAAAAATACACCTTCTTACATTTGGGAATTTGCATAAAAGTGAACAGACATCACTATAAATAATAAACTGTGATGAGGGGATTAGAAAGATGTGGAACTAGATGGGATCAAGGTGCATGACTTATCTACTAATGTTGAGATCTAAAGAGTTTTGAAAGGTCACAGAATGTGTGGGGCTGGTCCTCAGGAAGCATGGAGGAAGTTTACTAAAATTTTACTGCAACAATGATAACTATTTATCTCTGAGTTTTCTATTTTTTATCTGCAAAATTGGGATGCCTGTTTTCCATTTCTAGGACAATGGACATTAGAAATATTTGTATATACAAAATATATGGAATATAGTAAGTTGCTTATATGTTAACTAGTGGCCCAGTGCACAAATTTGTGCACATTGAACATAAATTAATTGCAAGAAATATTTTAATATCACTATTCACCCTTTCTCTATAATAAAAGTGTCAACCAAATTCACAATTGACAATGACAGATCAAAGCACACATGTGATTGCCGCTAACTAGAGTTTTGTATGTATTGCACATGAGCTAGTCAACTTAGTTAGCCTTTTAAAGATATAGAATAAACTTGCACCCAACTTCTCTTTCAGGTAATTGTCAGCAACAAAGCAATACATGTCAAAATGAAGCAGATTGTTATTGTAGATCATGCAGGGAGAACAAAGGGTAAAATATTTAACTGCAGCAGTATTTGACTAGTATATTTTTCACATTCAGAAAACCTGAATTCGTTTTCTTTTTTTTAAATATATTTTATTGATTTTTTACAGAGAGGAAGGGAGAGAGATAGTCAGAAACATCGATG
Organism: Vespertilio murinus; assembly: GCA_963924515.1. NCBI lineage: Eukaryota > Metazoa > Chordata > Mammalia > Chiroptera > Vespertilionidae > Vespertilio > Vespertilio murinus. The sequence continues at coordinate 203,415,432 of OZ004704.1, forward strand.
AGAGAGAAACATCTATCAGCTGCCTACTGCACACCCCCTACTGGGGATGTTCCTGCAACCAAGGTAAATGCCCTTAACCAAAATCGAACCCAGGACCCTTCAGTCCACAGGCTGACACTATCCACTGAGCCAAACTGGTTTCGGCCCTGAAGTCATTTTCAAGGTCCACCATTTCTTTCTTCTTTTCAGTCAGGTCAAGTTTCTAAGCTTTCTAAATCTCCTTTTTATGGCTAATGAAAAGAAAATAGGTTTCCACTGAGTCTCTGTATCTATCTACTCCAGGACTTCTGTGAGGATCAAATGAGATGAGGCACTGGAAAATGCTTCACAGACATTTGGTTAAAGTGTGAAATATTTCCACCTATGTTCATGGGCTGAAGAAACTGCAAGGGGGCTAATTGCTAGGGAGAGGAAGCCTGGTATTGCTACATGATGTCATTACCTAGATAGTCAGACACTTAGCATATGAGCCTTTTATATATATAAGTAGATTCTCTGCCATCCCTACTTAAACCAGGATGTAGATCTAGGGTTAATAATATAAATTCAGTATCATACGTGTTCTGAAGAGGTTTATATCAAGATGACTACAGTAGTCATAGTTAAAAGGTTGAGTAGCATATAACAATCTTAGTGAAAAGAATACCTGACATCTAACATATAATGTACACAGATGGAAATTTTACTAGTTTATTTTTTAATAAAATAATTGACATCCATAGAACACGATACCTAACTACATATATTAAAATTTAACCTTGAGATGTCTTCATAAATACACTTTTTGGGTATTATTTCAGTTTTTATTATTTTTTTAGGGATGATAAATTAAAAACTTATTCTTTCCAGCAATGAAAGAGAGTGTGAAAGAAGGTATCAGAATTAAAGTAGATATGTTGAAACATACATCCCACAAAATTCTTGAATCAGATAGTCTGATCAAACCAGAATCAAACTGCTCCCTATGGAGGTTTCTCAAGTATTTGATTTGAATTTATTTAATGTACTAGAGGTCTGGGTCATGACATTCGTGCACTCTGGGAAGGGGGTCCCTCAACCCAGCCTGTGCCCTTTAGCAGTCCAGGACCCCTCAGAAGACATCCTTAGTGCTGCCAGGGAGGCCAGAGAGGCTCCTGGCCCCACTGCTGCACTCACAAGCCAGGCCTATGGGAGCGCACTGACCACCAGGGGACAGCTCCTGCACCGAGTGTCTGCCCCCTGGTGGTCAGTGCATGTTATAGCAAAGAGTCATCTTGCCTTTAGGTCTATTTGCATATTATCCTTTTATTATATATGATATTCTAAATGACTTTTAATAGGTAGTAAGAACACAGGCACACACAAACTTGTCATGTTTGGATTTTTGACACCCTATAGGTCACTACGACATCATCATGTGTGCTGTTGACTGCCTTTTGAATAGTCCTTGGAATAAATCTCTTCCTGACATCTTCATGTACTGATTTTATCTCTTTAAATGTGTCTCTGATTAGAAAACGTGTAGTCCTGCACTGATCTTTTCTTTAACGGAAGCCTATGCACATCTGCTTATGTATAATTGTACCAAGGAGTACACGTGTGCAATGTTCTCAAATTGTTATGTGCTCCGAATCATCTGCTTAGTTCATGTTCTCCTCATGGTGTCATAACCAATTGTACAATAACAAATGAACATGTATGTCTCTGTCCATACAGGGATAATGTCACATTCTAAATAATATTGGAATTAACCATAAATTTGGGATGCTGCTTCTCTGACTTTGCATTTATTATAAGGAATTTGAGCAGTTACACAATGTCATTAGTAAATCAGGATTTTTTTCTGATATTTAATGTCTGGCATTTTTAAAATAAATAAACTTAGTTTTATTAGAGAAGTGTTAGGTTCACAGCAAAGTTGAAGAGAAAGTACAGAGTCCCATGTACACCCTCTCATGCCCTCCGACAGTCTTAGTCTCCTCCACTATCAACATCCTGCATCAAAGTAATTCTGATATTTTTTAGCTTTTTATAATCATAATGATTTTATGTTTAAGTCTAATTCATTGGAAGTTTATGGCAGACTATGTTGTGATGTATGGATTAAAGGCCAATTTTCATTCAATTGGATAATGTTGCTATCTACTATTGATTAAAAAGTTTTCACCACTTATTTCTTCTCTCTTTTTTTAAAAATCCTCACCAGAGGACATGCTTAAGAAAGAGAAACACAGAGAGAGAAAAATCAATGTGAGTGAGAAACATTGATTGGTTGCCTTCTGTACATGCCCCAACAATGGAACTAAACCTGCAATGCAGATATGTGACCTAACCAGGAATCAAAACAGCAACCTTTTGGTTCATGGAATAATGCTCAACCAACTGAGCCACTCTAGCCAGGCTCATTCCTTCTTTTTGTACATTAAAAAAAATTAAACCATTGATTTCTTTTGCATATAACATTCACTAACTTAAACACAAATATATGCCTAACATTGTAATCTATACTAATAAAAGAGTAATATGCTAATTAGACCAAACTTCTGGATGACCCTCCCTTCTGGACACCCTTCCAGACAAAGCCATGGTGGTGGGGCCAAGGCAGAAGTGTTTAGGGGCGATCAGGCAGGCAGGGGAGAGCTGTTAGGGGAATCAGGTCCATAGGGGAGAGCCGTTAGGGGAATCAGGCTGGCAGGGGAGAGCAATTAGGGGGATCAGGCTCACAGGGGAGAGAAGTTAGGGGATCAAGCTGGCAGGCAGGTGAGCAGTTAGGAGCCTGTGGTCCTGGATGGTGAGAGAGGTGTTTGACTGCCCATTTAGGCCCAACCCCTTCCACTTTAAACTGACAGTTGGACTCCCTTGAAGGGCCCAGATTGAAGAGGGTGCAGGCTCGGCTGAGGGACTCACCTCTGTGCACATTTTGTGTACTTGGCCCCTAGTATTATATAAACAGTGCTGGAGACTAGACAATGTATAATTAAATTTGTATTTTGTGTACGAATATATCTTTATGTGTTTATTTTATATTAAGCTTGTTGATTCATATAATAATTCTGAATATAGAAGTCCATAGTATGAGGCATATTATAACATCTTTTCTTAAGTTAGAGAATAATTATCCTGGGGGAGGAGATTAGAGATTGTGTGGAGGGAATAAGTATATAAGAATATTATGTAAAGAAAAAGTAATATGGAGGTGTTCTTTTTGAACTAATGAAAAGAAAAAGAAATAATTTATATTGTATTTACATTAATATTAAGGCATGGTTATGATATGCAGTTATGATATTCCCCTTGCTTATCAACTTGTCAGTAGTCTTTATTGAGGTTCTCAGCAAATTCTGCTGTTACAAAATTGAAATTCCTACTCTATCATAAAATATTCTCAGTTAATATTACACATCTTTAAACCAGACCCTAAGAGAGAGAAACTATAGCCTTTGTGGCCAGCAAGACATCTGCCATGTAGTGGTCAGCATAGTGAGTTGAGGAGTCATAAAACATCTGTCCCTATTTCAGGTCACCCCTCCATCACCATTATGTCAGGCAATCATTTATCTATTTTAAGTCTCATATTCTTTATCTCTAATATTGAGATGACATATGAAAATGATATCTCAGACCATACCGTTCAAATGGCATGATAGTTTGGCATCGAAGGCATCATTTATTCAAATCAAATCACTTTACTCCTTTCTGCATCAAATCTAATCTCAACTCCAGACAAATGAGCCCAGGCTAACACACTATAGTAATAGATCAGTTCTTGCATAGATCTTCTATATAGCACTTTGAGTGTGAAATCAGCCATGAAAATTATCCAGATATCATTATCGCCGTGCTTAGAATAATATTTACCTTGATCTTTGCCTATTTGAAAGACAGCAAATCCTATATTATACTAAACTCTGAAGAGATCTCATAATTCTTAACTGTCCACAATAGAGGAATATTATTTTATTTTATGGGCTTTGGATTAAAAATAAGGAAATAAGATGATAAATACAGGGGATGGTAATGTTTACCTAAACACAATTCAAAGAATGGTCTGTTGGGGGAGATTTATTTCCCAAATGGTAAAATGTCTGACAATGTTATAAAAGTAGTCTTGAAAAGGATCATGGCCTTGTATGCATCCCTTCCCTGAGAAACAGTATAGTATGATTAATGATGATGTGCTATACCTCTTAGTTGGGTGTTGAGGTACAAAATAATTAGCTAGCCATTCATTTATTTTCATATAAAATAACTATCATTTATGTGGCTTTTGATAGCATGGCCTCTCCATTCCTTGAACTTTATTATGATTCAGTAATATTCTTTATGCTCAACTACAATACCTATTCACCGAGATTTTTTTAAAGTCATGACCAGGCCTACAAAGCCTACAAAATTGGTTTAAAATTCCATTCTTTAAATACTTTCTCTTCTTCCTCCAGCTCATTTACTGCCTTCTGACACTCACTTCACAGAGACTTTCAGTACATTAACCAGAAGACTTGTTTTCTATCATGCATTTTCTTCCCAGGTCTTTATATCCTTATTGAGTCCAGATTCCATATTAGGTACACATGTTTGAAATTTCATTGAACTTTCTCTCTTTCCCAAGTTGTTGCAATGCAAATCTATGTTGCAACCACATACAGCATCAGAACATTCCTAGAAAAAAATACTCTGATTGGTGAATCCATTTCAAATTCATAACCATAGAACTCAAAAGGATCCTTGACACTGCTAGACAATCCTATGATGCTTGCCTGCTAAATTCATTTTCTTTCTGTCATAGGGGCTCTTTTAAAACTTCTCTCTTCTGAGATATCTCTTATTCTTTCCCAACCCTCTCACAATTTGGAGCTGAAGGCATTGCGATATCTTTTTAAGAAAAGCCATATGATAACTGCCACAATGTACCCAACATTATAAACCTTCATCTGCATATTTCAACTTCCCTCTTGCTACAATGGATATGTCCTTTTATCTAAGTGCAATCCTTCACTTCTGCTACTATTTACCATCTTCTTGCAAATTTCAAGACTGTTATTTCTGAAATTTGCTCCTGTGCCCCCAGCATCAACATATTCTCCTTCTCTACTGGGTTGTTCACATTGAGTTTAAAACTATCACATTTACCCTTGTCATTATATCTTGACTCCACAGTTCCCTCTAGTCATACACAGAAACTGTTTGCTTCCCATTTATAGTGAAAACTCTCCCAATGAGTTGTCAGTGCTGGCTGTCAACCATGTCTCCTATTCTTCCTCAACTCTCTTCAGTTGGGTTTTTATTCCACTTCACCATAGGAAGTGATTATCACTAGGAATAAAAGCATGTAAAAGCTAAATTTCTCATCATCTTACTGAACTCTCAGCCACACTGACACTATTGAACACTTCCCATTCCACTTAGATGTTGTCCTCTAGCCTTTCATGACTGCGTACACACACACACACACATGTTTTTCTCCTGCTTCGCAGAGCACTCCTTCGAACTAATTTTTTTTTTTTGCAGGCTTCTATTCCTCTACCAGGTCTCTAAATGTCACAGTGATCCTGTCTCAGTTCAGAATTCTCTTCTCATTTTATACATAATCTTTAGGACATTTTATTTAGTTCTATGATTTCAAAGACCAAGCTCTAGGTTTATGAATCTCAATTTCTATCTCCCATTCTTACTTCTTCCTTACAATCCAGACACATACCCAAATGTGTTTAAAATAGTTTCAAATTTAAAACATGTTCACACATTCTTCCACCTCATACACTTACCACAAAATTTTCCTTAAAAAATAAATGACATCATCGGTTGCTTAGGCCAAAACTAAAGAAAGTATTCATTCATTATTTTTGCTTTTCATACCATATCCAGTTGGCTCTGTCTCCAAAAATATCTTTAAATCTTCCAAATGATAAGCATATGGTATTCATACAATACTCTCTAATGGGTTCTAGTATCTCCACCTTTGCATCTGTCACTCCCCACTGCTAGAGTTCATCAAGCATACATCACTCACAGTGACCTTTCCAAAGGACAGATTGCTCATGTAACTACCCTGTTCCATACAGCTTTCCATTTTACCTACAGTAAAATTTAAAGCCCTCACCTTGGACAAAGCACTTTACATGATCTAATTCTGCTATTTCCTGTTCTCCAGGAAATAGGAAAAAATTATCTCCAAGAAATATTTTTATTTCTATGTCTAAGAGCTTACTCTTCATTTTTTAAAATAAAATATCTTTATAGTGAAGGAAAGAGTAGCCATCCATAATTTTACCATTAAGAATCAAGTAGTTGCTGAAACCGGTTTGGCTCAGTGGTATAGCGTAGGTCTGCGAACTGAAAGGTCCCGGGTTCGATTCTGGTCAAGGGCATATACCTTGATTCTGGGCACATCCCCGGTAGGGGGTGTGCAAAAGGCGGCTGGTCGATGTTTCTCTCTCATCAATGTTTCTAGCTCTCTATCTCTCTCCCTTCCTCTCTGTGAAATATCAATAAAATATATTTTTATTAAAAAAAGAATCAAGTAGTGTTATTATGTCATGTGTGCATCTTTGCTTCAGTATTTCTTCAAAAATAATCACTTTATCATTTAGTAAAACATAATACATGCCTACTAAAAGAAGATATCAATGAATAAAGAAAAATAAGATATTTACTTTAGACTCTGACAATTATTATTATTAGATTATGTTAATAGGTCTCTAGATATAACTTATATGTATATACAGTTAGAAGGGCAAGTAGAAGAAAGAGACCAATATAAAATATATTGGCTAGATATAACCTTAAATTAGACCATGCTATAAATACTAATTCTGAAGTAAGACTCTTGTGGAATCCCTCATTGCTGTATTTGTGTGCATTATTTTCACGGTCATCTTCTTTAAGTGTATTTCAGGAGTTTGTGCCTTTTTCTCAATTGGTTGTGATGGTGATTTGTTTTGTCTCCATGTTTATAGACATTAGCGGTGGGGGGGTGGCGAGATCCAAGGACTTTTCTATCTTCCAATTCAATGATAAACTCTACCTGAATAATATTTATTTCTTTAACATGTATAAGTATTCATATCATCTGCTACTATGTGCCAGTAGGTTGACTTCCTCCATATCGTAAAGGATTGTTTATATACCGTTTTCCTCAACCATGATCCTTTACCTCATGACATCAGTCCAGAAAAACTTTGAGTCCAAAGTGCTGAAAGGAAGAAAATGGGTCCTGAAACTAACTGTTGGTTTTATGATATATTTTTGTTTTGGTTTTTTTCTCTTTATAACTTCTTACTATTTCCAGTTTAAGCAAATTGGTGTCAAAAAATGTATGGGCAAGAGAAAAGCTTAGAAACCATTTAATTGTAAGAATCCCCTTGAGTAAGAACCACTACCACTTTATGACATTGTTAAATTATTTCCCTGGACCTGCGTAAAAATATTTATGGACAGGAATGAAACATAAAGACATTAAAGTTTTCTAATATCTGTAGTTGGGTTTGTATAGAAGATTTTATAGTTATTTATAGTCAAAACATCTTTTACTTACTGTGGCTTAATGAACTAATTCCATTCTTCTCTAGAGAAAATCATGGGCAAGGATGGACAATTTAGATGGATGGCTTGCAAGATAAATGGAAAGTCAAATATGGAAATGCTGTTGACTTCATATAATATGCACTTGTATTGACACATGGGAACTGCTTTAATAGATGAGCAGGTTATTTGTGTTCATAATGGTCTACATTCAGATTAATAAATTGAATCATATTCAATCCTTTCAACAGAATAAACAAATTCTTTTTAAAGGGACATTTTCATGCTTTGTGACCTCCTATAGAAAATTCCTTAAAATGTGCATACATGGGCAAATAGTTCTTGACTAGCTTTTGAAATTTGTATAGTGAAGAATCATAACAATTTGTATCAATAATTCTTCTACTCATTTATTGAGCATATAAATTGGGATGCATAGATTATAGAGGTATGTTTAATGAGACTAATGACATATTGTTCTGCTCATAATTATAATGTGATTATTAAAACATTGCATAGGTCATGACTTTCCAAAATGTTAAAGAACCTAAAGTTTTCCTAGCAATACCATATTAAAGTGATACATATCTTGAAGTAATCACACCATATTTTAAATATATATATATATATATATATATATATATATATGTATATATATAGTTTATTGATTTTCCACAGAGAGGAAGGGAGATGGATAGAGAGCTAGAAACATGGATGGGAGAGAAACACAGACCAGCTACCTCCTGCACACTCCCTACCAGGGATGTTCCCATAATGAACATACATGCCCTTGACCAGAATCAAACCTGGGACCTTTCAGTCTGCAGACCTAGGCTCTATCCACTGAGCCAAATTAGTTTCAGCATCATACCATATTTTTTAGGCTTTTGCCAACTTTCCTGATACTTTTCTCTGCCCCCATCTTTCCACAGCTTCTGAACCTTATATTTTATAATCTTTTTATTTCTAAGTACCACATAAGTCTTGACTTGAAAAATTAAGGCAACATAAATTCACTATGTATTTTTATTCAGACTCTACTCTTATCCCATTACCAAATAGGCGCTCTCTCTTCTCACTCACCTATCACCTCTCTCTCTCTCTCTCCTCTCTCATCTCTCTTTCCCTCTCTCTCTCAACTTAAGGTCAATTGACAGAAAAAATAATAGAAAATTCCTATTTTTGTACCATTTAGCACTCTGTTTTATTTTGTTGCTTTCAATCATTTTAGTAGCAATGTTGCTATTCAATGGGGACTAAAGACTATAAATGTTTCAATTTTTATACCTGCTTGCTGGGTGTATACAGATATAAAATGTATTATTTTTTATTAAAAATACTTATATATTTTAAATAAATACATTAGTCTGAAAGGTAAAAAAAATAAAATAAAAAAGGCCAGCCAATGTACCTAAGTGTTTGAGAATCAACCTATGAACCAGGAGGTCACAATTTATTTCCAGGACAGGGCACCTGCCCATGTTGCAGGCTTGACCCCCAGAGGATACAAAATAATGAATAATTATTTTTAAATCTCTTTATTTAATTTATTTGTGTGAGAAGCCATTGCAATTGTAGATTTTAAAAGCACACAGAGAAATTTAATTGCCCATAATTTTTAGATTAGGTTTCTAGAAAGAGCTTAGGTGAAAGAATAAGTACACCCAGGCATTGCACCCAAACCCTTGTATTACTATTGGAATTTAATGCAAATCAATCTTTTTAAAGTGAGATTTCAGAAACCATATTTAGGATTAGCACCACTGAGTGAAATCTAATAATTATGTACCATTGCTATTCTCAAGAATAAGCATTCTTGAGTTGGATTTGCCAACCTTCTGGATGTTACAATTTATCATCATGGAATGCTGGTTCAGTAAGACAACATTTTACTGATCAGGATTTGGTCTGTGTTATGGACCTACTTCTCCCCTTTCCTCCTGATCCTTTGGAGAAGCAATGCATGCACATCAGACCCACCTCTAACACAGAGGCAGCAACTAGGAGGGGGTCTGGGAGTTTGTTTTGCTTTTCATGTTTATAATCAAATATGTATGTTTTTTTAATGACAAAGGAGCTCTTTCCTTTATAACTTATAAAAGGTCTGCATTTCTATGTTTAGCTTCTTTGTTTTACTTATTTTCTGAATATCATGAAACAAATATGCATCTAAACTCTAACTCCACGGGTCACCCATTTACCATGTGTTTTGAAAAGGTCTTTTTGGAGGTTCGATTATAACAAACAAAAAATATCAAAAAAATTCCAGACTCTGAGAGGTTGCTCTGAAGCAGCTTTAATTTAATTAGATGAATTTTCTAAGAAGAACATCCTTTGATGTACACATGTGTCTCCTGGAAATTTGTGTGCTGAGTCTGGAAACAAAAGCACCTTTGCCACCAATAAAATTAAAAAAGAAGAGGAGAAAAAAATGTACACAAAATCAAGCATAACATTCCTTCATTGCAAAGTTAAAGCTGTGAATTTAAATAAATAGATTGACTAAAACTAGCCAAAATATGCAGTCAGTTTTGACTTCAAATAGAAATAATAAATAGTTAGAATAACAGGGATTTGTATTTGTTTTCTTTTTTATGGTTTGCAAAATAATAAGGAACATCTTGTATTTGAGGCTGGGAACAACTCTGTGAGATAGGCATTATAATTTCTACTTTATAAATGAGGAAATTTAGACTAAGGAAGTGGATAAATGAGGAAATTTAGACTAAGGAAGTGGTTCTATATTAAAGGTGGGATACTCAATTAGTTATTTCCCTCATATTTATTTTATTTTATAATTTTAAAGTCTTTTGTATATTCTATTTATAATCAGAAACAAACAAACCCCCAAATCATTAATGGCAAGCGGTAGAACTAATTAAATCTCATAGTAACTACAAATCTAGAAGTATAGCTGCATATGGCTGACAATGTTAGTTTGCTTTATTGAACTTAACATTCAACACATACTACTTTTCTGAAGGGGTCCATTTTGCAGTCTCTTCTCCAAAAAAGATGCTAGAGAAAAAGATTATGGAAAAGTCTCACTCTTGAGACAAATCTATCTATGGAAGTTCATTTTTATTTCTTTCTTCTTTCCCAGTTAGTGAGCTTTGGTTTTTTATAATACAAAATTTGACCTTTAAAAAATATTCCCATCTCTAATAGCTTTGCTTTTTCACAGATCAGACTCACACATCCTGCTATTGAAGAGGAGCAACTTTACCATGGGCAATGCATTGAGCTGCTTTTAATGACTGCAGTCATGGCAGTCATTAAAACTAATTAAAATAGGTATAGAAAGTAGCCATTGGCCTGTTCACCATTTCACATGCACAAAATATCCTCATTATAAATTGTACAAGTGGCTCCATTCTAACCATTCAAATGAGAGAGAATATATCAGCTAATTCCCTCTAATAAAACATTGACCCAAGTACTGGGCACAAAAAGTAAGACTTAAAAAGTATTCTAAATTCCACAGCATAAGTCATCATCAAACCTATTATGAAAGATGGCACAATAACCCTAAAAAGTCATTAATTTTGTATACTGTCCTATTCTGAAATCTAGAAAAGATAATACAGTTTAATTTTTGAGTCTCAAATTTTATCTATACATGTAAACTACATTATTTCATTTGGTCTCCATCTCCTCTCATTAGTTCTTAAATAGAAGGCAAAGACAACAGTAACTTACCTTTATAAACCAGATATAATGATCTTAAATTCTTAAATACATTTTACTGTGGTCTTTATAGCATCTTAGGCATGAATTAAATAAAACCAATTCTTTATATGCAGGGTGAGGCAACAGTAGGCTTATAGTTGTTCATACAGAAAATAATACAATAATTAAGGAAAAATAATACAAGAATAAACTCTGTGTTTTGTGTACTATCAACTGTAACTTACCTTTGGCTGGCCATGTGTAACCACAAATAAGTTTGAATTTCAGTGATAACCCCACAAACAGAAGCAAGGGCAGTGATTTTTGGAAGGGTTAAGAAATGCCCTTGTCAGAAAGAGTGGGAAATGAGGTAATGAAACTTGGCTTATTGCTTACAACCTGGGTACCTAGGTCCATTTTCTTACTACCTGGGTTTTGTTTGTTTGCTTATTCTCTCTAAAATGGAGAAAACAAACTAACTAAGTTTATTAAGTTGCAAATCTAGAAGTGTAAGTGAAAAAATTCAATAAGAAAACACTACATAAAACCTTTTGTTTTAAAAATTATTTTTATTTTTTTATTATACCTTCCAAAAAAGAGCCCTCCAATGTTGTGGTCACATAGAGCAGCAAAATCGTACTTCTATTCTTCAATATTTAAAACTGTGTATTCACTATCGTTTGAGGTAATATCAGTAAACCCTTTCCATAAATCAGAGTAACCTCTTTGAAGGCATGTTATCAATGTCTTACATTCTACCAGAAGGGATTTATTTCTCCAGTACCTATTTATTTTGTGGGGGCAACATTGAAACCTTTGCTAACAGGTGACTAGGAGTGGGCAGCTATTTAGAACAACTTGCAGAAATGAAACCTAAGAGAACTTTTCTCCAGATAAATTTTGGAAATAGGGGATCATGGGAACAGCATGAGGATCCTGTATGTGTAGTGATGGTAGGACAGAGGAGGACTATAAAATAAGGACAAGAAAGCAATGTCATCTGACAAGAACATTGATTTGGTGTCATTGGTTATACATATGAACTTGAGAAAGTCATTAGACCTCTTTGAATTTTAAATTTCCCACCTTTAAAAGAGGGCCATGAACATCTTTTTATATCCAAAAAAGCTGACTTTTAAGTGAAATTAAGTTTCTAAAGTGCTTACTATGCTAAAACATTTTCTATAACCTGGAACACAGTACATATTTAATACATTTTAATTTCCTTTTTCTCCATAAAAGGTACAGCTATCTAAAAGTTATAGATATATTTTCTTACAATTACCCTCCTGTTGATGGCTTTACTTAAAATTCATCCAGTTTTCAGTTGTGTAAAAGCAAACTACTTTTTTCCCCCTTGGGTTTTTACAGCCAGTTTCCTGTAACTAGGTTTCATATGCTTTACTCTTTCATAAAGTTATTTATGATAAATTATATATTTTTTGTGGGAAGTTTAATTTTTTATTTTTTTAAATATATTTTATTGTTTTTTCACAGAGAGGAAGGGAGAGGGATAGAGAGTTGGAAACATCGATGAGAGAGAAGCATTGGCCAGCTGCCTCATGCACACCCCGTACCGGGAGTGTGCCCACAACCAATGTACATGCCCTTGACCGGAATTGAACCTGGGATCTTTGAGTCCGCAGACCGAATCTCTATCCACTGAGCCAAACCGGTTTCGGCTATGATAAATTATATTGAGATCACATAGATGTTATTTGGAAGATGTAAGTAGCATTTATAATATTGTTGGCTATTAGAATTGACATATTATGGTCTCTAAAAGGCATGGCATCATGTAAGTCCCAAATATTTTTTACCATCCATTCAATGTAAAGTGATATCCCATAGGATAAAAAATGGAAAAGCTTAGAATAAGAAAATTACAGAGTCCTTGTGTCTCATGGAAGACAAAAGCTTTCCCTTATTTCACTAGACATTGTTACTATGGACCATATATACCCGTCAAGTGTTGAAAAGTTCAGGCAGGCATTATCTATGGCTCTTTACAGGTACCATTTATGTTTCTTCATTTTATTCTAAGTGGAGGTCATTTCATTTTCTCGCTGACTCTGCTATCTTCACTGGCAAATTTTTCACCGTATATATTTGGAGTAAATACATTTTTGAAGGAGAGCGTTTGAATTAAACTTGTGTAATTTTTTCTATTGATGAAGCGACCTCAAGCTTCTTGACCCTTTCCACCTGAGTATTTGTTTATCATGCACTCAATTTGCCAAAGAGAATTTTTGATAAGTTATTTTCCACAGCTAAAGACTTCTTACATACAGGAACCCTGTCGGAGGGAGGATTTGTAATAACTATAAAATCATATAGATGAAGTGCTGCTTTCCGTTTGAAATTGTCAGTTATGAGAAGGGTCTTAGATGCCTTTCAAGGCAGGCATGTGTGCTGTAATGCACTCTGAATAGTCTTTCTTCTCCTGAGCTCTAAAGAGAAATCTGAATAACTCAATCAACCCAAAGAAATAACTCTGCCCCATTTTCAAATTAGCTATCGAGCTATCACCTGTCATCTACAGAGACACACGCACACAAAGATATGCACAAAAACTTCAATAGCTTAAAACACACAGTCCAAACATAGCTCCTAGGCTTTTAAGGCCCTTTGTATGTTACCCCAGTTTTCCTTTCTAATGACAGCACCCCTCTGTTCGCCTCACAGCAATTGCATCTTGCCTGTGACGAATTTGCTTGCTCACTGCTCCTCAACTGTGAGCGATAAATGAGGCAATGCCTAAGTAAAAGGCTTTCAAACCAGTAGCACATTATACAGCTTATGAGTTATTATTATTTTTATTTATTGCTCACTTTTATAATCTAGGTCAAGTCTTATTGCCTCCACCAAGCCTCTTTCTCACCAGCTGAGGCCAGGGCGATCAATCTTTTTTCCTAACATCTCATAGGAGGTATGGAACTTATTTACTTCTTACGTGACTCATGGCCCTAAGCGGACTGCGGGTTCAGCAAGAGAGGAGGCAATGCGTCGTTTATCTCTGAGTTCACCATGTCTGGCACAAGGCATCTCATAAAGCAAACTGCGTACATATTTATTGATAACTCTATGCAGCTCCCAGATGCCAATTAAGGCCTTTTAATAAACAAGTTACTCTACTTCAATATAGCTGTTGTGTGTTGTTGTTGTAGTAACTTTTTTTTTTTTTTAATTTCAGGAAGTTTGTCACAGAGAACCAATACACAAATACCAAGAATAAAATATACCTGCTATTTGTGTGATGTTCTAGGCATAAATGTGATTTTAAGGCTCCCTTTTACCATTGCTTTAACATCTGTTCTTGTGCTTCTTAAAACTCTACTCAATATCACACAGTTTGTAACCTCATGTTTTTCTGCTCAACCCATGCTTTCCATTGACTATGTGTGGATTAAACTCCAGGAAGCAAACTGTCTCAAACAAAAAGACTTTCTTAGCATCATTTTCTTTCAAACACTTTCCATCTCTTCTGAGTGAGCACTGTGTTCCTCCAAAATCAATCCAGGCCATTGCATTCATGCTGTTATGACTTTCTTTTAATGAGAAACTTGGAAACCAGAAAGAATATTTCATATTCAAGAATCCCAGAGACCTCCCCCTCTGTATTGTATCCTCTCTCCTGTGGGCTTTTGAATCCATTTCACACTGTCACCCACTTCCTTTGCCAAACCAATAAATGATCCTTTTAAAATGCAAATATTGATATTTAGAATACTGAAACATCTTTTTAAAATAGGATTATGAGATTTACAGCCAAATGAAAGTCTAACTGTTGGCAACTGCATCAATAACTCCGTTTTTTAAGTTTATTTTAAAATAGGGTTCCAGGGGTAAGAGATAGTTCTATTCTTGCAAAATTTCAGCATAAGACAGTAGGTAGCTTTTTCACTTACCTCTCTAGATAAAATTTAATCTTAGTTTGGACAAGTACAGACCATACCCTTTTAAACAGACTATATTGTTACTGATAGATCTGTAGATTAAAAGCAAAGGTTTCAAACAATTTTTAAAAATGTACCCAGTTATGGGTGGACTATATTTTTTAGTCTAAGTAAATTAAAAATGAATAAATAAATAAAATTTGTTGATTGATTTGTGATCTTTTGTTCAAATGATTTAAAAATTAATATCATTAAGTTTATTACAACTTTTTAAGTACCAAACACCAATGCTTTTTTCATAAAGCTTCAGATGTTATATTTAATCAGCTCTTAATTATGAACTATTTTTCACATTCTTGATTTTTAAAACAACCCTATTGAAAAAAAAAAGAAATCAAGATGTTACTCTTCTCTGATATTGTATAGTTTTAGGATAAGAAATTTTGACATGGCAGAGAAGACTCCAATATACAATTACAAATGTGACAGACAAGTTTCTAGACAGAAAACAGTCTTATTTCCTTTGCTACCAAAGGATTTCTTGTAGTTAATCTTCTTTTCACAATGTTGTCACCAGAAGTAGCACCAGGATCATAAATTTTGCTTGACATTATTATGATGAATGGATTACTAAGACACTGTAAATGATGTAAACATCTCAATAGCATTAAGAAGTCAAACTCAAATGTTTATTGCAGAAGATATGTGGTATGTCTAGACATAACAAAGTAATAAAGATCTGCAGAGAAGAAAAAAATAACCCTACTCAAGTTCTAGTTGCAGAAATTATGCATTAAATTAGAGCAAATAACTATACTTAAAAACTGAATTAAAGAGACAGTAACAAAATCCCAAAGCCATTTAGTTGTCATGCACTTGAAAATGTTATAATAGATATAAAAGGTGAATCAGAGGATAAAAATATTTAGTTATTTAAATAACCCCAATGTATGACAATATTGTTCACATTACCAAAATTTTATCAAATTTTGTGGTCTGGTCTAGAATTTTAATTGAACACTAATGGTAATTTTACTTCTGTTTCTGATAAAGCAGACCTGTCCCAAATCAATCTCTATGAGCCTTATTTTTAACTCTTAGAATTTCAGAAATTGTTGCTTTTGCTTTAAATATTGCAATCTGTTGTGCAAATATACTAGTGGTTTATTCCTATCCAAACCATGGGGCCTCAGTATAAAGTAATATCATTCATCAATTATAGTGTCTAGAGCAAAAATTAAATTTCCTGTTATTCAAACTCAATTGAAATAAATGTAATAAAGTACCATTACAGTAAGATCCCTTTTCCATACACTAACACTGAGAAGATAAAATCTTTGTAGAAGAAAAAAAAAAACAGTAATACAAAATTCCAACCAAATGCTGGCTTACTTTAAATCCTATTTAATAGAGTAAAGGATGAGTCTGATCAAATATCTCAGATGCTACGAAAATGTTGAAATGGTATTGTGTTCCCAGGTTACCTCAGAAGAGGCAGCAGCTTTGTCTTGTTTTGAAATGTAATCAGCATAGATAGAATTGTTATTTTTGAGTTAAGCAGGAATTGCTTGGGAAATACAGTTTTGGTCAAATGCAATCTCAGACAGTTGTAAGGGGCAAATCAATCTTTTGGGACTTTGGGTATGCACAGGTGTCGACTGCATGGTGGTTAAGAGCCAGCCTTCTGGATTTAAATCCTGACTCTGACATTTATTAGTTCTGTTTCTGTGCATAACTGGTTTTGCCTCTTTGAGCCTCCTTTTTCTTGGTTGAAAACTTTGAGTGATACCAAGATCCCTGTGAGGTTTAAATATGTTGCTATACTAGTACATAAAGCTGTTAGAGGTGTCTGGCACAGACACATTCATTTCCACAAGTGTTCACTCTTACGAGAATGACTTTTTGCCATTATATCTGTAAGGCTTTTCATTATGTTTTGAGAGCAGTAGAGGGTTTCACATCTGAACCTACAGAACACACACACACACACACACACACACACACACACACAGAGACATAAATGATTTTTTAAAAATATATATCTTATTAATATTTTACAGAGAGGAAGGGAGAGAGCTAGAAATGTTGATGAGAGAGAAACATCGACCAGCTGCCTTTTGCACACCCCCTTCCGGGGATGTGCCCAAAACCAATGTACAAGCCCTTGACTGGAATCGAACCTGGGACCTTTCAGTGCGCAGATCGAAGCTCTACCACTGAGCCAAACTGGTTTTGGCCAAATGATTTGTTTAATCAATTACCAATCATTGTTACATTTTTCCCTTCTGAAAAGACCTTTTAATTCTACTCTCAGCAATTTTTCAAATATACACTATAGTATTACCCTGTTTACCTGAAAATAAGACAGTGCCTTATATTAATTTTTGCTCCCAAAGATGAGCTAGGTCTTATTTTCAGGGGATGTATTATGTTTCCATGAAGTAGGTCTTATTTTCTGAGGATGTCTTATTTTCGGGGAAACACAGTATTAACTATAGTCATCATGTGTGTACATTGCATCTATAGGACTTATTTATAACTGAAAATTTGTGTCTTTGACCTCTTCACCCATGATTTGAATGCCTATTTTCTTTACTCTTTCAAGAGTGGTATATAACTAGGGACATTTTAGATGCATAGGAGAGCAGTTAAATCATAACATATGATGGAAGCTGTTGTAGTCTACACAATACTTCACCCCAAAAGATACCTATGTTTTTTGTTAATGAGCTGTGGTGTGTCTGCCCAAAGTCCATATGCTAAAGTCATAATCCTTAGTACTTCAGAATGTGACTGTAATTGGAGTTAGAGTCTTTAAAGAGATAAGTTAAAATGAGGTTATTTAGGTGCAACTTAATCTGGTATGACTAGTATTCTTTCAGAAGAGAAGAGGACACAGACATGCTCAGGGAGAAGACTGCCATTTATAAGCCAAGCAGAGAGAGACTGCATAAGAAATGAGCCCTGCTGACACCTTGACCTTGGACTTCTATGTTCCTACTGTGAGAACATAAGGTCTGGGGCCCTAGAAACATGCTGTGCAGATTTCACTTCATCACAATTAATTATTCGTTCTAGTCTTGACAGATATTTGAGTTCCTTCAAGTACTGCTGCTATCAGCAACTTTATAAATGTTCTTACATGAATATGCATGGACTAGAGGCCTGGTGCAGGGATTTGTGCACTGGTGTGGTCTCTCAGCCTGGATTGTGGGGATCTGGGTGAAACTTGCTCTCTGATATCCTCCAAGAGGTATTGCAAGAGGGCATTTCTTGGTGACCCACTCTGGAATCGGGCTACCTCCTCTCCGGTTCCCGGTGTGTCAACCTAGAACCGCAGCTGCCAAGACACTACAGCTCAGCAGCTCCTGAGTTGAGTATCTTCCCCCTGGTGGTCAGTGCTCATCATAGCTTCTGGGCAGATGGCTGGAAGGTCGTTTAGGCTTTTACATACATGGATATTTTTTGTTTACTATTTACTTAGAAATTGAATGATGGGAGCATGGGATATGTCTTTTCAGTTTGGGCAATTGATACAAGTTCCAAAGTATTAATTTATACTGCTACCAACAGTGCTTGTGATTTTCTTCTTTCTGTAAGTTTAGCCTTTCTGATGGTTGATACTAATCACCTATTTCTATAGCCCCCACCCCTATTACCACATGCTCTTTGTAGTCACCCCCTCACCTTTGGACACAGGTCACCACCCTATTCTGTGACTCCAGATTCATCTTTACTAAAGATTTATATTTAAAAAAAATATTAAGTGTGTAATCTCTCATTTAGGACATTTCTGATGTCCATCCTGCTTATGTGTATCACTAGTTCATTCATTTTTTATTGCTGAGCCATATTCCATTGCAAATATATACTACAATGTGTTTATGTCTTTAATTGTTGATAAACATTTGGATTGTTTATAGTTCGAACTATTATGAATAAAGTTTCTATGACTCTTCTCATAAATATTTATGTTACCTATTTTACTTTTTATAGTTAAATTAATAGAAATTAAATATTTGGGTTATAGGATAGATAATTATGCAGCCTTATAACACAATGCTAAATTCTTTTTCAAAATAGCTTTATAAATAGAGACAATGTTGAGAAATAGGTTTTCCCTATTACTACTAGGCTATGACACTTCCTTGGTTTTTACTGAATAACCCAGGTGATCCCTGAAGTCTATGTATTTGGTATTAGAGGCCCGATGCACAAAATTTGTGCAAGAGTAGGCCTTCCTTCCCCTGGCTGCTGATACCAGCTTTCCTCTGGCACCCTGGAACTGGGCTTGCTTCCTTCTGGCCTCCTGCAGGCACCTGGGATCCAGGCTGGCTCCCCTCCAGCCCCGGCTTCATATGGAAGGACATCCGGATGTCTGGTCTAATTAGCATATTACACTTTTATGATTATAGATTGTTGAAAGTATTACATACGTCCCCTTTAACTCCCCCTTAGCCCCTTCTAGCCCATCCCTACCCCAGGTTTTCTGTGTCTATAGGTTATGCATCTCTGCATACAAGGTTTTTGGTTGATATCTTTCAACCCACCAACAATATCCCTCTTACCCTCTGAAATTAGCATCTCTTCCAAGCTTTTGTTAGGTGTTGGGATAGTTCATCTTTCTGCCCAGCCTTGTGCATCTTCATCTTAAATATGAAAAATTTAGTATTCAATTCAGTCAAGGGCACATTATGAAGACTTCTAGAATTTGTTGTTGTTGTTTGTTTGTTTGTTTGTTTTTTGCATAGTTTCTTCCTTTCTGGTATTCTGCCCATAAATCTCAGATGCCTCATGCTTTCTTATGTTTCTTTATACTGTCTCATTTGGGTACTCCATGTCCATGTGGTCTGAAAATTGTCTCCCAGTGAAAAACTGAGGAAATATTAGGGTTTTTCAAATATTCTCCTTAATATTCTCTGTCATTTTCAGGGATGACATACTTGTGCTGTACCTGGCCAAGTGGTTGAAATAGTTGTTTTATGTATTTCCTCAGATTTCTAATTAGTGGTAGTTAGAAGCTGTCTCAATTATTTCATTGTGGCTGGAATTTGAAGTACTTCATTTTTATTTGAATTTCCATTTTCATGATGATTAATTATGTTGAGAACCTCTTTTTTATTGTGTCCATTGGCTATTTAGCTATTTGTGTATCATACTTTGTGAAGTACTTATTAAATTGTTTCCCATTTATCTATCAGTTATTCTATCTTTTAAATATTTATTCCTAGGATTTCTTTTTATATCTGAAATGAAAGTTCTCTGTTGTAAAATTATATTCTCCCAATGTGTGACTCATTCTCAATTTTCTTTAATATTGTCTTTTGATGAGAAGAATTTCTTAGTTTTATTAAGATTCCATTGATTAACATTTTTTTTTTTGTATTTTTTCTTCTCTGTTGGCATTTTAGGTTCTTTGCAATGAGTCTTTAACAACTTGGGGTCCTAAAAATGTTTTCTTATATTTTAGTCTAAAAGCTTTATAGTTTTACCTAGCACATTTATGTTTATAATCCACCTGAAATAGACTTTCATGTAATATGTCCAGTTGGCATAGTAATTCAATTTTCCCAGCATCATTTTACAAAAAGCCCATTCATTTTTCATTTTGTTTCAGTGTATCATATATACACTGTGTTGCAGTGTTTGTAGAGTCTATTCAATTAAATTGTTAACTCCTATATTCTTGCTGCCTTAATTAACATCACTTACAATAAAGATTATGTCTGTGTGTAATTCCTCATGGTTTATTCTCCCACATATTCAAGATTATTTTTGGATATTGGGCCCTTACAAATTTATATATAACGTTTAAAATTGGCTAATTTTCACATGCAAAAAATATTGACTGTTTGGTGTGTTTTTTAAATGTGAGTATATTGATACTGTAGATCAATGAATGAATATTTAACTTAGCAATATTGAATATTTCATTACCTGAAAATTCTATTTTTCTCCAATTATTTAGATATTTATATTTATGGTAGTAATTTGGATTAGTGGTATAGAGGTTTAACAATCATAATAAGAGTCATTAGTAGGTATTTGATTTTTTTAATGATGTTGTTGTACAGTGTATATAGTTCTTTTTAAAAATATATTTTTATTTATTTCAGAGAACAAGGTAGAGGGAGAGAGAAACATCAATCATGAAAGAAATCATTGATCAGCTGCCTCCTGCATGCCCCAACTAGGAATCCAGCCCGCAACCAAGGCATGTGTCCTTGACTAGAATCAAACCCTGTTTTCCTTCAGTCTGTAGGCTGATATTCTATCCACTGAGCCAACTGGCTTGGGAAAATCTCATACTTTCTTTAGATTTTTCTATGTACACAACATATTGCAAATTGTGACAGATTTATTTCTAATTTTCCAGTGGTTAAACTTTTTCTTTCTTTCTCTTACTGATGTCAATAACTCACCATTAAGTCAGATGTTAAAGGTTTATGTAGGTGCTCATTACTAGATTAAGAAAGTTATTTTCTAATTATAGTATGCTAAGAGGTTCTTTAAAAATCTTTCATGTTGAAATTTATCAAATGTTTTTATTGCATTTATTAATATTGTCATCTATAATAATAAAAGTGTAATATGCTAATTAGACCAGATATCCTTTGGGACAAAGCTGGGGCTATGAAGATAGGTGCCTCCTGGTGGACAGGGGGAAGCCCGGGTCCCAGGTGCCAGAGAGAAGCTGGTGCCAGCAGGGGGGTAAGGAAAGCCTACTCTTTCATGAATTTCATACATCATGTTTCTATAAACATGGTAAAAATAAACTGGTTTATTTAATTTGATTTTATAAATTAAGGTCCAATTTACATGTAATAAGTTACTTCCTTTTTATACATACTTCAGCAGTTTATGACAAATCAACTAATTACATAAACAACATCACAATCAAGATATAGTACATTTATACAATATAAACAATTTTTCTTTGCCTCATCAGAATCAATCTATCCATACATCCTATGGCAAACATTGATCTTTTGATATCTGAACAATTTTGACTTCACAGATGCCATATAAAGGACTATACAGTGCATAGTCTCTCGAGTCTGCCTTCACCAGATAGATACATGATTTGCAAATATTTTCTCACAGTTTGTGGGTTGTTTTAGTTTTTTTAATGATATTTTTTAAAGAGCAGAAGTTCTTTATTTTGATGAATTATAATTTATTATTTTTTGGTGTGTGTGTACCATATTTTGGTCTCATATCTAAGAAATATGTATACACACAGATATATGTAGACATGATTTAATATAATTTTAAAATATTTAAACCTATTCCCATTCTAGAATTCAAATTGATTATTTTGAAGATTACCATTATTGAATTAAAGTCCTCATTGTTGATTTTTGTGTTCATTTTTTTTTCATCTTAATCATAGTTTTACTGTCACTAGACACTACATATTATCCACCAGTTTTCCCTCAGTGAATTTTTTTTCACCATAAGATCAGAAATTTTAAACTTCTTTAACACTTTCTCTGATTATCATATTCTAAAGAGGGTTTTAAACCTAGTGGACACTCATTGAACAGCTTTTAAGTCAATGAATAACAAATATATTTCCATAAAAATAGACAAGTTCATTAAAATATATCATCTTATTTTTAATGTGTTAATTTAATTCTAGTTAATATTTTATGTCACTGTTTTGTCCTAACATTTTTTGGTAATTACATTAGTTGGTAATTAGTTTCTTTACAATTTTGATTTTTTTTGTTAGTAATAAGGTATTCTGTCATTATCTTATCTCACTTTATTACTGGTACTTTAAAAAAGAGAATGCAAATGAAGGTGAACACTTGTTTAAACATAGATGTGCTTTAAGAGATTTTCTGAAATTACACAGACAGATAGATGATAAAAGCTTGAATAAATATAGGTGAGAAGGTAAAATCAGAATACCAGTGAATATGCTCTCTTGGATAATGTATTAAAATGTACAAATAGTTTAGATGCATATAATTCATATTAAACTATGTTGATAGATTTTTCTTAAATAAGTGACTGCAGCAGAAAACAGAAGAGAAAAATTTCCTCCTGAAATGCTTTTATTTGGGAAGTATCAGTCAAATTGATTACCCTGGAGGTGTCTAAAATCAAGGCTAGAGATTGCCTAGAAACATTAATCATTAACAGAATGAAAATATATTTTTATGAAATATTTATTACTAGGCTCTGACACAAATTCAAAGAGCTTGAATACTGAGAATCTCGCATAAACAAGCACTTTTGAATTGGTATATTACCTTTTATTTGACTGAGAATATAACTAAAGAATTAGTAATTATCATGAAACAGCAAATTTCCACTATCAGACAGAGAATGCCTTAGTAGGCACTGGAATCCTATGTAATAATCCTATGTAATAAAGAGGTAATATGCAAATTGACCATCACTCCAACACACAAGACTGTTAATCCCATTTGGTCAAAGATGGGTGCCCCCCATGTGGACACAAGATGGCTGCCACAAGATGACCAATAGGGAAGGGCAGTTGGGGGTGACCAGGCCTGCATGGGAGGACAGTTGTGGGGTACCAGGCCTGCAGGGGAGGGCAGTTGAGGGACAACTAGGATGGCAGAGGGCAGTTAGGGGGACTGCGCCAGCAGGGGAGGGCAGTTGGGGTGACCAGACCTGCAGGGGAAGGCAGTTAGGGGCCAGCAGGGGGTCAGTTAGACATTGATCAGGCTGGCAGGGAAGTGGTTAGGGGGTGATCAAGCTGGCTAGCAGAAGCACTTAGGAGAAATCAGGCAGTCAGGCAAGTGTTGGGAGCCAGCAGTCCTGGATTATGAGAGGATGCAGGCTGGGCTGAGGGACACCCCCTCTCATGCATAAATTTAGTGTACTGAGCCTCTAGTCATATAATAATGAGCCCTCATTTCACATATTCTAAGATGCTGAAGGTATGTGCCTCTATGTGTGTGACTGATATCTATTTTTCTTACATACATGTTTGTATAATGCTTGGGATAAATCTCCTACCATTGCTTTTATTTCCCTTTGATGTCGTTATTCTCACCTTAGACTCACTGTCAACATCACTGACTATTACTAAATTTAAAATAAATAAAAGTAAAGGACATTTTCCTAGATTTAGCAATTAAAAAGAAAAAAAAATTATCCAAGAATGAGTTTTCAAAAACGAGACTGTAACTTTTGTGTTACATTTTACAGCATGAGATAAGTGCTTTTATCTCTCAATCTGAAATATTCAGATGACCCTGGGTTGCTCAATGTAGATTATAGCCCTTATGTTACCACCAGTGACCCTGTGCATGGATTTCTACCCATTGAAAGGAAACTAATTAGAAGGTGGCCAGCAGGGAGATGCTGTGCAAGAGGGGCTGGACTCACTCTGGAGCCAACCTCCTGTGGTCCCTCTCCAGTCAACCACACCTAGGGTGTCTCTAAGGTCTTCTGCTGAGTGAGCAGGGTCCCTCTAGCAGGTGGGATTCGTTGGCCTGGCCTGCTGGTATCAGGCCAAAACCAGCTGTCTGGCATCCCCTGAAGGGTCCCCAAGTGTAAGAGGACACTCTGCAAAGTTGCTATCTTACAGAGTGTGGATGCAAACACAAGTGTGCAATATACTGATCTGGGCCTATAGTTCCCCAGCAACAATATAACCCATAGCTGAAGGTGGAATTCTGTGACCTTGTGAGGAATAGAGCTCCCTTCTCTCTAGTTTCAGGGTGCATCACCTGAGAACCATGGTTGCCAAGTCATCCCAGCTCAGCAGCTCCTGTGCATAGCGCCTGCCCCCTGGTGGTCAGTGCGCGTCATAATGACTGGTGGGACAGTAGGAGGGACACTTAGCATATTAACATATATATATTCCCTCTGGCAGCACAACTCCATCTTTAAAAAATATATTTTATTGATTTTTTACAGAGAGGAAGGGAGAGGGATAGAGAGTTAGAAACATCAATGAGAGAGAAACCTTGATCAGCTGCCTCCTGCACACCCCCTACAGGGGATGTGCCCGCAACCAAGGTACATGCCCTTGATTGCAGTCGAACCGGGGACCCTTCAGTTCACAGGTTGATGCTCTATCCTCTGAGCCTAACCAGTTAGGGCACAATTCCATTTTTTACTTTCCTGAAACACCAGTCTGAAAGAGTCCACGGCTATTGTTGAAGAACATTTCAAAAGGAAAGCTGACACTACCGAATAAACACATTTAATAAAGTGAGACTACTAGTCACTGAGGTGCTAATGAACTGCAAGATTATTTGCAGCCAACAAAATTTCTCCCCTGCCCACGCCTGCCAACACCCCGGACTCCACTTAGAGAGATAAGATGTAGACTTGTCGTGTTCAACACTCCAACAGCCTAGACAGAGTTTTCTCCCTCTGTCGCCCTGCACTGTCAAGTTGGCAGCTGAAGCCTGCCTCAAAATGAGTATGAGGAGAGACATATGCAAATTTGATTAATTTTTGGTTTCACTTTTATAAGGAGAGTCCTTCTTTACAGTCTTTGACATACCTAATATACAGTTATATTGCTGACATTTTTCTTTCATTTTGCCAAATTTCTTGGCTAACAGAATTCTGTTTTAAATATACAGCATTTATTGATTTACTGAAAAATTGTCTAGGCTTACTATATATTGGTCAAAATGGCACAAGGAAATCAAACACACAAAATCCAGCAATGCTTTGAATATTGCCAAAGAGATTGCACAGACTGCCTTCTACCTTAACACTACACACACATACACTTGTGCACATGCGCATGCCTCCCCGCCCAAAACTGGCTAAAGGAACACTGTTCTCTGTCTCTCTATCTCTGTGCTCATTAAACAGATAATTTGTCTGTTTGGTTCATGCCTCCTCTGACAACTGCCTGTCTCAGAGCATGGTGGGAGGCCAGTAAATGCATCCTTAAAATCACTAAATTGTACATGCATGCATGCACAGGGGAAATAAAGAATGAGAAAAGAAAGAAAAATTCAGGAGATCGACCAAAGTAGGAAGTGAGGGAAGTAGTAAGATAGAGCGGCAGAAGGAAGAAACACACAGGACTCAGGGATCTTAATTGGTCTGCTCATCAAAGATACAGGCATGGCCTAATGTTCAACTTAACATACTAAGTGGCAGCTATGCACATATAGTTATCACATTAAGTGACATTCATGCATATAGCTGAGAAAACATACCTTGTAGCCTGTTAATTTTGGTTGTCTAAAGAATTGTTTTCTAATCAATTTGGCTGCAGCAGGTGGTATCGATCAGAAACAGACAGATTGGCGGCCCGGGAGCCCAGAGCAGTTGCTCACTTACTGTGCATAATTAGGGCCTGTTTAAAAGAGGAAGAAGTTATGGGAGGGTTCGGTCCATTAAAACAAAGTCACAAAAACTTTCTGCATGACAATGAAGTTGCTAATTCAATGTCATGATCCAGTCTGTACCAAATCCCTATTATTGTAATGTTCATGTGGCAAATATACTGGAACGAATACAAACATTATAAGCTTGATGTTTATGTTTTTATTATAAACATGATGCATGTTCTCTGCTTCCTTTTACCCTCACTATTCCCCTGGAGCTCTGTTGGAGGAGTGTCACCATAAGGTTGCTTAAAAATCATAACTTCAACACGTTCTGGTTAAGGAGAGAAAACAAGCTCAACATATTCTCCGCGTGGGATCAGAGAGGCTGTGCAAGATTTCAGCAGTTCAGTTATTTCCATTCTGACGGGGGGAATTCAATGTCAACAGCATATTATTTTGGGTACGATCTGCTTGCCTCCCACCCTTTGTTCTGCTAGCTTCCTGTCTTTAAGTTTTCTGTATCTGCTTTTATTTCATCTCTACCTGGTTGTGAATTCCAGCTTCTTGTCCAAAGAAAAAAACTTTTCTTTGTGAATTTTCCTTCATCGTATCCAGAAGGGAGTGCCAAGGAAAGCCCTTCTGGAGTTGGGACTGAAGGAAAGGTTAAATGTGCAACAAAGGGGAGCTACCATCGGTACCTCTCCTTTTAACAGCCTAAGAAATAATAACCTTGTCTTTTTTCACTGCTTTTTTCTTGTACTATATGCATGCATACAACTCCTTTGATGGTGTCTGGCCAGTGTGGATCCGTGGCTGAGCACAGACCTATGAACCAGGAGGTCACAGCTCAATTTCTAGTTCGGGCACATGCCCTGGTTTTGGCCTTGATCCCCAGTAGGGGTCATGCAGGAGGCAGCTGATCAATAATTCTCTCTCATCATTGAATTTTCTATCTTTTTCTCCCTCTCTATTCCTCTCTGAAATCAAATTAAAAATTACTTTAGAATAAGGTGTGATATAAAAAGTAAGGTCTGACAGTTTTGGAATTTAAATCCCTTTATATTAGTATTTAATTCTGCCAATTGTCTCCATTTAACCGCAGCACTAGTTAAATTCAGCGGAACTATATCTCTCTCCAAATATTATCTCTCACAGTTTACAAACTGAAGTCATCTAGAAATTAAAGTATTTTTTCAGTGCTTGTTCTTGGGGAGTCAGAGGCGTCAAATTTACCACTTGCAATTGTATTCTTTAAGTCTAGTTCCAAAATCAGACAAATATTAAGGCTTCTCAGTGACTTTCATTTCCTTCATGATTTCAAAATAACAGGATTTATGTCTTTGTGATTCTCCAGTTTGCTGTAGAAACTGCTTTAATGATTTCTCAAATGAAGTATCCTGTTTCACTTTAGCTATAACATTTTTGGAAAGAAAACACGAGAACTGAAGAATGCTTCAGCATAATTTGAAATAAAAGGGAAAAAAACACACACACAGCTTTTAGTGCGAAGATGTCAGATAATAGTGTTTCTTTGTTCTTTCTGGGAACTGCAAGTGATACGTATCAGAGACAGAATGAAATATATGATAAACAAGAACACAATCTGAAACAGGAAAGTAATCTTTGGTGGTGCTGATAGTGGCAATAAAATCCCACCTATACTTACATGTAAAATGA
This sequence comes from Vespertilio murinus, assembly GCA_963924515.1. Taxonomy (NCBI): domain Eukaryota; kingdom Metazoa; phylum Chordata; class Mammalia; order Chiroptera; family Vespertilionidae; genus Vespertilio; species Vespertilio murinus. Next base: position 203,443,459 of record OZ004704.1, read on the forward strand.
GAACTTACTAAAATATATAGAATATTAAAAATCACTCAGAGTTTTTGCTTTATTCAGATGTAATGAAACTTTTTCACACAGAACCAGAGATTATCTCATAAAAATACTTCATCCCCTTTGATTTACCTGGACAAAAATATGATCATTCTTTCCTGGTTATCCATCTAGTAAGAGCTTTTCCTAATCTCTAATTTCTATAAGGGTCAAACCAGTACTTCGGGCAATATTTATGATGTCAACTTTCTTAACAGAGCTTTTACATGCCCTCCCCCCCACCCCCCGTCTGCTTCCAGCCCATAAAAACTTTATTGTTAAGAAGTGACAAAATGTCTTCATGCCCTTTGAGGGACTTCTGAGTGTTCAGATAATTCAGAGACCACAGAACACTTTTTAAAAATTTTTCTTTCACTTCAGTGAAGCTGAGAGTTTAACATAAATCCGACAGTTTCCTAATTTAGCAAGATGTCACAAGGATTTGTTTCAGATAGCAGGCATAACTAAGAAGTAGAGCGTCCTGTTTCCTATAAGTGTTGCAAGTGTTCTGCTCCTGTGATGACAATGTTAGCATGGAAGTCAGCTGAACAGACATCCCCCTTCTGAGTCCACTCTACCAGTTATGAGACCTTCGTTATTATATACAGTCTATGATCCTGTGCTTTCCCTGTCCATGACATGGAATTATGTCATCACTGTACAGAATTATAGTGAGAATTAAATTACTGACCAACATAGAAATCCTGGCATCATAATATGCATCATATTAGCTCTCTTAATCCCCCCAGTTTAATCCAATTTCACATGTTTAGATTTCTGACAGATACAGGGAACATGTAACTTGGAGGGCAGTGTGCAATAAGCACACAAAAAGAAAAAAAAGAGGCATAGATTGGAATCACACAGACTCAGGCAATGAGGGCTTTACCACTGGCTTTGAGAGTTTGGCAGTGTTTTTGAATCTTGGTTTCTTCAAGTATAAAATAGAGATAATGACTACCTAACAGGGTGGTTCCAAGAATCGAAGGAGATGAGATACAAGAATATTTCTAGTACGATGCATATTGTAGTGGCTTAGAAACAGTATAAGCCTATTTTGTAATAGGAATGTTAACATTTCTGGATATATACTCTAAATATGCCATATGGTTTTTCTAGCACACTTCAAAGGACATCAAACTGCCCTCTCTGGACTGGCCCTGACTACCCCTTAGACCTCGCCTCCCAGGACCATGCATACTGTGCTGCAACCATCAGGGCCTCTTTGCTGGTCTTCTATCAAATCAAGCTCCTTACCAACGTAGGGGGCCTCCCGCTCTTTTCATTTTCTCATTTCACGTATGACTCTTCCAAATACCTATTCCACCCCACTTAAAATAGTACCTCACTTTCAAACCCACTTTGTAATACTTTACTATTGTGTGTATATATATATATATATATACACACACTTTTTGTTTATATATATATTGTTATATATATGTATTGTTTTTATACATATATATATATATATATATATATATATATATATATAAACTTTTGCATGTATCTGTTTTTATTTATTATCTTCCCCCCTTAGATAAGAGTGAGGTCCTTACACTTTTATTTCTCTGCATCTATAGTATATAAGAGTGCTTGATGAAATAATTAGTTGATACACATGTGTAGAATGAAGGAATCTGTGAATAATACTTAATTCAAAGTACATCTAGCATTCTCTTCTGTCCAGTCATTTGGCAGTATTTTGTTTCTGAACACACATGTGAAAGAAACACTATATTCAATAAATAACATTTATGGTAATGTATCTTATAAGGCAGATATCTGTAATGTTTACATCATAGTTACAGAGTCCCAGCAATGTTACTTGTGTATGAACACTAATGCTAATGTTGGTCTGGGAAGAAATAATTAGTCTGATAAATTAATTTTGGCAACATAAGTGAATTTTCCCCCACCATGCTCTACTAATCTAGGTAAAGTTTTTGAATCATGCTCTTGTCTCCTCATGGTATCTGTGAATTTCCACCAGCTAGGAAAATAATAATAGTTGTATTTTTTTAGCAGAGTGCCAACTTTCCTATTTAGTTTCTTCTAGTACAATCAGATAAATAGGTGGCATTGGAATTTATTTCATATAAATGTCTTCTGTTATAACCAAATATCTGGGCTTTCTTTCACCATTTAGTCATCCACAAAAGCAGTTTATTGCCTTCTCTGCTCCTCTGCCATAAATGCTAAACTTTAATTAGTTTGGAAGTTCCTTATGTTTGAAGCCAGGATTTCGGCACAAATATTCTTTTACATATTTTAGTAGTGAGTGAGTACTATCCTACTTAATTTGGGAAATTGGTAGGATCAAGAAAAAGCAAAAATTCTGGAGCAAGGATGCCAAAAATACAGTGAAGTGTAATTGAAAGCTCACAAAAAAACAACAGCAGCAGCATTTTGGCAGGTTATTAATATATACAGTAAAGAGGATTAGACATATGGTGGCTTCCAGGAAAAAAATGTAGATGTACATTACATCTATATAAGAACATATTATGAATGCCTACGTGAAGGAATGCTTGTAGAAATCACTATACTTTTATTGAGCATCTATCACATGTGTTGTTCTACGTAATTTGCATATGTTTCTATTGAATCCCTCCCTATACCATTTTAGCATATTATTATCATTTCCCTTTTATTCAAAAAGGAAGCAGGCTCAAGTAAGAAAAAACAAGTATTAGGTTATAGATCCTAGATCTGAACTCACCACATATCTGTTTATAATGTATAAATTTGCTGTAGAGGAACTTAAAATGTGAAAAGGGGCTAACCAGTTTTGCTCAATGGTTGAGCATTGACCTATGACCCAGGAGGCCATGTTTCAATTCCGGGTCAGGGCACATGCTTGGGTTATACTGGTAGACTCAATCCCCAATAGGGGGTGTCCAGGAAGCAGCCAATCAATCAGTTTCTCTAATTATTGATGTTTCTATCTCTTTCTCTTCTCTTCCTCTCTGAAATTAATAAAATATATATTTTAATAAAAAGAATGTTCCCTAGCTGGCTTTGCTCAGTGGATAGAGCTTTGGCCCACAGACTAAAGGGTCACAGGTTCAGTTCCAGTCCAGGTCATGTAACTTGATTGCAGGCTGATCCCCAGCCCTGGTCAGAGTGCAACCAATCTATGTATCTTTCTCACATAGATGTTCCTCTCTCTCTTTGTCTCTCCCCCTCCCTTCCACTCTCTCTAAAAGTCAATGGAAAAATATCCCCAGGCAAGGATTAACAACAAAAACATAATTATAAAAAAATGTTAAAGGGGAAACATAATAAAAACATTAATATTTGTAAAAGAGGCAATGAGAGAATGTGGGGAGATTTCACAGAGGAAGTGAGACTTGTGTAAAGACTAGAATCATATGTTATTATTAAATTTGCTTAATGATGCAAAGTAATATTTACTGAATACTTACTCCGTATCCATTTATTAATGTGATTCCTATAGCAACAACTCTATAAAATGGGTACCATTACTAATATATTTCCCATTTTACATATGATGAAATTAGGCACAGTAGCAGTTTATGCCACTCCTGACAAATTACCTAATCTCAATAGATATAGACCTTCAGATTAATCTTCAGTTTATATAACTTATTTCTAATTGGCCATTACTGCCTTGAAATTGAAATTAAGAATATTTTAAGTTCTGGATAAATCATCCAGAAGTGTCTATTAAATTCAATCCATAGGGCTGAGAATTTCCAAAACATTTTCAGGAGAATTTCTGCTTCAAATAAGTGGTTAAAACATTAGCTTATTCCACATATAGGTACTAAGTAAATTGTGTATAGCAGGTTCTCTGATAGGAGAAACTTTGCTGTGCTTAAATGTAATTCTTTTTTCATAGTACTTACTAATTGATAGATCACAGGCTTTTTCTTTTTAAAATTTTCTCTTTTTCTTTTCTCTGACATGATATAATAAAGAGTCATCTTGTATTTAAAATTCATTCAACTTGGAAAAAGCTATGATGACTCTTTTACATAATTTTAATAATGTGACTTCCATTAGGAAGAATAAAATTCTGTTGTCACTGACATTTTTTATGGAGACATTTACACAGTAAAATAGTATCTTGGTTTGCCTCCTGCTCATGGTATAATTCTCACGTTTGGAAGATTGGTGTTTACAATTGAACATAGGGATTATGCAGACAAAATATGAATTCATGGCCTGGGCATAAGATAGAAAAGTCTGCATAATTCATATAATTATAGTATAATTATACAACTAGGAACCAAAGTTTTTAGCAAATTTATATGTTAACAAATTCATAATCTCTTGTTTGATTTTGATGCTAGATCAATGATTTGCAAATAGTAAGTACATTATGGGTTTTCCAAAGACTTCAAACTTATTATTAAGATCATAGAACCAAATTATATGAACCTCAAACTTGCTTATGAGTAAATAAATAAAAATAAAACACAATAATCAGAGCAGTGCTTTCCAATAGAAATATAATATATTCCACATAAGTAACTTCAAACTTTCTAGTAGCTATATTAAAAGACAAAACAAGAAGATTCAATTAACTTTAATAATATAGTTTAACACAAATTACCCAATAGATTTTTAACATATAATCAATATAAAATTGTTGAGATCACTTACATAATTTCATGCTGTCTTTGAAATTTGATATATCTATTTCAATTAAAGCACATCACAATTCAGATTCTAAATTTTTGTTAGAAATACTACATATGTACGTAGATTTCTTAAAATTATAATTTGAAATTTAGGTTCACCTATTCAAGTTGTTCTAAAATCTTCTAGAATTCCAGGAATATAAATATATTCTAAAAATAATCATACTTTAATGTTTGTATCCTCCTTGACATAACTGGTTCATCTCCTTCAGAAGAATTGATTCACTTTGGAATTAATAGCATATCCGTATTTGCCGGCGTATAAGACGATCTTTTGGCCCTGAAAAATACGTATTTGCCGGCGTATAAAACGACTGGGCGTATAAGACGACCCCCTAACATTTCCACTCAAAATACAGAGTTTGTTATATACTCGCCGTATAAGACTACCCCCCACTTGGAGGCATATTTTTCAGGGCCAAAAAATCGTCTTATACGCCGGCAAATACGGTAGTTTTGTGTTGTTTAATTAAAAAAATATATTTTATTGACTTTTTACAGAGAGGAAGAGAGAGGGATAGAGAGTTAGAAACATCAATGAGAGAGAAACATCCATCAGCCACCTCCTGCACACCCCACATTGGGGATGTGCCCACAACCCTGGTACATGCCCTTGACCAAAAATCGAACCTGGTACATTTCAGTCAGCAGACTGACGCTTTATCCACTGATCCAAACCAGTTTTGGCAACAGCATATTAGTTTTAAAGTCTATCTTTTAAAGATAAATAACTCTTGTGCCAACTCAATATTAACTTTGACTTCAAAAGAGGATGCACATATTAAAAAGAAACTAAAAAATGATAAATATCACTAAAATGCTTCTCAGAGCTTTGCCAGCAATTTACATAACAATGTTAATTAAAATTAAAAAGAAACTTCTGGATATTGATCTTATTAGAAAAAAATGTATGTATCTTTACTATTGGTTTGTACCTTGAAAAGTTTCAATATCAACATAAATTCACTTACCTGTTTAGCTAGTTCATATGATTTTTTTTCTTGAAGCTTTAAATTTAGCTCACTTTTATGTCACCTAAAATTGCTGAGAAAATACAGCTCACACTGCCATTATTTTTGCCATTATTATAAAATATTGGGAAAACATTTCTTTTGTTTCAAGAAAGATTTGAATTGCAGTTAACAACAGTACAGTAAATCTTTGTAAAACACTTCCAAGACTCACTGAACAAGCATTATTATAGAGAACAATTCTTAATTCATTTTATTTTATTTCTATCAATAGTTCCACAGTAGTCATAGCATTTCTCTTATGGACCGAACAGTGTAACAACTATACTCAAGACCGCTTTTTTAGAATTTGTTTCAGAAAACTGAGAAAAATATTTTCAATATGCATTATTCAGTGAAATAAAGAAGTCAGATGGATTTCAATTCGTTGTGTTAGAAACCTTTTTGTATCCACCTGAAATTCCCCTTTAAAATATATATCTATGATTTATAAAAGAATATCTATGATTTATAAATTATAACAAACATTAATAGAATCTTTAGGTTGTTTTACATATAAGACTAGTACCTTGAAAAAAAAAAAACAACTGTGGATCATGACCCTGCAGTGGGCACATGGGCAGGTCTCAGTCCATCCTCAGAGGCCCCTTCCGGCCCCTTTTGCCCAGCCCCTGGGTCCTCTGTCTGCCAGCAGATCTGCTCTATCCCCACCACTCCCACATGCTAACGCACTGGCCCAGCTCGCACCCACATTTGGGGCTAGTGCCAGCAGCAGGTTTGAGTGAGGCCAGTGCCGTCAGTGGATGTGAGTGGTGGCTGCTGCCCCGATTGCCCCTCAGGACCAGGGGGAAGTGGAGAAGCCCTCAGGAGCAATCGGGGCCAGCAGCCTCAGATCGCACCTTCTGACAGTGTGCAATCAGCACCAGTGCCAGGCGCCAGCAGCAGATGTGAGTGCCAGGCAGGACCATGGCATGCAGGAGGAGAGAATGTTCAGTAACCACCAAAGGCTCACCCCCATGATAGTGACCAGTGCCCCACCTTGGCCTGGCAACCCTGCTCACCACCATCCTGCTGCCGATGCCTGCCATATTCCATGTGTGCCCCCTGGTGGTCAACACACATCATAGCCACGAGTTGTTCAGTTGTTTGGTTGCCCCGCTGTTTGGTCTGTTTGCATATTATCCTTTTATTATATAGGATTGTATCATCTGTGAACAGAGATAATTTTATTTCCTTAGTTCTATTTTGAATGGCTTTGTATTTATAGCTCATTACTGGCCAGAAGTGTAAGTGTTATGTTGAGTGGAAATGGTTCAAGTGGGCATCCTTGTCTTGCTGCTGCTCTTAGAGAAAAAGTGTCAGTCTTCCACCATTTAGAATGATGCTTATGGTGGATATTCCATGTGTCTTTTATTATGTCCAAGTGGTTTTCTTCTATTTCTTTCACTGAATGTTTTTACAATGAAAGGTTGTTGAATTTTGTTAAAGGTCTTTTATGTATCATTTAAGATGATTATGTGTTTTTTGCTTGTTTTACTTTATTCTGTTAATGTGGTATGCTGCATTGATCAATTTGTATGTCAAAATTTCCTTGCAACACACTGTCAAATCTCAGAGGGAAAGCGAAGGTGGTTGAATAGGAAGAGATCAACCAAAGAACTTGTATGCATATATGTATGATTCTTGGATACAGATAACAGGGTGGTAAAGGCCTGGGACTGGCAGTGGGATAGAAAGAGTCAATAGGAAAAGGGGGGGGGGGCATATGTAATATTTTCAACAATAAAGATTCAAAAAAAAAAAAAGAACAGAAGTTTGCTCACTATTATGCATGGGCCAAATCTATGACATGGCTTAGTTTTGTAAAAATAATAAAAAAAAGATTGAAGTTTCTGAAGACTTTTAGTGTGGCTCCGAATCATAAGATTTGCAATATTGTAGAGAGAGATTAAATGTGTTTATTTTTTGGTAATTATGTGATAAAGGATAGGTATTACAGGTATCATTATTGTCAAAACTACTTAAGAGATATCTTAGTAAGACACCTATGAGATAATTTTAATGCAAATTTAATATCTTAAGTAAAAGGAAGAACTTAATTTTGATGCATGAGCTTTATTTACCTTTATTTCACCATAAATCTGTATTTCTAAATTAGGTAACTTCTCTTAGTTTCCTAAGTAAACTTAATATATTTTTTTATTTTGTTATTAAGCAGACATTTTCTTATGGTGCCTAACTAAACTAAATATACGTGTATTTATTCTGATTCTTTCATAAATACTTTTTTTTAAGTAAAAATGGTAGGCTAGACAAATGAAACTTTGGATGGATAAACATAGACAGGAGTTGGCAAATGGAGTTAAACAAATCTCAAGTTGCTTTTTGGGAATATTTTCACTGGAAGAGAAAAATCCTGGAATTTGCATGATTAATAGTTATAATTGGTTTATAAATGCTGAAAATCAAGGTTGTCTAATAGCCAATGTACTCTCTAGTAGTACAGCCGTGGCCATGATCAATATGATAATGATCACTCTTTTTTCAATTGGGAGGCATGAAGTGAAGTGTGTATGTGCTTGTGTGTGGGGTGATGGTATTGGTGGGATGGGATGGGTCGGGAGAAGACCAAAGGCAAGCATCACTTCTAGATTGCCATCAGTTAAGTTTCCAAAGCATTCAAGTAGTGATCAGATGAAACTGGGCTTATCATTTTTTAGTCTAGTTGCTGTGAAGCATAGTGAGAAATCAACAAACAATAATGAAAGCACATGCTCCTTGGTAAAAAAGAAAAAAATATATATTGTCTTTTTCATTGCTGTTAGATAGCCTCTGCACATTTAAGAAGAAGGATCTATTAACTAAAATCATTTACATTTAATATCTCTAGCAAAGCTCAAACCAAAATGAAACATTTAGTACAATTGCTACAGAAAGATAGGAATTACATAAAATATGCTCTTAGAAAATGTGTTTCTGAACTAAGAAATAAATATATTATATACTGTCCTGGTGACCTTGGGTAAATGACTTAACTTCTCTGATCCTTAATAATCTTATATGTTTAATATAATTCAAATGTCAAATAAATAGAGAATAAAGAACTAAAATATTTATTTTTGTAATCTATCCTATCATGATTTTTAGATATCATGGTTATCTCAATAACAAAGAGGTAGGGTACTATATATAAATATGTAGATATGTATAAATGATAGGTGAATGGATGAATGTAGAGATAGATGATAGGTAGATAGATTGATAGAAGATAGATTGTAGTATATACAGTAGTATACTATAGTATATTAGAGACTTCTCTTAAACTATTGAGTATATTTTTTAAATGGTGATTTCTATAAAAAAATGGAATATAGTGGCAGGATTATTACCCATTACTCTGAAGTCTTGATTTCCACTTTAGCTCTGCGGTTTGTTGATTTTATAGTTGTAGGTAAGTTATCTGCCTTAAGCTAGCCCGAGTTTCTTTTACAGAAAAAATATAGAACCAATAATACTTTTCTGGTCTTCCAAAAAAAGTATTTGAAGATTGAAATCAAAAGATAGATGTCAAGTATTTTATATTCATGTAAATCTTTCCTATTTTAAAATAATGTTATCAGTAGAAATTACATTGAGAAAGGACAAAGAAATCACTAACTAATACAAAATAATTAATGTAGAAATTAAATATGTTTCAAGGAACGTTAGTACCTAACTTGCAAGAATGGAGGGGTTATGCTTTTAATATCCTTAGACCCTATCTGGGTGTAGCTCATCACCATCACAATGGTCCTGATTTAAATTTCAGTATAGACATAAATGGTCTAATACATGGTTTACAGGATTGCTTTAAGAGTATAAGAAAATGTGCTTTTAAAGTACTTAATACAGTGGTTGGGACATGGTCTTAATAATTATAACTAATAAAATTAATTGTGGAGTGATTCCTCATGCACAATTAAAAAATAAATCCTGGGATTTACTATGCTTTGATCAATGAAAAGGCAGAATTTCAAAGAGATGTGTCATATGCTATATCTGTCTCAATAATTCAGTATAGCAATACAGTCAGTGCTATAATAAATTAAAGCCAGAGTCATAATACCTACAAAAGTAAATATAACAACTTGCTATAATGACAAATATGTATCACAGTTGGAGAGTTGCCTCTGAATTGAAATTGCTTGGCCAGGTATCACCTCATTAATTTTCTTACCCTCAAGATAAATGAACCAATTTTATAATCTTAAGAACACTGCATTATATTTCAGAAAATAACCAGAATTACTGATAGAAAAGGACATTCTTGCAATCTCCCTGATTCTATATGGCTTCACATTTCAATGCAAAGCCATGGCTTTTTTAGAGGTTGATTTCTATTTATGGCTGGACTTTTAAAAATGTCCTGATTAAAGGGGAGAGGATTAAAATGCCTCATAAAAGGTCACGTGGGCATCAAATGGGTCTCAGTTGACTGTGCTTTTATGACTTTTAGTATGAATTAATCATAGGCATAGAGGCAACATGTCCCTTGAAATACATTTTTGGTTTTTGACTTAATAGGATAATCTGTTTGGAAAATTTACCTTTGGAGAAGATAACTGTAAATTCAAAGTATTTTCAAACAGTGTCATGCACCAAATCTAACAAAAACAAAAACAACAAAAAAACAGGATACATTCTCCTGAAGCAAACCTCAATACTATTGAGATTTGTCTCCTACTAATGTTCTTTTGGATTGGTTCCTGGAACTTTTTGATTAAAATTGGACTTGGAAGGAAATATATTAATATTATATGAAACTTGGCTTAAATTTGAAGATATATACGTTTTAGATAGTATTCTGGGCAGATTGTGTTCTGTGAGATGGTTGGGAACATGAGGGCCGGAGTAGCTAAGAAGAACTGAGGGGAACAGAGCCTTATTATACTCATGCAACATGACAGCATCAGCTATTACCTCTTATAATGGAATTATTCATTTTAGGTGGTAAAAAAAGGACTTGCCAAATAAACTTGAAACCGATCAAATTTGGATATGGCATTTACAGGCAAATGTCTATGAAGGTAGTCCAAGACTATGGAGCACAATTCAGCTTGAAAACTGGGTAGATGTCTTATAGGAAGCTCCTGTATAAAAATAAATAAATAAAAATGCAGCCTGTTATTCTTACTAAGAAGAGAATGTTTTAATACATCAAGTGACTATTAAAGAGATTTTATCCCCTGAATACTGATGATATTTTGTAAAATAACCCAGAAAACATTGAGGATTAGCTCCCAGAAGTATATATTTGAGGTATGGAGATGTAGCTATTACAAAATGAAGTTAATAAAACATGTATGTACAGGTTTTATTAACTAAGCTGAGATTTAAAAAATGAAGCAAAATACCTAATGAAGAATGGAAGACCTGTAAAACCATTATGCAATTAGGAAGAAGAAGGTCACAGCTGGGGAAATGCTTTCTAAATAAGCACCTTAATGGGAAAGGCTTCCAATATTTTTATTACTTTTATTAGAAATTTAGATTATCCTTGAGAAATAGACACTTGAGACAAAGATTTTCTTGAATATACAAAGGAAAAAGAGTAGAGGCATTTCAAAAACTTTAAAAGTTCTCTTTTTAATGGGTTTTCATTAGGGTAGAGAAAATTCATGACAATTCTTTAGAGTGGGTGTTTTCTTAAAAAGACTTGGTTGTCAAAACAACATTTATTCTAGAGATGAACACTGTGGAAAGGCTTTGAAAATCTCTTTTATGACATGTCAATCATTCCCCCTGGGAGATGCTTAGGCATTTTTTATAAGAACATCTATTAAAAATTAGGGATCTAAAAACAATTTCTATTTTCTTTTATTAATTGTACCCCATATTCCATTAGATTATTCTAACTTCATTATTAAAGGTAGAGTTTTGATGGTAAAGCCACACTTTAAAGCTCTTTAAGGTTTAGTGCCTTAAACTATTATCCCTTTTTGCCATGTTATTTTATTCATGTTAGTGTACCAGATATAAATGAATTACTGAATGAATGTATGTAAAGTATTGCCTCTCTCCTATGTCCATATAAAATTCAAATTTATAAAACCACCTTACTGTTGGCAGAAAAGCATTAGGAGTTTAGTAATTAATTTCTTGGAGAAAGATTCAAATGGACTACTGAATTATATGTAAAAAGCATATATGCTATTAATATGTTTTACTTCTTAGGGGTAAAATAAAATACTCATAATTATTTTAAGTAATTTCTTGTTTTTCCTCCCTAGTGATCTGAAAATATACAAAACAATAATGAATATTTACATGTATTGTGTTATGTTTGATGCTTTACATTCATCATCTCATTTCATTCACAGTTAATAGATGTTAATATCCTCATTTTACAGATGCAATCACTAAGGCCAAGCAGCATTTTAGTATGACTCACAATATTATGTTGACAAAAGATAACCTTTATTCGTATTTAGCTATCTTGGCCTTAATGTCTATCATATGAAATGTATTTATCAATAGGTATTTTATGTTAACTGTGCTTTAACAAATACACAAGATATCTGTCCCTAACCTACCTCAAGTAGTTTATTCCACAAACCACTAAATACAGTTATCCCAAAACCTAGTACGAAATGTAGAAATTTCCAGGTGTCACTTTGGCCAAACCAATGTTTCTCATTTAATATTTACATTTCTCAGATTTGTGTACTTAGATCCAATTTAAAGAACATAACCCAATAGATAAAAAAATAGCAAAATATAATAGGTTTTAACCATTGTGCTCTATACTCAGCAATAAATAAAAAAAAAATACATTGATGATCCCATGAGAAAAATCAATGACTTTATATATTCTGCTTTTCCTCTTGTCCCCAAATGCTTCACTAATTGGCACTTAGACTCCTATCAGGAGACTTTTATCAAGAAGTGTGTGAATATACATTTGGCAGGGTAATGTTGAGAAGGAAGAGAAATAAAACTTGGGATAGAAGAGTTAAAAAACACACATAATATAATCTTGGAGCATTCCCTGAGTGCCTATGTACCCATTTCTTTAGTTAACCTTAGACAAAAAAAAAACAAAACAAAAAAAAAATCAAGTGTTGGGGAAACTAGGTTTTTCAACTTCTTCTTTAAATAGTTTTTTGTCTAACTGGATAAATTCAGATAATGAAATTAGTTTTTAGTGTGCAACATAAACTATTTGCTATAGGGAGGAAGAAAGGGAGATGAAAGGTGTGAAATGAGTGAGTTTGTCATTACATGCAAATAAATGAATTCACAGTGTCCAGAGTTTGAAATCAAATACTATAGAAGTTCATAGTTTTGGAATTATTAAATTGTACATGTTTTGAATCACAGGAAGTGGAGATGGGCTTTTCTTAAACAAAAAGAATGAGCACCGCTATCCATTACACATTCTCTCATTAAACCTTCTCTAAGGCTTGCTTCTATTATCACAGAGGTTATAAAAGCTTTAAGGCAGCTCAACATGTATTTCTAACTCAAAAATCCCTCATCCAATTGTTAGATTTTGAAAGCAAAGATTGCACTGTATTCTCTTCAGAACTGCTGTGCTTTCTGTGCATGCATGGTGCCTCCTACAAAGCAGGATCACAGCAAATGCTTGTTACAGTCAACCCTGGCTTGCATAATGCAGAGAAATAGTACATAAAGTAGATGGTATTTTTATTAAGGTTTTTTTTAATCAGTTTTAGGTTCTTAGAAACATTGAAGAGGATGGTTCTGAGATTTTCCATGTAGCCTATTCCCTGACGCATTCAGAGCCTCCCCCATTATCAACACCCCCAATCAGAGTGGAACATTTATTACAACTGATGGACCGACATTGACACATAATTACCCAAAGTCCATAGATTACTTTAAGGTGCTCTGGTGCTTTACATTCTGTGGATTTAGACAAATGTAAAATGACATATATCCATTATTGCAATACCATGCAGAGTATTTTCATTGCCCTGAAAACACTCTGCTCAGCCTATTCATCTCTCCTGCTAACACCTGGCAGCCTTTGTTTTGCCTTTTCTAAAATGTCACACAATGTACCCTTTTCAAATTAGCTTCTTTCACTTAGTGATATGCATTTAATGCTCCTGCAAATCTTTCCATGGCATGATAGCTCCATTTTCAAGCTCTCTCTCCTTTCTAGAGGAAGGGAGGAAAAGTACAAAATTTCCAAGCCTCTGGTGAAGGCCTGGGGTGGAATGGGAACCAGGGGGGGCAAGGTGGGGAAGAGGGGGACATCTGTAATACTCTCAACAATAAATATTAAAAGTAAGAAAAAATTCCAAGCTTCTAATCATGACTTGGTTCTTCTTGCAGACAGTCCCTATCTGGGAGTCTTTCAGGAACCCACTCCCAGGGTTACCTCAGTAGAACAAAAGATGCTCCCAGTGTCCTTATTAGGAAATTACAAGAGTTTTAGGTGCTGCATGCCATGAACTGGCAGCAGGGACCAACATTATTTTTCTATTATCTCATATTGATACATGCAATAACATGGAAGTATCTCAAAGGCAATACGCTAAGTGAAAGAAGCTAGAGTTATAGTGTATAATTCCCTTTTATGCATTATGGAAAAGGAAATATATTAGCTTAGAAAATAGTTCAGTAATTGTCAGTGCATGGTGATAGAAGAAGAGGGTTGCTAAAGCAGCACAATAGAGTAAATTTAGATGATAGGGCTATCCTACATATTGATTATGGTGGTGATTATACAACTATAGGGAATAACTCATAAAACTGGATTCTACAAAGGATAATTGTTACAATATGCAATATGCCTCAATAAATGTGCATATATTATTAAAATAATTGAGATAAAAGGCTAATGTAAAAGAAGGAACATTTTTATTAGTTGTTATATCCATGCTTATATTAGTGTACTAGAACTTCCATGACAAATTTCCACACTCTTGGTGATGTAAAACAAGAAGACATTTATTATGTCACAGTTATAGAAACTAGAAATCTGAAACCAAGTTATCAGCAGGGCCATGGTCTCTCTGAATGCTCTAGGGGCCTGAAGGCAATAGGACACCCGTTTTAGGATTAAGGGCCTATCCTAACTCATTGTAATTTAACCGATTATATTTATAAAGACTGTTTCTAAAAAGGGTCACATTCTAAAGTTCCAGGTGGCGATGTATTGGGAGATGGGTGGAGGGTATTCAACATATTGCACTCATTGTGGAAATTATCTAGATTCAATTATATTTTGGATGGTGATTGTGTGTAGATATTGTAGATATTTTCCTATACAATTAATTATCTTTTGAGAAAACTGAATGGCTGAGATCCCCATATCCTAATTGTGTATAGCAAATTTTAAACTGAGCAGAGATGTGAATGGGGCCAGGTAGGTTAGCTTCAGCATCCAAATGGAGCAGCTGGGGCCCATTTGGCGGATGATTAAAATCTGCGCAGAAATGACAAGAATATTTTAAATAATACTAGTGCTTTTTTATGAAAATGTCAGAGGACCATTTTATATTTGGTCAGAATTTCTGTGTAGCTTTTATCTCCAAGCAGTAATTCCAGCAGTGCTGGCTCAGATGGATACTTTTGCCAATCCCCCCAAATCCCATCTGGTTCTAGGACTCTGGCCAAATCCATACAGGAAAGATAATTATGGTTGCACAACCCATCCCTAAGTAAGAACAGATAAGCTTTTACATTGTAATAAGAATATCAACATTTTCTTATATTCACCACTTATTCACAAATTCATGTTTCCTATATAAAAATCCAATCCTAATTCTCCACCAGTACCATGAAGCAGAAATGACATTTTGGCAATTTCAAACCTATGTCTCAGATGGTTACAGGCTGCCACTCTTTGTCTCTCCTGGAACCAAGCTAAACAAATTAGGGATAGACTGCTGAACAGAAAAGAGAAACATATTGCCTACTCATCCCATAATGTCATTGACAATGAATTCCCAGACATAGTAGTTCAGCTATCATTGTCCAGCAGTCCCCAGCTAAGCTGACCTTCATGCATAAGAACAAGTACAGCCAAGGACAGTCAAGCTTGGCCCCGATCAGCAGAAACGACCAGCCTAACCAAAGACCAGGGAGCAAAAACACATGTTAATTGTTTCAAGGCACAAGTTTTATAGCGGCTTGTTGATAGCATTGCATACTGGTGCAACAGCATTAAAAAATATCCATAAGTACAATAAAAGAATATTTGATGAGTACCTGTTAGATCAATTTCAATATGCTTCCATATTTTATTTAACATAAAAAATATGTGGGGGATCATTAGCACTTAATTAATCAAGCCAAACTTTCCATAATCAGTTCTTTCCAAAATCAGTATACTTGGTGGTCACTGATTTGCTTCTCATGGTGGCTTTACCACTTGATTTTTGATTTTTATGAAACTGAAATTTTAGAAAGAATTTACATTAAAACATTGCATTTATTATTATTTTTTTCTGTTCTGCTTTATTGTGTGTCTTCTTTTATTCAAAATATGACCACAACAGAAGCACTAAGTGTTTACTGTGACAATATCCACCAGAATCATTCAAATAAGGCTACCAAAACACCTTGTTTAGATTATGGAGTGAAGTCGTCATGAGTGATCTAACCTACGATCTTTCATTAAATCAGTTGTGCTTCCTTGATTTTTTTCTCTATAACCACCTAAATTATTTGCCTAATTTTTTCCCCTTTTCACTCTTCACCTGTAATCTCTTCAGTGAAAGACTCTCAACAGCAGTTGCATTCTTCTTTAGGTAACTTATTTGCAACTTTCAGTTCATGCCAAAATTGTAGATGCTAAATTGTTTTCTATCTCCCTTAATATTACAGAATTATTCTTCTCACAGATTATTTCTCCCACCTACCTTCCTGAACAAAGCAGAACACAAAGCTCACCAGATGTTTTAAGGAAAATAATTTATTTAATTGTAATATGTTATTTCATGATGATAATTTGGTGAATGAAACCTAACCGCTTCTAAGCCAGTATGTGAATCATTTCCACCGAAAAGCTGACCTTTGAAGAATAGCATTTCATGATTATTATTTATTATCAGTTTCTTTTCATATATAAAATAAGGATGCACAGCTATGACAGATATATTATGAAGTCATACTTTGGGATTTTAAAAGAATGATGAGAGAATATAGAGTTTTCAGAGAAAATAAGATTGACATTGCTACCCAAAGCCCTCACCCTGTCAGTAGTTCCAATCAAAGTTACCCATGTTTAAAGGTCAATTACTGATTATGGCTTGACAAATAGGCTGATATGGTCTGATTCCAAAGGTCTGTGAATCTCTCCCACATTTTTTGACATTAATTGACCCTTCTGTGTCTTTACAGAGGTCAATGGTCCAATAAACCTTGGAGAATGAGCTCCTCTGTCACTGATACTGTCCTTTGCTTTATTAGTAGACACAACTTGAAAATGCTCTGTCTTATTACTGCATGCAAAGTGTACAACAATTGAAAATCACTTTCTGAGATGAGAATAGAGCACAGTCAGTTCCATACTTCTGTGTGTCTGGATCTCTTTCATTCATCCGTTTATAGACTGACAACTCTCAGAGGGAAGGGGCAAGGATGGGAAGGGATTAACCAAATAACTTATATGCATATATGGATGACCCATGAATATAGACAATAGTGCAGTGAAGGCCTTGAGGGAGTGGTGTAGGGGGGGTCAATGGTTCAAAAAGGGGACATATATAATAATTTCAATAAAGATTTTTTTTAAAAAGAACATAAAGCACAGCAATAAAAACAAATCCTATTTCTAATTATGGTCTTCTAAGGTTATGTCTATCATCTGTTTCAATTATCCATAAAATGTATGGGAATATTTTTAAAAAATATATTTAATTTATTTTTTACAGAGAGGAAAGGAGAGTTAGAGAGATAGTGAGAAACATCGATGAAAGAGAATCATTGACCAGCTGCCTTCTGCAAACCCCCCACTGGGGATGTGCCCATAACCAAGGTACATGCCCTTGACCGGAATTGAACCTGGGACCTTTCAATCCACAGGCTGACGCTCTATCTATTGAGCCAAACCAGTTTCAGCTATGAGAATATTTTAAAGCTCTGTTTATTCTTCCCAGGATTAAGGTATTTTATTATAGGACCTATATGAATTCCAACACCTCTCATCAATCTTATTTTTCTAAAAAAATAAAATAATCCACACATAGCTTTAAGTCATTTTATTGTTCAGCTTGGCTTTCTGTGTCAGCTATCATCTCTGGCCATTTCAGTCCTGCCATTGCAATCCAGATTGTGGCTCCAGAAACGCAGACTCATTGGAAATGCACAGCATATCTTCAGGTGCTCACAGAACAATTCTGTGAAGGAAAGCTGGAAAGATCTTCATGGGTTGATCTGAGCCTAGTTTTCCCAAGCACAAGGCTGTGTTATCTTTGTTGATCCAATACGCTTCATGTCATAGTGTAACAGGTTGCAGCAAGGCCCAAGATTAAAGCTACATTAATTACATATCTCTTGGGCCACTACCCTTTAGAAAAAAAAAAGATATTTGCAATTTAGGATATCTTTATTTTCCTTTCTTTCTTCAAAAGCTGCATGATTATTTCTTGCCACTCACTTATTATTTTTTCTTCTGGCTGTTTTTCCTAATTATCCTCAAATTAGTTTTCATAAAATTAGTGTGTGCTTTTTGAAGCTTTGTATATTGAATGATTTTTACTTAAAGTATTTCTCCTGTTTTCAGTATTTCTCTACCTGGTTTAACATTCTATGAACATCCAAAAATAAAAATACAAATGATAATTTAGAATGTTACTATGGGTTGGATCAGTTATTTTAATGGAATAAGAGTTTAGAACTTACGTTGTTTGAAAAAGTGTCAGGATAAATGTAATGCTTAACAATCAAAGGCTGTGCACTGGCATAGACCTAATGCCAGTGGTGAGTGCAGATGAACTAGAAAGGGACACTGGGAGGGTGTATCTAGTTTGAAATATAGTTTCTGAGAGCTACTCAACAAACAAGCAAAAAGGCACATGGGGAATTCAGCAAGGTGGCTTACACTGGGGATTAAGAAAAGTATGAAAATTTATACTTTTGTTATGTCTGATCTATGCCAGTTTGTATTGAAAAGGAGATATAAAATAGCAAGTATAGAATTGACTAATATTCAGCAGAAAATTAAAAGGAAAGATACAACTGTTAAAACCCAGGTTAATCATTTACTCTTTCACCTGGAAAACTCTTATGTTAAGAGATTCCATTAGATAGATGCTGTGTGTGTGTGTGTGTGTGTGTGTGTGTGTGTGTGTGTGTGTGTGTTTTAATATCATTGTGGTGTGAATGAAAGTCTTATGGATTTGGATATATCAACCAAAGAGAGTTGGAGACATTATGTATAAATGTATATCACCTATATTTAGAGTAAGAAGGAAGGGAAAAGTATAACACTCAAATCCCTGTTGTTTGCAGTAGATAGTAATGTGCAGTGTTATAGACATTTGTGAAGTGATTTATGCTCATTAAAGATTTGCAACTTGAGGGAGGATAAGTTATTTACTGTGTGCTTTGGCCTGCATTTTGAGAATATTTACACAAAATGTTTTAATCTAATCCACACAATTTGTTACAAAAAAATAGTAATTCATTTTAAAGCATTACCTTTCCTCTTTGATTCTACCTGCTACTCTTGAGAAAGCAGCCATGAAAACTTGAGGAGCACTGAGAAGTGGAATCCTATGTCCTACCAGGAAGGTTGTGTTCCTGGTTGGGTAACTCAATTAACAATTTAGAGATGAATCTACAAAAGATTATGGTTAAAACTGTACAAATTCACTTTGTGGCCCTGGTTCAGAATTCCCAAATTTAATAAGTTTCTGTCTGTACTGTAATTAGTGCTGAGGTGGATCATAAATTAGATCATACTTCATCCCAAGTGGTTTGCTATTCTTAATTCTGCATTTTCACCTATCATCTGCTTTGCAGAGAGGCAGTTTATAGACCACTTAATATAATTAAAGGACTTTGTAATGTGATGTACAATTAGACCTGGAGGGATGGGTAGGGGCTGGGAGGAGGGAGGAAGGAGGGAGAAAATGGGAAATAGCTATAATACTACTAATAATAAACTATGTTTAAAACATAAATGAATAAGCAAAGAAATAAATTAATAAATTAAAACATTTAACCCACCTGGCACCATACATATTTATTACAATATTATTGACTATATTCCCTATGCTATACTTTACATTCTGTGACTATTTTATACTCTCCAATTGTACTTATATAAATGCCTAATCACTGCCACTGTGCTGTACACCAGAATCTAATTTATAAATATAAAATGCTAAGTGACCATCCAACGTCTGGCTGGTAGATATGACACTCACTGACAACCAGGGGGCAGAGGCTAAATGCAGGAGCTGCCAAGCTGCGATGACTTGGCAGTGGCAGTTCTCGGGGTTATGCAACCTGGAAACAAAGAGGGGGGGAGTCTGATTCCAGGGTGAGTCACTGCCCTCTCCCGATCCAGTACTCCTCGGGGGATGTTGGAAAGCTGGTTTTGACCAGATCCCCTCAGGACAGGCCGAGGGACCCCATCTTCCAGAGGGACCCTGCTCACTCCACAGAAGCCCTCTGAGTCATGGGCCAGCAGGAAGAGACCCAGGGAGGTTGGCTCCAGGGTGTGTCTGGCCCATCTTGCCCTGTCCTGCCCCACCGACCACCTTCTAATTAATTTCCTTTCAATGTTCATGAATCCATGCACCGGGGCACTAGTATAAAATATTACTGAATGCCAAGTGTAATGAAAAAATAATAAAAATACACACTTTACTGTATTAGTTCTCAATGACATTCATATCCAGGGCACACTTCCTTTCATAAGTGTCTATATGTAATCCCTATACCATCTTTTTTCTTCTCTCAAGTAAAAAACCTATTCCAATGCAACTATGAATTATATTATTATAGGGAAACTACTGAATGTGATGTTATTAGCAGGACTAATCATTAAAAATAAAAATAATGAAATACATTTAACTTCAAAAGGCTGGTAATATTCAGTTTTTCAAATTCATTCAACTGTAATAGATCAGATAATTAACTTTTTATTTTCCTTAGTTTACACAGAAATTTTTAAAAAGAAGGGTATAACTCAATTAACTTTCATATGTTGTTGCTTTTGTGCATAGAAGCTCACCCAAAGAATAATACTAGCTTCATATTTAAGAATCTACAATGTTTTTCTAACATTGAGTTTGGAAGTCTTGAAAAATACTGCCACTTAGTTCCTATTTTAAACATGTTACCAGAGGAACAGAATTGTTTTAATACAATGATAGAATGCAGAGCCTTAACCCATTCTCTCATAAAGCATTTAATAAGTGGTTAAATATAGCTTCTATTTGAAAGAACTGGATCCTTAGGGGATTTAGAAGGTATGAATACACAATTCTTACCCTTGCCTACATAGGGAAAATTATAGAAACTAATACATAAAGACACAATTTAACAATATCTGTGATTTTAATAAATTCTGTAAGATACTTAATACCAATTCTTTTACTAATAGCTATAAATTCTTAACAAAATTACAGCTTCCTCAATTAAAATTTATTTATAAATATTTATTCAATTTATATAACTTAAGCATAATGAGATTTTTAACTTCCATGAAATTGAGTCATTCAGAGAGATAAGTGGACTTTAAGAAAAGACAATATAGGCATATTTATATCTGTTCCTCTGAGGGATAAAATTGGAGTTCGGTGGTATTATTTGGGTGAACACTTCTTTCTGTCTGAGTTTTCTTCCCGCCCGATCCCTTCTGTATGTAGCTGAGTTATGTCTACTTTGTAATGAAAGTGCTATGCTCATTTTCTGTGAACATCTTCAACACAGCAGTGGTCTCTAACAGAGAATTGTTAACTACCCACTACAATGAGAGAAATAATATAAAATTCATTATTCAGTGAATTATGGTTTTCTTTCTAAATCAATCTGACATCCCATTGCTTAATTTACAAATTATAAGGAGGGTTCAAGCACAATGAAAGTACGGAAGACATCAGAATTATGAACAATACAGGAATTGTAATAAACTATTTGAAATCAAGCACAGATTACTAAGTATATCACAAAACAAACCAAAAAATCTATCATCAAAAATTATTACAAGCATCATCAGTTAAGACCCAGGGGGGGGGGATCATTATCTCTTCCCAGAGAACAGCACAAGTGGCTTGTGCCATTAAATTGCCCAGATGTCACCCCAAAAGTCAACCTAATAAAATATGTTGGGAGAGAAGTAAGCTATTCGAGTTACATTTCCAAGAAGAACTGTGTTTCAGAGAACAATTAATCATATCCAGGTGTGATACTCTTCATCCTGGCAACAAAAGTTTGTGACAAAGGAACATGAAGGGAGACTTAGCCTCTCATTTTATGGGATCACACACCAGAGGTAGAGTAATTGAAAAGCACATTGGCTGTTTGTATGGGAACATGTGCATTCACGTGTGCGCTCTGTGTATGATGTATTCACATTTTTCTCACAAGCTTATTTTAATTAAGTTAAAATTAACAAGCCAACCTCCTGCTGGTATCTGACATTCATTGTATTCATTTCTTGTTGGTCATCAAAAACATAACGCTTTTATAAATAAGTTGAGCTTTAATTTCAATTTTAACAAAATGTAAAATGAAAAAAGGCAGACACCATTACTATCACATATCATAAAGCAAAAAGCTTTCCTTGGGGTGTGGGGTGAAACAGAGATGGAATAAACCTGGTGATTCTCATCCAAGTATAGAACTGCCCAGCGACCTCAATACTAAAAGAGGTCTCGGGGTAGAAGAAAGAATTAAGACTCATCTTTGCCGTTTCACTGGACTGACACATCCGTCAGTGTCTTTTCTGATCCTGCTGACCCTCCTTGACAGAGAGCCCAGCTGTCTTTGCAGGATCTAATGAGGGGCTGTGCCGCCGTGCTGCTAAAGTTAGGAGCAATCTCACATTTCATATCGTGGGTTAAATGGGACAGAAGCAAGTGCTGAATGAGGCTGTGGTTCTGTTTTGCCACCAAGGCTGAACCTATGACTTGCCTCTCAGCTGTTGGAGGAGAAGCTTAAAAATAATTTTAAACTTTTCATAGTTTGCCTGTAACTTTGACCCTACAGGATGAGAAACGGCAGCAGTATTTTTTCAAGATTATTGTCATTTGACAATTGCTGCCAAAATAGCGAAGATTCCACACGTCTCCGTCTGTGCTTGATGTGGATAAATCTGCAGGCTTTCATTCCCACAGGACACATTTCCAAAGAAATGTGGTCGTGTTTAAAAATGTAATACTAATTAATTGGAGTAGGCCTTAGGTTACAGTTGGTAGTTAGAAGTGATCAGCACTAAGGTTCATTTTTCTACTGAGGACTGGATGCATTTTTTGCTGGGCAAGTTGGAGATGGGGCAAAATGATTCTCCTGCATATTTTTTAAATTTCTCTTGAGGTAGCGACTGTGAGAGATGAAGCCCAAGTCATGACCAGCCTTTTGGCTAAAGGTAAAACTCCTTTTAGTAGAAATGCTATGTGGCTATTATTTGGCTCTATTATTTTTCTTCTTTCATTTTCCATTTCAAAGATCGTCTTTATCTCCCAGAAACTGTATCCATGGTTCTCCAGCTGAGCTGTGGGGAAGTCATTTGATTCTTTTCTCTTGAAATAGACTTGAAAAAATCAGCTCAAATGGACTGAGATAAACTAGTCACCTGGATTATGAGACGAGGTGGAAGGTGTTTAGGAGATTTTTCACCCTGGGGTCAACAAACTAGGAACATTTGAAAAAGGACAATTACATTGAGCCTCTCTAAATCTCCCCTGCCGAATCTCTATCCAATATTTCTTCTCCATGGGCTATTGCCTATAAATTGGTTACTTCACCCCCACGTTATTTCTGTGGGGGTATGTATCCTATTAGGAGCCCTGGGAGGCTTCAGTGCACTTGGTTTAAGTTTTCTGATGACAGACACCAACGAATTGGTCTTCTTAGTCTTTAGAATCTGCTTTTTCTATGGAAAAGTGCTCCCTTTAAAGAATAATGTTCACCAAGACACACACCTTTACTCAACTTACTCAAATTTATGAAAATGAATTGAACTTACTATTTCCTCTCAGAATGAATGTGGAACTGATTTCACATCCTTCTGAAGTCATTAGAAATGAGCAGAATAAAAGATTCATATTTTTATGTCATTTAGTAAAATACAAGATTGGTCTCTTTGCAAAATCAATGCTATAGGTAACATCAAAATTGTAATTCCTGCCTAGAAAGAGTAGAGATCAGACAAAACAAATAACGTGTCACTTTCATGCTTTTTTAGTGTGGCTTAATTTTTTAGAACATCATACAATTAAATGAGTGCATTATTTTATATTTATTTAACTTTTTTATATTTAACATTTTTAATGAAGCATTATAAAATATTCATAGTCGCCCTAGCCAGTTTGGCTCAGTGATAGAGCATTGGCCTGTGAACTGAAAGGTCCCAGGTTCTTCGATTGAAACATTGAACTAAAAGAGTAACCCTTAGTATTGCAAAGTTTGTGTGATTTCCTATAGAGGAAAATTAAAAGGCAGAGGATATTTTGTTTTGGAAAAGAAATAGATTTAAATGACTAATGGCCAGTGAGTAATATTTAAAGGACAAATTAATATGATAATACTTTCTTCAGGACTCAATTTTTTTAAAAAAAATCTCAAACTTGTAATGAAAAGGGCTGTCCACAGATATTAAGAAAGTTTCATGGAAGAAAAATTTCAAACAATTGAATCAACACCACAATTTTCTAATTTTACTTAGAAACTCATTGTGAAAATCATCCAACTTACTTTCTCTCTGCAACTAACCAACTGTGTTAAACCATTCTTACACCTACCTCTTAACTAGATGGAACAACAGGAATATGATACTATGTGTTCAAATTTTACTTTAGAGAGGGGGTCAGACAATAAGCAAGGAATCCCTTCTGAACTGAGACCCTCAGAACAGCCTTCGTTTTCATGGGATCGACTTTCCTATTGCCTTTTATTAGCATAATTTAGATTTTTGGGTCTTGTCGGTGGCAACAGCTCTGAGTACTTGGGTAGGCTTTGACAGGTCAGGGTAACAAGGCAAAAGGGAGAAGGGCCGAGTGAAATGAGCCACAGGTGGGAAACAGCATTGGATTCTGGCAGACACAGAGCAACGGGGATTCAGCTGTTGAGTGCTGAAACATCCCATTAAAAGTTACAGTCTGGATGACCTCATCCTATTATTGTAATGGGACAGATTATTGGATGGATGGTTTCCTTTGCATTGCTGGGCTCAGTTCAGATAACGCTGAGATTTTAATATTGTATTCACAATTCAGTAGTTTCAGAACAGGGAGAAAAGGAGGAAATAACTAGCTCTGAGCATAACTGACCTAATCCTGGGTGATATTCATATATATATATATATATATATATATATATATATATATATATATATAGCTTTACCTAGAATTCCATGGAGCAATGTGCCAAGGAATGACTTATATACCGGAAGTAGAACAATTGAACAAGTGCTGCAGTGTAGCCTGAGGCTTACATTAAATCTAGACAGAAGCAAGATTGACAGAGGCAATTGTAGCTGCACAATGTGCCCATCTGCAGTGGGTCAGGGCAGCTGGGAATTAGAAAATTTTAAAGTTTTCTGTGAAAGACAGGTATAGGAAGCCCAAGTCAGAAAATTAAACATTTGTCCAAGCTTCACAAGGAAATGCCAAAAAGTCTACTTTTGGGTTCCCAGATTTAGCAAATAAAAATGCAGGCACCTCCCTGTATTTTGAATTTCTGATAATTAACGAATAATGTTTTAGTATGATTATGTCTCAAATGTTGTGTGGGATATACTCATATTAAGAAGTTGTTTGGGCTTTGCCAGGATGGTTAATTGGTTGAGCCTCAAATGAACCAGGAGGTCAAGGTTCTATTCCTAGTCTGGGAACATGCCCAGTTGAGGGTTCAATCCCCAATGGGGGTGTGCAGGAGGCATCCAATCAGTGTTTCTCTCTCATCATCATCTCTCTCTCTCTCTCTCTCTCTCTCTCTCTCTCTCTCTCTCTCTCTCTTTTCTCTCCTCTACCTTTCCTCTCTGAAGTCATTAAAATATATTTTTTTAAATAAATTATTTGGTATTTATGTAAAATTTAAAATTAACTCTGAGTCCTGTATTGTATCTGGCAATTGCACTCCAAATCAAACCCTACTTTTCTACTAGTCCATGATTATGAGTGTTAGTAATCTGGGATGGCCTGAGAGGCATTGAATCTCTTGAGATTTTGACACTTCTCTGTTGTTGGGTGAATCTAGTTTTGCTGAGTGGAGTAAGCTGAATTAAATATTGATTCAGTACAGTTGAAGAAGTTAATACAAATTGTGATTAGGAAACACACAAATTTACCTGAATCATCTGATTATGGGATGCATTTTTATTTATTAATATTATCAATGAACCCAGGTTTACTATCTCTATTTTATTTTTAAATATTTCTTAATAGTGATTATAGAAAATACCATGTAGGCATTGTTGGAAAAATTAGGTAGTTGGAAATATTTAAAATGGTCCTATTTTGACCTGTAGATTAGAACCATTCGACATCTCAGATAAATAACAGAGTAATCACAGTAATTCAGATCATAGTAGTCATAACTTCCCCACACCTAAATAAATCCTCTAGTTATTGCCGATCTTACTTTTATTCTTTAGTACACAGAAAGGCATGCACATACAGTCATGTATCACATACATTCACACATCTTGACAATGATACATCATCGAATGTTCATGTGCATGTAATTCATGTACAGGCACGTTATCATAGAATTTCAGAGTAACTACATTTTAACCGAATTTGGGCTCTTGGGTAAAATTTATTGTGAAATAATTAATCTTAAAAAGTAAAATATCATTGCTTTGGTGATACACTAGAGAGGCTGAGATACCATGCAGTCTAAGCTATGGGCGCCAGGGCTTCTTCCCAAATCTGCCTGACAGCACCGTGTCAAGGAACCGTTGGTCCACATGCGCAACATCTCTCTTTCCGTCCCTGCAGTGTATGCCAATCCCAGAATGAGACACAGAGCTGCATCTGCCACCCACTCGGATGCTCCTGACAGTAGGGACATTCATTCTCCCAGGTGGCTCAATCTCTACTTATTGACAATGATATCACTTATCAGCTTGGGCTGTAATAAGCTGCCTTATTGACTTCTGCCTCGTCACTCCTCCGGCTAGCTCCCTGTCACAGGCACCACCGCCTTCGCTTTATTGGCTTATTGATAGTCCCATCCATCTTCTTCAGGGACGGTGACAGGCTGGCATTTGACTCTTCTGCGTTTCTGTGATTTTTTACGGCCTGCAGCATGGCTGCCGGAAGCCTTTGAAGCGTTGCCCAAAAGGGCCAGTGTGCAGCCTACTCCTGCTCCCTACACCTGGGGATGCTGCCCATTCTTTATTGCCAAAGATGGGACTGTTGATGAATTTTGTCTGCCAGTATTGAGGTGCAAGAGAGAACTCATTTTTGACTTAGGAGCCATTACAGCACAGCTTCAGACTGTGTTTCCAGGTGCTTCCTGTGGGAGCTCTCTGAAGGTGGGCCTGGCAGAGCCCTGTTTCCCCAGGTATTCAAGCCGAGCCAAATAGCTGCGGGGGTGTGAGTTATTCCCTTCCACTTTGTAAGACTTCAGAACCACGTCAGGGCTCTCTGACAAGATTATTTGGGGCTGATGGAAAGAAAAACCTAATTCCTACCACTAAGCTCATTGATTTTCAAAGACAGGATAACAACTCCATTTTTTTTTAATTTAACATCAGTGTTTATGCCTCTGGCATGTGAAGAAATTATTTGACTTGTAAACTGAGAATGTTTGAGTTGGAACTATGCAAAGAATGAGACAGCATGATGTAATGAGCTTTCATGGGGGAAAAAGCAGGGGTTATAGAATAAGAATGCTTTCAGGGGTCCACACTAATGTATATTGTTAAACGTGTGCCTAAACTGGTTTGGCTCAGTGGATAGAGCATTGGCCTGCGGACTGAAAGGTCCCAGGTTCGATTCTGGTCAAGGGCATGTACCTTGGTTGTGGGCACATCCCCAGTAGGGGGTGTGCAAGAGGCAGCTGATGGATGATTCTCTCTCATTGATGTTTCTAACTCTCTATCCCTCTCATTCTCTCTGTAAAAAAAAAAAAAAAAATCAATAAAATATATATTAAAACAAACAAACATAAAAAACATGAATTTTTATCCCATCCTTTCTAGATCTTGCATGAAAAGCATCTAGGCAACATCTGTAGGAGATAAATTAAGGAGGGATATCAGCTGCAACCAAAAGTCTAGAAAAAAAAAGTGTTTAACTCTAATTGGTCTCTCTAGGAATTAATCTACCCCATGGGTGAGATTCAAAACATGCTCTTTTCGTTTGAAGAACTACAAATGCCTCTTAGGAAACAAAAAAAGTAAATAAAAACTAAAAACAGAAGCTTCCAATAATTATGGAATGATGATTATCATCACATGATTATCACACGACTTAACTATCATTCAAATTCGTATTACATTTATAGAAGGTAAATATGAATTTGCCATTACCAGATGAAGAAATTGATGCCTCATAAAGTTACTGAAGCTTCCAAAGACGCACGGTTAGAAAGTAAGTTCCTCTAGGCATCAGCACTATGCTCTGTCTTGCAAAGCCCAGTCTTGTGACTGCTGTGTGGCTTTATCTGCACCCTGTGTGCACAGTTTCCAGTGTTTTATTATGAAAACTTTGAAACAATACAATCTCAATATCTAAAGCATACTGTGCTATGCTTGGGAAAAAGAATAAATGTGGGCTTTTGAATATGCTTTTATTGACTTCAGAGATGAAGAGAAAGATATAAACATCAATGATGAGAATCATTGGCTGCTTCTTGTATGATCCCTGGTGGGAATTGAACCTACAACCCAGGCATGTGCCCTGCCCTTCTTGGTTCTTAGGTTGATACTCAACTACTGAGCCACATGGGCCGAACAAACATGGACTTTTAAATAATTTGATATTTGAGGACTGTTAGGAATCGAGGCTGAAAAAAAAGTAATTATGAGAAACTGTAAAATATCAACCCATGCATTTTATTTTTTTAATCCCAAAGATGGCAACTATAATTTACTTTCAAGCCATTACTCCATGTTTTTAACAAAATACCTAAAGAATCCCTACCCCTACCCTGCGATCTTTAGAAGTGTCTTCATTAGAGGTTTATTGCATACCGCTAATCTTTTGAGAAAATAAAATATAGTCCATATTCACTCTTTTCTATGCTGTGAAACAAACATTTGCAACTTATGTTTGCTATTTTGCTTTGCATGTTTTTCTCAAGTGGCATACTGGAAAAATTTGAATGACATGGTGCACAGAACACAGCATTATATGTGAATAGCTTCCTATCCACAGCAACACAAACACAACATTGTACGTTCAACCAGCCGCCTGAAGCTAAGAAAGGTATCTTGAGATCAGAAACCAATGGATTAACAGGAGAGTGCACCAGTGTCTCTACGAAGCATTGGTTAAATAAAACAGTGTCAAACAATAATAAATTTGCTTCCCAAAATTAGTAATAGAGATCACCGTAAAGCCATGCGCTGAGGGGAAAATGATGAGCAGACACACACCAGAATGAATACTTCAGCCTTGACAACTTTGTGGAGCCTCATTTCTCTCGTCTATGATCATGGTTTAAAGAGAGCGCTGAATTAGGGCACAGCACTCTGCATTTCTTTGCTGGGGCTGTCATAGGAAATTACCAAAAGCTGGGTGATTTCAACAAGAAAACTTCCTCTCCTCACAGTGCTGGAGGCTGGACCCCCCACATCAAGGGCTGAGCAGGCCCACCCTCCCTCTGAGTGTGTCACCCTTCCTACCTCGTCCTGGCTTCTGCTGGTGGCCTTCAATCCTGAGCATGTCTTGCCCGGCAGCCGTGCCACTTTGATCATTGGCTCAGTCACCACATGGCTGCTTTCATGGTATCTTCCCTCAGTGTATGCATTTTTGTTTCCAAAAGGGCAGTCTGGACACAGCAGTCATATTGGATTAGGGTCTACCTTAACACGTTGTTTTTAACTTTATAGCCTCTGTAAAGACCCTGTTTCTAAATAAGGTCACATTCAGAGGTACTGAGGCTTAAGTCTTCAAATGCTCTTTGCTGAGAACACATGTCAAATCACAACACAAACCGTAAGGAGGAGAACAAACGCACTTCGTGCCACAGTAAGAGGATAACATCACCTTGGTTGGAGGCAGAGGTAGGGGAGTGTGGGGAATGTAGCAAGCCAACTTTTTCTGTTTCTACTAGTCTTAGAAACCACCTTATCAAAACAGTCATGATAGCCCTAACTGGTTTGGCTCAGTAGATAGAGCTTCGGCCTGTGGACTGAAAGTTCCAAGGTTTGATTCAGGTCAAGAGCATCTACCTTGGCTGTGGGCACATCCCCAGTAGAAGGTGTGCAGGAGGCAGCTGACTGATGTTTCTCTCTCATGGATGTTTCTAACTCTCTGTCCCTCTCCCTTCTGCTCTGTAAATAAAAAATATTTAAAACAAAACGAAACAAACAACAACAACAACAAAAAACAGTCACAATAGCAACCCTGGCTGGGTAGCTCATTGGTTAGACATTGTCCCCATACTCCAAGGTTGCAGGTTCAATCCTGGTCAGGGCACATTCACGAAGCAACCAGTGAATGCATAAAATGGATGGAGCAGAAAATTGATTTCTCTCTCTCTCTCTCTCTCTCTCTCTCTCTCTCTCTCACACACACACACACACACACACACACACACACACTCTATCTCTCTCTCTCTTTCTCTCTCTAAAACAATAAATAAAATGTATACATAAAACAGTCATGATGCCCTTTTCCTGAATGTTCTCTGCTCTCTTTTGCGGGTCAGAAGATGCCCTTCCATACATGTTAGGAAAGCGTCCATCTCCTAATGAAAGGCCTCCTGCGTCAGCCCTCCTCCCTTGTTAAGAAAATCCACAAGTCTCCATTCACTTCAGTCTGGAGCAAAAAAAAGTTTAGGGACAGACAATGGAGGGACCCTTTAGAGCAGTGTTTCCCAAGCTTTTGACACATGTGTACCCCTTCTATAATTTCATAATGCTGAGTACCCCTCATCAAAAAAAATGGATGTATTTTAATAACAATTAAAATATATTTCTTTTTTCCTTTTTTGGTACATACACAAAATAATAATAAACGAAAAATAAAATTATTCATAATAAAATATAAATAAAAGTTATATTATAAATAACATTTATTTGCACACTGGACCATCTCACGCCTCACAAGACTGTCTTGACTTGACTCATGAGAACGTAGAATTAGGCGCAGCTAAGCATGGTGCAGTGCATATCCCCACCAAACTCCGGTGCAATGCGTACCCCCACCAAACTCTTCCCGTACCCCTGGGGGTACGCGTACCACACTTTGGGAAACACTGCTTTAGAGGGTCCATGAGCTGCTAATACCCAATTACTTCTTGTTAAGTAACATGATTCTCATTTATATCTCAGAGAAATAATGAGTCCTTGAAATTAGATGGTGTCTGGATTATTTAACATGAAGAAATAATGGAAAGAGACTTAATCTGAATCGTGTGGAAAGGGACTTCGTTTTAGTCTGACCTGCAAAAAAGGAAGGAATGGTGATGCCTTACTGCTCTTCAAAGGGTGGGCGTGGTAAGCAATTTGCAGCAAGAAGCAAAAGCGATCCCGGGGGTCAGCACAGTCTCCATCTGCACAGTCTTCACGTCAGGGCAGAGCAGACAAGGATCAAATTAAGAGTAAGTTGGAGACATTCTGACACCAGGAGAATATTCTCATTTACCAAAATTGGATAAAGTGGAAATCTGCTCATTATTGATATTGAATTACGATTTTATTTTGGAAAAAGTGGCATCACATTAAAAAGAGCATAGCAATTCAGTTCATTTTCTTGTTTTAATATTTATTTATTTTTTTAAAAAATATTTTGGAAATATCTGTGTCTATTCAGTGTCTTAAGTGGGATGTGCTAGAAATTAAATAATACATA
Source organism: Vespertilio murinus (assembly GCA_963924515.1). Lineage (NCBI taxonomy): Eukaryota > Metazoa > Chordata > Mammalia > Chiroptera > Vespertilionidae > Vespertilio > Vespertilio murinus. Next base: position 203,475,292 of record OZ004704.1, read on the forward strand.
TTTACTAAGTGTCTTCTGTGTTCATATTCATGTACGTGGCTCTTATACCACAGTTTAAAGGCCTGGCTCAGGGTCATTTTAAATGTTTTAACTGTTTTGTATGGTGCAGTGTCCATATTAAACAATTCTCCACAACCAATACAGATAACTGCTTTAACGGCAAGGGGAGCCTTGGCTGGTGTTGTTTAGTGGTTAGAGTTTCACCCTTTCACTGAAGTGTGGCAGGCATGATTCTGGGTCTGGGTATCAGACCAGAGAGATTTGTGAGCACAGTTCTCTATCTACTAGTATTCCTTCTCAGTAGATCTGAACACTACTTTGAAAAACATTTGTGAGTTGTTATGAGAATGATTCACTTTTATCAAATCTTATTCACATGTTCCACTTCAAATGCACCTAAAGTTTCCACAGTTCACAGGACCTGTGGTTTTGACTCAGCCAGACAAGAAACTCCCTAGCAACTGTCTCCATTTCTCTATCATATAGTCCAGTGGTGATTGCAGAGGGAAGGGCATGGGTGGAGGTGGAAGAGAGCATAGGGATGCATGATTTCAAAAAATGGAATACAATAAAATTAAAAAAAATTAAAAAAGAGAAGCAATAAAAGCACTAATGATGAAGTGTGCACTGATCTCATTTTTCCTTTGTGCAGGTGACATGAAGAACTGTGAAACTCATGCCAGGCTAGGTAGATTATTTGATCTTTTAGGTAAAGCTAACCAGTGTAAAGGCTAATAACATCCATCTGAGAGTTTTGCCAATGCTTTTTTTCCTAGTTCGTCTAATGACGTGATCCTGATCTCCTCTGAGATATCTGAAGAAGGGAAATGTTCTTACCCAGGAGCCTTCTCTTCCTTTGCCTTTCTAGTTCCCTTGCTGTTATTGTCTTCATTATTCACATTCCCAGAATTTGAAGACTATATAAAGACCCATACTTGTCACCTAGCTGAACCAGTTGCTCTCCAAAACCTCGCAAATTAACATAATACTTTTTTGTTTGTCAGAGGCAATAGACCTTAGTCCTTTTCCCTCCCATAATTATCTTTTCTATTATCCTTCTCTCTCAATGTTTTCTCATTAGCCAAAATGACACTAACTGTCTCCTATAGGGATTCTGATTATAGCCAGTCTTCCGATGATTCTCTTATCAATGGTGCTATACTAGCCAGGGTTCTTGGTTGCAAAGAGCAAAAAGCCAGTTTGACAAAGTTAAGAAGAAAAATTTAGGAGAAACTAAAAAAAAAAAAAAAAACTCACAGGCAGTAAGGGAAGGATGGAGAATCAGCTTGTACAAGTGGGAGCCTCTGAGATATTTGAAGAAGGGAAATGTTCTTACTTGGGAGCCATCAGTTATGGGAAGTAGGGAATACCACAGGCCTAGCCCTTGCAGAGAAAATAGCGTGGAGACATTGTTGTCACTGTTGCTGGGCACCTAACTATAATCCATGACTGTCACAGTCACACTGCCAACACTGGAGCCTGTCTGCTGCAGTCACCACTGCTCACTGTGCTGAAACAAATTCTCCATACTTCCACGGGCCTCTTGTTACAGGGTCAAAATTGTGAGTGGGAGTCTCCAACCAGTGAAATCAGCCTATGATTTTGCTGCTAATAACCAGGGAGACTGAGTGGTGGGCCTTTGCAGTTTTGAAAACGAGAAATGAGGCTCTGCTTTCCACCAACATTCATACAACAGTTAATTCCCAAGAGGCAGAGGAGTATCACATCAAAGATGTAGGTTCCTGGGAAAAGGCTACAACATAGGCACATTTTACAGATATGACTGAGACACGTATCTTTCCTAAATAAATTCACAGTTCATTTGGAGAGAGCCTTATGACAACAAATCAGAAGGCGGTATTCTTGAGTATGTCATGGGACATTTCAGAGATTACTTTGGGATGAGAGACATAGAAGGAAAATATTCTGCAAATAGTAATCAGGGAAGACTTCACAGAGGTAATAATATGTGTTCAAAGTATAATGCATGTGCCCATTTAATAAATGATATTATTCTTAAAATACTAATATACATAAGTTCCTAACCTATATTAACATTTTCTGACCTCCTAGCATTAGAGACAGGTGTAACTGTGGCCATTCTGCAGATGCTATCATATAAAATAAGAGACAATAGATATGTCCAAGCCACACTTAGTATTCATTAAGGATAAAAGTAAAAGCTATAAAATGGCCTGGAGATTTTGGGAAACTATGAAAAGTCATAAAGTAATAATCACAAATACTTTATGCAAGATTACTGTTTGCTAGACCTGGAGCTATCCATGTCCTGCTCATTTAATGCTCTCACAGATACAATGAATTAAGTATGCTTAAAATTTCAATTTTTTTTTCTAATGAGAACATTGAAACTTGATAAGGTCAAGTGACTTTCAAGGTTTCATAGTTGGTATGTGTTGTAATAATCTATTACTATCAAACAAAGTAAACTAAACTTCAATGGCTTAAAAACAAATACCCCTCCCCTCCAAAAAACAAAAACAAAAAACACAAAATAAACAACCAACAACAACAACAAAAAAACCAAAGCATTTTATTTATTTATGTATGTATGTATGTATGTATGTATGTATGTATGTATCTATCTATCTATCTATCTATTTAAAGGTTCTGTGACTCAACTGAAGATTTCTTGTATTTGAATGGGCTGGAATGTTTGACATGGCTCACTGACATATCTGGTGCCTCGTGAGGGTTGGCTGGAAGGTTGAGGCTCCCCCCCTAGTTTTAGAGCCTCTTTACCTGTGTGTGGCCTCTCCACAGGGTGAATGTCTCCATCGGCTCTCTGAATAGGGGAAACTTGATCACTCACATGGCAAGTCAGAGCTCCCCATTAGCGCAAAAGCAGAAGTAGTAAGGCTTTCTTAGGGTTCAGGCCTGGGACTGGAATAGCATCATTTCAACTGCATCTTACTGACTACAGTGAGTTATAGGCCAAGAGAAGATTCAGTGTGTGAGGGGACTCTACAAGAATATAAATTTGGGGAAGAAATGTATATGGGGGCCACTTTGGAGAACTAGTTTTCAGAATGTATTATGTCGCTTCAACCAGGTGTCCTGGCCTGGAGGCTATAATTTTTCACATACAGTCTATGAAAATCAGGAATAAGAGAGGACGGGGGAGTGAAGAGAGATGAAAGGAGGCAAGTTGTAGGATCATACTCTGAGAACAGGGTCCAGGTGACCTGTAGAGCGAGCTAAGGGACACTGTGTCTTACTCTTCACTTGACCATCAGCAGTTTATGCTTCAACTTGTTTTTCAAAACTACAATCTATGTTGGAAGTGAGCAATAAGTTCTTCAGTTTCTTAAAATGCTCATATTTCTCTCTTAAATTAGGTGTGCTACTTATTTCTGTAGTTCATATTCATGGAGAAATATGCTGGGTTAGAATCAATATTAGATGTAGCACTTAATAATTATTTTTTTTCAATAGATGGAGTTACACATATATTGATATATATGGAATTTTATATGTATGCTATTTTGTTGTATTGACAACAAGCTTCAAAACATCATATGTCAAGTTGGCTGAAAGTGTTAATATCATAGATATTTTTACGCTTAAAAATGTCGAATTTCACCTTAACCTGTTTGATTCAGTGGATGGAGCGTCAGCCTGCAGACTGAAAGATTAAAAGGTCATAGGTTTGATTCTGGTCAGGGACATGTACCTTGGTTGAGGGCACATCCCCGATAGGAGGTGTGCTGGAGGCATCTGATCAATGTTTCTCTCTCATCGATGTTTCTAACTCTCTATCTCTCTCCCTTACTCTCTATAAAAAATCAATAAAATCAACCATATATATATATATATATGGTTGATTTTATTGATTGTTATATATGTGTGTGTGTGTGTGTGTATACACACACACACACACACACACACACACACACACATATATATATATATGTATGTATGTATGTATGTATGTATGTATATATATGGTGTCGAATTTCATACCAACAAAAAAAAGATCATTTGTAGGAAGTTTTAATTCATTACTTTATTTTGAAGAAAAGTGTTGCTAAATACTTTGGGAAGCTTATGGTGAACATGCTCCATCTCAAGATATTTATGAACAATCATTTAAATGCTTTGAAAGTAATGATTTCAATGTGAAAGACAAAGAACATCCAAGTCAACCAAAAAAGTTTGAAGATCAACAATTACAAGCATTATTGGATGAAGATGCATGTCAAACTCAAACACAGCTTGCAGAAAGATTAAACATTGCTCAGCTGATAATTTCCAGTTGTTTACAAGCAATGGGAAAGATTTTAAAGGAAGGAAAATAGGTGCCACATCAACTGAACAAAAGACAAGTGAAAACCAAAAGGTCATAAGTAAAATGTTTCAAAAGCATGAAAGAAAGTGGTTTTTGCATCAAATTATGACTGATAACGAAAGTGGTTTATTTTGAGATTCCCAAATGCACAAAATCATGTGATCCAGGTCAAACATCAACATGGACTGCAAGGCCAAATCGCTTCAGAAAGAAGACAATGCTCTGCATTTGGTGAGATCAGGAAGGTGTGGTATATTATGAGATTCTAAAACCAGGTGAAACTATTAATAGTAATCGCTACTGACAACAAATAATCAATTTGAACCACACTTTGATCATGAAACAACCGGAATGTGCCAGAAGACATAGCAAAGTAATTTTCCTTCATGATGATGTACCATCACACACTTCAAAACCAGTTAATGCTAAGTGAAATAAGCCAGGCAGAAAAAGATAAATAGCACACGATCTCACTCATTCATGGAATATAATGAACAACATAAACTTATGAACAAAAACAGATCCGGAGACAGAGAAACATTGATCAGAACATCAAACCTCAGGAAAGGCAGGGGAGGGTGGGAGTAAAGGGGAGAGATAAACCAAAAGACTTGTATGATTGCATATAAGCCTAACCAATGGACACAGACAACAGGATGGTAAAGGCATGAATGGGGGTTTTGGGGGTATTGGGGGAATAAGGACACATATGTAGTACCTTAATAAAGAAATCGTGTTTTTCTTGTTTGTTTTTTGCGGGTTTTTTTTTGTTTGTTTGTTTGTTTGTTTGTTTTGTTTTACTCTCTGAAATAATCTAAATACATTTAAAGATATTAGTTCCTTAAATATTTGAAAAGCAATAGTAAAAATTATGAGCATGTTATTTCTTTTTTGTTTCTCTTAGTTATTGATTGGTCTCTTTAAAATTTCTACCTCTTTGGGGAAATTTTCATTTAAATATAGTAAAATGTAGTAATGTTTTCATTTAAATGTAGTAAAATTTTCATTTCTTAACAGAATGTGTTGCTAGTTTATCTTTCTTAGAGTCAAGTAGCTAGAAGTTTTTCTAGATATTACATGCAGAGGGAAACAGACCAGTTTATGTTCATAAAAAAAAAAAGTTCCAAGCTGGAGAGAATTATCTGTGTTAACTCCAATCAATGATCTATATAAGAAATAGGTGGAGCTGAAACCAGTTTGGCTCAGTGGATAGAGCATTGGTCTGTGGACTGAAAGGTCCCAGGTTCGATTCCGGTCAAGGGCATGTACATTGGTTGCAGGCACATCTCCATTAGGGGGTGTGCAGGAGGCAGCTGGTCGATGTTTCTCTCTTTGCTGTTTCTTGCTTTCTGTCCTTCTCCCTTCCTCTCTGTAAAAAAATCAATAAAATATATTTTTAAAAAAATAAATAGGTGGAATTGAAAATCATATCTTTTACCTAGATTCTAAAATTAATTTACAGCCCTAACTGGTTTGGCTCCATGGGTAGAGCCTTGGCCTGCAGACCAAAGGGTCTCAGGTTCAGTTCTGGTCAAGGGCAAGTACCTGGGTTGCAGGCTCCTCCCTGGCCTTGGCCCTAGTTGGGGCATGTTCAGGAGGCAATCCATCAATGTGTTTCTCTCTGTCTTTCCTCTCTCTTCCACTCTTTCTAAAAATCAATGGAAAAAATATCCTCAGGTGAGGATTAACAAAAATAAAATAAAAATAAATAAATAAATAACATGAATTTACATAGAGCAGAGAAGATTATCCCTGATGGTTTTTTAATTTCTCCCTTGTCTTCGGTAATTTCAACATTGTAATTTCATGCATCTTTAACGAGTATGCTTTCTTTCTTTATTCCCTTTATTATTTAAAGATTCACTTTTTTTTCCCCTCAGTGAACCAGTTTTTGGGCATTCATTAGTTTTAAAGAATTGTTTGTTTGTTTGTTTGTTTCCTTCATTTCAGTTATTATTGGATTAATGTCTTATTTTATCTCTCTTTTATTTTAGTTTGTTATTGTTTTTGTAATGCTTGAAGTCTAATATTTATTGATATAATTTCAAGTTTATTAGTACTTTCTTTTAATTGAGTTTTCTTTTTGGCCTTATTTCATCTTCCAATATATTCTGATTTATAATGTCTGCATTATTGTTATTTTCTCCATATTAAACAATTTTTTAAAATTTTTATTTGAAACTAGTGATGCTGATGCGTGAGATTGCTTTTTTGTTTCTTAATTACCAGGTGGTAACATTTTAGATTTTATGCTTTTTGATTTGTATTTTGTTTCTAGTTCTGTTAATAATTTATAGTTTTATTGCACTGTGAATACAGAACACTGGCCATGCAATTACTCCAGTTTTGGAATTTATTAAATATTCATTTCTAATTGTAGCACTATTCCTTTCAAGCCTTCTCCTCAAAGAAGAGGCATTAAATATTAAGCTCGTCAATCTAAGAAGGGAAAATGTGGATGGGAACACCGCCCATGCATTCCTGAGGAATTTCTCCACCAGCTCCTTCACCAACGCAGCTGCAGCCCAGTGTGCGCAAAGACAAAGTGAAAATGGCCTGACACTCACTAAACAGTTACAAGGTGTCGTTTAAAGAACATCAAATTCACACCCACGCAAAGGCCTTCCTGGAAGTGTGGGCTGTCATCTCTGCATAGATGTGACTTGACTTTGATTTCCAGAGTTTCTTTCCCCAGTTTAGAAGGAGCACTTCACTCCTCAGGCATGCCACAGCAGGCCAATGCTTGATTTCCCAAGATCAGAAAACACTCATTGTCCCCATGTCATTCTGTCAACTGTGTTGCATTCCTTGTCTTAGTTTGAAGAGAAAGAAAGAAAGAAAGAAAGAAAGAAAGAAAGAAAGAAAGAAAGAAAGAAAGAAAGAAAGAAAGAAAGAAACAAGAGTCATGTGATGACATGATAACTGAAAGTATAATACTTTTTTCCTGTCATCTATCTTCTTTTTTAATGGTCTTAAGTAATGTTTGCATTACATATTTCATCTTAACTAAAACTCTTGCATTGTGCTTTACAGCTTCTGAATCCCACAACATAATGTGGTTCATAAACAAAGGTTGATAGCATACAATTTAGAAAAGGGTTCAAGGCAATTTGACATGCTGCTCCTTATGTGTTGTTTAAAATTACACATACACACACACACACACACACACACACACACACACACACACACATACACACACAGAGTTTTAATGTTGCTACTGAAAAATAAGCTTCAGTTCTTTGTTCTCTGATTCAATGACATTCTCTCTCTCTCTAGTTGGCATCCTTTTCATCTGTTAAAATAGAATAGCTGCCTGGACTAAGATTGCTATGATGAGCAAAGGCAATCAAACATGTGACATTGACAACTATGAAGCTAGGTGAACAGGGAAAAGCAAAGTACAAGTTTGCATGGTGGAGACTTAAAATCAAAACTCACGTCACTGGGCAATGTATGGCATGTCAATCCAGCCTGGTGGAACCTTGGGTACAATCTCTGCCTTTTTTGAAAAAAAATATTTTATTGATTTTTTTTATAAAGAAGAAGGAAGAGGGATAGAGATCTAGAAACATCGATGAGTGAGAAACATCGACCAGCTGCCTCCTGCACAGCCCCTGCTGGGGATGTGCTCACAACCAATGTACATGCTCTTGACCAGAATTGAACCTGGAACCACAGACACTCTATCCACTGACCCAAACCAATCTCTGCCTTTCTATGCATAGGACTTCACATGACCACACCAAATTAGAGGCACAGTAATTATATCTTTTCTATTCTTATCAAAGCAGAATTTAAAAATCCTCACTTCCTTGGGGTATTATGCTTAGCCACTATTATTTTCCTTGTGTGATGGGAACTCTTTCGATTCCTGCTTTCTTAATTTTCATAAAATGTCAGAAATAAACTACTCTAATTGTCACCAAGACACAAATCTTTGGTACCAATTTTGGAGAATGAACCAGCCAACAAACCATAAATGAGAAAGCTTCAACAAATGGAAACATTTTTTATGGCTATGAATGTCAACTTTTCTATCCATCTAATTGGTTAAAATGGAAATGACAATAGGGAGCACTAGATAGCTTTTTGAAGGTAGAGAAATAGCAGTGAAGTAATAGCAGTGAAAGGAAGAAGCTAGAAGAAGATGTAGAAGGAAAAGTCAGTTCAAAATGCAAAGAGAGTAAAAGTGAAAGAAATGTGTTAAGATTTGTGATTCACAATATGATGATTTAAATATCCCAGAGAACTGAAACAGGAACAACTTTTAAACCACTACATGTGTCTGGTTTCAGTAACCAATCTGACATTTTATATAAAGAGAAGAATTTCTAACTGGTAGGTTTAGGTTGTTGTTAGTGCTACAACTTCAGGTCATGTCCTCAAAGTTAATTATTAAAAAAAAGAATAAAGAGGAGAGTTGGAGGAAGAAAGAAGGTACATATATATTTTTCAATTGCACTGTACTGTCTTTTGTTGAGGAAAGGACTTCAGAAGAGCAATATACATGTTTACTTTATAAGATGCACTACAAATTTCAAATAAATAGTCATTTTGTAATGAGTTCAATGGAGGGTCCATGAGATTGCCTTCACACCTAAGATGGGAACATACCTCTCTCTGTCCTTCCTTTCTTTAAGCTCCAGTAGTCTTCCAGTTTTTAGGTAATGCTTATGCATACACACACACACACACACACACACACACACACACACACACACCAAGTAATCTTTATTCAGACCACTATTCAATATGTATGCTACAGGTTACTAGGCAAGTCTCTCAGCTGCGAACGGTGTGATAGCCAAGGAAGCATGATTTAGAAAGCTGTCTAAAGAAGAGGGCTTAATGCCTAGAGGTGGAGGAGACCCTGGGGGGGGGTCAGGGAAGCTTCTTCTTTTTCACCCAGGGTTTTCCTCCATCTGAGTCTCTTCCAAAAGTCTTGCTTCCCATAATCTGTTGCCATTACCCCTCTCTGAAGGATCCGTGGGCTGCTGTCTGCAGGAAGATTGAGGCTTCATCTTTGACAGTGATCCTTTTTGCAAAGTTAATTTCTGCTTCTATATCCCTTTACTTAGAGTGTTTCGTTTGAAATCCACTAATGTAAACTTTCTGTGGGTAGTTTTCAGGATTGGAAATCTTATGTCCCAATGAGATAACAATTTAGTTCTGTTCCCTAGATGACATCTATTTTATAAGAGAGCAATTGACCTTTGAAGAGGTCTGTCCTCCTGATGAGATGGCACATACTGTCCATTAATGTACTGCAGTTAAGTGATCATCAAAGAGATAATGGACCCCATGATGAGAGCAGCTGAGCTTAATTTACAATGTGTCAAAATAAAGGCTGCTCAAGAGTAACTTAAAAATTGACCCTCTGAGGGTCCTTAGATATGTTTGCCAATGGCAGCAAGAAAAAGTGGTGAGGCCACTCCGGAATGCATTCTACAAAATCCATCTGAAATAGAGAAGTTCAGCTGCTTTCCTACAGACGAGCAGAGATATTCCATAAAGCTCTTGAAACTTCAGTTTTGGGATTCTCATTTGCATGGTTCCCCTCTTGGGCTATTAAAAAATTAATTTCTAATTTTGTGTTCTTTATAAAATAGGTCTATATTATAGTATGAATATTTATGTCTCTTCCAAAATTCATATGGTGAAATTCTAATTCTTAAAGATGATAGTGCTAGGAGGTGGGATCTTCAGGAAGTGCTTAACTATGAGGGTGAAGCCTTCATAAATGGGATTAGTGTCATTAAAAAGGGGGCTTCATTGCCAAAACTGGTTTGGCTCAGTGGATAGAGCATCGGTCTGTGGACTGAAATGTCCCAGGTTCGATTCCGGTCAAGGGCATGTACATTGATTGTGGGCACATCCCCAATGGGGTATGTGCAGGAGGCAGCTAGTCAATGTTTCTCTCTCATCGATGTTTTTAACTATCTATCCTTCTCTCTCTTCCTCACTGAAAAAAATCACTAAAATATATTTTAAAAAATAAAATAAAAAAATAACAAGGGGGCTCCAGAGAGATCCCTTGTACCTTCCACATGTGAAAACACAGACTGAGGGAACAGCCTAAGCACCAGGAATAGAGCCTTCACCCAAACACTTCTCTGCAGGAACCTCGATCTTCACCTTCCCAGCCTCCAGAACTGAAGGAAATAGGTTTGTGTTGTGTAAAAGCTAACCAGTCAGTGATATTTTGTCATAGCAGCCCAAATAGACTAAGATAGTCTCCACAGTTATAGAAATGACAAGAAGGGTCAACAGATTTATCAAAAACAAACAAATAAAAGATCAACCAATCAGGCAAAATAGAACAATTCAATATGTTCTGTTAAATTTTAATTTCAGATAAACAATGGATTTTTTCCCAAAATATTAGTATATCCCATTAAATACTTGTTATGTAATGCTTGGGAAGCTAGAAAACTTTAGATCTGGAAGAAACCTTGGAGATCTCTTTGAACTTTTCCATTTTATCAAGAAGGACTTTGAAGCCAAATTACTAGTCTTGGGTTGATAGTTGTAGTAGGTCTTCAGAACTAGTGTCATTTCCACTTTATCATTATTTTTCCATATGAAAATTACAACAAATTGTTGATTACTGATTGTTTCTCTTTTAATTTTGACCAACCTGCTATTTTCTAGACAAAGCTTCAAAGTAAATTAATGATAGGGTAGAATCCAGGAGTCCACTCACATTTCTTTTCTCTACTATCTCTGGTAAATACAAACAATGAATCTGTTTGTGTGTCTGGCTAACTGATAATGCACTATTCTGTCACTTCATTTTTTTCTTTTAGAATAAGTCATGTAAGTCTAGCAGAGAGAATATTTCTGTTTTTCCCCAAGTGACACAAGCAGCGATGTCACAGTAATTTGCTCTTAATTAGTACAATATCAAAAGAAAACCCTTGTGCATGAGGTTTAAGAGATCAGGAGGAAGGTGCTAGCTAGCTTCAAGCTTTTAATTCCTTGGGTTCCATAATGGTCTTAGCATTGAGACTAAATAATGAAAAATATGTAACTGGAAATAATTCATGTAATTATTTTGTTAATAAGATTTTATTTGTGGAATAGGAAGGGGTAAAGTAGCTAAAAATCAACAAAGTTCAAGTTAATTCCAATTCATAACTTTCATAGCATTTGATAAATCTTCCTGGGAAATAAATAGCAGTGAGGGATAATGAACTGGGGTATCTTTTCTGTTTGCTTTGTAAATGGAGACAATATATTGAAGCCTAATTAAAAGCTTTATAATATAATTAATATAACAAATTTTGAATGTGTCTATCGCTAAATATTAATTATTTTACAGCCACTAGAAGAGAAAATGATTGTATCTTCATGATGAGAGTGGGATACATATTCTGAATATGAATGCTGTCAAACTAAGATAAATTGTTTTCCAAACTAAGTATTTTTTTTAACAGACATCTTCATTAATATTAGCTTAAGGTGTTAAAAGATGGTGAAATCTGCCAATGATTGGGGTTTTTTCCCCCTTAGACAAAAATCAACTTTATGCAAAAATTTAAGGAAAAAAAGTAAACTTAATTTAAGGAATAAATATAACAGAAAAATAATGATTGAATTAAATGAACGCTATAAGAGAAAACAACAACAACACATGACCTTTAATGGTTAAGAAAAAACTATAGCTGTTAATTTAAACAATGAGGCTATTATACAGTGTGGTTCTAATACCTTAGCAGTCTATGTAAGCACACATAAACTAATTTATAAATGCTTCAAGGTGAAGAAATTGAAACCTAAAGAAAACTGATCACAACCAGTTAAGCTTTCCCAAATTAGGTAACCACATAAGCCAGTCAAATAATTTCCTGGCTTTGCTTTGATGTCCTCTATGTCTTTATCCTAGCTCCTGTCTGTGGAATGCTCCTAACTATTTCTGGTTTGATGTTGCCTGATTGAGAACATTTTTTGCTCAAATGCTTAAAATTTTTAATGTGCCTTAGTTTATTTCTTAGCATACTAAGTTAGGAGAACAATTCTTTTTTTCCAATTATTCTCTCCTTTATTCTCACTATTCAGAGCTTTCATAATTTATATTATTTCATTTTGAGAGGAAAACTTCAGAATCTTTGAATTGAAGAGTAAAACACCTAACAAAATTCTCATGTTGGAATTTTTTATAGCCCATTTTAGATTTTAAGTAAATACAAATTATTAATTTTGGAAAGCTATATATTTTAGCTTAACATAATTGTAGAAATAGTGCTAAACTCTTTTCATATCTTTGTATATCCCACAACCCTGTGAGGTAGGAGATATTGGAAAGCATTTTACAGCTGGTAAAGCTGATGAGAGGGTAAATAATTGACTCAGAGCACTTGGTACAGGAAATTACAGACCTGGGATTTGAATTGCAGATGCTATTAAAGTTGGATGGTAAATTTCATGATAATTTCCTAGCTCTATTAAATATTAACCAAATATGGTGCCCATTTATAAAATAAAATGCCCCAAATTGAATTATTTTTTACCACAAGACTCTTTTATAGGGGGAAAGTAACAACATTATAGAGAAAACAGATCATTTTAAAGTGTTAGATTTTACATGGGAAAGCTCCTAATGAAAACACAAATTCCTGAGTAAATGTGGTCCCCCCACATGCTGTCAAAGAACAAAATTATCCGCGAGTCATGGTTTGCATGACTTATTTCTTGAACTATTTAATAATCCATCATTTTTGTTAGACACACAATCCCTCTGTTCTGACCCCATGGTTATAGCTTCTTCATGGAATGACTGTGGCTGGTGTCAAATAGGGTTGTTTTTTATTGTTGTTGTTGTTATTGTTACTTCAAACTTCAATGCTGCTACAGTAAATCACCATCTCATCCCACTTCAGAAAGGAATAGAGTGGGTTTATAGCTCATGATCAACTGCATTGTTGTTATTCTTCAGGGAAGACCAGATTCTCTTTGGCTTTTTTTTTTCTCTCTCTAAGACTTTCCTATTAAAACTAAGTTTTCATTGGCTTATTTTCCAGGACTCTTAGAGGTCCAAAAATCTATATGCTCACTATTTTCTTACTTAAAACCATAATAATTAAAAATTAGCCAAAACCGGTTTGGTTCAGTGGATAGAGCGTTGGCCTGCAGACTGAAAGGTCCCAGGTTCGATTCTGGTCAAGGGCATGTACCTTGGTTGCAGGCACATCCCCAGTAGGGTGTGTGCAGGAAGCAGCTAATCAATGTTTCTCTCTCATAGATGTTTCTAACTCTCTATCACTCTCCCTTCCTCTCTGTAAAAAATCAATGAAATACTAAAAAAAAGAATTAAATTTTTATGACTGAATTCAATGATAGAACTGGTTCCCAAAATAACACAAATTTTAGCAAGAATAATGGAAATAAAAGCAAGCAGGTGATGCAAAAAGGTGTTCTCACACCTCTGGCAGGGTAGTAAGAGGTGAGGAACATTCCTGGGAAAATGGAAGGAGAAAACAAGAAAAGAAAACTAAAGCCAATCAGTGTAGGCAGCTTGCAGTTAGCGTGTGAAGACATTATATTCTCCAACCAAAGACACTTGAGAGCAAATGGTTAATACCTTCCCTCCCTAACCAAAGAATACATATGTTAAATTACCCTGGCCTGGAAAAAAATAAAGAACAAAAGCCTTATTAATACCATTTGTGCAAGATAAACCCAAGGACAAATATTACTTGGATGTTAGGTAGGCTGAGGAGAAGGGGGTGAGAGTGAGTTTAATCTCCCCCACTGAACCAAGAGGTCAGCAATCTTGGGGCTTGCTAAGATAAAATCACTAGATATTCTCATAAATTCTGGGAAAAGCCACAAAAAAGTAAAAGGGGGAACTTGAAATCTAATCTGTTGCCCAAGGTATCAAGCAGAAGAACCTTGAAATCTATAGACAGAAAATTATAAAACCCTTAAACATCCACCAGGTAGGTGCTCAGACCAGTTAAGGTGCCCTATTATGCTTTATGCCAGGTATATTTTTAATAAATTTGCTTGCTCTTCTTTCTTAATACATTTGCTTACTTTGCTTCATTGTTGCTGTTTGTCACTCCTCTCAAATCTCTCTTAAGAGATTTACAAGAGCTGAGGAGGAGACAGTCTCCCCCAAGCTCCTCAGGGAGACTGTTCAGTAACAACGTCTATATCTCACAATAGTTAAACTTGCATATTAGTTTGTCCAGCTAGAATCACAATATAGGACCAGACCTGCAGGGGAGGGCAGTTAGGGGTACCAGGCCTGTAGGGGAGGGCAGTGGGAGGGGACCAGGCCAACAGGGGAGGGCAGTTAGCATCAATCAGGTCAGCAGGGGAGCAGTTAGATATTGATCAGACTGGCAGGGAAGTGGATGGGGTGATCAGGCTGGCAAGCATCAAAGGTTAGGGGCAATCAAAGGGGCAGGCAGGCAAGCAGTTGGGAGCCGGCAGTCCTGAATTGTGAGAGGGATGTCTGACTGCTGGTTTAGGCCCCATCCTGGAGGATGGGGCCTAAATGGGCAATCGGACATCCCTTGAGAGGTCCCAGATTGGAGAGGGTGCAGGGTGGGCTGAGGGACACACACACCCTCATAAATAAATTTTGTGCACTGGTCCTCTAGTATTATATAACACTGGAATATCAGTGATCTATTTCAATAAAAATGGACTCCACAAACATCTGCAGCATTCAGCATGAGATTGTTGTGAGGGCTGTGGATAACTGGACAGCTCTACTTCACAAATTCTTACTCACCCCGTGAGCCAAGTAGACTCAGGCATGTCCATGCTTTGGCCATAGCAGAAATCATGAATACATTTGAACAAGTACTCCCTATGAAAGTACTTTTTTCAAGTAATCTTATGCCTGTTGACATTCTATTGGTCAAAACAGATCAAATGATTGAGTATAGATTAAAGGGAAAAAATACACTGTAGGACTAACTTTAATGGGAAGTGCTACAAAATCACATTTAAAAAATCAGCTTTATAAGGAGAGGTGAAGAATTGAGACCTTCAATGTAATCTACTACATCAAGAAAGAAACATATAAGCAGCCATAATAAATGTAAAGAGTCAACATTAAAATGACTTCCCCCCAAAATTTAAAAATCACTGTATAATTAGAACAATTAGATATCATCACATGCAGTTATTATCAATTATAACTATGTTAAGGTTGCAAATTACTTACAGAGAAAATGTGAGTACTATGTATAAACTTCAGTTCTGATTTCATCTTTTTTTCCTACCATTATCTTCTTCTGCTCTCACTTAAAAATGTGATTTTGCTATTTTTACTTCCATGAGGAATAGCATTGCATATATTTGAGAAATTAGGTAGTGTATAAACAAGCAGATTAACAATATAAAATCTTAGAATTAAAGTGAAAGTGGAAATTAGCATATTGTCTGTTTTTCCCTCTCATTTAAAAAATATATATTTTAAATATATATATTATATTTTTATTATATATATTATAATTATATATATATATATATATATATATATATATATATATATAATATTGATTTTTTTACAGAGAGGAAGAGAGAGGGATAGAGAGTTAGAAACATCGATGAGAGAGAATCATTGGTCAGCTGCCTCTTGCACACCCCCTACTGGGGATGTGCCCACAACCAAGGTACATGCCCTTGTCCAGAATCAAACCCGGGACCCTTCAGTCCACAAGATGATGTTCTATCCACTGAGCCAAACCGGTTTAGACTCCTCTCATTTTATATATAATAAAACTGGATACTAAGATGTAATATGACTTGAAAAGATTTACATAGGATAATTTGGAAAAGAATGTCTTCATTAATGACCTAATATCACTTTATATTTCAGTTTTATTGATGGAGTGCAGGATGAAGACCTAGGTTGTTTTGCTATTTTTCTTATTCTACATCGCAGATAGCTATTCATCCTTATGTAAATGTCTACAACAATTATGTACTGAAAATGTTGATTATACTTTATTTTTATCAACGCAAATTAAATTTGTTTGTAATAAATGTTTTAAAAATATATATTTTATTGATTTATTTTTAAAGAGAGGAAGGAAGAGGGACAGAGAGTTAGAAACATCGATGAGAGAGAAACACCAATCAGCTGGCTCCTGCACCCTCCCAGATGGGTATGTGCCCGCAACCAAGGTATATACATGCCTTTGACTGGAATTCAACCTGGGACCCTTCAGTCCACAGGCTGATGCTCTATCCATGGAGCTAAACTAGTTAGGGCATATAATAAATCTATTAGCTTTAAGCTTTTACATACTTGAGGTCGCTTTTCTCTTTTCAAATATATTTCAGGAATTTAGTTAAGAGCTTAGTCAAAATTCTTTAAATATATAAAAGAGATATTTTTGCTTATACACAAGTCCTAAGCTAAAACCTGCATTTCACAGATTTTAAGGATGGAGATATTCCTTGGCACTGTGAATGATCCTAGATTCGCCGAAACGCCAGTGCTATAGAATCCATAAGTAAGAGGCAAGATGCATAGTGCTATCACCCTAACAGGGACACAGGGATTCTGAAATAGACAGAGGTGTACGTAGGTAGCTCCAATTATTTGCTTCTCAAACAAAGAGAAAGACTAAAATAATAGGAAGAAGGATTGGTGTGGGGTTCTACCCCATGGCTCAAGGCAAGCATTTACATTATTTAGACACTCAATATCTTTTCTGACTTATGATTGCCTTTCAACCTATGAAATATATTTAATGTCCCCTTGGAAGCAATTACACATGGAGACATCAAAATATATTTACTTTATAGGCAGTATTTTCATCAGTCCCTGCAATGTACTTTTAACAGTAGTGGAAGCAAAAATTTTGGAGTAATGTGTTTTTAGCTATCATTCAGATCAAAGAAAATCCAGTACTTGTCAATTTTAAAAGGGATTGAATGTTTCATGGAGTTGTAGAAAATAATAATGGGGTAGAAATTAAGTAAAAGTGGTGAGTAGAACTGCTTTTCTTATTGGAGTAAATGCACATAACATTTACAATCTTAACCATTTTTTAAAATATTTTTATTGATATTTTTACAGAGTGGAAGAGAGAGGGATAGAGAGTTAGAAACATCTATGAGAGAGAAACATCGATCAGCTACCTCTTGCACACCCCCTACTGGGGATTTGCCTGCAACAAAGGTACATGCCTTTGACTGGAATCAAACCTGGGAACTTTCAGTCTGCAGACTGACCCTCTCTCTATCCACTGAGCCAGACCGCTTTCGGTGTTCTTAACCATTTTTAAGTGCATAATTCAGTGGTATTAAAGGCATTTACATTGTTATGCAGCAATCACTATCATCCACCCTCATAACTCTTTTCACCTTATAAACCTGAAACCCTGTTTCCATTAAACAAACAACATTTTCCTCTTCCCTTCCTCCAGCCTCTGGCAATCACCATTCTAGATTCTGTCTATATCATTTTGTTTATTCTAACTACCTCACATAAATGGAATCATAGGGTATTTTTCTTTTTATGATTAGCTTATTTCACTTAGCACAATATCCTCAAGTTTTATTCCTACTGTAGCATATTGCACCAATTCCTTTCTTTTTTAAGGCTAATTAATCTTCTGTTGTATGTAATACACCACATTTTGCTTATCTATTTATATGTCGATGAACACTGGGAATGCTTTCAACGTTTAGCTATTGTGAATTGTGCTGCTATTAATATGGGTGGATGAATATCTCTTGGAAAAACTACTTTCAATTCATTTGGGCATATACCCAAAAGTAGAATTGCAGAATCATATGGTAATTTTTATTGTTAATTGGTTACAACTATACCATTTTGTATTTCTACCCACCAACAGTTCGCATCTTCACTTGTTTTCTTTTTTCCCCCCTAGTAGCCATTCAAATGGGTGTGAAGTGGTATGTCACTGTAATTTTGATTTGCATTTCCCTAATGCTAAGATGCTGAACATCTTTTCATGTGCTTGTTAGCCACTTATATATCTTCTTTGGAGAAATCTCTATTCAAATCCATCGCTCATTTTTGAGCAACTTATGTTCCTAATGTGATTCTAAGAATGCATAACTCTTAAGGTCCTATCAGTGAGTGCTCAGGGAGAAATATGACTTCTGCAGAACAAACCTCCTTAAGATCATTCTGCAGGATCAGAAAATGCTTGAATAATTGCCCTACCAGCAAGTGGAATTTTTGCTAGAAAGGACTTATTCACTTGGAATGAAAATAGTACACTAGAGGCTAACATCACCAATCATACAAAAAAGGATTATAGAGTCAGAGCTGGGAAAAAATGTAATTTATCTGGATCCTTCCTCAAGCTCCAGAGAAAATTATAATTAATTCAAGGACCCTGAACTAAACATTGCTCCTAAATATTGTTGACCAGAGTTAATGTGTCCCCCTAATGTCATGGGACTAATGTCATGGGATTCTGTAGATTTGCAATAAATATTGATTATTTAGTAATGCTTCCTGTAATTCTGTGAAATATTACAATCCTTTCAGGGTCTAATATAAAACATTTCTCTGACAACTAACACTAATCTCTTCTATACTTGCTGTAAATAAAACTTTTAAATTAAGAATGATTAATAGCCTCCTTAAATAGTGGCCTTTGTATACAAGGTCATGCCATGGCCACTGTTTTCTCTGGGTTTCAAATATTTACTATTAGTCTCCATTTTTAGTCCATCACTCTCTCCTTCCTTAATGAAGTCAATGCCAGAGAAACATAATTAAAACCTACTGGCTACAAAACACTCCTCTGCAACAAAGTCAGGGCATACAAAGCAAAACTGTTCTTTTTATATTTTTAGTAATAACATTTAAGAAGGCCCTTTCTGAACATTTTAAATGTGCACCCAATATTTACTAGTATATTCCATTGTCCAACCATTATTTAGTGCTCTATGTACATGAAGAGGGACACTTGGAGTTTTAGACTAGGCAAAAGCATACCTTCTTAAATTGTAATCTCACCTGTCAATATATTTGAAATTTCTCAGACCTTCCTCATGTCCTAAATTACCAGTTCTGGCCTTTTGTATTTCTTACAGTCCATGCTGAGATTGGAAAACAAGAACATTTGTCTACCAACTAAAATAAAATAATTGAGATCTATTTGAGTGTCTTGTAGATACTTCGAGGGAGAGAAAAATTCATCCAATTATATAGACAATACTTCGATACTTTAATTTTTGATGTATAGTAAATAATTCCATTCTAATTTTATTTTTAATATATGAATATAAGTTAGTAATGTACTGAGCATATATATCTAATGAGGAAGTACTTTAATTTTCAAGATTGCTATTATAAATCTAGGGAGATACAACCCTATCTTTAATAGCTTGGAAAGTGATGTTAAAAGGTGATTTCTGCTCCTGCAAGGGTTTGGGTTGTGTAAGGCTTTTTGAAAGCATCATATGTCTTTACTCAGATTTATACATTTAGTCAAATTAGGGTGGGGAAGGGATCAGGCCTGGCTTAGTACCAGATAAAATCATGAAATTTTGCATCTATATGGTAGAATCTCTGTCTTAGAGAATCATACTATACATTAGTATAGAAAGTACAGGTTGTGTGTGGTCCTGAAATAAATACAAGTGTTTAACTTTCTTAACCAGAGAATTTGCATCGTATTAAATCTTTTAACATCTAACATAACTGTGCTATTTAGAAAACCATCTATACGATAAAAGCTAACCTAAGCCAACTTCCATTTTTACAGAAAAAGAAAGCAGAAAAATTAATTAGCTAAGTATCTTTGTCCAAGATTATAGTCTGTGAGTTGCAGAAATTGATGTCAAACTCAGATATCCCAACATAGATACAAAGTCTTTTGCAATTGTAAATTAAATCACTTTCCCAAATACATTAGTGATCATTATAAAGTTATCTTCAGGTGAGTTCATAGCTACAATCTCTGGAAGAGTTTCCAACTTTTAATAATGACACATTTGGTACATTAGTACATACAGCATATTGAGTGAGATTGATTGTCTTCCATTAAAAACAACAATATAGTGCTTTTCAGTGAAGTTTCCACAAGTTACAGAGTCCAGATATTTGTCAAAGTTCCTATATCTTGATTTAGACAAAAAACTTATATCACCAGATGTAGTCCAAACTCTAGGTTTATTTTAATTTCTGTTTTAGTTGTTTACAAAGGTAAACAGCATTCTCTAAAAAGAATCAAACAGAACAAAGGAGTGTTAGAACTCCTTTAAAACAAACAAACAAACAACAGAATCATTTAGAGTGTATATATATATATATATATATTTATATATATATTAGTAGAGTATATATATATATTAGAGTATATATATATATATATATATATTAGAGTATGTGTGTGTGTGTATATATATATATTAGTATATATATTAGTAGAGTATATATATATATTAGTAGAGTATATATATATTAGAGTATATATATATTAGAGTATATATATATATATATATATATATATATATATCCACTTCCTACTTATCTTATAACTTGGACAACTCAGCCAAAGTTCCTTTTAATGGATCAGCAAAATCAAATAAAATGAAGCCATTTTTATTTTTCCATATTGTATGGGGATACATCAGTCAGTAATGAAACCACCCCATTCTGAAGAGGGTTCATTTTAGGAGGACCCATTCATATGCCCTCAAAATATTCATTTTATATAATTCTTTCATACTGTTATTGCCTGCCTTCTGTCTAGCAGTCACTGTATTTATGAAGATAAAATATACAAGTCCAGTTTTCAAAAATTTCATATTTTTAGAATAAAGATGGTAAAGAAATAATCAAATAAGCTGTGGCATCATAAGTGTGCACAGGTGGCCACCAGAGAGAGAGAGAGAGAGAGAGAGAGAGACAGAGAGAGAGACAGAGAGAGAGACAGAGAGACAGAGAGAGAGACAGAGAGAGAGACAGAGAGACAGAAAGAGAGACAGAGAGAGAGACAGAGAGAACTCAATGTCAATTCTGTGACAAAGAATTTCAGCAACATTTCCCCCATTTTTTTTTACTTTCTTTTTCTGTTTAAGGAAATTAGAAGAAAATATGATTAACAAGTATGTGTTGGATAAGTGTGTGTGTGTGTGTGTTTGTGTGTGTATTAGTAAACTTTAGTCTGAAGAATATTTGCTAGGAGCAAAAATCATAGATTTTCATGTCAAAAGCACAACTGCATTTTAAAGGTCACTGATATTTTGCATATGAAAAAGCACCCTTCTCTTGGGGCCCCTGCCCTCAGTGGCCCCACTACAACCCCTGCTTGGCAATGTTAACATGAAGTGCTTTTTCTTTTCTTGCCCGTGAGTACATCCATCATGGATTTTATTTAACTTTCCCACAGGCTACATGAAACAGAGAAGGAATCTAAGCAAAGGCTCTAATCCTCTCTCTTACAGATTCAATAAACACTCTAAGCAGTCACTCATGTAGTTGATAACTTGTCCTCTACTGGATTACCTCGCTGCCAAACTTCAGACAGGACTCCAGACCAACACAAGCAAAAGCTGGGGAATAAATTTATAACCTAGACTATTTGGTTCTGTCGGGATCCTATGAGCAAAAACTACTTAACTGCTTTTAAATTGTAAGATTCCTAATGTCATAGGGAGACTGCATTCTGTTACATAACTAATTGAAAAAAATGAATAAGCCTAAGATGTGTAAAATTTTAAGATAAATCATAATCCTTATGGAAAATGCCCATATAATGAAATAGACTTATGATGGGTCATTTTTCTCTCCTCTGTATAGATCTCTAGTAATAATAATTGCAATAATGTTAGAAAACTGAAAATTAGTGTGGTAAAATGATTTAACTGCTAATAATGAAAGTGCCTACACCCTTTATCAGGGAATGTGGTAAACCTGTTTGAAATGTGGTAAAAAAAACAAAACAAAACAAAACAGTTCTGAAATTATGTATTCTTCTTCGTTCCCTCGATCTGTAATTAAGACATCAGACATTAAAATCAGCAAATAACTACATCACTTCCTTAAAGCACCAAAACTGCGCGCATGCGCGCACACACACACACACACACACGTGTGTGTGTGTATATATATATATATATATATATATATATATATATATACTCTTTAAAATGTTTTTAAAAATATATATTTTATTGATATTTTACAGAGAGGAAGGGGGAGAGATAGAGAGCTAGAAACGTCAATGAGAGAAAAACATCGACCAGCTGCCTCCTGCACACCCCCCACCAGGGATGTGCCCGCAACCAATGCACATGCCCTTGACCGGAATCGAACCCGGGACCTTTCAGTCCACAGACCGACGCTCTACCACTGAGCTAAACCGGTTTCAGTGATACTCTTTATCTAGTCTAAATAGTGACACAGGGGAAATTTGTAGGTTTGTTTGTCCACAGATGAACTGTTGCATCATGGGAATATTTTTTCTTAATGATTTTTAGGGTTAAATATTTTAGTTCCTAAAAGTTCCTCTCAGGATAGCTTCTGTATTCACTAAAAAGTATGGATTTTACTTTGCTTCATTGTGTACTTTGTGTTGTTATTTCAAGCAACAGAGAGTAGACCTGTAAACTCACAGTCCAAGATCACAGCAGCTCTAACTAAATTCACTTTTTAGAGAGTCCAAAATTTGTGTTTCTATTCAATGGAATTTCTATTGTCTAATGTGTCACTACAACTGATACCATTACTCAAATATTAGGATTACATTACTTCAAATTGTAACCTCACATTTCTACTAATTTATTTAAATGTAACTAGGTACAATATTAAGAGATAAAGGTTAAGAATACATGAGAAATATATATTTATCATGATAAAATGAAGAGTTAAAAATTTTGGTGAGGTGAGTTATGAGATGTTGTATAGCAGAATCAAATTAAATATGTTTCTTTAAAAATAAATGAAAATTCAGTGAGTGCCTTGAGTGTGTGTGTGTGTGTGGGGGGATGTTCAATAGAGTTAACCATAATGCATGTACATTTTATTTTTTATTTTTAACTTAAAAAAATACACCAAAAGTTTCAATTCATCATCATTTTTAAATATGTTGGTAATGTTATCCTTCCATTCTTAAATGCATCACCTCATGGTTGGGACAAAGACCTGAAGTAGATTACAAATAACATGAAAACAGGCAAAAAATGTACACTTTTAATACAATGGCCCATTTAATTTCACATAAAAACCTAGGTAATTCCAATTGAAGAAATGCATGGAAATCCAGAATAATTACCAGGGGAAAAAAAGGCTATGTTATTCAAGAAATAGAGATAAAATAAAATCATTCGAAGCTGAATTTTGCTTATGAATTGGTTTTGTTCACAAGGCAGTAGCCTTGTGAGTCTCTCTAAGCTTTTCTTCTTTAAAAAAAATGATATATTATTTATATCATGGGACTTATTTAAATTTTTTTCTCCATTCAATTTTGATTATCACTAATCCAAAAAATCTGAAAAAAAACGCATTATGGTTGCAGGTTGCTTTTACATATGACCAGCTTAACAATAAGAGAGCTCAGATTGTTTAGGGATATAGTCTTTTTTTTTAGATGAAGCAACATACAGAATGCTCTCCTCAGACACTTGGCAATTCCTCTGCCTTCTAAATAAGAACCTTGCTCAGCATATGTTGAAATTGAGAGTTCATACACATCGGTTAAACTAAAATTCATATGGTCAACCAACATGTGGTAGACATCAGCAAAAGTTATTCCAGTGATCTCACATTGGCAAAGATGGTGCTATGACCGTGTCCAGAATAAACAGCTTATTCTGCTTGAGTGTGCATACCCATGTGTGAACACATGTAGACACATGGGGATTTGAAGAAACAGTAACTGGGACAGAGCAGCAACCCAAGAGAGAATGAAAGCATGCATCACTGGATGGCTATCATCATGCAAGATAACCTGTAGTGTTGCTCAAATAGATGAGTCATAAAGATGGGAACTCAAAAAAAATAATATTATGTGTGGGGTGGGGGTGGGGGAGGCAAGGAGAATGAAGAAGTGGAGTAAAAATCGTTTCCTACTTCACCTAAATTCCACTCATACACAGGG
The DNA here is from genome assembly GCA_963924515.1 of Vespertilio murinus. NCBI lineage: Eukaryota > Metazoa > Chordata > Mammalia > Chiroptera > Vespertilionidae > Vespertilio > Vespertilio murinus. The sequence goes on from OZ004704.1 coordinate 203,499,658, forward strand.
AGAGCCACACTGAGATTTTAAGAATTACTTAAACTTGGAATCCAAATGACCATTTCTTAAGATTCATCTTGGTAAAATGTACAATTAATTGGGTTGTAGATGTGAGAAGGGTAAGAACAAAATACACTGACTGTTTAGATAGCAACCATCCTGGACCGTTATTTCCTGAAGAAATTTGGCTGACTCCTTTCACTGACAAGTTCAGTTAAAAATAATATTAATGTGAGAAGAAAGGTACTTATGTATGGAAAGCACCCGACCAAAGAAAGCAGGAAATGCCTTGGGTGTAGCCAGCCTCTGGATCCTCTTCAAGGACTCAGGAGAGTCAAGACAGAGGTTTGGCTTCATGCAAGTGATTTCTTATTTGAAACATGACTTTTGATGTAGAAAGTCGGTTCCTAATGTTACCAAGACTAAGAAAAAAGATATTTGCCAGCCTTTTTTTCACATTTTCTTTTCAAAATAGCCAAGTGATAGTTTACTGATCTCTGGGGAAGAAATAGAACATTGAAACTGCAGTTTGAATTGTGGTTGGGGAAAAAAGTGTTACCAAGAAAGAGAAATCCTAAGTCATTCCCCTGTCTACCACCTACAGCTGCACATATGGCTGTAATTTTATATCATTCAGTGAATGCCATCTCAATAATCACATGGCTTTATCTGTAAAATGGGAGTGATACTATTATCATAATATTTTATAGTAGGAGTTTGGGCCAAAGTGTTTATTTGATCTCAGCTAAGTAATTCTTAAATGGGGCCTCGTCTATCAATGAATTCCATATTTTTTAAAAAAATGCAAACTCTAATAACAAGGAAATTGGATATGGGTGAGAAAAGAGAATATTTAGGTTTTTATGTCTTTTGAGTTCTATTATTTTATTATTCTTTTTTAACTTTAATATTTCTTGAAACATTAGAAACATAAAATGTAGGAAATGCTTCATGCAAATGAACTTGGCTCTTCTGCTAAATTTTTCAAGTATAGGTAAATTAGCTAATATTACATTCATTTGGTTGTAAGAAGATCCCTCATTTCCACAGCCTACACAAGATAGAAGTGTATGTATTGCCTATGGTAATGGAGGTAACTAATCCATAACTACATTTAAGGGCTGACTGTGAAGTCCACAGGGATCCAAATTACTTCCAGTTTACTTTCAGCTTTTTTTTTAGTGAAGAAAGAGACAATGTTTATGATTATAATTTCAAATTTATCTCAGCTTTGAAGAGTATTACAACATTTAGGAAAAATAGAATAGCAAACCACACCTTTACTTATGCGTGTAGAGTCAGAATGACAAGGGAAAGTTGGAGCTTTGCCGAAACCGGTTTGGCTCAGTGGTAGAGCGTCGGTCTGTGGACTGAAAGGTCCCGGGTTCGATTCTGGTCAAGGGCATGTACATTGGTTGTGGGCACATCCCCCATAGGGGGTGTGCAAGAGGCAGCTGGTCGATGTTTCTCTCTCATCGATGTTTCTAGCTCTCTATCCCTCTCCCTTCCTCTCTGTAAAATATCAATTAAATATTAAAAAAAAAAGAAAGTTGGAGCTTTGAACAAGCGTGGGTATTACTTTAGTCCTCTTACTATTATGTATTTTGATGATGCTCATTTATTGGCTTAAACATTCGTTCTTCATCGTTTTTAATTCTATCTTTATTTTTGAAATCAGATGATAGTGGTGGTAAATAGAAGAAACAACAAAATCAAATAAGGCACAGTGCCATTTTTGACAGGATGGAAGCACAAGTGTAGTTTGGAAGTAGAGGTCATAACAAAATATGTTTTATCCCAACCATGCATTTCAGAAAAGGCCAGTTCATTTAGAGAGAGAACAGTGAATACCTGCCTAGTGCACTTGCATCTTCAAGGGCAAAAGCAGTCATAGCATAAATATATGAGTGGCTCCTTTCTGCTGATTAATTCTGTGTTCTCTTTTCAGAGTCTAGTCCTTCTCGTTATCTGAGAGAAAGAAATTAAGTGTGCCTATTACTTAACCACCTCTCACCCTGTTCCAAACGAGTTTTCTAAGGCTTTGGGATGCCTCAAATTAAAATCCTCAAAGGAAACCAGATAGTTTAAATAAGAGCTCTTTGAATTCCATGACCCTGTCTGATTGTCAGGAAGCAAATTAAATATCTTTAGATCATTAATATTTGGTGATAATTCAGCTGAGATTCAGACAAGATGAAGCTTCCAGAAAGGGTTGATAGCTGGAGGTGTTAGAAATAGCAGGTTTCCCATGAACATACTTTCTTCAATCTGAAAGCTGACCTGGATGATAGAGTACAATCCACAAGGCAATCCACACCTTGCACAACTTAAATATACTTGTGTAAGGTCTGGGATTAGCTTCTCCAGGATGTTTGAGCCTCTTTATTTGGGAAAAATCTATGGTAAGAAGATTTGTGCAAAAACCCATTACCTCATAGATGGAGCTGGCCATACAGTCATACCTGATTTCCAGTGTTTCCTTCTCTACTACCATTTCTGGATTCCCCTCGGGTTTGACCCACATCTTTGTTGATCTTGGTGGCTTACACAGTGGGGTCACATAGACCCTCCTTGGCAAGGATCTGAACCTGGTCACCATGTTCTTCTGAGGCCATACCTGCTACATATGCACATTTATCATCAAAACTGTGGGAGGGACTAACAACACTCCTCAAGTGGATCAGTTGAGGGTCAAAAGCTTTCTTCCTCAACTCCATTGTGTAACGGAAGCCTTACTTTAGCCTTATTCTAGTTTCTGTATAGAGAACAACTTATAGACAGGCGAGGATGAAAACAGAAATGCCAGTCAGCTACTATTCAACTGCAGAACAGGAAAAGGTTAAGGAACTTGCATCAAGGTGACAGTAATGAAAATGGTGAGAGGTAATCAAATTTCGGATATATTTTGAAGGCAGGGCTAACAAGATTTGTTGATGGAGTGGGTTAGCAGGTGTAAGATGATGATCTTAGTCCAGAATGATTAGTTTTTAAAAGGAGAAAAATGTCTTAAGAACTGTACTTTTTGGGCAGTGAGCTGCCTTTATATTATCAACAGATTCATTTTAGAAACAAGGTTATTCTCTGTTCCTATAGAACGGGATTTCTACTTTAGCAACATGTTTCCAGCAATAACCTAACCATATTCTCTAGGAATATAGAAGGACAATCTAGTTTGCTAATATCAGTTCATTTCATATAAAGTCTTTTGGCTAAATCAATGAAATATAAAATACTAGAGGCCAGATGCATTAAATGTGTGCACTGTGGAAAGGGCAGGGTGTCCCTCAGCCCAGCCTGCACCCTCTCCAATCTGGGGCCCCTCCAACTGTTGGTTTAGACCCAATCCTAAAGCAGATGATCAGGACTGCTGGCTTATAACCACTGGCCTGCCTGCCTGCCTGATTATCCATAACCTCTCTGCCTGTCAGCTTATTCACCTCCTAACTGCTCCCCTGCTGGCCTGACTGACACCTAACTGCTCCTCTGCCAGCCCAATTGCCCCTAAATGCCTTCCCCTTCTGGTGCAATTGCCACCAACTGCCCTCCCCTGCAGGTATGGTCCCCCTTCATCCCCTCCAACTGCTCTCTCCTGCAAGCTTGATCAATTCCAATTGCCCTCTCCTGCTAGCCATATTGTGACAATGTGGGGGTGGCCATCTTTTGAAGGTCAATTTGCATGTTACCTTTTTATTATATAGGATAATTGAACATGGCATTTCATAAGTTACTCCAGGGGACTGGTTCAGTTCTGTTTCTTACCTCCTACTAATCTTAAATCTTATTTTAACTTATACTTTCTGCTCCAGGGACAAAGAACAAATTGCAGTGTATGATAATACTATGATCTTTCTCACCTTTATAAAACTCCCCGTCCCTAGGACTTTCCTTTAAGACTATGCTGTGATGTTAATTCCTCTCACTCTTCCCTGAAGTTATCTTAGTATTTCACCCTGGCTTGTCTCTTGATATATGGCATTTTTTTCTGATTGTATTATAATTGAATCATCTCTACATTTAGAGCTCTCTGAAAACAGAAAATTGATCTGATTAGCTACTCTTTTCCTAACACTTTGAGAGTTTTCTAGCATAAAGACAACACTGAATAACTACTTTTAATATATATGGGTGACTCCTGATTTTATTTTAAAGGAGAGAGTACTCCCTATCTTTTTAAGAGTGTATCAAACAAATTATGTGGGGTCCAATCTAGAGCATATGTCTAAACTTCATTGCTCAAAATAATCACCTAAATAATTGATAAAAAAGATTAAAAACATTTGAAATTTTTTGAGTTTTAATAGTTGAAGTGGGGCCACTGATGATATTGATGCAGTTTTTAACAGACAATGTTTAAAATTATAGATAGTCTAGTTTAGGGTGTCTAAAACAAAACCCCCCAAAACCAAAATCTCTTCCATTTCTTCCATTCATTCAGTAAAGTAGTGTAATTGGCAGTTGAAATTATGAGGAAGAGATCAGAATTCTGAATTCATATTTCTATAATTGGAAGTCAAAATATACTTACAAAAATATTTATTAAAAGTTAGGCCTATAATTGAATCAGTAACATAAAAGATAAGCCAACTTCATGTTCTTATGCCTATAGACTTAAGGACTTTTATTTTCAGAAACACTGATTTAGCTAAACTTTATTGAAAATTCAATTGTTAAATAGAAAACATTTTCAAACTCCAAAGGATAACCTTTTACATAAGAATCAGATACATTTTCATCACTTCCTCTTTCTTAGAGTGAAATATAAAAGTAGGTACTCTCTCTTGCTTTAGCTGTTTTGACTCAGTGGGTAGAGTATCTGCCCGCAGACTAAAGGGTCCCAAGTTTGATTCTAGTCAAGGAAAAGTACTGGTTACAGCATCATCTCTGGCTCTGGTTACGGTGCATGCAGGAGACAACCAGTGAATGTGTCTCTCTCACATTGATGTTTTTCTCTATCTCTCCCCCTCCTTTCCACTCTCTAGTAATCAAAGAAAAAAATCCTCAATGAAGATTAACAACAAAAAAGTAAGCATTCTCTCTCTATAAATTTATGACTAGAATTCGGTTTAGATTCTCTCTATATTGTCTTTCCAAAAAAATAAAACAATAGCTTTTCTATAGGAAAATATTTCTAAAAATGGCGTGTATGTTAAATGTATTTTTAAACAGGACAAATAATGACAAACATACTCATCCAGAGTGAAAACACCTTGAGATATATGAGCTTCTTTATTTTTTAACAACACGAGAAGATACTGAACTGGATGTCCCTAGGGAAAACTGAACTGCTGTATGAGTTAATATTTCTATTTCTTTTGTATCAATCAGTTCTAAGTAAATAGCCATGAGGCTTTAAGTTTACTTTAGTACACAAAGTTTCACCTCTAAATATTATGTTTTGGAAGTTAAAAAAATAATATATATATATATATATATATATATATATATATATATAAATATATATACTGTATATGCCAAGGAACTTTTTTCCCCTCAAAGGGGCAGATCTCACATTCTACCTTGAATTATTCCAACTATCTTGACTTGCCAATAATTTAAAACAAACCTATACTTATGTGGATCATTATCTGGAGCTACTCAGATTTCAATGTCATCCTAATTCCTTTCCAGGTGCGTTTTATTTATTCTCCTGCCACATACTAGCTGGTCCTACACAATCATTTAGCATTGTGCCACCCTCATCCATTGCTGTAAACCCCAAACAAGTAAATGGAAAATAGGAGTAGAATTTATGAGGAATCTTCCAGTTCTTCATTTTATTACTTCTGCTTTATCCTGGCAGGCTTCAAATGACTTTCCCGCATCTAGTTTATCCTCAATTTATTTTCTTCTGTAGTCACAGGCAGATTAATCTTTCACTTTGATCATATCATCTCCTATTCCAGCATTCACATGACTACCCATTGCTTATAAACTAAAGAATATGCTATATTCTTTTCTGGCTATGCCTTTAATCATACTCTTCATTTATATAATGCATTCTTATTGAACCTCAACTGTTGTTGATTAAAAAACATGGCCACACATTTTTTTTCCAGCTCCTTCCATAAAATGGAGAGGCAGTTTCTGCACTCCTTGAATATAGATTGGTGACATGACCTGCTTTAGTAAATTCATGCCGCGGAAGTGGTATTAAAGAACTTCTAAGGCTGGGCTATAGAAGATTCACAGATTCAGTTTTCACACTCATGAAATGTGACACAGAGACCACATAAGGAAGCCAGTCCAGCTCGGTCGAGGCCAGGTGGTGAAGATACCAGGCCTTCTAGCTGACAGTCAGCACTGATGGCCAGGCATGAGCGTGGTTCTTTCAGACTTTCCAGCTCAGATGACCTTCCACTTAAAATGTGGCTACTGGAATAAGAGTGGATGAAACCATCTGAGAAATTGCACACACCATGTCCCAAATTATGATGATAATAATTTAATATTAATGTTATTCTAAGCCACTGAGTATTTGTTGTTCAATGGTGGTAGTGGGGGTAGCTTGTTATGGAGTCAAATAGAAAATACATCAAGCATGTATATAATATAATATTTTTGTTGATTTCAGAGAGGAAGGGAGAGGGAGAGAAAGATAGAAACATCAATGATGAGAAAGAATCATTGATCAGCTTCTTCCTGCATGTCCCCGACTGGGGATTGAGCCTGCTACCTGGGCATGTGCCCCAACAGGGAATCAAACCATGACCTCCTGGTTCATAGGTCCATGGTCAACCACTGAACCATGCTGGTTGGGCTAGATGATATTTTTTAGGTTACAGGTAGTCTTTAGTAAGCAAAAATGGAGAAGAATCTTGATTTCATGGAGTTTAAAGTCTAGTAAGCAGAGAATGACAAAAATAAATAGATACATAAGAAAATATCATATGTTATTATATTAAATAGTATGCATTTTGCCTAAGGAATTGAAACAGAGTGATATAAGAGATATGTTGAAGGTAAGGAAAGCACATTTGGAGGTCATGTAACAAATTAGGTGACCACTGAGTCAAGTCTGTAAGAAAGTCTTGGCTCAATTGCATAATGTTTTATTTGATTTCTCTTGCTACCATCTTGCTTTAAATAAATGGGAATCTTTTAAGTGGAATATGCCCTTTTTAGTAAATCACAAGCTTCCCTAATCCCAAGTGTCTTAGATCTAGCCTCTTACCCCAGCCCACAGTAAGAGCAACTGCTTTGTTGAAATCCTTTCACAAGGGGGACAAAGCCCATGGAAGTATGGAAGCTGAGCTGATATGCAAGCTTGTTTCCAGGTGGGAGAAGTCAGTAAGCATAACCACAATGCACTCTCCAAGCCAGAGCCAAACCACTGCCTCTTGCTAAAACGTTGTTGTTTTTCTTGCAGCTGTCTCTATATATTTATTAATCAAACAGAAGACATGCTGAAAAGTAGCTACCTGGCAAAGCTTGTCCTTTCCTCCCACTGCCAAAATGTATTTATTTGTCCTCTATCCTCTTAAATTTTACATCCAGTTTTTGCTATTGCTCCTATAACCCATCTCTCTATTTCTGTAAAAGGTGCGGGGTTATTGCAAGCTTCTTCTCAGTCTGTTGCAAGGCCTTAACTCTGCAACCATAATGCAAAAGTGGCCATAGACAATACAGAGTCCAAGGAGAGTGGCTGTAATCCATTAAAACTTTATTTTAGCAAAAACAGATCATTGGCCAGATTTGGCCCCTGACCTACAGTTTGCTAATCTCTGTTCCAAGATATGATGGAATAAACATTTAAATACACTGGGATGGCTACACAAGTGGATTTAAGGCTTTGGGTATCAGAAAGATTTTGTAAATAAAAATTTTAAACCAAGAAGCCAATGATTGATTTGTATCAATTTACTCATTCTTATAAATTATATTTCAAGCATACTATGAATAAAACACAGATTTGGGTAAACTTGCATTACTGAGTGTTGGTATCAAATATTACTGTCCGAGAGATATTTGATTTTTTAAACTCAAAAATTGAATGGGGAAAAGATATAGAATGATTCAAGGCCAGAGACTTCACAAACTATTGATATGAATATCATTAAGTTAAGCCAATGCGTGGCAAGGATTGCAGTCCTCAGCTTCCTGGCCAAAGAGATCTTGGAGGAGGATTGTAAGTGAATATAGCAGGGGTGGCCTTGAATATGATAAGCAAAGGCTCAAGGTTATCTTTAAGCCCAGCCACTGCCTCTCAGGCTATGCCTCTCTCTTGCTCTCAGTTTGCTTTTAATTAAACACTAAAAATAAGAAAGCAGTACAAATAAAAGGTTTTGCTGAGAAGGACTTGAGGCAACATTCCCTGAATGTTCAATAATAGTAATTATACATTGTAGAAAAAATACCATTTTGATTAAATTCTTTGAGGACTGCAGAGTTAGAGTCAGACATGACAATGTGCATTTTATGTCTCCAAAAAATTGATCTAACATTTAGATGATTTAAAACTTTTTGACAGTGAAATCCCTTTATGTTTTTTTCCACAAAACATCTTAGGAAATGATTCATGAGGCACAATTTGAAACACACTGGCATTATTTTGTGATGGCTATTATATTAAAAACTAGTGGCCCTTGCCGAAATCGGTTAGTCTTGGTAATTAGAGCATCGGCCTGAGGAGTGAAAGATCCCAGGTTCAATTCCAGTCAAGGGCATGTACCTTGGTTGCAGGCATATCCCCAGTCTGGGGGGAGGGGAGGCAGTATGTAGGAGGCAGCAGATCAATGTTTCTCTCTCATCGAAGTTTCTGACTCTCTATCCCTCTCTCTTTCTCTTTGTGAAAAATCAATAATATATATTTTTTAAAAAGAAAACAAATAAACAAACAAACAAAAAAACCTAGAGGTCCAGTCCATGAAAAGACATGCACTGGAGGTGGGTCCCTCAGCCCGGCCTTCCCCCTTTCACAATCTGGGAGCCCTCAGGGCAGGAGGCCCCAGCGATGAGGGGAAGGAGATGCCCCCATCACACCTCTGCTGCTGCCACTATCTGCAGCACAAGCCTTGGCCGGCCCTGGTTACCTGAGCCTTGAGTGGCCCTGAGCAGCTGGGGGGCTGAGAGGACTATGGGACTACAGAGGCAGGCATGTGGAGTAGCTGAACCTGCCTGGGGGTGAGCCTGGCCATGCCAGGTCCCTGCTGCCCTGGTGGGGCTGGGGGCACTGGGTACCACCATCTCTGAGGGCATGATGGTCAATTAGCATATTCCTTCCTTATTGGATAGTATTATAATTTGAAAGTGGATATATCATCAAGAAAGACTCAGGTTATGTCAAAAAGAACTTTGACACCTAGTTATTCTCATAGGCCTTACTGTAAACATTGTTGTTTCATTTCTAAGAAAAAAAAATCATAACAGACAGCATAAGGTAGAAAATAAAAACCGCAAGAAAATACTATCTTTCAGTGTTACAGAGATTTCATGGGTCTTAGAATTTTTTCACAAAAGTTATTTCTATACCTTCTTATTCACCTCATCTTTTAACCTTTAAATAATGCAAAGTCCCTCCTCTCTCCTGCTTAGCCCAAGAATTATTGCCAGTGGACTCCTTTGGGTCTCACAGTTGAGAAAGAAATTAAAGCATTTCTGTATTGTTTTTAATTTTTAAACATGGCTTCTAAAATCAAGATTCAATATTTGTTTAAATTTAATTAATATCTATGACCAGAAGCTTAATGTCTTCTCTGAGGAAAAAAAAATGTTATTTCAGCTGGGACAGAATCTCTCACCAAAGCCCTCACATTAACAGGGTAGATCAGGAGAGCAGAAATATCACCTGTGCATTTCACAACATTTCGGATGTCCAGATCAAAAGATATTCCTTAGGGACAAAATGAATCTGGTTGCAGATGGACTGATCGCAGGACTCTGTTGTTGCTATAGATACAACTTAACAGTACAAAGATAATAGTGTCAAATATCCTATATAATAAAAGTGTAATATGCAAATCAACCAAATGGCAGAATGACCGGTCACTATGATGCACACTGACCACCAGTGGGCAGATGCTTAATGCAGGAGCTGCCCCCTGGTGGTTAGTGCACTCCCACAGGGGGAGCGCTGCTCAGCCAGAAGCTGGGCTCATGGCTGGCGAGCACAGAAGCAGTGGCAGGAGCCTCTCCACTCCTCTCATGGGGTGGGGGCACAGGCCTAAGCCATCAGTTGGACATCCCCCAAGGGCTCCCAGACTGTGAGAGGGCTCAGGCCTGCCTGAGGAATCACCCCACCAAGTGCACAAATATCCTGCACCCGGCCTCTAGTATCCTTAATAAGATTATTTGGTTTACTTGACACTGGAAAGTTGGGGGCTGGGAAGTACATTTATACCTCTTGTGTTGTTATTTGTCCCAATCACAATGTTTGCATTTTTAATTAAACAAGTAAGAAGTAGAAATGTTAATTCACTTTTCTTGTGTAACCCAACTAATAAAATTTTTGAAATAGAACAGGTATTTAATGGTAGTTTTTAACTTTTTTTTAATTACTAGCTTTTAAACAACTGACAGTTTTCCAGTATTTTGCTGTTTTTACTGTTTTGTTTTTTCAAACACATCAGAACAAAGTGGCTAATGGGAAAGATTAGTGTCCTTTTTCTGAAGGTGAGAAATAGGGTTGGTGGTGGTAGGCAAGTTGTGAAGTTTATAGAGGAACTACATACACATTTTTGTTGTAGAGTTTCAAGAGATACAATGATGGTTTATATGCTACAAATACTATAACTTATTGAAAATAGTTATTTTTTAACTATACTAACTCCTAAGCAAGTTGTTATATAGAAATAATCCATCACTGAGGAAAATAAAAACGTTGACAGTTAATAAATGAGTATCCAACCAAATTACCATACAAAGCTAAACAAAGAGAAGTCTGGAAATTGCAGTGTTCCATTTGAATGTTTACCTGATACTGATTAGCACTTGCATATGAGGAAATGACACTGGGCTGAGAAAAGAACACCCAACAGGATTAGTGGGAACAATGCTTGGTATTCACTCAGGGCCTGGATTCTGGATTAGCCCTGATTTCATCATGATTCCTGCGGCATTGCCTAGAGCTCCCAGATGGTTTGTGTCAGAATCCAGGAATATAGCCTAGAATGAGCACAGTTCTGGTCCCTCCTAACAGATATTAAAAACAAGACCTCCTCTTCCATCGAAATCAAAATGTCCCCAAGTAACATAATTATGCCATAGAATGAAGTTCAAGTATACTATATAAATCTAGCTCCAAACAGGTAAAATGCAAAATGTCTGACATCCAATAAAAAATAATTGGCGTTCAAAGAAGAAAAACATCATGCATAACCACATGATAAGTCAAATAATAAAAATTAGAACTGACATTGATTTACGCTGGAACACAGTAGGATATTAAAACAGGGATACGGTCAAGTAGACTGGTGAAGCAGAATGAAGGAGGTAGAATTCTAACTCAAGTTAAAGGTGCCCATCCACAGTGCTATTTTACCTGCTCTGCACTCCCACTAATGACAGTGGGAGGTTAATAGATGAGTAAACTAGTTGGGGCAACTCAGAGGCTTACTCTCTGTCTCTAGACTCTAGAGTCTCTCTTTAAGGTGAGTGAGTTACAGTTATATAAAATGGATGCTGTATTGATGAAGCACCTTTTTTCTTGCTTCTAGGTCTCCCTTTCTCGCTCCTCTAATTGTGCCTCATACAATCATCTCCTAAAAAACATTACTTAAACTCAAATCCTTTCCTTGGGATCAGACCAGGAGAAATCCAAACTATGACAATGACTAGTTTGGACGTTTTTGCTAAATACTTTTCTCTAGCACTTGCTGCTGTTGTTAGGAAAGTGAATGGTGAGCTGAGTCAGAATTCATATAATTTAGACCCCAGTTTCCTTTTCTTTTAAGTAGTTGGAAATTTTGGGTAAATAAGTGATATTTCCATCAATTTTATTCTCTGTTCTCACAAAGTTGAATTTAAACTCTTTTATTATATGCAGAGTACGAAGACAGTAGTGCAGGATCCTGAAAAATCTGTTTTCTTTCCTATTAAATATGAGGATTAAATACCACGAAACCTATGATTTAAAAATATTTTGATGGCTTTAGAGTTGAAACACCCAGTTGCAGACTAGGACCTTCACCTTTATCTGAGTTGAATTTTTAATCAAGGATATATATATATATATATATATATATATATATATATATATATAATCTTAACTCTTCCTGTATTGGAAAAAAATGAAAAGAAACTTTATTTCAGCTAAATACCTTGCCCATTTTTCATTTTCCTATAGGCACCAGAAGTCTGTTGAGATAAGACTCATGGAGTTATCTACAATTTTTGTCACTCTAAGCTAAAATGTTAGCATTATTAAAATGGCTTTCATTTTATTAATGAGAATTTCATCACTACATTTCATCTTAGCAAAGGTTAAGGGACTGACTTCTTTGTGTGAATACTCGAAGGATACAGTGGGGAAAATTTTACATGATAACAAAAGATGCTTTTGTTGATAGAATATACAGTAAGATGTCCTACCATAATCATGAATAACTGATAAATACTTCGCTCATTTTACATAAAAAATATGGGGAGTCCACATAGCCTCAGGTATTAGAGAAGTGATTTTAAATTTTTGTTCCTTAGAAAGACTATGGTTTGTTTAAAATTAGTTTACTCTTTGATGGGACCAGCCACTCTATTTCAACTTGGGAATTACCATTTAGGCCAGTTGCCTAGAGCCATGTCCTAAGTGCTATATGGAATAAATAATTTTCACAAGGCAGTGAAAAAAGGACTCAGAAATCTATAAAAGGGATTATTCAAAAATAATATTCAACTAAATCATTTTATTATATAACTAAAATGTCAATAACTAATGGTAATGTCATTTAATTGTTTTTTATCACTCTTTAAGTGAGGTTTCTTTTCTTGAACTTTTTCAAAAACCCAAGCAGAACTGGAGTCCTTGACCACTGTACCCACCAATCATCTTTGAAAGGATGAACTGAGAAAGGTTCATTCATTATCTAACCTCATGAAGATGATCTTATCACTACTTTTTCTCTCTAGGGATAAACATATCTTTTTCTTTTATTCCCAAGGTGATTGAGAGTAAGGACATATGATTATAACTTTTCCTTATTGATTGGAGCACATTATTTCCAACCAATATTATAAAGCAACTGATATACATACATAAACCTTAAGTCATATCTTGCAATGACATAAATTAAGACCCACGGTATTGTGCTCTCCTAGTGAGATTATATCAAGTCTGCTTTCCCACAAATGAAACATACATTGCCAAAAGAAGAATAACTCAGGGGTACCCTTACTGGCTGATGCATTCCATCATCTAAAACAAAACTCATGATGTTTCAAATATTAAATGAGTTCATTTATGCCAGGCATTCAAAATGGAACCCAAAATATACAAAGGACTCAGTAAGTTAATTGCTATTATTATAAACTTTTGCATTTGAGCATTATCCAAGGCAAAATGAAAGAAAGAGGTCTTTGTCTTTCTGGCTTCTCAACAGTATGGGTTTCATAAAATAATGTCAATGCTACCACAGGAACAAATGTCCAAGGATGGCTGGTATGGGTGGTTTGGCACCTAGAAGATTCAGATAATTTCAAAGTGTTATTCATTTGGGCAGCATATTTGCTTTGGAATTCATTTTATGAACTTTATTTCCAACTTTAACTTTTTATTTTGTATAAACTTCTTATATAATGAAAATAAATATATTTCATCTGGATTTCAACCAGAATCAGATGATCTACAAGCCAGGAATGCTTCCAGTTCACCAGGGATCACTATATTAACTGTGACTCTTATTTAATGATCAAAACACTGTGTGCTCCTGAGCTATCCACTTTTCCTCATCAAAGAGTAAAGCTAATGATTAGAGGGTCCCAGACTCCATGGGAACTTTGAAAGTAACATTAATCTTCTTAATCTCATAATAGTTCCCTGGCTCAGTCTTAAATAGACTATTATTTTCCTAATATTAAAATTGATCCACTATGCAAAACATTTTCTCTTATTATTTATTTTAATCCAATGACTGATTTCTCTTATTCCTTCAGTAGAATAGTTCTTGCTTTCTAGATGTAAGTGAACATTCATATAGTCTAGCCTTGAACCTCAGAAGCTTTCCAAGTTTATAAGTGGACTAGAGGCCCATTGCAGGAAGATTCCTGCAAGAACAAGGCTTCCCGAGCCTGAGTGAAGTTCACCCAGGCGGGTTTCCCTCCCATCACCACAGCCCTGTGCTTTCCCTTCCCTCCCATAGCCAACACTGCCACTTTCCCTTCCCACTGCTGCCACCAACCCATGCTTTTCCTCCCACTGTTGCTGTTCCTGCATCCCGCCTCCGCACTTTCCCTCCCACAGCCTCTGCCATCACTGCTGCTGCCCTGTGCTTTCCATCCCGCTGGCACCACCACCCGCTTTCCACTTTCCCTCCTTCTCTTCTTCCTTCAATGCTGTCTTCAGTCTTCACTGGACATCTGCATATGCAACTTAACCGCCATCTTTGTTGGGTTCATCTGAATGCTTGCTCTGATAGGCTGGTGGGCATAAGCGGAGTGATGGTCAATTTGCATGTTACTCTTTTCTTAGTGTAGCTATTATCCACACTAAATTAGTTTACATCCAGATATAAGAGTTAACCAGGCTTGGCAAATATGAAGTAAATAGTGGTTGCTATGATTGTTAGGATTGGAATATTGGGCTATCCCCTTACTCTGGCATGGGGGTTGGTCCAGGTTCAGTTCTCCCCAGTAGCATTAAAGATATCTCATGCTATGCTGCTTCCTATTTGGTCCATTGTTTACTTTATGCACTATTTTGAAGTGGAATTGTTTTCTTTGAGAGACCTGGGTTTTAGTCCCTCCTTATTTTCACATGATAAAAACAGGCAATTTCTTTTTCATTAATCTTCTTTAATATTCTCTCACTACTTCTTGGTCAAATAGAACAGACAAATGCAACTACTTTAAGTATGTATTGCAGACAACAAGGGGCCCCATGTTAACCTGACAAACTCAGGAAAGGCCTGCATGATGCCCTTGCAAACTCATAGACCTAAAGTAACCACAAAGGATGGTCTGAAATTAAAATTGTTTTAGTAATTAAAAAGCAGTTTATAGTGGATAGTCATGTCTTAGGAAGTATTTTCTCTGACAAATATCAACTTTGATCTTAACTGAGCCTATTCTCTTTTGCATCTAAGATAAGATACATTTGCAATGTCAGGGAAACTTGTAACTTCCCTTTTTCCAGACCCCTTAGGGTACAACCAATGTACCAGGGCAAATTCCCTCATTGCTATTTTTATCATGTTAATTGTTGACTGTTAACTATATTTTAACCACCTCAGTAACAATTATTGGAAGAATTACTTTATTGCTTCTAGGAGGAGAGAAGTAAAATATATATATTTTTAAATGTGATTAGCAGCCTCTGTGCCCAACTTCACTGCTATTTTTATTCTTGGTTTACTTAGCAGCAATGGCATGAACCTGAGGGCAGAGATGACCTGCTTTAAGAAACAGTGAACTCAATGTTAAGCAACTGGTATAGGGGAAATCCAAATTTAATTGCATTAGCCGAATCTCAATAACTAATTTTGAAACTTAAATTGGTAGAACTTTTCTGAAAGACAACTTTGGAAAAAAAATTACACATATACACATACATACAAGATCTTAAAATGTTTAAATAACTGATTTTAGAACCAGTATTTTTGGTCATTTGCACTAAGAAAATAATTAGCTGCTTGTACAAAAAAAAATTATCATAACACTTTTACCTTGTCCTTAAAATTCAAAATGTATGAAACACCTAAATGAATGGTTTTCAACAGGGCCATGTTGGCATCTTGAATGGGCAGTTCTTCAGTTGTGTCCCGGCCTGAGCTTTGTAGAATATTTAACATTAATCTCCTTCATCCATTAAATGCCAGAAATGCCTCCACAGCAACCTTTGTGACACTGAAAACATCTCTCTCTTTCTCCCTACTCCCATCACACAAGTTTCTACCCTCTTAGAGGAGTAGCATCGCCCCTTTGGAAATTGTAGTCTGAATATTTGCAAGGTGGAGCTGGTTAAATAAAGGTTGGTAGAGCCATTTATGAAGCTGTCTGATACATTTTAGATAATTATTTATTGACTTGGGAATATAGTTTGCAATATAACTTACAGTATACACAGAGGCACTTATATGCACATGGTAGCCAAAAATATTTGGGAATATATCTAGATGCCTCCAATACTCAATGTCATACACAATTAATAGCGTTTATTTTTCTAATATGTCAAGAGTGTTGTTGTTTGCAGTCTTGATAGTTTCTCTCAATCAATAATATCATGTTGTTTCTTCCTCAAAATCACAAGATAATCTCAAATTATAGGAATCACATTCTCATTCCTGGAACTAGAAATGAAAAGAAATGGGACTTTTAGAACATCCCTTTAGTCAGAATTTGTTCATATGTATATCAATAACTGCAAGAATATATGGGGAGTTGAATCCTTGTGAAGAGTTCATTGGCAACCAAAACAAAATCAATAATTTGTTTTATTATAAGAAGAAAAAAGATCCTTAAAGTCAGATAAGCTACCATCATTCTTTCACCTTTATAAACATATAAAAGTTTCCTCTCACCATCAATCATCTTTTTAAAATTTTTTTTCATTTTTCTTGTTGATTACCCAAACATAGCATGCCTTTTAGTTCCTCACTAACATCTGTTCTACCTCTTCCTAGAGTGTACACAGAACAATGACTTGACAAAAAGAAATCATTTTGCCTCATTAAGATGAAGTTAAATGCAAACACAAGGAAAGATGGGAGAGCATGGGAGGACCATGGTCCAAAAAAAGGAAGCAGTCCACTTCAACAGACATGAGGAAGCAAGTATCTTGGGGGTGGAAATGAGAATTAAGAAGACCCCGTAGGAAAATATGGGAACACTCCTCAGGCTAAGATCAAATGCTAGCACACAATATGAAGAAAATATTAAAAGCCTCCAAAGAAATGAGCAATTGGTATGATGCCACCAGGTAATTAGGCTGCCTTTGCAATACCATTTAAATGGTCTGAGACCTGGTTGCCAAGTCAGAGACTGAGAGAATAGTGTTGTAGAGACTGATGATGATGTTGGACTTTCTGAAACATGTTTCTTAATTAAAATTTAATCTTATTACCACTGTTTACCCCCCCCCTTCTCTTGAGGGGCTTCTTCATGGACAGTATTTCTGAAAATGTAAAATGACAAAATGTTACTTTGAGAAGAATTTTTGGATAAGAGAAAACTGGTGGCCTTTGATTCTTTATTCAAAAATTTCTCAGGGATATTTTCAGGCTTTGAAACTTCCAGCCTATGAATTTAGCTATTTTAAGGAAATAAAAAATGCATGCTTTCCTGATCCTTCAAAAAGTCACAAGGCACATGAAGAACTGAATGATAAGAAATAAACATAACCTTTTTTATTAAGCTCTTTTGCCAAGAGCCTTAATTAAGCTCTACATTAGTATTTTTTCTCTTTCATTAATCTCCAGGAGGCAAAGAAACATTAAACCTACACAAAAGACTGGGGGGGGGGAATGAGGAATTGAGGTATTAAGCATATTTTTCTGGAATAGAAAGCCCTTTTGTGAAGGACTGACTTTTGTTCCTTACCCTTCCTTTCTAATTATTGGAGCCACCATTTGATATTCCTCTTTATGATGCAAACTATTTAGAATAATCTTAGAAAGATCATTAAAGCTATTGGTTTTGTGAGCTCCATGATAATTTTAGTTTAACATTGCTATTTCTTTTTCAATTCAAGTATATGTTTACAGAAATTCTGTTTCATATCTTTTTTACTAGGAATTTTGGTTGCAATTAACATAAAACACAACCTAGTCTAATTTACAATGAATCTCTGACAATACACTTAGAAACTATTCTAGCTCACCTTTCCTATTTCTCTGTGTTGGCATAATTCTCATTCAAGTTCTGTTTTCATAATGACAAGAGACTATGAATAGCTCCAAACTGACATCTTTAAAAAAAAAAAATATATATATATATATATATATATATATATATATATATATAATTGATTTTTTTTACAGAAAGGAAGGGAGAAGGATAGAGAGTCATAAACATCGATGAGAGAGAAATATCCATCAGCTGCCTCCTGCACACTCACTCCTGGGTATGTCCCTGCAACCAAGGTACTTGCCCTTGACTGGAATCGAACCTGGGACCCTTGAGTCCGCAGGCCAGCGCTCTATCCGCTGAGCCAAACTGACATCTTTTATGGTGACAAGTTCATCGGGAAAATAAAGGTACCACTCTGTTTACTGTAGCCATTGCTAGTGTTTCAAAATTGCTGGACCAATTGATTAGTTGGGGATGCAAAACTTTGCTTTAGCCAGACCTAGATACCAAACATTTATCTGGAATAAGGTGAGGACAGCCTTTTTCAAAACAATATGGTTCAAGTTAGGTAGTGATATTAAAAGATACTTTCTCTGCCTCCTCTAAACTTTTTTTTTTCTAGAACAAAAGTCATATTTATTATAACTGCTGAAGATAAACCTGAATAAAATCGGATTTAGGAGTTAGGGGATCTTGGTTTTAGAACTGACTTGAGTACTTGCTATCTTGAAATTTTTTGTCAAGTTATATTTCTTGAGTGTCTGGCTTATCTTCAAAACTGGTACTTTGAGTAAATAGTCAAATGTCTTCCTTGAAATGAGGTGATTATTCTAGGTTTCATTTAATTCTTCTTTGCTGTAAGCAGATTAGGATCTTTCATCAAACATATTTCTTCTCATCATACAGTTCTAATAATCAAGTTTAATGCTTTTCTGGGGGAAAAAATGCGGAATTACCTTTTTTTGATTTACTGGTTTCCCTGTTTGGTACTCCTTTTCTTTCTAAGCACTTTCTTCCATTCTTTTCCTTGAAATAAAAGACCCCTGCCTTCTAACATGTGGTAACTGACCTGGACCAGCTTAAAACTAATAGCTACAATCCTGGATCTTTGCCCAACTGAACCAGAGAAGCCCACACAATATGTTCCTGTCTTGGAAAAGCCTCTGGAAATAAAATTAACACAAGTTTAAAAGAGAAAGTCTTTCAAAATCCCTTATGTTTGTTTAAAAATGCATAGTGAAATTTGGTGGGCATGATATTAAAACCAAGTAGTTTGCTTCAACCAAGAAGATCAAGATAGATATTACTAAGGCAGTTACTAATGAATATGCAGAAACATCCATATTTTTATTATTGTTCTAATTTCTTAGCACTTTAGAGCAGAATAAATATTTTCAGTAAAAGCGTTCAATTCAGAAACATACTTTTGACACTTGAAGAAGCACAAAACTTGAGGACGCACACTTTCCAATTTCAAAGTGTAATCAAAACAGTATGGTTGTGGCATGTAAATTATATCTCAGTAAAACTTCATATTTTAATAAGAAGGAAATGACTTAGCCAACCACCAATACCCAGAAAGAAACAGACATAAATAATTTTAAAGAAAATAAATATTTTCAGAGAAGTAGTCCAATAAGAACCATGCATTTGGACATTTGAAAAAATTGAGCATAAGTAATTCATTTTTTTACCTATGGAAAATAGAAATTTTGTGTTCACTACTCTCCTGTAAATTCAACTGTATGTATTTAAAGACTGTGGGACTAGACATTATACCTTGATCATTCCAATTTCTCAAGTCTATTGAATATGTCTACAATATAACTCCTAATTATTAGGCAAGTATAGACAGATAAAGCTAGAAAACTCGATGGTAGATGGATAGGTAGGTAGGTAGGTAGGTAGATAGATATAGATGGATAGACTGACCAAAATGGTAAAGGGGTTGCTTGTGGAATGAAATCTAAAGTATTATTTATGAGGTGTCTTTGGATTCTGGTTTTAATGTGGTATTTTAAATGTTCAGAAAGGAATATCTTTATAGTAATATGGATTAATTTTGTCAGTATAGAAATACAAGGATTTATGTATAATTTTTTGAGAATAAAATATAGAATTCTGGCATTTATCTAACCAGCATGTTTAACTAACTGTTTAAGAAAAAAGGCTTTCTCCAGAATAAGTCAGGCATTAAATATGGCCTCAAATATATTTTCCTAGTCTAAGTTTTGCCATATGGCATGAGGCCAGGTGTGAGAATATTTACTTTTCTTTCACTATGTGTTGAAAACTGGTTTGATCCAGAATTAGAGAAATACACACAGGTGCTGAAAAATAATTTATAGCCTCAATGCATATGCAGCTCCTACAGATTTTTGAGGCACATTAATAACCTTGAAATGGCTGAGACGCTGATTATGTTGACAGAGATATCCCTTCTATCCTGCCAAATTCATGCTTATAGGTCTTCTAGCGTATTATTCCATATGCTATAAATATGGACAAAATCCCTACTCTCCTCCAACTTAGTGTTAATGGGAAACAGGGGAGATTACATTTGACTATCCATGAGCCAGTATTACCAAATGGAGACAGCAGATAGATCATACCAGTTACAAAATATAGAGTCTTTCTTTACTCTTTTGAGCTAGCACGCATTACACTGACTAAATACGAAGTATTGGGTTGAGATCCACCTATATTTTAGACAAATTAATTATTATATCATAAAACTTTTTCCCCTTAGTTGTACAAAAGCAACTGGTATAATTTAAGTGGTCTTATGTTTTGTTTTAATATCTCCCCTCATATAACTATGAACCCACATCCACAGGCCTGATGTCTGTAACACACACACACACACACACACACACACACACACACACACACACAATTTTTGTCCTTAGTTTTTGCCAGGGATATAGAAGCATCACCCCCAACACACACACACACACCATTTGTCCCTGGTTTTTCCAGGGATATAGGAGCATCATCACAGAAAATGGTAAAATGCATTTGGAGCATTAAATTCTTAAAGGTAATAGATTTTTAGTTGCTAGTGTCCTTTTTTTACTTGCAAGTCCTGAAGCCATGAGAATTGGAAGGGTAACGAAACTTTCTTCTTACCCTGGGACTAGACACACCATGAGGATAGTCCCTCCAGCAGAGGGCAGTGGCATACCACCTAGAAAACCTGGCTGGGGACAGGCTTCTAAACCTGCTTTGCAACCTGTAGTTAATAAAGAACTGGGCATGGGGACAAAATAACTGGGTTTAGAGGAGATTTATTTCAACTACATAAGCAAGAAAGTTATACAGCTCCCTGAGAAAACTCCATCCACGGAATTCACAGCAGGACAAAGTGTGCCAGTGATCAAAGGCTATGGTGAAGCTCTAAATCATGGCTGCTAGCTTCCACCCACATGGTGAAACCCCTGAAGACCGGCTCAGTGTTGATAATTGCAACAACAAAAAGGGGATTGACTTTGTGATCTCTGATTTGGAGAAGGAGATAATTTATAAATAAATCTGAATCAAGAAGCTATGGACTCTCTCTAGACAAAATTAAGAAATGTGGGTTATTGTACCAGCTTTGCTATCATCTAAGGATGTGACTATAGTGAAGTCTCTTAGCTTTTCTGAAAGTCAGTTTAATGGTTTAAAAGCAAATTGCACTACACAATTGTGAAGCAACTCCAGATCTAATATCTCTGCCTGTGGCTCTGTGCTGGGGAGCCCCATCAGCCTTCCCCTCATTATATTCTGAAGAATACAATTGTATATTCCATGTCCTTTGAATAGGTGCTGCAGGCAGTATGTTTAAAGTGAGGTGCTACTAACTTAGATTCAGTATATAACTAAGGGGTGTTGAAACTCCCCTGGTGTTCCTTGGTGATTTGAATGGAAGAGATTCCTACTTCTCTCTACTCCACTACCTTTCTCTTCCTTCGCTACTGAGATCTGCTTCCATATAGCAGGCCTGATGGCTGAATCAAGTGCTATCTACCTGACAACACTGTGCAAATTAAACTCAAATGTATGCATTTCATTTGGTATAGACTATACTATTGATTGATTTTTTTTTTTTTTACTATTTAATAATTTACCAACGTTTAAAAATTAAGACACTTTCCCTAAGAATCCTGATTTCCAACTTTGCAAAAAAGATGTCAGGCAGTATGGGGTGCTCATTCCCAAGGAGCAAACAATTTCCAGAACTGAGGGGTACTGCTTCCCTTAGGGTCTACTTTCTTGGTTCACCTGAATCTTCAAGCTGCAGAGTTTTCTCCCTTAAATGGTCATTCCTGGCCACTCTGGACACTCTAGGCATTATAGTGAGTGAACACTGGATGAATCCCAATACCACAGTCTGTCTCCTGGTTGGGTTTGTTTGTTTGTAAGAAACTTGGCTCCTATGTTTTCAGTTTATTGGTTGAGTCAAGGTCTCTAAATCCCCCCCCCTATTTTTAAATAGAAGCTTCAGTTTATTTTTCCCGCTTAATAATAATTAATAACTCACCCGCAGGTTTAAAACATTACTAGTCCCATCAACTAATAATCACACACCTTAATCTCAACCAGCATTTTAGTGACACATTCTTAAAAGTTCAAGCTTTGGTGATTCAAAAGAAACAAATATAATACAATAGAATTGGGGGGGCAAGAAACTCTGTATTCAGCTCCTTAGATTGTACCATCAAGACTATCCACAATCAAATAACAACATTAAATACTACAAATATATCCACTATTTCTGATCACCTACCCTGTTTCCCCGAAAATAAGGCAGTGTCTTATATTAATTTTTGCTCCCAAAGATGCGCTAGGTCTTATTTCAGGGGATGTCTTATTGTTCCATGAAGAAGAATACGGTACACATTTATTGTTAAATGAAAATAAAGGACATTTATTACCTGTATATGGTACGGTAGTATGGTAGTTGTCAACACAAACCAGACAAACTGTGAATCCTACAGTATCAAGAATTTACTCATTTATTCAATGACAATCATGTCATCATCTTCTGGAACATCATTATAACAATCCAATTCCTGAATTTCCTGGTGAATTTCTTGTGACTCCATTTCTTTCAGAATCAGTGGATCAAATCTCTCATGTTTAGCAATAGCACTGTCTTTAAATGAGTACTTCTTGTCAAGGTAGCCTGCTCACAGTGCATTTGCAATGCAACTGTCAGTGATTTTCTCCCATGAATTCTTTACCCAAGTCACAACTTCTTGCAGTTTAGGTTTCACAAAGTTTCCACACTGATTTCTCTCCATTCACACAGCAGTGACGTCACGACTCTGTGTAAAGTCACTGGTTGCTAGACGCCAGTCGGGGCAGCCCTAGTGACCAGTTTATGGTAAATTAATTTTCATTCTGAGACAGAACCTGGAGGCCTTATTTTTGGGAGATGCCTTATATTTCACTCAGAAGTAGGTTTTATTTTCGGGGAAACATGGTATTATGTGCTAAACCTGTGCTGGGTTACCAAAACTCCCAGTTTATGAATGGAGAGGTACAGACTCTGGGAGGTACACTGATTCACGAAGACATGTGAACTTATAAAACAGGAGGGGGTTTAGGCCATTTAGTCTAACATCTTTGCAAATGAGAAAAATAAGCACATAAAGGTTAAGACTTGAGAGAGGATCCTGCACTGTGTAGGCCCAGGGATCCAAGTGAGTATATTGGAGGTAGCTCCTTCTATTTACCTACACTGTCCCTGGGAATTCTGTTTTATTCATCCCTTCTGTTATTTATGTTTACACCTATCTTTCTAAAGGGAGTTTACAGCTTTTGGGGGACTTGGTCTATATGTCATCCATCGATGTGTTTCCCCTCAATAATTCTCATGCAACTTACACCCTGATATTTTGTGCTGCTAAGTCTTACACTACAACAGGGCAGATATCCAGGGGCTGTGGCAGAAAGATAACTGGCTGTATGGCAAATGTTGCAAAACCAAATGGAACATCTGAGATAGACATTGCAGGAGCTCTCGGGATGACAGCTGTACACACAGTTCCAGCTGAAATTCTCCAGGTACGTCTGAGGAGACAGAAGAGGAACAAAATGACATTTGCAAATAAAATGCCCTGTGGGCACATTTTGTCTATCCAAGCTGCCATGCCTGGAAAAAAGCAGAGTCCATTAGGAGAGGAACCTCCACCAGTCACCCTTTCAAGCCTCGTTGATTTTTATGCACAAAACGATGACATATACAAGGTTGATTAAAGTGATGGAGCCAGTAAGTAAGGAGGGGAATAACCACAAGCCACTGGAGAGGTTGTAATTGGTGTTGGATTTCTAAAACCAGAACCAAGTTTCCACCTAACCATGAGCTTCTCCTTTTGTAAGTATGTGGATACCAACACTTTCCAAATAAAACAGTAGTTTTGGATGCCTTCAAGGATGGTAATAGCAAGGTCAACAACACTGAGAAGAGGTTGCAAGTTGCCTGCTGGTGTCCAAATTGCTTTTCCACACACAGTGACTATCTTATGCATAGATGGAACTCAATGGATAGTCACAGGCTCAAGAAGGCCTTTATTGTTTGAACTAGAATATTGAGTACCTCAATCCACTAACTTGACCCAGATTATATAAAGTTGATGTCAGGTTGAAATCTCAGTCTTCTGACCTAAAATCCAGTCAGTTAATACCTAGATGGAAAATGTATTGCATTTCTGGGAATGGAGAGTATAAAATATTTTCAAAAAGGGGGTATTCGTAGACTTAAATACCTTTGCTTCCCTATGAAAAACATGGTCATTTGTTTTGGTATATTTTTGTTGTTGTTAATACTCACCTGAGTATATTTTCCATTGTTTTTAGTGAGAGTGGAAAAGAGGTAAAGAGACAGATAGAAACATCGATGTGAGAGAGATACATCGATTGGTTGCCTCACACACACACACCCTGACCAAGTTTGGGGAATGAGCCTGCAACTAGAAGCACCTGCCCTTCACTGGAATCAAGTCCAGGACCTTTCAGTCTGAGGACCAATACTCTATTCAACTATAGCCATGGCCAATATTTTTCTCTTTCTTTATTGATTAGAGCATTTGTATGTCTCCTTTCCCCCCCCCCATTGACCTCTCCCTGACCACTCCCACCCCAGCACATGCCCTCACCCCCCTAGTTATACATATATGCATGCATACCAGTCCTTTGGTTGATCTCTTAACCCTTCCCCCCACATCACCATCCTACCTTACCTTCCTTCTGAGATTTTTTTTAAGTGCTGTGCTTTTTAAAAATATATATTTTATTGATTTTTTTTACAGAGAGGAAGAGAGAGGGATAGAGAGTTAGAAACACTGATGAGAGAGAAAGATCGATCAGCTGCCTCTTGCACACCCCCCACTGGGGACATGCCCGCAACCAAGGTGCATGCTCTTGACCAGAATCGAGCCCTGGAACCTTCAGTTCGCAGGCTGACACTCTATCCACTGAGCCAAACTGGTTTCGTCTTTCCTCTGAGATTTGATGGTGTTTGTTTAATGCTTTTCACTCGTCTCTGGATCTATTTTTATTCATTGGTTTATTTTATTCATTATATTCTACAAATGAATTAGATCATGTGATATTTATCTTCCCCCAACTGTCTTATTTTGTTTAGAATAATGCTCTCCATGCAAGTCCATTGTTGTTTTCCCAGATTATCCTCATGTCAAATGTTTAACTTTTTTGTTGTTGTTGCTTTTTAAATCAGCTTTATTGAAGTATAATTTACATACAATAAGATTCATCACTGTTAAGTATACAGTTTGATGAGTTTACCATTTTAAAGACTTATACTTCCCTCCTATTGGAGAAGGATTGCAGAGAAGGGACCAGCAGAACAGACCTTGGAGTCAGATCGCAATTGTTCTGTGACTTTGGGTAATTTAATAAATTTTCTCTGCATTCTTTCCTGAGCTATAAAATTGTGATAACATATCTGCTTCATAGGGTTAGTGTGAAGATTAATTTATATGCATATACTAGAGGCCCAGTGCACAAAATTCATACCTGGGTGGGGTCCCTAGGCCTTGTCAGTGATCAGGGCCAATCAGGTTCTCCATCTCCCCACCCCCTTGCACCCCCACCTCCCAGTCTCTTTTTCCCTTGCAGCCCATGCACTGCCACAGGGTAGTTCCCCACTTTCCTCCTCCCCCTCTCCTCCTTCTCTTGCCACCACTGCATGGTTCCCTGCCTCCCCACCTCCCCCTTTTTCCTTCCCTCACCACCCATATCTGCCACCACCCACCCCCAGTGCCCAGTTCCCCATCACAGCCTGAGGCCCATCCCCTATTAGGCGATTGAGGCTGCAGGCCCCATAGGTGATCAGGGTTTGTGGACTGGGAGCAGTTCCTGCATTGAGCATCTGCCCCCTGTTGGTCAGTTCATGTCACAGCAAACAGTTCTGATCTGATCATTCTGTTGTAACCTTCTCTTAGGCTTTTATATTTATAGATAAACTATATTACTTATAACTGTCATATACATACTAGTATATAAAACAAGTATATGTCATATAACTATTATTGTATTCAGAGATATCTTACATACATATTTGAAAGAAAAAAAATATATATATACAATCCTTTCAAATACGTATGTGTGTTTAGAGAGCAAGGAAGAGAGAAGGATACAGAGATATAAACATCAATGAGAGAGAGACATTGATCTGGCTGCCTCTTTCCACAACTCCTCCTGGGGATGGAACCCACAACTCGGCCCTGTGCCCTGACAAGGAATTGAACCTAGGACCTCTTGGTTCATGGGTCAACACTCAACCACTGAACCACACTGGTTGGACTATGAAGAAAGTTTTTACCCCATTTTGCAACACTGATTTCACCTCAGAAGAGATAATAGGATTCTGCTATCAGTCACCATGGTTAATTCACAAACAGTTCAAGTCTGTCCATTTTATAAAAAATTGCGCAATATATTTCTGCAAAAACATACGAACAATTCCGAGGCACAGAAATTTGCTCTGTCATAAGAACACACTGAATTTCCTCTGCTACTTTGGAATGGCTTTTAGTTTTACCTCAGATGATAAAAGTCAAGCAGAATGTTCCAGGGCCTGAACATTATCTGTAGCTTTATAGGACATGGAAGAGTGGGACTCTGTGGAGGCGTGAACATTTTTGGACTTTCTAAAATTACAATCGTTTTCAAGGAGTGCTCTCTCTACTCTGCAAATGTGCCAACACCTTTTCCAAATAAAGCTGTACTCCTGAGTGGTGTTAATGATGATAAAACAAGGCTGTGTCATGAAGTGAGAAGCGTAAATGGAAGGTTCTAGTGCTGCCCCCGCCTTCCCCACCCACATTAGTCCTCAGTGTCTAGTGGAGGCCCGAATGTCAGGGCATAAATACAAGGAAGTCAAGGTCATTTCAGCCTGTTAACCACAAAATCTAATAAAGGGACCATTTGGACTTGGTTGGTGTGGTAAAAGCAAATAAAAAATACCATTAATGGGATTTTCTCTGAATTTTTGTTGAGATGTTTCCTCTTTTCTTGGAAGCACTAATGTTATTTTCAGGACATATCGTGCCAATTGGGATACTTGACAGAAACACTACTGTGGCCACACTGCCACGTGATCAGTAGGAATGCATGCCACTCCATTCTTCTAACAGTTCAGGCTCTCTCTCTGCTACTGTACATAAGAACATAACATTTTCAAATGACTTTCATGAAGAGGCTTAGGACTTTAAAATAATGAGCCAGATGCCATCCCATCTCTGAGCATCATTAACTTTGCTACCTTAGGCAACTCTCTGAATACTTCCCCTCCACCCCCAAGACGCACACTCAAGACTTCAGGGTTCTTCTGTATCGAAGGGGGAGGCTGTGTCTAGGTTCATTTCTAGTTCTGATATTCTTTGACTTATATGATCTCTGATAAAGTTGTTTGCAATTGGGTGCTGTTGGTCAGGAGAATAGGTGGGTAATAGCAAAAGACTATCAAGGAGAAAATAAGGTAGGATTGGATAGGATAACAAAAAACTTAATTGCAGAATCTAGGGATTTGACTTGAGAGGAAATTTCTAAAGCACTCATATTGGGAGAATTGAACAATGGTTTATCTATTTGGTTTAAAATGTTAATGCCTGCCGAAGCCAGTTTGGCTCAGTGGATAGAGTGTCCGCCTGCCAACTGAAAGGTCCCAGGTTCGATCCAGGCCAAGGGCATGTACCTTGGTTGTGGGCACATCCCCGGGTTGGGGGGGGGGTGTGCAGGAGGCAGCTGATCAATGTTTCTCTCTCATTGATGTTTCTAACTCTCTATCTCTCTCCTTTCCTCTCTGTAAAAAATCATATATATATATATATATATATATATATATATATATATATATATAATTGTTAATGCCCATTGTAGTACAAAAGAATTGTAGAGGTAAGAAGAAACTGGTATTCATGTTGATCCAAATATGAATAATGTTTTGTGCTGGTCTTCATAAATGTGTGTGTGTGTGAATGTCTAAACCTTCACCTCCAGTCTGGGTATCTGTACATATGTATATGTATATCTTGTGGGGCAGAGTAGGTTTACAGTTGTTCACATGGAAAATAATATGATAATCTACCTAATAAAATAGTAACATGATAATTGACCATACCTTCCCAATGCCCACCAGCTGATCAGGAGCGAGTATGCAAATTAACTCAACGAATATGGTGGGTTAATTTGCATATGCAGGCGCTGAGCCACCAGGGGCTGGGCAGGATGTTTGCATTGTGACCATGATGATGAAGCATGCATTCTGCATCACCCCAGCCCCTCTGGGCCTCTGGGCAATGTGAGAAGGCAGAAAGGCGACTCAGGCCAGAGCAAAGGTGGTGCTGGCAGCCAGGGGAAGGAAAGGTCATTTTTGCAGGAATCTTTGTGCATTGAGCCTCTAGTTAAATAAATAATATAGTATAAACTCTGTTTCACATACTCACATTGGTAAGCCTACTTTTGTCCCACCCTTATGTAAATCACTATAAATCATATACACAATAAACATCTATTAAAAATTCTTTTTTTTTTTACTTTAAAAACCAATAGAGAATATAAAAATAACTTGTCCAGGTACTTCGCAAGAGGAAATAAAGATGTACAATAAACACATAATGGGTGTTTAACCTAATTGCAACCAAAGAAGTAATTACTAATAAAATTACAGAGAAATACAATTTCCCACCTACCATATTTGCAAAACAGCAAAGACTAGTACCCCAAGTATTATTTAGGATGTAGAACAAAAGGGCTGAACCAAGTGTTGGTAAGATCTGAAGAACAAGAATTCTCATCTATTGCAAATGAACTGCTTCAGATCTAGTTCCATTGACGATGCCGATAAAATATAATCTATCATGTCCACTTCTGGGTATCGAGCGTTGAGTATCTTGTGCATGTTACATGTGCTTCAGATATTTGTATCTCTTTGTAATACTCTTTGGAAACCATATGGCCCACAAAAAATAAGTTCTGTTTTTCTTGTCTCGTTTTATCATATATTAAGTCCAAAGATCACTGTCAATTTCTTTAACTGGTGACTCCTGATAAACACTAAGGGAAAGAGTCAGGGATCCTGGCTCGTAAGCAGTAGACAGAGTGTTAAAATTGGGTGGCTGGGGCTGGATAAATCAATGCCAATTTCACAGGGTTCCTGAAGGTTGCTGCAGAAAGATATGATACTGCTATAGCAGCATTTATCAGTACTATGTCATTTTGACCTATAAGTACATGCATTCCACCCAAAGATCCTTGTCTGCCTTGAATACAACCAGGTAGTGTTGACCAGTCCACTTACGATTTTTCAGTGAGGACCTTTTTACTCTGCATCAGAAATCCTCATACTTATTAGGTTTGTTATACCATCTTTGAAAGGAGTTAAAAGAAAAAAAACCTCCAGTACAAAGTTGTTTTTTTTAAAACAAGTAATTAAAGGTCAGTCACATAAATTGGAATCATTCTTTCAATTAACATCCAACGTAAATTTCCTACTTTAAATTTAGGAAAGATCACTACTATATGGAAGAATCTATTCATTGAGCATCTAGTCTATTTCTTGAGTTCAATTGCATGCTAATGTAATTATTTACTGGATCAAAGGTAGTGATTCTAAATATTATGAGGATGGGGAACAGATATGGATTGCCTGCCACTCTATTTTAGACTTCTCATTAAATATCCTTAGTGCATAGGTCTTACTGCCTTGGGTTTCTTTATAATTGTGGATTGCTCATTTATTTGTTTGACATAGCGATATCTTTGAATGGAGTGGGAGGAACTGCCAGATGCCTCATTGCATACAAAGTCCACTGCCATAAATTATATTCATAAGTTAAAAATGTATATGGTTCATTTTAATGTAATTATAGTCTAAACTTTTATAAAGTAAAACAAATATATGTCATAATGCATATTAAATAGCATCAACAAACAAATGTATCTACTCTAGACACATCTCAGCCATTTACATTGCAATTCTTTCTTCATTGCCCACACATTTGTTCATGAGCTCAATTCGCATCTGTGGACTACCTCTGCTGTTAGTGTGTGCTAGCACTGCTTGGCCATAAATACTAGTAAAGGCAGTGTGATTCCTGACTTCAAGAAGCAAGCGTTCATTTAAATCTCTGATTTGGTATTTTATATGAAAAATATTTAAATGAGGATTCAGGAAATGTAAAATCTCTTCCATACTAGTTATATTTATTTGACATCCTTATTAATTAATGCTTTTGCTTTCTCCTTTCTGTCATCCGCTATTTTTTCTTAATATTACATGAAGAAACATCACAGGTCATATGCAGAAGACCGTGGATGACAGAAGAGAGATGCAAACTGGAGATTACATTTGTTACAGACTAAAGGCAAATGATAACCAAGACATTTGGACTTCGCTGTGTGAGAGGCACTAAAAGGATGGGGACACAGGAGGGGATAATCTTATTGGCATTTGTATTTCTGAGTTACAGTACTATCTTCATCCTTGCCTCAAACTATGCTGAAGAGATGGAATTGAGTTAGCTTTCTGGAAAGGGAGAAGATGTACTTTGAAAACAGTGTTTTGTACTAACTTATATTAGATAATTTTATCATTTGAATGCTTATACGTAAGATGTTTATTTTACTTTGCTATAGTAATGTTAAAACAAACATAGAAAATCCATAAAATATCAAAAATGTAAGAAATTCTCAGTTATAGAATAAGCCCCATATTTAGTCATAAACATTTTGAATATGTTTAAAATATTTTTAAAACTGGATAAACATCCTTGAACATTTCACAAAATCTTATAGGATTAAAGCAATGTTA
Organism: Vespertilio murinus; assembly: GCA_963924515.1. Lineage (NCBI taxonomy): Eukaryota > Metazoa > Chordata > Mammalia > Chiroptera > Vespertilionidae > Vespertilio > Vespertilio murinus. The sequence goes on from OZ004704.1 coordinate 203,530,901, forward strand.
GCCAAGAAGCTTGCTGTTTTTCTTTTACTACTTGTGCTATGGTCATTTTACCATTCAATTAAATATTCTTTGAAACATGCTTCCCATCTTCTAAATAATATAAAATTCTATGTTAGTGTCATAATTCATATATGTGAGCCGAAACCACTTGGAACACAAATTTCGAAACACTTTCTAAACATTAAATAACTGTGTGAAGCATCCTTTAAAAAGATCAAAGATAATTAATCTACTTTCAACTGTGTTAATTGCCTCAAATATTTTCATCATTAATTAGGAGAAAAAACCCCACAAAGGGTTCTTAGAATCCTGCTTACGTGCTGCAACAGGACTTGTTTAGTAGACCCATTAATTTAAATTGTTTCTTTTGACTCTACTCTTGTTGTTTTTAAACACTTGAAAAAGTTCTGTGCTTCTGGGGAAGTGTTCTGTTTACAGATTCTCTAAACTCTCATATTTGCTCCTCATTGTTTTGATTTTGGGAGCATGTTACTTTAAAATAGATGTGATTCTAAGTTTATAAAATGTATTTAAACCCATTATCTCATGAGTTTCCCAGCAATTTGGCTCTGTCATGGATAGTAGCTCTTCAAACAACTAGCATCCCTTCCCCCTTCCTTATTGTAATGATACTTCTATTTTGTATTGGCTTTCTCCTCCTCAGGTTCAGGCAATGTGATCTGCAGGAAGCTGATTCTAACACCAGCTCTAGGAGTGGCTATAAAGCCCCACTTCTGTGACCCTATGGGCTGCTTGATTTAGGCTCTAGACCAGAGGTGGGCAAACTTTTTGACTCGAGGGCCACAATGGGTTCTTAAACTGGACCGGAGGGCCGGAACAAAAACAACCTGACCATGCTGGCACTCTCATCTTGGGCTGCTGGTGAAGGAGCGGAGGGGAGAGCAAGAGAGCCCTCCGCTCTTTCGGCTCTGCGGGCCGGATAGAACAGCCTAATGGGCCTGATCCGGCCCGCACGCCATAGTTTGCCCACGGCTGCTCTAGACTCATTTGGGGACAATCACTCCTGTGTAGATGTTTGCTGAGGTCCTTTCCCCTTCTGAACTAATTGAAAAGACGTCAAGCAGGAAGATCTAGCTACCAATCCCAAGTGAGGATTCCTTCCTCATGGAGGGCAGCACAGATCATAACACTGCCAACCCACAGACTAGGAGCCCACAGACCTGACCCACTGTGTCTCCTGCAGGTGGGTAGTTAGCAGGATGACTCCACACACAATTTGGAACTTCAGTTTTCTCAGAGAAAGGAGCAGAAAGGCAGCAAATTCAGCATCTGTGGGTGATCTGGTCTCCCATGGCCAGGATCTCTCCTGATGGCCTCCACAAGGTGATGGGCTTCACCCATCCCTCTTCTACTGTGAAGACCTCATTCCCTCCCATCAATGGGGGTAGGTGGTATTCTACTGGTGGGAATGGTGGGTGCCATGTAATCCACATAATTAAGCAACATAAGGAATTTCACTGGGTACCCAGAAGTGGGGACATTTTTCTTCTAACAGGGAAGAAGAATCTGGGGCTGAGGAACAGCATTGTACCCAGCTTCCCTGTAGGTGAATGTTTTAGGCCCAGGATACTGGCTGGATGAACCTAAAGAAGGGTGCTAAGTCTTATGATGTCTGTTTGCCCAACAGATGGCATTAAAGAAATGGATAGTTCCAGGAGGGGTCATGTTTGTTATTCCACTTCTTACATGTTTGATCCTAGATTTCCCTATTGCATCATTACCATAGTAATCAGGGTTTTATCATTGCCATGTTCTTTTCTTTCATCCCATTCTTTTGTTGACAACTATGTCGGATAAAAAAAACAAAAGTTGCTGAGAAAGAAGCCAAAGAGGATATGAAATAGAAGGAGGCGGGAGAGAGAGAGAGAGAGAGAGAGAGAAAGAGAGAGAGAGAGAGAGAGAGAGAGAGAGAGAGAGAGTGAGAGAGAGAATATGATGACCCCTTCCAATGATTTTAACTGCTGGATATAATTTTGCCTGAGAATTTTTCAATATTAAGAGCTAATGAATTTATTTTGCTAATTAAGCCAGTCTGACTTACTTATTAGACTACTTACAAATCTAATATCCCAAATGATACAGGCATTAAATTTGCAAAATGTGGCTTAAAGAAATTGGACATGAGTTGAGATGACATGCCTAATATAACAAAACAAGAAGACATTAGAACTAGGACTTAAATTCAGAAGCTTGGAGTCTGAATATAATGCCTCACTTTTCTTCATACCTAATTGCTTGGTTAGACATACTTGGAGTTTAAAAAAAATCAAATTGAAAAATCAAATTATTACTCTCAGAGAGAAGTTTTTACTTGTTGTTTGTTTTATAAAAATACATTGGTGGATGTTCATGAGCCACTGTCTATTGTGTGACTAAAGAATTGGGCTAAAGATTATATGCTTCCCTGATCAACAGGAACAGTTGAGCACAGCCACGAGATAAGGCTGTTTTTCATCTTTTTCTTTGCAGGGGATGGAATGGAATTTGGTGACTTAGGGTGTTGTTTTCAACTTCAATAGCTAAACTCTTAGACCTGATGATGACCCCTCATGAATCCTGTAATCTTAGTCTCTGCAAGACCAACAGACCAACATTTGCTGAAGTGAGCAGGGTTTCAGAGGGCAGGGCAGCTCCCCAAGTAATCAGTACCTCACACAGGCTATTCCTTCTTGGAAAATAGTCATTTGTCTCCATTTTACCCCAACTCTGCAGGTAGCAACAGCAGTTCACAGGTAGAGGGTCTTTCCTTGCAGACAGGTGCTCTCAAACCACAGGCTGCTCTCTCTGTACCAGGTTCACATTCTTCTAGGCAGGGCCTGGGAAGAAAGAAGCCTAATAGAGCGGAGACGTATTTTCCTTCCTGGCTGGAAATTTTTTCACTGAGAATTCAGCTGCAGCAAAACAATCTGTTATTTTCTGCTGGTTTTCAGTGTGGACTGAGGGAAATGGATAGACAGCCTGAGCTCCAACAAAGAAGATTTTTAAGTGGGACAATGGGATGTTTCTTTCCAAACCCCATTACAGAAGCTCCAGGTTGATCGGTGTTTGTCTTGGGTTCTAGTCCTGCCTGAAGCTTTACAGCAGTGAAGACTGATTCTCTAAATCAGGCTCTTCTAGTACTCTAATTTAGATGTTTTGAATCTTATATTGTTTTATTCTGCCAATTGAAGTTGTTTTTATTACATTTTAATTAACGGATTCACCCATTTTTTAACACCTTTGTATTCTGTGAAGTCTTCCATAACATTTTCTAATGAAATGTTTACATCTACATAAAAGTTAGAAGACTTGCCCCAGCTGGTTTGGCTCATGGATAGAGCATTGGCCTGTGGACTGAAGAGTACCAGGTTTGATTCCAGTCAAGGGCATATGCCAGGTTGCAGGCTCCATCCCTAGTAGGGAGTGTGCAGGAGGCAGCCAATCAATGATTCTTTCTCATCATTGATGTTTCTATATCTTCCTCTTCCTTCCTCTCTGAAATAAATAAAAATATGTTTTTTTAAAAAGTTGGAAGGCTTGAGCATGAATACCCATATACATGATTTCTAAATTTAGTGACCTTTGCTATATTTGTATTATTATATAACTATCTATCAACCTACTTTCCTATCCATTCATAAATCTATTTTTATTTTGGTGCATTGGAATTATGTTTCAGATATCAACTCTCTATGCATCTAAACACACCATCAATATTTATAATTTATAGTTCTTTTTTCTTGGTGTAACATTTATATACAATGAAATGCATAAGTCAAAAGTATATCATTGAATTTTGACAGATACATACAGCTGTGTAAACCGACTCTATCTTCAAATTCAGAAAACTCTCTCTATCTCTTTCTAGCCATGCCCACCTCATGTCCTCAGAGGAAACTATTATTTTGCTTTATTTCAAAATAGAATTGTCTAGCTTATTCTAGAACTTTATATAAATGGTGTCATATAGCAGGTACTCCTTGGTTTGGGGCTGGTTTTATTCAGCATACTATTTTTTAAATTGATCCATATTCTGTGGATCAGTATGTTGTTTCTTTTTATTGCTGAGTAATGAATTTTAGTAAGTGAGCATATTGGTTTGCTTATCATCGTCATATTGATGGATACCTACTCTATTTCTAGTCCTATGCCATTAATAATAAAGCTTTGATGAACATTCTTATAGAAGTACTTTGTGGACATATATTTTCTTTTGGGAGAGATGAAGTAAGTACTGTGAGTAAAATTGCTGGATTACAGGGTTAGCATACATTTAATTTTATAAGAATCTGCCAGATATTTTTAAAAATATGATCTTACAATTTTATATTCCCACCAAGAATAAAACATTCTGAGTATTTTAGGTACTTGTCAATATTTGATGGATTATCTTGTCTTTTTTTTAATTTTAGCTTTTTAGTGGGTAATTGGTGGTAGCACACTGTGGTTTTAAATGCATTTTAATGGTTAATGATATTGAGCAATTGTTTGATAGCTCATTGACTATCATCTTTGTTGTTAAAGTATCTAGTCATATTTTTGTCCTTTTTATTTTTATTCTTACTTAATGAATATTTATTGATTTCCTCTTATGATGATTCAGGGTTCTCCAGAGAATCAAAACTAATAGAATATAGATAGATGATAGATAGATAGATAGATAGATAGATAGATAAGGTAGATATAGATTTATGATGGGGTATTGGCTCATATGATTATACAGAGTGAGAAGTCCCATGATCCGCCAACTGCAGGCTGAAGTTCCAGGAAGGTTATTTTCTATGGTGGCTATAACAAATTACCACAGATAGGTAGCATAAGACAAGAGAAATTCTGGAGGCTCAAAGTCTGAAATTTAAGTTGTCAGCAGGGTTTTGCTCCCTATAGAAAAACATTTCCTTATCAATTCCTAGCTACTGGTAGTTGCCAGCAATCCTCATGGTTTGATACATCATTTCAATCTTTACCTTTCTCTTCACACTGTCTTCTTCTCTTTGTATCTCCTCTGTATCAATATGCATATCTTCCTCTCCTTTATGTTATAAAGATACCAGCCATTGGATGAGAATGACCTTGTTTCCAGAAGAGGTCACATTCACAGGTACCATGGATTTGAACAGATCTTTTGGGGGGGACACCTTCAACCAACAACAGATACTAATAAAGTTAATTCATGGTGAAGAGTGAGAATCCTCAACTAGGCACCTGTGGTCATCAAGTACTCTTTCAAGGTTTGCTTCTCTCAGGTTCTGAGTAATTGAGGAATTCATTTCACCCATCCAGACCTCATATACTTCATTAGGAAAACAATTGAATTAAATTTGATCATTTCTAGAGTTCTTTCCAAATCCAGATTGTAAAACACTATGCTATCTTGCTCTTACTCTCTGTCAGCTGCCTCTCTACCCATATAAAAACTTGAATGTCCCCCCCTGAAGGTCCTCAAGGAACCTAGGCTTATCCATAGGACAGAATCTAACACAGTGTCTTATAATAAACAAAATATAATATGCAGACTTTCCTTTGAAAGAAAAGCAATGGTGTTATTTTATTCTAGTTCACACTGAAGTCGCCATTTATTTTGGATCAAATTCATTGCCTCTCTCATTTTGCACACAGGAAATATATTCTAGAATAGTTGAATTCAGCAAATGCACTCATTCACCCTGCTTCTCACTTGTTTCTTGTGCATCAGATATCTTCATGTGCCAGCTTTAACCCTTTGAGAGGTTAGTATTCTGACTGCTCAAGTGAAGAGAATATCTGATTTAAGCAGTCAACTCTCATCACACTTGTTCTTTTATTTTGACAAGTGTTTAGTTTTTATTTATAAAAATGCCTCCAGGTCATCAGTAAATGTACTGTAACAGACTGTGTGGAAATAACAGCATCTGAGTAATATGAGCCAACACAATTTCTAGAAAATAATCTGGTGTACATATTGGTCAGAAAGATTTATGTGGTGTGCATAAATCTGCAAATTTACATTGCATATGCAAACTAGCCATGCAGATAATCCTGTGCTGTATTTCTGAGAGAAATAAAGAAAATAATTATAAATTGAGGTAAATGCTAACAAGGAGAAAAATAAAGGGCCCAAGTACAAATTAGTCATAATGGACTACTCAGAGTAAACAAGCAGGAAATACCTCCTTGAAGAGGTGATATTAAAGCTGAGATGTGAAAGATGAGCAGCATCTAGCCATGTGCAAAGTGCATGATTGGGTGTATTAGAAGAGTATTCAAAAGAATGGGAACACAACATGCAAAGACTTTGTGTCAAGAAAGAGTGTGACATGATAATGATATAGTTAGATTACCTGAATAAAGAAGAAGTTGCATAAAATAAGGTTTTGAAAAAACCAAGGGCTAGATTATTCAGTAATTTTTACATCATTCTATAATTGGGATTTTTTTCTGTTTTGGAATGATATTGAAGGGTTTTCAGATGAGAAATGGCCTGATTTGAATTTCTGGAGAAATGATGGTGGGATGAGTTGGATCAAGTTGTAGGGGTAGCTAGATTCAAAGATGGTTTATTTAAAAAAAAAATACCAGAAATTTAACATCAATCAGAAGAAAAGGGCAAAGCAGGCTGGGTTGTGCAATCCATAGACATGGATGTGTCTCTGGGAACCAAGTAAGTGAGTAAAGTTTGAATGTATATTTGCAAAGACAAATAAAAACTATCTAAATACAATACCATGAATTTAAATGAGTTAATTGTCTTGATTATTTTTTGTTTTGTTTTGTTTTCTAAATCTTCTCATTTCTAGTTGGCTTTATATTGTACTTATTATAATTTATACTGTACTTATTTATAATTTCTAGGTAATTATAAGTTTACTAATTTTGGGGTTTACTAAGTTTTGGTTTACTAATTTTTGGTTTACTAATTTTTGGGTTTGCTAATGGTTTGTGGTGGACTCTCCGCCTTATGTTTACTACATGATTACTTTGCTTCATGTCCAGTTACAAATTGCCTAATTTTCACTGTTTTCCACTTCAACTTCCTAAGTAGAATCTCTTTGGACCAATGGTTCCTTGTTTGGATAGAGATTTAACAGTATTCTTAAGCATATCCTTTAAAAGAAAGGCAACAAGATTGCCTTAGAAAGAGGAATTGGAATTCACGCTTATAAGACCATATATTTAAAATTTTAAAGAGCTGTCATATGTATTAACTGTTGAATGTAAAAGATACATATGGAAACATACATGTTAGATGACTCATCTAAAGTCACTTAGCAAAATATAGCAAAACCATAAAGAGTGGAAATTAAGTTCTGTTTACTAAAAATGTGAATAATATAGCCTACTAGTAGAGGAATAAATTTGGAAACTATTGTCTTATAGTATGTGGAGACAGGGCTAAACAGAAATATATTATAAGTAGATAAAATATTCTCCCAGGAATTATGATCTCTGGTGAATACTGGACCCTAATCTGAAAAGGTCCAGAAGAGAGGAGATAAAGGGATAGAAACATGATGTGAATAGGAAATTTAACATTTGCAATGGCACATAGTAAAATATTTTTTTAATAAGACTAGTCTCCCAATTTTCTTTCTAAATTTTTGTTAAATTTAGGCCAAACTTGGATCAAGAACTTGAAAGGATAATTTAAGTCAAACTATATGATATAGTGAGACCTCTGGTTGACATCCACCAGCACATGTAGTACAGCCTTGTCAGTATAAAGGCCTTCTGATGCAGATGGAGTTATTGAGGAAAAGTTGAGAGTGATGATACTCTTTAGTGGGAAAAAGGGAAAAAGTAAAAGGGGAGGAGCCATGACTGTTCAAATCATGTGCTGGGAGAAGACAGGCCAAGTGGAGAGTCCAAAGATTGGAACTTGGGGCCTGTGCTCCTCCTGAAAATGGCATTGGGTCTCTGGGAGGTTTGGGAGGTCAAAAATGAGAAGAACTAACTTAGGGAGAGGAGGTGGAAAGGACAGAGAAAAAGAAGAAAGAACACATAGGGCATTATGAGACTGAAAAAACTCAGATAATGTGTGCTTTAACAAATAATCATAGACATTTCTAAATACATTGTGTGCACAAAACTGGATCCCAAACCTGGAGTTAAAGGTGAAAACTAGCCTCAGTGATGTTAGGTGTTGCATTAGATATTTGATTAATCCATGCTTACTGTGACTGATAAAGGATAAAGCAGAGTAAATTTTGTCTTAAGTGTCCCACCAGAGATGAAAGCAGAGTAAAATAAATGGAATAAAATAAATGGAATAAAATGTAATTTTATCTAATTAACAATGTGTGATTATTTTTCCTTTTTATTTAGGAATATTTCTCCTCTTTTGCTTTTTTCATGTCCTTCTCCTCCTCCTCCTTCTTCTTTTTCTCCTTCTTCTTGTCCTTCTCTTCCTCCTCATTCTCCTCCTCCTTCTCCCTCCTCCTTTTAAAAAAATATATTTTATTGATTTTTTACAGAGAGGAAGAGAGAGCAATAGTTAGAAATATTGATGAGAGAGAATCATCGATCAGCTGCCTCTTGCATACTCCCTACCGGGGATGTGCCTACAACCAAGGTACATGCCCTTTACTGGAATTGAACCTGGGACCTTTCAGTCCACAGGCCAACACTCTATACACTGAGCCAAACCAGTCTCAGCTCTTCCTTTTTTTTTGAGCTATTTCAATTGTTGTAAGGCTGTAAGTAGCATATAGTAAAGGAATCCCTCATCTTGAGTCATTGCCTGACTCAAAGGAAATGCTCAGTTCTCTCCACTCGCCCAGTTCATCTCATGTTGCCATTTGCCGTTTGAAATAAGACCTTTGTGGACAGAATGTCAATTACTGAGGGACTAGCTACACGAAAATAACCTTATTTTTTTCACCAGTGGTTAGACTCCAGCTGGGCTGGAAACACAAAATAATATTTGTTATCTGAGTTTAGAAAGTGCTGGTGCCAAGGGTCTAATATGGTATGATCATATGATCTAGAATCATAAAAAGTGGATGTGGGAGAACAAAAGACTTCCCAAAGAATCCCTATATAATAGAATTACATTTTTAATCCTATTGTTTCCCTTATTTCAGGTGCTCCCTTTGAGTCTTAATTTAGAAATACTGAATTGTGTCAATGATGGGAGCAACTTCCTTTTCTTTTTAAAAATATATATATTTTATTGATATTTTACAGAGAGGAAGGGAGAGAGATAGAGAGCCAGAAACATTGATGAGAGAGAACCATCGACCAGCTGCCTCCTGCACACCCACCCACCAGGAATGCGCCCGCAACCAATGTACATGCCCCTGACCAGAATCGAACCCAGGACCTCTCAGTCCGCAGACCAACGCTCTACCACTGAGCCAAACTGGTTTCGGCTCCTTTTTATTCTTTACAAGTAACCTTTGGGGATCAATTTAAAGGAATTAGCACCAATGTACAGTGACGTATACAAGTCATTTTGATGTGCAAATATAATAAAAAGGCAAAAAGCCTTCAGTTTTCATCTATTTAAAAAAATAGCTGCAAGATCCCATGGTATTTTTAGATTTGATAGTTCTATTTAGGCATAGACATTCCTGAGTTTAGTCAATGAAGGCAGAGAAAATTATAAATATTATGAAGATATATGCAGTTGTATTCTTCCAAACATCCAGATCTCTGGTTGGCACTTTAAACAAAAATACCTAACGTACACCGTATTTAGTTGCTTCTAGTACTGGACCTGTGACTTGACTATTAAGAAAAACCATGGCTCAGTATAGTATTTTCTGGTGCTTTACTCTTTTTCTATGTAGAGTTATGTGTTTTGATTCTTAACTTGTAAATGAAACCTGTATTTCTAAAAGCAAAGCAGAGAATAAGAAGAGTGGGCTGTAGAATGAGATGGACACTGCTAAAAATGACAGCCAATGAAATGATGAAGCTATTTTTCCTCCCCAGGAGGCCTTCTTCCATCAGCTGATTTACAGTTGGTCTCCAATTCTAAAGATATAGGAAATGACTTCTTTTTATTTTCCCTATGAAGGGAAAAGTGTGCCGCCAGTGGTACTTCTCAGAGCACATTCATCCTATGTTTCTGAGAAGCAATTTCTTTGTTATTTTGTTTTCCCATTGGGATCCTCTTCCAGGAGAGGAAAAGCAGACCTGATGGGAAGTAATACCAAGGCTTTTATGGGCTGTAATTGATGAAAGAATGAAATGCATTAACTAATTGAGAACAGAAAATTGGAGCCCAGGATCCCATTAGAAATCTCTTCTATTTCCTAGATCTTTTTAAATATTTCCAAAATACTTTTGATTGGCTGCCTCATTGCTTTCCATTTGTTTTGTTTTTCTTGCTAACTTCCCTGAAACAGGGAATTTGCTCATTGAATCAAGTAGATAATGTTTTTTTCTGAGATAGATTAGAGAATATTTCTTGATTAGTTAATCACCCATCACGTCATGAATCCAAGAACTTACCAATAAGTCCTTTAATACTAGGACAGGGTGAAAAATGGAGCAGTATCACTGGAGCAGGAGTATTTGCCCTGGAGAAGTATTTATGATCTTCAATCTGCTTGTACTAGTCAGCAGTTGTGCTGTGGGTGAAAGCAGGATTACGACTACAATACAGAACTTTATAAAATATTTTACCTGCTTTATTATATTCAGTCCTCATACTGACCCTACAAAATAGCTGATACCCATATATGTTGCAGATAAAGAAAGTATGGCTTGGAGATTTAGGAGAATCGTCCAATGTTATACTACTGGAGGGCATGCAAACCCAGCAAAGTTCTATCTCCATCTCAGAAGAAAATGGTTTATGACTCTTGGACTCTGGGGAAAAGAAAAGTTGACTTAGACTCATTCTATGTAGTTCAAAATCACATGCCTAGGGCAACCTGTACTTGTTGTCTTTATTCAGAAAGATCAGCTCAGAAGGAATATTTTATTAATTGGCATTTTCATCTTATCTCTATTTTGTTTCCAGGGAGTGACTTCAATTCCCAGGCACCTCACGGCCTGAAAGTTTAACCAGGAAAATTGGCATCAGTTGGATGTGCTTAGTTTGTGAAAAATTTTCAATTCAAAATGGGAAAGAGTATTGTCTAGCTAATAGTTTTAGTGTGAACAGGAGGTTGGCTATATGGATGTTTGTGCTGCATTCTGAATGCTAAGCCTAAATAAACAAGGACATTGTGTAGAGAGGACTAAGTCTAATTAGAGCTCAACTCTAAAACCACAAGTATGTTAATTATATTTCTATGTGAGATTTAACTCCTTTAGTCTCATTTATTCACTTAGAAAAAGATGGCCCTTATAAATCCAGTGAAATACCAATTGCTCTCTTGAAACTCAAGTCGCCTTGTTGCTTTCTTTAGAAAACTTTTCTAACTATCATCCAGCCATTTCAGAGTGACCAGCGCTTGTTTTGTATCATATAAGTCCCTCAAATATAAACCATAAATGTATAATGGCTAATATTTACCACCATCAATACATGATTATTATCCTCTGTATGGAAACAGAAATTCAGAAAAATCAGGTGGTCTATACAAATGCAGCTCATGTAAAGACTTATACTAAATGTTGGCTAATTCTAAGCACCTCCTCTTAATCTTATGAATTACATTTCTATCTATACTAACATTTCTCACATATTTTCTAGATGATATCTATTAGCATAAAAATCAAACCCACTGCTTATTCTGGTTACAACTTTTTAAAAAGTTAGATCAATAAATAATCTATACCAAATTTATAGAAAAATTATATAATAGATCTGAAAGTATCTAACAAAAGTGCTTAATGAACATAGTTGTGCGGATCTGAAAAGAGTTATACACATATTACAAGTGGAGAGTAAGGCTACCTACTGGGCAGCAGAGGGGGCTGTGACCTCCCAGGCAAGAGAGGGCTTTTCTCTTTCCTCCCATGTAGCAGAATTCAGTGGAGACACTCCTGAAACCTTACCTAATTGCATATGCATAAACAGCCATCTTCAACTCAGGAATCAATTACAGGTGATTAATTACTCCCATGAGTGGTGTCATTTAACCCCAGACAAGTCACTTCATCTCTACACTTCACTTGCCTCATTTTTAAGAAGATGCTGTAAACTACATCTTTTCAGAGAGAGTGGTTCTCAAGCCGTATGGCTTGTTAGAATGAGCTCCTAGGTTTTGAAAAAAGCCCTTCTGCCTACACAATACTCCATAACAAATAAATCAGAATTTCTGGGATTGGAATCCAGGTGTCAGTATTTTTAAAACTCCCTCAAATTTCAAAATGCAGCAAAGTTTAGGATCCAGTGTTCTAAATTCTCTTTCAACCCAGAGATTTTTTGGAGCATCCTGTAAGCCTGACAGTTGGTTTCTGTTTTTTTGTAATGTAAGTGCCTGATATCAAACTTGACTGCCCATGCACTCATTGCAGCGTGGCATCCACATAAGAGGACTGTCTTGAATAAACACATTGCCAGCCAAAAGACTAGATAAAGTGCTAGGCTGGCCCAGCCGGCATGGCTCGATGGATGAGCATCGAACTATGAATCAGGAGGTCATGGTTCAATTCCCAGTCATGGCACATGCCTAGGTTGTGGGCTTGATCAGTCAATCAATGATTCTCTCTCATCATTGATATTATTGATGTTTCTATCTCTTGCTCCCTCACCCTTCCTCTCTGAAATAAATTATATGTATATATATATATATATATATATATATATATATATATATATAAACATATATACATGCATAACATATACTATATATATGTATGTGTATATATATATAAAATACATATATACATGCATAACATATACTATATATATGTATGTGTATATATATATATATATATATATAGAGAGAGAGAGAGAGAGAGAGAGAGAGAGAGAGAGACTGTCCATCCACTATCCCCACATTGTTTTAACATCCTGGTTAATTTTGTTAACTGAGTATTTTGAGTTACTTGTTTTTTCTCTTCCAGAGCTTTAAATTCCTGTCCTTATGTTTGAAATTCACCAGTAAAACATAAGCCTGTAAAACCTTAGGACCTCATCTTAGTTGCCAATTAGAACAGATCCCCAGGCCAGCACCCTCTCTCTGTCCTTCTCCACCTGTGACCTTCCTGTGTGGCACCAGCTGTGTCAGGTGCTTTCTAAGACATGTGAGCAACAAACCTTTTTTTTTCCTTCCAGTTTCCTGATGGTTATTGCTGAGGGCATCTTGCAATCATAATAAGAACCACAAGGGCCTGTGCAGCCACATTGGTTATTGACAGGCTGAAACCAGCACAAAACAAGATATACATATATATGTCAGTTTGAATGGTGGAAAATTTAACAGAGCTTCATAGAGTAATTACATGAATTATTTTGGTGATTATGGTGATAAAGTTGTAGCAAATATATGATGGGATAAGAATGAACACATGGAAATTGCTCCATCCCTATTTTTATCTAGAGTGATAAGAAAGTTAGCATGCTGATCACTATGATATTGTATTCAACCAATTGAGAGTGTGTAACTGGAATTGAATTTTTATTCCACCGGTTAATGGCTTTATTGTCTTAGCTAAGCTACCTAAATTCAAAGGAGCTGAAACAGAGAAATATAAAGAGAAATTTGAATGTTTCTAGGGTATAAGTGCTGCCTGTGGTAGAGTTGCATGCCATGGGAGACATCTTATAGAACCACACTCAAGAGAGGCTTCAAACAGGGAGAAATTGCAGAGCTGAATCATGAAGGACATGTGGTATTTATTAAACCCAGGTCAGAAATGGAGAAAAGGATGACATTGGCAAAGGATCAAAAATGTGTTCCCATTAGAGGTGACCAAGAGCATGGCATGTTTAGGTGGGAATGCAAGTTAGAGTGTGCTGAAATGAAGAAGACAATAGCTAGTGGAAATGACACTGTCGGAGTGAGCAAGAGTGAACTGATGGGGGACTTTATGTACCGCAAAGACCAGTTCTAAATTGATCACGAGGCTAATAATCAGAAATATCTGTATACTTATAAGCAACAGAAGGGTCTGATAAGGTATACATTTCAGGAAGACTCTTTTGATTTCAGTGTATAAAAAGGATAAATTTCTGGAAGAGAAACAGGAGGGCAAGCTGAGGCAGGAGTATAGAAAAAGACAATGACAATCTAGAACAAGGAAAGTATATATGGACTTATGAAATATTTAGGTGAGAATCAACAGGTCTTTGGTGATTAGAATCTGGAGATTGTCAGATTTGAACTTAAATCTGATTATGCCACTACAAGCAACTTGACATTAGATAAATTGCTTAGTATAAATTAAGGATCTGATTAGTGCCCTTGCGAGAATGTTGTAAAGAACATATGAGATATATTTGTAAGATGTTTAACAGAGTGCTTAGTGGATAAATGATTTTTACCCAAGATGATGTTTATTTTATTTGTTTGTTTGTTTTGTGTTTTTTGTCATTATTATATTTTAAGGCAATGTCCTAGTTAGTCAAATCAGATGTTTGCTCTCGTACTATTATTGTTTGTGAAGTGTGTGTGTGTGTGTGTGTGTGTGTGTGTGTGTATGTATAGAGGTGGAGGGGGGTTGGGCAGTGGCCTCTATCTGTGCAACAACTAAAAGTTACTGCTAAGACTGGGCTAAGCACCACCTTCTTCATCATTTGTTCCACCATGAGCAGATTCCTGCACTGCAATAGCCTTGCCATCATGTTTCCACATCACCTAATACTCTGAGATGTACAGGGTACATCGAGGGACATATGCATTAATAGCTGTGCATATGTTTGTAAAGTTGTCAACATTGAATATATATCTTTGCATCTTGCCTCTTTGGCTTTAAATGTATGGGAAATGTTGGAAAGTTTCCCCTTCTCTCTAAATCAGATTTTGTGCAGGTGCACCAACATGAAGCAAAGTGAGAAAGGACCATTACTGGCAAAGAGCGCAGGTCCACAAACATGAAAGCCATGTGCTTCCACGACAGGGTTACTTGTCAAGAAGAATATAAAATATTTAAGTTAAGGAATTTTTGGCAATGATAACACATGGATGTTTTCTGATTGATGCTGGAATAAACACTTGAAGAAGGAGACAGATTTGGGAGCTGTGCTGCTCTAGGAAGTCTTTTCTTGTGATGTTATGACCCTCAAAATAAATTCCTTGTCAAACCAACAAATCCCCCAAACATGTCAGCAGCACTAAAATCAGGTTTTCTTAATTCCTTCTAGAGAAGAGTGGAGTCTTTTGACAACCCCATCCTTCCATTAACTCACCTTTTATTTTTAAAGCCTATTGCAAAATTATTTTTTATTACTTGGTCCCACAATATAGGATTCAGTCAAATACGTGGGAATAAATTCTGCCTCTCCCCTGGGATGTTCTACTCTTCAGTGAGCATTATTTCTAGCTAAACCTGCTCTCTGTGACATGAGCAAAAGCATCCCCGGCCACTTGGCATAGCTTTTCTGTTTTTGTCCTTCCCTGCTGTCTGTCTCTGACATAGCATTCCTGAAGACTGAAGTTATGGATTCATTTTTTTCTTTTAATCTTCTGCTCGGTTCTTTGTTTGCTTCCCTTAATAACTTTCTTGCTATACTCGGTTAGTCGTTTGTGTGAAAGATAGTGTGTACAGGGGTGTTTTGCAATGCTTTAAACGGGTATGACATTTATAGACAACACCAGCAGTTTACACCTGAAAGAACGGAAATAATTGCATAGTTGTTTTTGTTTTATTGTGTTTTTGAAGGCACAGACTTTGCCTTTGAACTGACAAAAATTGAAACCTCGACTTTAGCAGTCAGAGCCAGGCAACTAGTAAATTACACTCTCTTTATAAAACTCTCTTTATAAAGCTAAACTCAGATTTTTTTAAAAAAAATTTAAAATATATTTTATTTTTTTTTTACAGAGAGGAAGAGAGAGGGATAGAGAGTTAGAAACATCAATGAGAGAGAATCATTGATCAGCTGCCTCTTGCACACCCCCCACTGGGGGTGTGCCCGCAACCAAGGTACATGCCCTTGACCGAATCCAACCTGGGACCTTTCAGTCTGCAGGCCGACACTCTATCAACTGAGCCAAACCAGTTTTGACTAAAATTGGAATTTTTATGTAAAAGAAATCAAGAGTATTTTTAGGGCATTTTAGTAATTAAGTGAGATAGTCACTATAAAGTGTTTAGCACAAAAACCTGGTAAAATTGATCCTAAATAAATTGATAATATTATTGAATCAGATTGCTCTAATTTATGAAACTTTATTCTGATTTTAGTATAAAAAAGCAAGTATAGAGGGAGGCATTAACACCACTCTGATATCAGAATAGTGTTGTAGGAATAACACAGAGCCAGTGGTCAGATTATTGGTTTCTATTTATACTTTCACCACTTTAGACATCTGATGACTTTAGGCAAATTATTTAAATTCTTTTTATATAACACTGTAACAATGATGCTGAATTTTCTAAGTGATCTGAAGCACATAAAAGACAAAGTGTTCAACTGTTGTATTATAACCCAAGTAAAGAGGATTATATATATATGCTAGAGGCCCAGTGCATAAAAATTCATGCATCAGAGGGAGGGTTCCTCAGCCCGGTCTGCCCCCTCTCACAGTCTGGGAGTCCTCAGGGGCAGAAGGCGACCTGGCGAGCAGGGGAAGTCAACACCCCCATCACATCTGTGATGCTGCCACCACCTGCAGCACAAGCCTCAGCCTGCCCTTTTTACCTGAGCCTTGGGAGGCCCTGGGCAGCTGGGAAGCCACCATCTGAGGCTTGTCTGTGCCTCGGGCTGTGGGGCTGTGGGGCTGTGGGGCTGTGGGGCTATGGGGCTATGGGGCTGAAGGGACTGGGGGACTCTAGAGGCAGACGCGTGGAGCTGCTGGACCCACCTGCTGCTCCAGTGGGACTGAGGGGACTGGGCACTTCCATCTTGTGGCTGTGGGCACCACCACCTTTGAGAGCATGGCTGTCAATTAGCATAATCCCTCCTTATTGGTCATGGGCGCCTCCATCTTTGTGATGATCAATTAGCATATTCCCTCTTTATTAGATATGGTATATGGGTGATGCTCCCCCAGTTAGTCTCATGTAGGCAAGCTAGTGTAAAGTCTCACCTTTCCAAATGAAACTTACTTCTACTCCTATCTAAGTCCATTACAAAATCCCCTCCTATCTATAATAGCAACACCATAAAAGAAAAAATCAGGCAGGCATCTGATTTATTTACTTGTCCTCTGCTTATAAGATCTTCACAAGCTTTCACCAATGAATAAATGGATTAAAAAGAAAAGCTATTATCATTCTGCTAAGTTGGCAAATGTACTTTCTGGATTTTTATATTAAGAGAAATATGTGATGATTGCTCTTTCTCCAACCAATCTTTCCTAGACCTTTGATCAAAACAAGTGAGGTTTTATGGAGCAAAACAGTCCATGTTTTTAGACATCATCCTGTCATGAGTTAACTAGAGAATTGTGGCAAGTAACTTAAACCTGTGTAGACTTCATGCGAAAATCAAAGAAGCTAACTATGTGTTTCAGGCTGTTTCAACTTGGCAAGAGTTTAAAGTTTACCATGTGATTCCAGAGCAAAGCTGACTGACCAACCCAGAGGCCAGTCTTGTCCTCAGTATGCCAAGTCCTCAGCTTTTGAGATAAGTAGTCCCGCATAAGTACTGACTTTTGACAGTTCTTATCAAAAGAAAAGAGAAGTCACCAGTTCTCCAGTCTTCAGGCTCTGCATTCTGCATATAAGTCTAAACCCTTTCTCAGAGAATGGCACTGCTTTGATTATCTCCATTGAGATAAATAGCAATTGCAGAATAAATAATTACCTTTCTTTAGAAAATTGTCTCTGCTGATTCTTTGGGGATTATGGACATTTTTTGCTATCCATTCTTCTGAAAGTTGAGTGTAGAACATGAAAGGTTGAGACTTTTATAGAAAACAGTCTCCCACCTCTGAGAAATCTGGGCATCATCATAGTTTTCTCCCAGCAGTAATGAGCCAATTTGTCTCTTGTTCCGTATATACTTCCTTATGTTATTTTTAAAAGAATTTTTTTTATAAAGAAAGTAAAGTCTTAACAATAGAACACACAATTAAAATATCCAGAGTCCAAAAAAGATCAAATTAATGAGGAAAAAAATAAAAAGTCTATAAGGCACAAAGATGCTCACTTAAATGATTTGGGATCAGACCTCACAATGGGGACAAAAGTATCTCTGTGTTGAAAAACTTTAATAATAAAAAATTATTTTTAATTAATGGAATATTTTATTTCAGAAAGGCCAAGAAATATCTCTTAATCAGATTATTATATTGACTTTATGGCTACAAGATCCAAAGTGTGTTTACAACACCATCAAGAATGAGAAAATAAACTTTTATCCCCATTTCTGATCATTTCTTTTCATTTGGCTGAGCAATCTATGATTTCTGTATGGCGATTTTTATTTGTAAGAGATGGTGCCATTATTATCCATGATAAACTCATCTGGTTAAGAAATGTAATTATAATCACACAGACCATAGAAATACTGGTATAAGCTTAAGAAAAGAAAATAGTATACTATTGTAAAATAATTGGAACTATTGGTAGAATCCCTAATGATAGGAGTAATACAGAACCAATAAAACATTTTCTTTTAATGGATAGTCACTTTTGATTTAACATTAGGGATTCTTAATCACACACCTAGATAAATAATTGATATTTTAAATTGAACAAATGATGAATATACACTGCTATAATAAAGCCTTGAGATCTCCATTTAGGATAGTTTAAAATATAAACTGCATTTTCTTAGTAACTGTAATTAATATAAAAATATAGTTGTAGCGGAGTGCCAAATGTAAAATGTGGAGTAAGAGGACTTAGATCAATACAACTGAATGTGTATGACAAGAAAACTGGAAATGTCCTTGAGGGGCTTAAAAATATGAAATAAAACATTCTAAGGTGACTACATTTCCTAACTATGTTCAAGTCAATTGCATCCATGTAAAATTACCCTGTACAATATTTTATTTCTTTTTTTTGTTTTGCTGTACAATATTTTCATGTCAATCTGCTATCAAAGGGATAATCAAATCTTACCTTTTTCTCTCTTAAGGGTTGTGCTTAACTCGCATAAACCATCTTAATAGAAACTAAACAGTCTGCCAGACAGATGATATTTTATTTCTATTATAGTAATCTGAAATAAGATGAAATTAAAAGTTAGTCATATAGCTATATGCTTTCAAACTAGGCTCTTAACATTTTCATCCCAGTATCAATATGTTTTGGCCAGTTTCTCTAATTTTATCCAATGTTATCTGACTGTTATTATAAGGTGGGTATATGAAGGAAAGACCATTGTTCTCAAAATTTGAAATTATATGGAATTCATGTTTAGAAATCTAACATAGACATAAGTAAATTTTGCACACTATTTTTGCATTTATAGGATAACAGAAAATAATTTGAACCAATAGTTATAACTATGGTGATTATTGTGACTGTGTCAATGTTTCTCTTACTTATTCCTACTATGTGTTCTTGCTATGAAGTACACTTTATTTTTAAAATTTTATTTTTATTGATTATGGTATCACATAATTGTCCTTATCCCCCCATTCCCATCCCAAACCCCTCCCTACATATTCCCCCAACCCCTTGTTCATGGCCACTGGCTAGGCCCATGTGCATGCACACAAGTCCTTTGGTTGATCTCTTCCCCTTACCCCCACCCTCCCCTACTTTCCCTCTGAGGTTTGAGATTCTGATCACTGCTTCTCTTTCTCTGGGTCTATTTTTGTTCACCAGTCTATGTTGAAGATTTTTTAATACTTTCATTTGGACGTAATCCTAATGCTTCTTTTTCTCTGTGTTTGTTTTTGTTCATCAGTTTATGTTGTTCATTATTTCCTCTAGATGTGTGAGGTAATGTGATCCAAGAAATACCCTTGTAAGAACCTAAGCTGCGACAAGCCTTAATGGTTATGCTGAGAGGCAAATGAATCAGTCTGTAGTGAGTTCCTTTCTGGGCCAACAGTTCTTTTGAGTCCCAATTTCAATGTCAAATAGTTCCTTATGTGTACATGTCAGCCATGATATTTTAGATCGGGTTGGTGGACAAATGATCGTAATGCAAGTCCAACCATACACTAAAAAGATGATTTCTAATCATTAAAACAAACTTTAAAGGTAGTTTTTTTTCCAAGTTATAAATGAGAAAACTCATATTGAGAGATAATAAATGAATTTTCCAAGACAGGCAATAGGAGAAAAACAGCTGCCTGTAAACCAGTTTAACTATCCCTTGAATCAGTCTGATAGAACAACCTAGTTATAATAGTCAAAATAAATAAAACTGAAGTTAGACAAAGTTATTAATTTACCCAATGACATTTATTTAAACAGAGTTGAGCTCAGTGATAAAATAAAGAATGAATCAGTATATTATAAATGGAAGTAAACCATTACAGAATAATGTTGCTTATTTATGAAAACTCAAAACATGACTAGGACAAAGGTACTTAAAAGGATATTTCTTGAACATCATTTATTTAAATAAAACCTATATTTAATGTTGAAGAAATTGTGAAGACATATTTCAAGTTGGATTGTTATTAAAATTATAGGTACACATGATAGCTGTTAAACATTTTACTAATACAGATATGGAAGAAAACATTAGATATCTCTTATAAGCTGAACACAAACTTTCAGGGAAAATGATGTGACAGATCATTGCAGATGTTCTCAGTTGAAATAATACTCTCATGGAACCTTTCAGCTCTTTTGCAGATATAATATGAAACCTGAGAGGAAATTAAATAATCTTGCTTTGTAGAATTTAAAAACAAAAAAAATAAGTAAACAAATAAGTCTACATGTGCATTGAAATTGGTCATCCTATGCCCTAAGAGTCAGAAAATGCTACTTAGCTAATTCATTTGCCCTTTCCCACCTTGGCATATTTATATAAACAATAAAAAGAAAATGTTGATCATAAAGTATGCTCACCTTCAGTGGCACTGAATTAAAACTCATTACTTATATCTCTAATATTAGGAAAAGCGGATGCACAAAACATTCCTGTAGTCAGAAGTATAGCATCAATGTGAAAAGCAAGTATTCTCCAGCAAGACCTGTGTGCCTGCTGGAAATCACTTTCCTTTAATAGCACCATGATCTTGGACAAGATACTTCATCACTTGGTGCCATGAAATGAAAATAATTTAATATTTCCTCATAAGTTCATTGCGATAATGAAATCAATTGTAGAAATAAAGTGCTTTTAACATTTTTTGACACATTCAAATATGTTTCCATTATCATCATCTTGCTGGGTCTCCTGGCTTTCAAACAGACACCTGAGTCATGAACACACTGGGCAACCCTGAGTCATTATGAGTTTCAATCAATATCAATCAATAAAGTGATTGCAGAATGGCTTATAAATATAAAAGTGAACAAAATGTGAAAGCCAATCCTTGGAACCGGCTGAATGAGAAAGATGAAGAAAGGCAAGATTTTGTTTTCAATAGAGAGAAAAGGGTATGGTCACCCACCAGGGGGGAGAAGAAAATGTCGCTAATTTCCAGAGTTCAATGGTTCCCATGCAGAGTGCAATGAATGTTGCTTATCTGGAGGAACATCATAGACTGGCAGTTTTTCATCAAGCAAGCACAGGGAGCAGAAGTTCTTAAGATTAGCATAATGTTTCTTTTATTTCTTTATTTTTATTTAAAAATGTAACTGATGATGAAGATTATAATGATGTTTAAAATAATAGATGCTCATACTACAAGAATTAAATTAAAATGTACAAAATTACATAAAAAATAAAATGCAAAGTTATCCTTGGTGCTGCAAAGCCTAGTCAATGCTACTCGTGTAACTAGAATTAAGAGTGTGATCATGATGTTTTATAATGGAGCACATATATAAATGGATCTTTACCCAACAGGATACCAGTATTGGATTATCTGCCTCCATTTCCAATGAACTGATCATAAAATAGAGACCAACCAGTATGTTGAAGTTAATATGATGCAATCCCAAACACCACTGTAGGTATACAGAATTTATTACAGGAAATGAGAACAGTTTGTGACTTTTGAACCCCATAAATCACTTAAAGATTATAGAAAGATAGTGAAAGTGGAGAAAATATTTTCAGGATATTAGAAAAGAGATTACTTTCACCATGATGGACACATAGATGAATGAATAAGCTTGGGGCCACTTGGGAGCATAAAAATTGAGCTTTGAGGAGATGCAAGGTTATTCCAGCAGATAAACACTGTAGGAATATAACCTAATGCTCAGAGCTGGAGGAAGGGTTAGCTTTAACCATCTTATTGGCCGATGGTGCTCTACATCTCATAACATCTCAGCCACCTCCTTCCAATGTTTTCACCATATCTGGGAAAGAACACTCAGCAAAGGAGTAAGAAGGAGAGCTTTGGAAGTACAGAGATTCATCAAGACTCATCCACCCTCACCAGTGCTGCTTTCCAGGCTGAAGTAGCTCTTAACTGGAGGAGGGGGGGGGTATGTGTCTAGTTAATAATTCCCATCAAAGTCTTAGAATGAAGAACACGTTTGGAGGACTGATGCTACCAAAATTCAAGGCTAACTATAAACCTATAGTAATCAAGATAGTGGGGTATTGGTGAAAGAATTGACAAATACATCAATAGAATAGAATAGAGTTCCCAGAAATAGATTCACCTAAATTTAGTCAACTGATCTTTGACAAAGGAGTGCAGGCAGTATAGTAGAGCAAAAACGGCCTTTTCAACAAATAGTGTTAGAACAATTGAACATCCACATGCAAGGAAAAAAAAGGATCTCACAAAGATCAAAAATTAACTCAAAATGGATCATGGGCTAAAAGTGAAATGTAAAATTATAAAATTCCTAGAAGATAGCATAGGAGAAACCTAGATGACCTTGAGAATGGGGAATAACATCAAATGCATAATCCCTGGAAGAAATAAATTTTAATATGTTTTATTGATTTTTTTACAAAGAGGAAGAGAGGGATAGAGAATTAGAAACATCGATGAGAGAGAATCATCGATTATCTGCCTCCTGCACACCCCCTACTGGGGTTGTGCCTGCAACCAAGGACATGCCCTTGACCAGAATCTAATCCGGGACCTTTCAGTCCACAGGCCAACGCTCTATCTACTGAGCCAAACCAGTTTCAGCTGGAAGATATAATTAATAAGCTGGGTGTTATTTAAATTATAAGTTTTGGATCTGTGGAAGACAATATCAAGGGAATGAGAAGACCAGCCATAGAGTGGTAGAAAATATTTGCAAGACACACTTAATAAAAATGTGTCTTTATTATCCAAAATATACAAAAGAACTCAAAACCCAACAATATGCAAACAACCAACCTAATTAAAAATTGAGCCAACGACTTTGACATCAAAACAAAGAAAATATATGCATGACAAGTGG
The DNA here is from genome assembly GCA_963924515.1 of Vespertilio murinus. Lineage (NCBI taxonomy): Eukaryota > Metazoa > Chordata > Mammalia > Chiroptera > Vespertilionidae > Vespertilio > Vespertilio murinus. The sequence goes on from OZ004704.1 coordinate 203,554,325, forward strand.
GTATATAAAAAATGCTCAACATCATATCTCATCAGGGAAATACAAATGAAAACAAGATACCATAACACATCTATTAGAATGCCCAAAATCCGGAACACTGAGAAAAGTTCCACATAGATGTAGAGCAACAGGAATTCTCATTCATTGCTGCTGGCAATGCAAAATGGTGCAGCCAATTTATAAGACAGTTGGCGGTTTCTTACAAAACCAAGCATGCTCATACCACATGATACAATAGTCATACTTCTTGGTATCTGTCTAATAGAGTTTAAAAGATGTCCACACAAATTTATGCACATGGATGTTTATATCATATTTACTTATAATTGCCCAAACTTAGAAGCAATCAAACTATTCTTCAAAAGTGAATAAATAAATTATGTTACAACCATAAAATGGAATATTATTCAGTGCTAAAAAAATTTATCAAGCCATGAAAACCATAAAGGAACCTTAACTGCATCTTATTAAGTAAAAGATTCCAATCTAAAAATAGCTACACATTATATGATTCTACCTTTGTAAAATTCTGGAAAAGGCAAAACTATGGAGCCAGTAAAAAGAGCAATTGTTCAAGGGCCTAAGGAAGGGGAGGGATGAGAACATAAGTATAGAATGTTTGGAGGACATTAAAAATACTCTGCATGATACTATAATGACTGACACATGTCAATACGATTTTGTCCAACCAAAGAATGTACAGCACAAAGAGGGAGCCTTACGGTAAACCATAGACTTTGAATAGTTATGATGTGTCAATGTAGGACATTAAGGTAAGAAATGCAACACTCTTTTGGGGGACATTAATAATGGATGAAGTTATGCATGTGTGAGGACAGGGGTCATATGAGAAATCTCTGTACTTTCCTTCAGTTTTGCTTTGAACCTTAAATAGCTCTAAATTTTAAAGACAATCCACACCAATAACAGAAAATATGCAAATTGACTGTACCTTTGCTATACCCACCAGCCAATCAGGAGTGAGTATACAAATTAACCCCCCCCCCAAAAAAAAAAAGATGGTGGGTTAATTTGCTTACAAGAGCACTGAGAGGCCAGAAGTGTCCCACTCTGCCCCAGCCACTCAGGGCCTCTGGGCAGCATGGGAAGGAGGAGCCGGAGTGGAAAGAGGTGGGTCTGTGGCTGGAGAGGAAGGCGGTCCTCGCAGCCAGGGGAAGGCAGGCCCATTGTTGTATCAATCTTTGTGCATTAGGCTTCTAATAAAACAATAATAGCCCAGTGAAACTAGCACCTAGATCAACAGAATGTTATGAAAACCCGAAAGTCTTCCTTGTGCCCCTTTCCATTGAATAACTCAAGGTACCCATTACCTTGACCTCAAACATTTTCTATTTTTATCCTTCAGAAAAGCTGAATTATAATGCATGAATTGTTTTATATAGATTTTTTTCTGAAAATGTTCTATTTAGTAGATGCATTCATAGTTTTTGTGGGTAGTTGTAGATCATTCAGATTTTATGCAGCATTGTATTTTACTATGTGAATATATCACATTCTAATTTTTTAATTATGTTGTTTATAGGTGTTTTTTTGTTTCTAGTTTGCACTCTCACAATTGATGCTGCTTTTCACATTCTAGTGCATTCCACTTGAGGTATATAGCCTTTGAGGTATATATGGCCTCTTTGGTAAAAAGAGGGAAATGAATAAAATCGAATGGCAATTTAAATAGCAGCCTTATGATGGTACATTTGAGTAATATGATAAATTAAATCTTAAATTAAACTCATTAAAATTATAATCTTGAAATGATAAAATAAGAGCTCTGGTGAAAAGAAAAAAATAACATCTCTTAAAATAACAAGTACATGTGTTAAAGTAATATAAAGAAGCTAATAACACTCCTAAATCAGGATTGCATTAAGTCTTAACTCTTTAAAATTAGACAAGTGACTATCATTTCCCCATGACACAGTTTCCCTATCTGTACAGCAGGGTCCCAGTACAAATCAAATTAGTTAATACATGTGAAGGGCTTGGAATAGGACCTGGGACATGGTAAGTACTAATACGTGTTTATTTTATTGTGCTGAATTAAGGCTTTAGCTCAGGAAAATATCCTCAAACTATAAATTCTCTGTGACAATGTAGCAATTACATAAAAATTGTGAAACAATAATTTATTACAGTAGAATAAAACTTACTAATTTAGAAATTCCTTCACCTGCCTCAGATGTCTTCCAGGAGGAGGAAGGGTGTTATTACTCTCATTTTAAAGAGGAGAATGCTATGTCTCAAGGAATTTATATATTTATTTAGAAGTTAATTTTCCCCCTTAGACAAAAAAAAAGAGACCCACTAAAGAAATAATTAAACTTTTTTATTATTTTAAATTTTATTAGGGTGACATTAGTCAACATGAACATATAGGTTACATGTGTAGATTACTAATTTACAAAATCTGTATCTAGGACCATTTGTCAACCACCCAAATTCAAATCTTCTCTTGTCACCTCATATTAGTACCCCTTTCTTCTGTCCCTCCCTCCCTCCTTCTGGCAACCACCACACTGCTGTTTATGTGCATAAGTTTCAGTTTTATATTCCACATATGAGTGAAATCATATAGTTCTTAGCTTTTTCTGTTCAACTTATTTCACTTTGCATAATGTTCTCAATGCCCATCCATGTAGTTGTAAATGACGCTATCTCATCCTTTCTTATGGCTGTGTTGTACTCCATTGTGTGTATATACCACATCTTCTTTATCCAGTCCTCTATTGTAGGGTACTTTGGCTGTTTCCAACTCTTGGCCAGCCTGAATAATGCTGCAACTCTTTAATTAACAATGCATAAAGAAATCTGAATAAATAATGGTAGTGCTGTAAGATAAATGAAAAGGTAAATTTAGCACATAAAATGCCATGCCTTACTATATACCGTGTTTCCCTGAAAATAAGACATCCTCTGAAAATAAGACCTACTTCATGGATATAATACATCCCCTAAAAATAAGACCTAATGCGTTTTTGAGAGCAAAAATTAATATAAAACACTGTCTTATTTTCGGGGAAACAGGGTAGTTACTAGAGGTGAAATAAAAACCTAATTCTAAGTCCCTTAGTGGCCAAATCAAAGAAATAATTGGTTTTAACATTTATTATGCCTTTAAGATCATATATACTCACAATCATACATGCACATACCCGGTTTCACGTACACATCCTTACTGTCACATATTCTCTTAGATTCTGATTCACACACACTTATACACACACATGCACTCACACACAAATAGGCATGGCTTGGTATGTGCACATCTTTTCTGCGCATTGACTTTCCAAAAAAAAACCCAAAAAAACAAACAATAAAACCTCCCTTTTGTAGGAAAGACTCAGTGATATAAAGTGGCCCCCATTTCTACAATCATCCATACAATCCATGAAATACTTTTGCAAGCAATAGACATAACAACACATCATACTGTAGTGACAACTCTCTGAGGGAACTATCTAGTCTATCAAAGACATAACTGTCAGGTCTATAATGCTTTGGTTGGATACAGAAATGACTTTCTCTTTAGTTTTCACCAGTAGTTCACAATGGCATTAGAGAAATTACAGTCCTTTACCCACAAGACATCTAATTTTCATAAATATAACAGATGCCCTGCTGTTGGCTAAAGTGAACTCCTGATGGGATATACCCCACTAGGTCAAGTTGCTGGATAGAAAACAACTAAATGGCAGAGGAGTCCTGGTTTGGCTCTGAATGAGGAGGGCTTGAGCCCAATTCCAAGTCCCACCTCTTTTCAGATGGGAAACTAGTTATTTAACTGCTTCTAACTTGTTTCCTCTTCAGTAAAATGATAATATTAAAATTCACCTGACAGAGATGTTATAAGGATTAAATGAGATAGTCCATGTAAATTGTTGAACATAGTGACTCGAACATAATAAGCACTCAGTATTGGCAATTATTGATTTTGTTATTTGAAAAAAAATCAATCCTAGAGAAAAACTCATATTCCTCAGTCAGGGCATCATTTTGTGAAGTGGAAAAAAAACCCACAGAAAATCTCACTATGTTCTTACCTCTGACTTTGAAGGAAATGGATTTCGTTTTTGAAAAAAATATGCATGGCTAAAACATTGGCTTTTGCTATATTTTCCAAATGATGTTTATCCCTGTGGCCAATATAGATTGCTTTGTCATTTTAGTAATCAAATCTGCAAATTTCCACTTAGCATCAAATCCAAACAATCCAATCTGAAGGTGATTGACATCCCTGCTTGTGCATCAACATCTATTAAACCAGATGTTTCGCCTCTTCCCTTGCCAAGAATGGGCATCTTTTTATGATCAGTTGTCAAGGCAAGCCTGTCAATCGAGGCATCGCCAGTGTTTACATAGGAAAGCCTACCTCATTCAACAGCAGTCACACTCTACTGTCTATCTAGATTGTGACCATTTTGTGATCTGACTTTTTTTTTTTCAAGATGAAAGCAGTTGGAGCTTTCCCTGACAAATATTTTCTAATGTCAGGAAATGCCCTCTGACCCTGAACATTATCATCTTCTAATTGCAGTAAAAATGAAGCTTTTGTTTATGTGAGGGAATAATTTTGGGCACCAAGATGCTAGGGACTCTGAAATGTTTCTCTTAAGTTTGGAAGCCTGAAACAACTTTTCTTTCTCAAAGGATTGCTCCTTCTCTGATGGAATGGGGGGTGGGACAATATTGAAAACATATTGATATGGAAAGTTTTTAAAGATATATTGTTTAACCCCAATAAAAAAAGATATTAATGTATCTAAAGAATGCACGTGGATATGCATGTTTAATATGTGTAGAAAACTTCTGCTAGGATATTCAAGTCTTTTTCTAGTTGTAAAGGAAAAACCTATTTTTGTATACAGTTTACTTCAGTTGTTTTTATAATGTGCATTCATTATTTGTAGGAAGAAAATAACCAAATCCATAAAAACTAGAATTAGTTATGTTGACTGTGAGGGCAATGAGAGTTCAGATCAAAATTAGAAAAATGAGAGAGAACTCTAACAAATCATTGGATGTTGTGACAGGTTAAAGGCTTTGAAAACTTGATTGTGCAAACTTTAAAATGTAGAAAAATGCACCTAAGTCAGCCCATTTTCTGTAAAAGTTTGCGTAGACTTCTTAATTTGCATCTAATTGTCCTAAATTATTCATAAATTGCCCTTTGAATTTATAATTATGAAGTTCTTGTGTTAAAAGGTGCCTGTGGGATCATCTAAAAAAACAACTTACCATCTTATAGATGAAGGAAATAAGAGAGAAAAATGACTTGCCCTGAGTATCACATGACCAAGGACAGAGGTGTGGCAATAAGGCCCGCTTTCTGATTACTCCATTAGCCATCCTCCCTCTAAATGATGGGGGGGGGACCTCTTTGTCGTTAACAGAGAGAGCCACCAGCTGTAATTGAGTAGCATTCCTGAGTTACTTGTGTTAGACTTATTGTTTCACTGCTGAGAACTGTAACTATGGGACATTTCCAAAGGAAGCCAAAGAAAAGAGAAAATGGAGAGAGAATGGTAGGGCATGTGCTTATGCACGTGCATGGTGAGTTGTGAAGAGGCATCTTTTGATCATCTTGACAGAAATAGTGAACAAATTCACCTTTACAAACTCACAGTGAATTAACTCAAAAATTAAGTTGAATAAGTTTTATATGTAGTCAGGGCTTTAGTCTGAGGTCCTTCCTGTCTGCACATGGTCTGAATGCAGAAGTGAGGAACCAATGACCCAGGGGGTTTGCTTTGACAGTGTCTGTGATGAGTGTAAATGTCACCAGACAGCAGGAGATAAACCAAGACATTCGTCACAATATTTCCAACAACACTTTTCACATATAACCATGATTTTTGACAAAAAGCCTTTATGTTATCTGGAAGAATATGTTTTGTGCCTCTAAACCAGTTCCGGTCTGTTTCCCTGTCTCTTTTCCTAAATTCTTATAGGTTTCCTGTCACTTTCAATTTGTATAAATACTTTATGAATCTCACTGTGCCTTTAACCCACCTAGGGACTCAACACACAATGCGTGACTCAATTTGTTATCAAGACTTAGTTGGGGAAATGCGCCCAGTGACAACAGATCCTTGCTTACCGCCACACAGCTGGTTTTGATTGTGAGTGTCCTGATGTGTCTGTCAATCATCAGCTGGCTGCCTAGAAGGATGGAGAGCCACAAACTCTGGCTGACCTTTCCAACAGAACTCCAAAGAAGGAGTAACAAAGAAGAAGGACCAGACTCTAAGTGACTCTGAGCTTCTGCTATCCATATATATACATGGACAATAAAAACTTTAGCACCTCTGCCCCATTGCCCCCATGTAGCCGAGTCTACCCAGAAATACGAGAGATGGGAGAAGATGGGGAAGAATAATTTGTTCCAGAGACATCCTCATACAACCGTTAGATGTATGTGCTTCAGGGATGATGAGCGCTGACTGGTCCAGCTCACTCGGGTCCTGGAGGGATGTCCAGTCTGAACCACTCTATAGGGATTCCCTCGCAACATGAAATTGGCCCAGCAGATTGGTAAGCATTGGGCAGACTTCCTAGACTCATTTGTGGCCTCCTGAACCACAAATGGGATGGGAGTTTCTCCTGCTGGGAAGTTAAGATATAATGGCTCTCCTGGGGCAAAATTCGATACGACATAAAATAAAAATCAATAAGACATCCACTGTCACATTAATGGACTTGGACTATGGTTATTTTATCAACTCTCTTACTGAGTAGAAGTTTTTAGTGGGGCCCTGATTCTATTCTTTTTATTTGTTGACTCTATTATAGATGTCCCTCGTCTCCCCACCCCCATTTTTAAATGTTTGTTTCAGCTTATTATTTTTTTGGTTTTACGTTCAGACCACCACAGTGTAAGCTAAGGTCTGAGTGTTGGAACATCGTACTTTAAAATGTTATTGAAGTTGTTATATTTGAGGCGTGAATGACATTTAAACGTGGCTAAACTCTTAAACAGTGAACGAGTCTTTCTCTATTGTTTCTGTAAAAGTCACATAAGAATGTTGCCGGCTTCATTCATGTTGCCGCTTGTATTTTTGCAGTTCCTTGGTAAAATAATAGCAGCTACCATTTCTACAGCATGTCCACATCAGAAATTCTTTCAAGGATTAAAACCATTAACTCTTCTAACAGCCCAGGGAGGAAGGTACTGCTATATTTCCCACATTAAAAATGAGGAAACTGTGGCAAAGAATAGTCAAGCTATCTGACCAAGGTAGAGAAGGAACAAAGGCAGACTCCAATGCTCACAGTCAATGCTTCTGAGTGCCTCCATGGAAAGCAGTAAGAGAACTCTCTTGCCCTAAGAGAGTTCCTGATCTTTACACCACAGAGAGGGCAAGATAGAAGTAAAACCAGCACTCCAAACTGGACATTGGTCATTTATACCATCAATTTTTAGGCTCTCAGTATTTAGGCCTGTGCCCTTTGGTAGTCCAGGACCCCGAGTGGGATGTCCGACTGCCGCTGTAGGCCCACTTAGGGACTAAGCCGGCAGTCAGACATCCCCCTTTGAGGTCCTTAGTGCTACCGTGGTGGGAGAGGTTCCTGCCACCACCATTGAACTCAGAAGCTGGGATCGCTGCTCCTTAGGGCTGCCTCAGAGGTGGGAGAGGCTCCTGCCACCTCCACTGTGCTTGCCACCCATGAGCCTGGCTTCTAACTGAGCAGTGCTCTCCTTATGGAAGCCAGACATTGAGTGTCTGCCCCCTGGTGGTCAGTGCGTGTCATAGCAAACAGTTGTTCCTATGTTCAGTTGATTTGCATATTAGCTTTTTATTATATAGGGTTGATTTCAGGGAGGAATGAAAAGGAAGAGAGAGGTAGAAACATCAATGATGAGAGATGATAGACCCCACAACCCAGGCATGTGCCCTTGATTGAAATCGAACTGAGGACCCTTCAGGCTGCAGGCTGACACTCTATTCACTGAGCCAAACCAGCTAAGGATAAGCTCCCAATATTTTATGCATTAAAAGAGTCTATGATCTGATGGAATTGGCTCTGTCCCTGAAGTTTTGCATGATACATAGGACTTTTTACAAGATTTAGAGTATCCATAGATGCCTACTGAATCAGTTTGTATTTTGTGCACTCCTTCACCTCATTGGCTGGTGTGTCCCTCTGTGCTCCTGTCCATTTGGCCAGAGTTTCTATGCCCACTCATCTGTGAGAAAGCAGCCTGGACTTTGGGATTGCCATGTCTAAGCCACCTATTGGCATTGCCTTTTTCAGCCAGAGCTCTAGCTTCTGCATAGATTCCTCTCCTCTATCCCATTATTATTTGGAAGAAAATATGATCAATGTGGATGTTCGATTCAATAGTTTACTCTCTTCAAAGTATTTGGATGTTGTTATAATTTGTTTTCCAGAAGACTCATTGATGAGGCTCTAATAAAGCACCCAAGCAGGGAGACACAGGGCAAGGTTTAGGTAAGAAACCATCTTGCTGACTTTTGGAATCAGACAGCTCAGTCCACTCTCTATTCTGCCTACCTGTATAGGCCTGGTCTGATTTAAGGCAAGCCCTCAGGAGGAGTTCCGAGATTTCAGCTGCCTTTTGAGGATAACAATCAAACAAGGGATTATAATTAGATCCTGAGGTACTTCACTGACCCTGTGGTCATGCTTGGCTCTTGTTATATTTCAAGATCTGGCCTCACCGTGCTGGCTGCATTTTCCTAATATGCAATGCTCCTGGAATGACCTTCCTCTCCTCTTACCACTGCGCCCCCAGTCCATCCCTGTCCCTTATGCTGAGGGTGGTCATGGGCAGGACTGAGTCTCAACACAAACTCATCCTTGCAAGGCAGCATAAAATGTGTTTCCCTTCTGCTTATGCCTCCTGCTTATCTCCTGAATGCCCCTGTAGGAACAACAGTGCACCCTGCAGCACAAATGATCAACAAATTATCTCCATGCATAGTTTTAGAACATTTCTATGCTGTGATTTTTACCTTAAGTTCTCACATGTCCCTTTTTTTGCCTTATATCTGTCATTCTCCACATGCAATACATTATCTCTCTTAAGACATATGAGAAGTGAACTTTCCCATAATAACTCTACATACAAAAGGCAATTTAAAAAGAATTTGAAAAAATATGCATTTTTCTTTTTAATTTTTTTTAAAAAAATGCATTTTATTGATTTTTTTAACAGAGAGAAAAGTAGAGGTATAGAGAGTTAGAAACATTGATGAGAAACATCGATCAGCTGCCTCCTGCACAGCCCCTGCTGGGGATGTGCCTACAATCAAGGTACATGCCCTTGACAGGAATTGAACCTGGGACCCTTGAGTCTGAAGGCTGACACTATATCCATTAAGCCAAACGGGTTAGGACTATGCATTTTTCAATGCAAATTTTCAGAAATCAAAATGAGCTTGTAATGGAGGCTGACTTGTAATTTATTTTGAGTTTAAGGATTTGTTGTTTCCAGCTCAGGTTTATAAATCTCCAAGATTCTCCTCCATGAGTTTTACTGTGTGAACCTTTGTGAGAGTCTCCACAGGCCTGGCTAACTGCACATCCTTGAAGTGGAATCTTTCCTAAAGTTCAGTAATTTGTTCAATATATCTCTAATGCTTCATTCTCTTACATTATCATCAGGAAACCCTTCTCAGGAATATATTCTCTTTGGGGAAGTCTTGGGGTTAAAATTTTTTTCATATACATTGGTGCAAAGATAAGCCTACCTGTAGCCTATTTATTCAGCTGGTTTAGAACAAATCAAGTGTGATACCCTCCTCCATGGGGACATGGCTGGACATTAGGTAATTCTTGCTCTGTTTCCTGTATTTTCTGAAGTCACTCAAGCAGCAGCAATAGCCATTCGGAGCTTGCAGAAAGCGCTTCTCTACCAGGTTCTGTCCCCTAGTGTAAGCGCTAATGTTTTCCTTCCACATCCTGAGGTTACTGGCCAGCCCTTGCCAAGTACAATATTCTCCATTTCTGTAGAAAATAATTTTCAATCCTATTGTCCATCTGAGCATGACCTAAGAACTTATAAAATAACTTTTCCAGAGTGAACATATTCTATTAGGAATCAAGAGATTCTTATGTAGATATTCTGATGTTTCATTTTATTAGTGAAAAAAAAAATCACTAGGAAAAAAAATCATGAACAGGAGAGTTTGGTAGCTTTAATATTTAGTGAGATGTGATGGAGTAATTGATATTCCAGAATTTTTAAAAGGAGATAAACTGCTTCATTGGAACAAAATGTATGTTATTGTTAGAACTGAATAGAAGGTCAAAGTCTAGTCAAAGGAATAAGGCAAAAAAAAAAAGAGTTATAGATCTTGGTCTCTAGGTAGGAATTACTCCATCCTGCTCATCTTATATTGATTAGAATTTAAATTCCCTGGATTAGGAGAGAATTAATCCCAGAGTCAGAGCTAGCTTTTGACGTGTTATAAGAAACAAGTGGCCACAGATATGGGGAAATGAAGGACAGTTGTGGCAGGCATCATATTTCTATGTGTAAAACAAAGATAATCCACATGTGTTATGGCCACCATAGTTTCTTAGAGGCTCTGGAAAGGATTATCAATAAAATCATCCAAATATTGATATTAGAATTAGACGTGCAGAATGTAAGAGCTGAAGTATAAAATCCGTTGGGTAAGAAAGGAGGATGACTTCACCAAGGGAAAACAAACCAAATGTAACATCGATCAATAAAGCAGACACATTTCATATGAACTCTATTAACGCGGTGGTTTAAACGTGGTGTACCAGTTTATTATTTGGATAAAATTCTGAATTTTCCTTCCCTCTCAAGAATGAAATTTCATGAAATGTATTTCTTAGTTTATATTATTGTTAGAGACAAAAAATGATACAAAGCAAGAATTTAAGAGATATAAAGTCACTTGTAATTTTTCTTCTCTTCAAATGCAATACATACACACTGAGAGGCCAGATTATTATAATTGATGAATGCATAATAATCTGGCCACTCAGTGTATATCCTATATAATAAAAGGCTAATATGCAGATTGTTCCCTCAACCAGGAGTTCGACCAGCAGGCAGACTGGCCAACTACCCATGTCCAATCCCCCTGGCCAGGCTGGCCAGACTCTACCCATGCACGAATTCATATATATATATATATATATATATATATATATATATATATATATTGAGTGGCAAGATTATTATGCATTCAGAGATCATAATAATCTGGCCATTCAGTGTAATTTCTAATTTCTTTAAATTGCTCAATCGCCCTGGGCATTCTTTTCCACCTCCAGACTTTGGGATTCTCTGATCACTATTTCAAAAATTACGAGGCCCACTTGGTTGTTGTGGCATATGCATGGGTTTCAGGCTTGATCCCCAGTGTGACAGCCAATCAATGATTCTCCCTCATCCTTATCTTCTCTTTCATTCTATCTCTACTTTCTAAACTTACTTGAAAACTCTATCACTTATATGTAATAAGCTCTTCCTCAATCCTCTAATGAAATTATGGTCAATGGCGTTATTCTCATCGTACCAGGTGCATTTCCAATGGTCTTCTTCTGGTCAGATCTGTTTTGTGTATTTGTCATAACTAATACACTTGAAGAGGCCTGAGAGCAGGTAGTATTTTTCACCCATATTTACTTCTCAGCAGCAGCTAGTATAGATTCTGGGACTGGGGTTGTTCAGTAACTCTTTCAAGATTTGAATGTCTATATCACTTAAACTCTAAGAGCAGTGCAAAGAAGGTCAAGTCCTGAGAACCAGCTGTGGAGAACCAGTTTGGTTGGCAAATGCAGCTGATATAAGTGAAGAACAAAAATAATTTGATTCAGATATTGATTCTCAGCTTTTTTAATATATAGGTGTTATCTTCCAAACTCAGAGGGATATTCAGAAGACACATGTAAACCATTTGGAAAGTTCAGCATCTAACCTAAGTATATGTAGTATATAGGGAAAAATGTAAACAGAAATAGTTTCCTGAAAATAACATCTCAACGTGGTCCATGACAAGTAAATTTGCATGGATTCAAATAGAAATTTAAATAAAATCACCATAAGTAGTATCTGCACCAAAGAGCATTATATATATATATATATATTTAATTGATTTCAGAGAGGAAAGGAAAGAGCAAGAGAGAGAAATATCAATGATGAGAGAGAATCATTGATCAGCTTCCTCCTGCAGGCTCCCTACTGGGGATCAAGCCTGAAACCCTGGTATGTGACCTTAACACCCTTCAGTCTGCAGGTGGATGCTCTATCCATTGAGTTAGGTCTCAAAAAGCATTTTTTATAAGTTGGGTGTCTCCTGTTTAAAAATATAAATTTGAGCCGAAACTGGTTTGGCTCAGTGGATAGAGCATCGACCTGTAGACTGAAGGGTCCCAGGTTTGATTCTGGTCAAGGGCATGTACCTTGGTTGTGGGCACATCCCCAGTGGGGGGTGTGCAGGAGGTGGCTGATTGATGTTTCTCTCTCATCAATGTTTCTGACTCTCTATAGCTTTCCCTTACTCTCTGTAAAAAATCAATAAAATGTATTTTTTAAAAGTAAAATAAAAATATAAATTTGAAAAAGTTATTTTTATAATGAACTTGCATTTCTCAGGGCTTTTATGTGTAGATTGCAAAATGCTTGCTAGTTATTTCTGTGATATATCTCTAAATGAGACTCAATAATCATAGTCTTATTATTACATAAAATTTCCTTCTAGTATATCACAGACAATCACTGCTGTAGCATAAATGTATGAATGCCCAAAGGGAAAAATTATGAGAAAGATATTTGTTAACAGGGAGAAACTGAATAAGTACAAATCAAGTTGATTATTAGAAAAAAACTTCAGAAGTTTCTCAATCAAAATATGGCATCTATTGCCTTTGGGACTAAATCATAAAAAGTTGAAACATTCCAAACTGGTTTGTCTGAAAAAAAGGCTAAACTGGTTTTTATGGACTTCTGCAATTTAAAAATGAATTACATATGCATTTTATCATTTGATTGTTACATTTTTTTCTGTAAGGTGTATAGGCTAAGGATTATTATTTCATTATTTTACAGATTATATAACTAAAACAGAAAAAGGATGGTTGTCTAGTCACAGGTAATAATTTGTCTGAAGTCTAGAATTTTACTATATTGTTATTTTTGGTTGTTTTGTTTTTTTATAAATGCCAACATTAGCAGTTTTGAATCACAGTTTTAATAGAACATGGATTTTTCTGTTGTTTTCTGTTTTAGGTTGTTAAGCAAAAAGTGTTTTCTTAGAACATTTCAGGGTTAGTTTTCATTTTTATTTCTACAGAATCATATAGAATAGTGGTTCTCAACCTTTCTAATGTCACGATCATTTAATACAGTTCCTCATGTTGTGGTGACCTCCATCCATAAAATTATTTTCGTTGCTACTTCATAACTGTAATTTTGCTATTGTTATGAATCGTAATGTAAATACCTGTGTTTTCTGATGGTCCTAGGCCAACCTGTTGTGACCCACAGGTTGAGAACCGCTGCTGTAGAGCCTAAGACCATCGGAAAACACAGATATTTACATCATTATTCATAACAGTAGCAAAATTACAGTTATGCAGTAGCAAGGAAAATAATTTTATGGTTGGGAGTCACCACGACATGAGGAACTGTATTAAACAGTCACAGCATTAGAAAGGTTGAGAACCACTGGTATAGAGTGTTAAGAATCAAGTTACTTGCCCTGAAGTTGACAGATAATAAATATAACTAATAGGAGATAAAACTATCATCACCTAGAAATGTTTTCTCTTGATATAAGTGATTACACAGGAAATACACATGTAAAAAATATCAAGCTCTGTGTTTAAGATTAGTACACTTTACTGTGTAAGATTTATCTTGGTAACAAAGTAAAAATGAGAATATGCATTTTTTACATCTGTAATGATTCGACACATACATGGGGAATTTATCTATATATAAAATTAATGTTACAATGGAAACTTTGTCCAAGTCTCACTTTATTGCATAGCCGAGGACAAGTTGTTTTTTAAGGTATGTATGATCAATAGTTTAAGAAGAATATAAACCCATTATTACCGTGTTTCCCCAAAAATAAGACCTACTTCATGGAAACATAATGCATCCCCTGAAAATAAGACCTAGCGCATCTTTGGGAGCAAAAATTAATATAAGACACTGTCTTATTTTCAGGGAAACAGAGTAATCACAAGCAAAATAGTTTACACAATTAAACCTTTTTTGGACTTGTTTTGCATTTTCCACTTCTAGTGCCTAAGAAGACCAATGGACACAGAAAAATAGTCAATAAATAAATATGTCCTTCCTATCCAGTTAAGACCAAATGCCTCACCAAAATCGATTTCTCCCCAGTAGTGTGATTGCTGCATGGAGGACACTGTCAGGGATTAAGGTTATGGGCACAAGATGTAGGAAATTGTCAAAGAGATAAGACTGATTTCATTAGCTGGAGGTGGCTGAAATTTCTTTCATCTACAATAATAGTAAGATCATAAGTCTGATTAATATATTCTTCTGACACTGGACTAGATGTGCCACAGGCATTGCTTTATTTAATCCTTGCGGAAGCCATGCGAAATTGTCAGTATCCCCATTGTACTGATGAGAAGACTGAGGTTCAGAAAAGTTGAAGGATTTGCTAATGGCCACGCTGCTTGGAAGTACTGGCTTTGCAGTTAGAACTCAGGTCTGCCTTAGTCTTGTTCACCTCTGATAAATAAAGCTTTGCAAGACAGTGGGAGGTGGGAAAAACGGGCTAGTCAGTGAACAGAGTTTGGCACCTGGATGAACAATGGTAGCTAAAGGATAGGAAACTCTTGACCATTAACTTTTTTTCCCCATTAACCATTAATTTCTTAATAAAATTATAGTGGACTACTTGATGTTCTCTAGAACGGGCATACTCATTTTCCCAATATGCTATTATCATAACCAGCTACCTCAAATAATTTCCAAATTTTCTAATAATATGTATGCCATTTGATATATTCAGCACCCTGCTGTTTGACCTTAAATATCTATAAAGAGTTAGTAGCATCACTCTCTCAAATATGTTAGGTTCATTTATAGCAGCTTGTTCTATAAATTTTATAATCCAGAAGGAAAGAATAAAGAACTAAAAATATGTGGTACCATACACATTGCAAGCCATCTGTTATTGCAGATGCTGGGAAATACAGCCACCAGCCCAGGTATCCTCTTTAGAACAGTAATCAGCCAGGAGTTGAATCCTGGAGGCAGAACAGCAATTTCATGTTAAAATATTTCAATTCAGTGAAGCTCACACCACATATGAGTGAGTAGGAGAATTTCTTGAATAATTCAACTGTCATTGCTTTTCTTTGTGTTCTCCATTGCTACGGTGCCAGCTGCCTGCCACCTTTTAATTTTTATGATATTTGTAAGACATATTTGCAAAATCTGCTTTAACATTTTACCTTTGACAGAAGCAGTATGGTTATATATGGTAGGATCCAAATTGTCTCCATTATGGAAGAAATATGTGGACTTCAAAATAATTATTTTCTTTAGGATAAACCATGAAAGACTTTTCAAGGATGCAGGATTTCTCTTGTAAACAATTTCAGCTTTCATTTATCTGACTGGCAGGAACCTAGGCTACTCCAGTGAATTGAATGGAAGTTTACTTTTCAAAATTAACTCTTTGGGACTATAGCTTATTACCTTACTGCCATGATAGCATCAATATTCAACAAATGTAAATTTGTTGACTAGCCTTGCATCATGCATTAGTTAGAATCAAAGATTTTCATAGGGCAGTGCTTCTAAAGAATTATCGTGTCTGATCATTTCAATCTGTGAATGCAGGATTCAAATCTCAGAAAACAAAACAGAAGAAAAGAAAACAAATAAAAACTGCAGTATGTTTTGTCCTAAAATTGCAAAGCAGGGAAGTGGCAGAGCTGGGACTTGAAACAGCATCCTTTGTACTGAATCCATTTTTCCAGGCGATTCCTTTAGGGTCACGACTGGTTTTCAGAGGAAGAGCTGAGAGTTTAGTTGAAAATACAAACATGCAAAATGTTCACAGGTAAACGATACCATCAAATGAGGCTTCTGTTCCCCTTTTCTACTCTTCTTAGAGAAAAAGCCAAATGCCATTGGTCCTTTTTAATTCACTTAAGAATTTAAGTTTATTATGAGAACATAAGGTTCAGCCTATGATTTTTTCACTAAAGGCCCATTATCTAGAATGGCATCTTCATGACTTACTTGTAGGTGACTTCTGAATGTGTCCTGAGAGCAAGCAAAATATGAATGTTATTGTAAATGTATTCTATGATCAGATGCTAGGAAAACTTGTACATTTGGCCCTTATGTCTTACATTTGAGTTTATCTCTTGTTTTTGTTGTTGTTGTTTGTTTGTTTGTTTGTTTTTTTTTTGTCAGGAGTCAAATAAAACTGGGGGGCTACTCAGTTCTGACATGAGAGTCACATTCCATGGTGAGAAATGAAGCTGTGAGGAGGGAGCCTGGTTCTCACTGCCTGCTCAGCTTTTCTTCTCCTCCTCCTCTTTCTCCTCCTCCTCCTCCTTCTTCTTCTTCCTCTTCCTCTTCTTCCTCTTCCTCTTCCTCGTCCTCTTCTTCCTTCTTCTTCTTGATTTCAGAGAGGAAGGAAGAGAGAGAGAGAGATAGAAACATCAATGATGAGAGAGTATCATTGATTGGTTGCCTTCTGCATGCCACACACCACTGGGGATTGAGCCTGGACATGTGCCTGACCAGGAATCAAACCATGACTTTTGGCTCAACCACTGAGCCATACCATCTGGGCCTCAGCTCTTTTTGAGTGTCCACGGTCTGCTTGTTCCCCAATCTTCTTGGTTTTCTTACACTTTCCTAGGGGCCTTCCTGATTATTTCAGTCCATGAAATAGAACTCTCTATTCTCTGAATCCCTGCATCTTAACAAAGATATTAAAATGTCATTACATTAAGCCAGTTTTATATTTATGCTAAAACATATTCTTATATATTAGAACATATTTATATATCAAGAATTATATATTTCAGAATATTTTAAAAGTGACAAAAATATACTATGTCCTCCATCATGAAATGCTTGGTCAACCATTCAATGGAATTTATACAACTGTTTAAAAAGTATGTGAAGATTGCAATAACATAGAAAAGTTTGTGTTATATGGAGTAAAAGAAGCAGGACACATAATGTTATATCAGTATGATAATTATAGAATGAAAAACCTTTGCATAAAAATGCTGGAAGCATTTACACAAATATATTTATAGTATTTTCACATGGGTAGTGGTATTTTGGGTGATTTAAAAGCACTTCCTACTTTTAGATATTTCTCAGATTTGATTTAATTTATTTGTTTAACAAATATTTATAGAACCCAAAATATGATTCAGGTTTCCTGCTAAGTGTTGCAGAAAAAATTGTGATTAGCCAGGCAAAGGGAGTTAGCTCACTTTATGCAAGGACTAATTAAAAAAGCAAGCAATTCAAAAGCAACTAGAGCAAATGGATTAATTCAATGAGGGGGGATGCCAAATTGTGTGAACATAAGGAAGACCACCCTGAATTTGGAAAGTAAGGAGGGAGTATTGACTAGTATTTAGTTGAAAATAATATAATTTACAATGTAAAGTGTTCTTTTTTTCTCTCTCAAAAAATAAGAAATATGATGGTTCATATGTGTTGGATTATATCCATGAAGAATATACATTGAAGTCCTAACCCCTGTACATATGAACGTTATATGAAAGTGGTTTTGTGACAGATGTACTTAACCTAAAATGAGGTCATTCTGGATTAGGGTGAGCCTTACATTCAAAGAAGGGAGAGCTTTGCAGACAGAGAGGCAGAGGAGACACACTCAGAGCGAAGAAAGTCATGTGAAAATGGAGGCAGACATTAGAATGCTGCAGCTACCAGCTAAGGAATACCAACGATTGTTAGCTGTTCTCTGCTAGGGCTTTCAGAAGGAACCAATCCAGCCATCACCTTGATTTTGGACTTCTGGCCACCTGAACTGTGAAAGGATGCATTTCTGTTGTTTTTAACCATGCAGTTTAGGATACTTCTTTACAGCTTCCCTGGGGAATCTCATACAGAGCATGAACTTGAAAGTCCAAAATGTGGATGGAATTCAGAGTTAGTGTCACTCAGTGGCTGCTATTCCATTTCTTCTCTCAGGGAACAACGGTCTATAGCAGAATATAAAGAAGATAAAGGAGGTGTCTATTTTAGTGTCAATTTCTATAGAATGGAGAAACAATTTCCCAGAGACCCTCCAAAATTGTTTTCATTGTGTTTCATTAACCCAAATTAAATAATATGCCCGTCTCCAAACCAGTGTGCTTGGCTAAGGGAGGGAATGCTGTGGATAACTGATATAAGCCTGCCTTTCCTTACCATTGACTGGAAAGACAAACATCATGGCTGCTTTAAAACCAGGCTATCCTGGAGCATGCCGGGGTCCTCTCCTGAGGCATCTAGACTCCCAGGGCACAGTGGACCCTTGAAGAAGAAACAGTGCTTTGCTAGGTAGGGGGCTTGGGTGGAGGTGAAAATAATGTGTGCTGGGGAGGTAGCAAAGAATGTCACTTTCCAGATGTGGTCAGGGCCCAGCAGAGATGGGAAAATGGACAGGATTAAATGCCAAAATAGGGAACAGCAAGTGAGAAAGATTAGGAAGGTCTAGGGGCATCTAGGAAAAACCATTGGATGCTGTGTGAAAAGACTGGAGAATGACACAGGGTGGGTGGTGGGTGGTGAGCAGCGCCTTATAGACCCCCAAAGTCATTTAGACATTATCTTAAGAGCCAGGAGAAAAATTTGAAGATCATTTGACAAAGGAGGCACGAACATACAATGGAGTCAAGACAGTCTTTTTAATAAATGGTGTTGGGAAAATTGGACACATACATGCAAAAGAATGAAACTAGATCACCAACTTACACCATACACAAAAATAAACTCAAAATGGATACAGGACTTAAACATAAGACGGGAAACCATAAAAATACTAGAGGCATCCACAGGCAGCAAAATCTCAGACATATGCCTAAAGAACTTCTTCACTGATACTAACCCTAGGGCAATGGAAGCTAAAGAGAAAATAAACAAATGGGACTACATCAAAATAAAAAGCTTTTTTACGTCAAAAGAAACCATCAACAAAACAACAAGAAAACCCACTGTATGGGAGAACATATTTGCAAACGATATCACTGATAAAGGTTTAATCTCCAACATCTACAGACAGCTTATACAACTCAATAAAAGGAAAATGAATGAGCCAATTAAAAAATGGGCAATGGACCTAAATAGAATCCTCTCAAAAGAAGACAGAAGGAAGGCCAAGAGGCACATGAAAACATGCTCCAAGTCACTAATTATCCGAGAGATGCAAATCAAAACAACAATGCGGTACCATCTCACACCTGTCAGAATGGCCAACATCAACAAAACAACAAACAACAAATGTTGGCGAGGTTGTGGAGAAAAAGGAACCCTCGTGCACTGCTGGTGGGATTGTAGGTTGGTGCAACCACTGTGGAAAACAGTATGGAGCTTCCTCAAAAAACTGAAAATGGAACTCCCATTTGACCCAGTAATCCCACTACTAGGAATATACCCCAAGAAACTAGAAAGACCAATCAGAAAGGATATATGCACCCCTATGTTCATAGCAGCACAATTTACAATAGCTAGGACTTGGAAACAGCCTAGGTGCCCGTCAGCAGATGAATGGATCAGAAAACTATGGTACATCTACACCATGGAATACTATGCTGCCATAAAAAGGAAGGAATTCTCATCATTTGCAGTAACTTGGATGGAATTGGAGAGCATCATGCTGAGTGAAATAAGCCAGTCAATGAAAGAGAAACACTACATGACCTCACTCATTTATGGATATTAAAGATCATTATAAACGAATGAACAGAAAGATTGATATAGTGACAGTAAAACAACAGGAAGTCTGTCAAATGACAGCGGGGGGGGGGTAGGGAGATCTGGGGGAGATAAGAGATCAACCAAAGGTCTGGTATGCTTGCATATAAGAATAGCCAATGGACACAAAACTCTGGGGAGGGAGGGCATATATTGGGGGGGGGGGCAATGATAAGCTATGTATACAGATAATACCTTAATAAAATATATATATATATATATATATATATATATATATATATATATATATATTTAAAAAAAATTTGAAGATCATTATGTAGGCAGGTGATAATATGAGATATGTGTTTTCAATAGAGCTTCTAGTTTCAATATGATGAGTATATATTTTAGATCTTAAATCTATAAATAATCCTATTGAGGGAGGGAATCTATTGCCATCACTAAGTAAGAGGGAGTTATGGCCTGGAGTGCTGCCCTTCAAGATGGAAAGAAAGGAATGAATTTGGATCTATATGACATGAGCTGTGTGCTTACTATTAACTATTGCAACATGGACATGTGATGTAAGCAAACAGGCATTTTGGTTACAACATGGACATGTGATGTAAGCAAACAGGTATTTTGGTTACAAACATGGACATGTGATGTAAGCAAACAGGTATTTTGGTTGTTCATTTGTTTTATTTATTCATTTTCCCAAAAAACATATAAGACATGAACATTTACAGGTATGGGGTTGAGACATTCAGTAATGTTATCCCAGATTCAAGAATGTCACTTCTGTCTTGTTTGCTATGTTGGTGTCACTCTCTTGTATATAACAACATGATTACAACCTCAGACATTATGTGCATATTCAGAGTAAATATAAAAGGTGAGGTAGGTACTAGTTAAGCCTTAACATTTTCAGCACACATTCTTTTCACCTCAACCCAGAACCCCTATTAGAAAAGGAAAATATTTCCCAGGAAACTTCAATTCATTTCATTGAATGCCTAATGGTATCCCTAACTGTAAGAGAAATTAGGGAAGAGTAGATTGCACTCATAAATAAAATCAGGAGTGCACTAGTATTAGTAAGGGATCTGGGGCAATGGTTATGGGTTATACAACTGACAGTGTTTCCAATTCACTCACTGAGAAATCAGAAAGGGGAAAAAAGGATTTCCTAGTTGTTTCCTATTACTTGTCAACAATCCCCCTTACTTACAAGCCCAGAGTTGACTCGAACTCTGCTAAGACAGAACAATAAAATGAGTAACATAATATCA
Source organism: Vespertilio murinus (assembly GCA_963924515.1). Lineage (NCBI taxonomy): Eukaryota > Metazoa > Chordata > Mammalia > Chiroptera > Vespertilionidae > Vespertilio > Vespertilio murinus. The sequence continues at coordinate 203,575,520 of OZ004704.1, forward strand.
CTACACACTGATGATAGGTTTACATCCATTATTTGAGTGTTTTTCCCTGTCATATCTGTTTATCAAACACTGATTGGCATCACAGCTTTAAGCCTCAAATTAAAAAAAAAAATCTTGGCTCTTCTCCTGTTTATTTTCTACTTATACTCTTTGAATGAAAATAAACTTCGGCTATGGGTATAGCCATATTCTGTCAGGGTTGGTGAGTTCTGATAACACTGGACAAATTCTAAATTGAAAATGTACACTCGAGTGCTGATTGTGAAGCTCAAAGGCATAGCAGCATAAACCTCTCTATAGTCAGTACCATGTGTGAGGCGAAGGAGCAGTGATGGTGGGGTTTGGGGGCAGTCTTTAAGTAACTTATTTAGCACCATGGCATTGACGATGGTGTGGTTAGCCAAGTAGAACCTATCCTATTTCAGCCAAACTGTCTTGCAAAATGCCAAGGACAGGCAGGTAGGAGGAAAGAGGGAGGAGATGGTATGATTTGTACAGTTCCTCTTCCTAAAGCATGTGAAAGCAGTGATGCATGTCAGTCCTTAAGTTAGAATTGATAAAGCACTAAGTCTATATTTTACTCCGTTAGGAGAAGGGCAGAGGACAATAAAATCTAGGTCATACTCTGACTTACTTTGGCATCTACCACTTAGTTGAGGTCACATTTGTCTAACAAATACTAAGGCCTTTTGTGGAAGTATAGACAAATTCTAAATTGAAAATGTACACTCGAGTGCTGATTATGAATAAAATGTGTTATAGCACTTATAATCTAGTGTTTATTGATTGGTTTGTTCGGATTTAATCCTTCTAAAAAGATATTTTCATTTTAAGTTTTGTGTGTGTGTGTGTGTGTGTGTGTGTGTGTATGTGTTGTTTGGTGTGGAATGCTTAGTAACATATATTCATTCACCCGTTCTTTCATTCAATCACCAACTATTTGCATCCTCTGATTTTAAGAAAGTCACAAAAAACAGGGTACTTACTCCTGAGTCAGTCTTGCTAAGAGAGGCTTGCCTTGACCTAATCTAATTATCTTAATTTCACTGGATAGTCAGATATATTCACCCCAAAATCCCCAGTTCTCCCCTCTACACTCTTGCCCTCCAGTCCTGTGTCCCTTTGTCTCAGTGATGGGCACCACTGAACTGTCCTTTGTCACCTGAAGCTGCACTGGTATTTCTGCTTCTGACCATCAAACTTGAAAGCATCATGAGGATCCTGAGCCAGCCCGGGAAGAGTGTGCCCTTTCTGGTCCAGCACCTGCCTGTTTGCTCAGCCCCATCCACTGTTACCCTCACAGTGCAAGTACTGCAGTGACTGGAGCTTTGCTGGCTGGCTCAGCCCACAGCTTTCAGTGCTCAGGGGCATTGGAAAGGGAGGGGCCGGCGAGGGGGAGAGCAAGTCAACAACTTGGGAGCTACCAGCACCGCAGTGCAGAATGACTGATTAAATTGCTTTTGTCTTTTCAATCAGAGCTTGCACATAAACAGCAAAGAGCATCTCTCCTCGCTGCAAATCTGGTGTCTTGACAGCCCGGTTTCATTTGGCCTCGCCTTCTGCCTGATGCGGGCTGACACGCGGGCCGGGCTGGACTGGCATATCAGATGAATGGAATCGCAGGTGGGCTTTTCTCAGCTGCACCGCCCCCCTCCCTTCTGATCTCAGACAGGAATGGAGGTGCAAGGTGCTGCATCCCGGCGCCAGGGCTGGCGATGGCGCCTTCTCTGGAGAGGTGACTTCTAAAAGCAGAGACGGGGATTGAATTGACAGGTGACGTTACTTTTCAGCTTTATTCTGCAGCTCAGCGCAGCGGTGCAAAGCCCAGCTGTGAATTGGATTCTGCCACTTCCCAGGGGCGCCCCCTTACTAACGTTATTTCACACCTGTTAGCCTCAGTTTTCTCATATCTAAAGTGGGGAACATTAGTTCGTACTTCACAGGGTTTCAGTGAGAATAATTCCTAGCATGTTCTTAGCAAAATATCGCACACAGACTATGGACCATTAATTAGTGTTAGCAATCGGTGCAACGTGTTGTAATGTAATGTTTAGTAATATCGCCAATAGCGTGCGCTATTCCAGGGTCCATAGATGAAATATAATTTAGGCATTTGGGTGATGCCATCCAATAATTGAAGTCTGCCCAGTGGAAACTGTGATTTTGACCTCTAAGAAGCCTTCAGGTTGTCATGCTTTATTCAACACCAAAGAGATTCATATTTTACAGCAGCCCCTGTGGGTTCTCTGATTACTAGCCCATAAAGAATTGGAAATCTCAGGAAACCAGGCATGCCGGGTACTGCTATGAGGGCCCACTTGGTGATCTGGGCAAAGTTAGAGGCCTGTGAGCGTTCAGTGATTCTGCCCTTCAGGAAACAGACAGGAAGGGGCAATGCTAAGCCTGATCCTTGCTCACCTGGGCAATGCCTCTCATAGTGCCGCTTGCTCTTCAAATGTCACATCATGCAGGTTTAGAGGCAGCTTTGCATAGTAGCAAAGGAGAGTAATACAAAGTCTAGGAATCGGTGTGAAACTCTAGCCATTTTGTTTCTTTAAATGCAAAGGGAACAAGCAACGTTGGGAAACAAGTGCATTTTCTGTCACTGAATGTTTCTGCTTATTTAAATTGGAGTAAAGGAGGCTTTAAAAATTGAGCAAACCAACTAGAAAACAATGGTCATAAAAGATACATGTGTATACAAACAGCTACATGTGTGATGTGCTTGTTTCAATGTGTGTGTGTGTGTGTGTGTGTGTGTGTGTGTGTGTGGTTCTCCTCGCACAAGCATGTGCACCTTACATGTGTGTAACTCAAAGTCTCCACCTCCTCTGTCCTTTGGCGTCATTATTCCCTGTAATTTCTGCATCCCTGGACCCTGGACTGTCAGGTTAGCTCAGGTGGGTTTACATGCTTGTGGCTGCTGCCCCATGAATTTCTGTCCTTGGGTGTTGAGATGCCTCCAGTGCAGCTGCCTTCCTCCCCCCAACCCCAATGCTTACCCCACCAGCATTTTTAAAAAATATATATATTTTATTGATATTTTACAGAGAGGAAGGGAGAGAGATAGAGTGCTAAAAACGTCGATGAGAGAGAAACATCAACCAGCTGCCTCTTGCACACCCCCTACCGGGGATGTGCCCGCAGCTAAGGTACATGCCCTTGACCGGAATCGAACCTGGGACCCCTCAGTCTGTAGACCGATGCTCTACCACTGAGCCAAACCAGTTTCGACCCCACCAGCATTTTTGCATAAAACATCACTCACCCATGATCAATCCGTGAAACAGACTTCTCCTGAGACTTACAAACACTCCTAAAAAGGTAACAGTCTCAAAACTCAATACCCTAAAATATCTCAGTCTTTCCTAATATGGTAACTTTCACTAAGCCTTTTTTTACTTAACCTCCCACTTCCCAATAAGTTATCATACTAGAAATGTTCTCCAGCTATCTAATTGAATCATTGTCTTACCTTTCTCCTATTTCCTCCTCCACCACGACCACCCATCTCCACTTTCATGTTTAAACTTTTTCTTTTCAAAAATACATTTTTATTAATTTCAGAGAGCAAGTGCTAGCATCTTGGATTCTCTTTGCAGACTTTACTTTCTGGGATGAATTTCAAAGCAGATTCATTGTCAAACACCTGCCAGAGTCACTTTGAGTGTGCCATGGATATTAGCATTAAATCAGCATTGAAAAAAATCAAAGGTATATGCCCCCTTTTTACTTGAAAAAGAAATGAATTTTAATTTTGATAGCACTTAATTTTATTTTTCTTAACCGATCAGTGTGTGTCTTTCTACTGCTAGCAAGCAGAGAGGAAACCCCCCAAAACTCAACCTCCATAACCGGAGCCATTTCAATAGTATTTCTATTAAATACACCGCCCCTTGTTTCTAGGGGTTGCATGTCCTGAGTATGCATCTTCTTTCTTGACATGTGTGGGTACTTAACACACCATATGCCTAATAAATAGAAGCCCTATAGCACCAGTATTTTGGGGTGCCCAACATCGGTGTCACTATGAGTAGCTGGGATTACGGAGTGGCTTAGAGAGAAGATGGGAAGGATGACAAAGCACCTCTATCAGTTAGTGACATGAAAGGCCTAACTTGTGCCCGAGTGCCAAAGAGCAGGACAGTAAGGGAACAACCAAGGTTATCAGCTTAGCAACACTTTGCCATCGCTGTGTACTTTGCCAGCTGCTGAGCAAAAATGCCACTCAACAGGGCATTGCACAAAGTGTATGTAATAACACAATGAGTAAAGGAATAAATGATTGATCAACATGAAGGGCAATTTGATCCTTAGTTTGACATTCCCCTCTCAAGCTGCATCCTCCCCTCCTTTAATTTCTTCTCTCCTTTGCTTCCTGAAGAATTTTGCAGTTCATGTCAAGCAGGAAGAGATTGCGCGTGCGCGCACACACACACACACACACACACACACACACACACACACTTTGGCTAATCAGGTGGACAAAGAGCATACTAAGATTCGTCCAATAGCATTTATGCCCTTAAGAATGACCTTGGCTTTCCCCAACAGCACTTAATTCAGCAACTGCTTTCACTTTTCAGTCTTACATAAAGCAACCCAGATTGAGGAGAAACTATTCTGTATTTTCTCAAAATGTTCGCTTGTCCCTGGCTAAAGGCAGGGGGTTGTCTTCAGCAAAAGCCTTTCTTTGCTAAAGACAATAATAGGGATAATGAAGATAAAAGTTTAAACACAGAGAACATGGCCTTTGCTTCCCTGGCTTTCAGACGCACTATCTTAAGTATGAAGTACATACACAGGTCATCTTCTCCATTACAATGTATTCTCAGCCAAATGGCTATAAGAGAAGAAAATGTTCTTTAATGAGATTTTCTAGAAATACCCAATGACACAGAAACCTGAGTTAGTAACTTTTTTCAGAAGACTGCAGAGTAGTTAGAAATGGAAAGTATCTGTAAGGTTTATTTGTGTTGTTTTTTTCTGCTTCTCTTTGAAAATGCCTTAGGAATTTTAATTATAAGTATGTTATGTTTAAGTGGGGAAATATATATTAGAATATATATATATATATATATATATATATATATATATATATATATATATATAAATGCATGCATATTATATAGAGTAATGGGGGCCCAGTGCATGAATTGGTGTACTTTGCAAGAAACTGTGGGCCACAAGGCTTCTATGGGCACAGGGGTGAGTCTTGGCTCATCCTCCAAACCCCTGCCCAGCCTTTACTGCCGTGGCCCCCAGTCTCCTCTCAGCCAGCAGTCTCACTCCCACTAGTGCAGCTCCCAGGCGCTGTTGGTGCTGGCCCCTCCCACACCTGCTGACAGTGTGGAGCAATTGGAGCTGGTCTCATCAATGTGTATGAGCAGTGGCTGCTGCCCTGATCACCCATCAGGAGCAGGGGGAGGTGGAGAAGCCCTTCTGGGTGATCTGAGCTGGTAGCCACCACTTGCCCCTGTTGATGGCATCAAGCAATTGAGATGGGCAGAGGGTGTGAACAGGGCCAATGACAGCAATGGGTGTAAGTGGTGACTCTGGTACTGGCAACAGGTGTAAGCAGGACTGTCGCTGGCAGGGGGTGTGAGAGGTGGCTGCCAGCTTAAATGGGGGGTGAGGGAGGAAATCTTTTTCATCAGGAGGAGATGCTCTTGGAAGACAAAAGTACATAATCCCTAATTCTGGGCTGATAGCCAGCCATATGCACTATACTGCCAAACCATTCATTAAAAAATAAAACTGCTTTATTATACCTTAACACCAAATAGCTGTTGCCCTTAAAACTCCTCCTCAGCCCCTACTTTAGGTTCTGCCTTCGCAGTTCACCCAGATTAGGTCCTGATTGGTCAATTTCTATGCCAGTCAGTGTCAAAAAGTTCTGCCTCTAGGCAGCCATTGGCTCCTCAGAGTTTACCCAATTTTGGTTCTGATTGGACGGTTTCTAAGCCAGTCAGCATCTCCAGGCCTATCAACGAGCCTGATCAGAGAGGTGGGGCTGATCAGCAGCCCCAGCAGAGGTCTGAGGGAAAGAAAGGCATGGCTGCTTTCCAGGCCCCTAGAGAAAGAGATAGGCAAGGGCTGATCAACAGCTGCCACAGATGCTATGATCAGACCCTGCTTCTCTCTTCAGGCCTGATCTGCAGCCCCCTCACCAGTCAGTGCTAGGTTGAGGTGCCCAGTGTGGCAGGAAATTAGTGCTAGGTCACCACAGTGACCCAACATTGACTTCTGGTCATCCAAGCCTTTGGTCATTTTGAATGATACAACCCTGGGTTTTTATATATTAGGATTATTGACACTATTACAGATGTTCCCCATTTCACCCTTCTTCCCCTCACCTACTTCCAGCCTTCACCACACTGTTGTCTGTGTCCATTGGTTATGAATAGATATATTTTGGTTAATCTCAACAATAGAAGACTAGCTTGGTAAGAGAACATCTGATCTAACAATTCTTATCCCTTATTTCCCATTAGCTCTTCCAGACTCTGTAACCCTCTTTCTCTCTCAATTGCTTATCCTCTATTGGATATTGAACTCCTCAGGACAATTGCCATGTCCACATAGGTACTGAGCCCTCATAATTTATCATTTTAGTTAAAATCTACCTGCCCGCCGAAACCGGGTTGGCTCAGTGGTACAGTGTCGGTCTGCGGACTGAAGGGTCCCAGGTTCGATTCCAGCCAAGGGCATGTACATTGGTTGCGGGCACATCCCCGATAGGGGGTGTGCAAGAGGCAGCTGGTCGATGTTTCTCTCTCATCGACGTTTCTAGCTCTCTATCTCTCTCCCTTCCTCTCTGTAAAATATCAATAAAATATATTTATTTTTTTAAAAAAGATAAAATCTACCTGTCCTAGGAGCTTTTCAGCTATCTCTTCCATTTTCTGTATTATCTGTCAGATGTTCTTCTAACTTTATTATTCCATTAGAGGTCTGGTGCACAAATTTGTGCATGGGTGGGGTCCCTTGGCTTGGCTGGTGATCAGAGTCATCTCTCCCAGTCCCATTTGGGGCCAATAAGGGCCAGTTAGCTGGAGGACTTGGGGGAGAGGGACAACAGGAGCTTGGCCTGCAGAGGGAGGTTAGCTATGGGAGTTCACTGACCACCAGGAGGCAGCTCCTGTGTTGATGAGCATCTACCCCTGGTGGTCAGTGCACATCATAGCAGCTGGTTGAGTAGTTGTTTGGTCATAATGGTTGCTTAGGCATATATATATATATATATATATATATATATATATATATATATAATTATACCAGCTACTTCAATTGTCTCACTTGTCATTTCAGCTTTAGTTCAATCCAAACAGGTGGGGTTTTTTTTTGGTTTTTTTTTAATCCCCCACCCCCTACCACCACCAACTTCACTCAAAACAACTCTATAAGATCTGTTTAGTTCTTGTTTTTTTGTTTTTGTTTTTGTTTTTTGTTTTTTTGTTTTTTGGTTGTTTTTTTTTTTTTTTTTTTTTACTAAATCTCTCCATGCTATTAGAAGAGGTTGAAAAACCTCAAATATATACTGGGGAGTATTACTAGTGTTACTACTCACACATATAATACTAGCTGTTGCCACAGGATTAAGGACCAAATGAGGTAGGAAAAGTAAAAGTGCTTTGTAAAAAACTAAGCAATATGTACAAATTAATTTATTGAGAATGCTATGTAAAATATAGTCTACTATATTATTTTAAAACTAGCAGAGCTGAAGAAGCACAAATGACCCTTCATCTTCATCATCTCTAATTTGTTGCATAAGATTTTATTTACTATATTTTAAAAGGAGCCTTAATTTTATACACTTTATTATTGGTCCTTTGCCTCACTCTTTCTTTGGAATGTAGTGCTATAATTAAAATCATGGAAGAATATGAAGATGAAAATAAGTGTGATCTAGTTCTAGAAAAGTCTGTGCCAAGTTGAGTGGGAATTTTATATTTGAGTGTCCATTCCTATTCCAAGGGCCCCAATATTAATCATCCAACTCTTACAGATTGAAAAATAAAAGTGAATGTTCCAGTTGGAAGGACACACAAGAACAATCAGTCTGTTTCTTGTTTTATAGATATAGAGACAAGGTCTCATAGCAACCTGAGAGTGAGTTGAAACTACCATAACTCATGGATGCTGTTGCTTGAGCCTATCTTTCCTTTAAGTCAGGCTGCCCCTCTTTGTGCTTAGATTTCAGAAGTTGTGAGGTTTAATAAGGAACTGTGGCAGTACATCGAATAAAAATAATTTTCAAAGTGGATTCTGGAGTAGATTCCTCAGCCCTTTTTAATATGCTGTATTGTTTAAATCAAAGTGACCATCCCTTCTACCAATTTTTCCCTAAGAAGATAAAATCTGTGAGTTTGGATGTTCTAAAAAAAAAAAAAAAAAAGGTCAAAAGTGGGAGGAAAGAATGCCTCTTGTTCCACTTCTACTTCCAAGTAGGACTCTCTCAAGAACCGTCCAGTTTCTTCTTTAGAATAGATGCACTGAGATTACATGTGATGCCAATGGACTCTGTAGGTTGGGACTTAGTTGCACATATACTTGGTTGCTTTCCTTGTTGTCATGTGAAAAAAAATTACTGTTTAAGTCCGTTTCCAGTTATCAACTAGAGGCAGTCTTAACCCTATTTTCTACCTTTCCCCTGCTCCTGAATGTATCTGACTGATCCTAAAACTTTCTACTAAATCAGAGGTTATTAAACATTGGCTTACTTGTTCCTAAGATCTAGCCAGGGAGGTAAGTATCTATAAATCGTCATATACTCAAATTGTTCTCTCACCTTGGAAAATAGTGTTTGATTGATATTCAAACAATACAATGTTTTTTCTAATCAGTTCATAGTAACCAGTAAGTTAGTTATCTTTGATGGAAACTACATTTGAAAACAGATGTACACACTATCTAGCTTTAGCATAACTAAGGTTTCATTTCTATTTGTTTTTTTAAAGAGGAACAATCATAGCAATATTTAATAAGAAAATTCCCACTCACAAACATAATCCTCCTTCTTCTTTGTACTAATCTGCAGATGATACTTTTAAGATACCACCTCCTTGTGACAGCTATGGTGGATGTAGAGGTTGTTGTTGTTAAAGGTTTTCCAACAGAAACAACCAAACACTAGTAAAGGTAGTAAAGACAAATAGTGTTTAGTGAAAACCACTGCAATAGGGCAAAGAGTCCAGATTAAAATGAGCTCAATTTTGCCAAAACAACAGGCAGGAGACTTTTGACATGCTGGGGTGTGCCCAGGGGAAGGCACTGAAGGGTATTAAGGGGAACTGGGTCCATGTGACTTAGCTTTCTGGGCTTATTATCGGTGCTTATCCAGAGGAGAAGCAGATTTCTCTTGTCTGTGTAACAGGAGGTAGTTGTTCTAGTTAGAACAACGCACCCACAGAAGGTAGGCCCTTCCTTCCCACGGGAATGCTACGTGAGAGCTATTCCCTTGAATGCTTCCATTTCCTTGGAAGGTAGATGATTTATGTTTCAAAGAGGCAGAGGAATGGTATATAATTGCAAGCTTTCTAAACTAACTTCTCTAAGAGAGGGTTCAGGAGCTTGATGATCACCAGGTTTTGGCTGAAACAAACAATAAATTCTCGCTGTGTTGAGCTTTCTCAGGCAGGCATTTTAAGGGAATCTGGGGTGATTCTAACAGGGCTGGGCAAACTACGGCCCATGGGCCGGATCCGGTGAGTAAAACTATTGAATTAAAAAAAACAAAAACAAAAAAACAACAACACCGTACCCTTTTATGTAATGATGTTTACTTTGAATTTATATTAGTTCACACAAACACTCCATCCATGCTTTTGTTCCGGCCCTCCGGTCCAGTTTAAGAACCCATTTTGGCCCAGGAGTCAAAAAGTTTGCCCACCCCTGTTAGCCCTATGCTTCAAAAAGCCACACTAGAGTCTGATCATGTCTCTTAGTATAGAATTTGGATGGAATCATTTGGTGCCAAGGTGCCAAGGTTTTTTGTGGTTTGTTTTTTTTTTCTGTCCTTAGACTACTTTTTGTCAGGTATAGACCTTGCTAGACCATTACATGTAATATTAAAAATCAGCCCCAAACCATCAGAGGTACTATTTTCTATCACTTTCAACATCTAAGGTAATACAGGTTTATACGAAGATCACATGATTATTAATCGATAGGCCTGGGATTTGAAGCCAGTTCTGTCTTCAAAGGCAGAATCTTATTGATTCTCTAAAATATAAAATCTATGAAGTTGGTAACTTTTTCAGGTTCTTGTTTGAAGAAAAATTATTTGATGTAGTCTTTTTCTGACTTATAGCTACTTTTTTTGATAGTTGTTTAAATGTTACATCCTTGTACCATCTCTCTCTTATTTATTTACTTTTTCATCTCTTAAATTGAATTAGAATGATATCCTCAAGAGCAATCCATGCTTTCACAAATGGCAGTATTTCATCTTTTCTTATGGCTGAGTAGTATTCCATTCTCTACATGTACTACACCTTCTTTATATAATAATATTGAAGAACTCTGTTGTTTTCTACCTGTTTTGGTCATTTTCATGTCTTGGCCACCATGAATAATACTGCAAAGAACACAAGGGTACATTTATTTTTGCAATAAATGTTTTCCAGTGTTGGAGACAGAGACTCAGAAGAGAGGTTGCTGAGTCATATGGTAACTCTATTCTTAATTTTTTGAAGAAGTTTCATACAGTTTTCAACAGTGGCTGTACAATTTCTATTTCCACAAGCAGTGAATGAGGGCTCCTTTTCCTCTACACCCTCTCTGACACATGTTATTATCTGTCTTTATAATAGCCATCTAATAGGTATGAGGTAGAACCATAAAAATGTCATTCATATGTAGGATATAAAATGTAATGCAACAAATGAACACACAAGACAAACAAAAAACTAATAGACACAGACAACAGTATGGTGGTTGCCAGAAGAAGTGTAGGGTAAAGGATTCAAATGTATGGTGACAGGAGAAGATTTGATTTTGGTTAGTAAATATATAATGCAATATACAGACAATGTATTATAGAATTGTACACTTGAAAGCTGCATAATTTTAATTATAAATTTAATTTAATATGTTATCCAAATAAATTTAATTACCATATTTTTCGGACCATAAGACGCACTTTTTCTTCACCAAATAGTGGGAGGAAAAGTGCCTGCGTCTTATGGTCTGAGTTGCAGAGCAGCAGTGGGTCCCCCGGGACCTTCCGTGTCCCTGGGGACTGTATCATCCCTCCCCCGCCCCGTATCCAGGTTTCTCAGTAGTCCACTGAGATACTGGCAGAGTGGCAGCGGGTCCTCCCTCACCTTCCTTACGGAAGCCGATGTGTGCAGGAAGGCGCGATGCTGCTGTACTGTGTCACCGCCGTATGCTATTGGAGGATAGCATGTAGTAGGCGGTGTTACAGTACACAGCAGTACGCATGCCCCTCACTCCAGTCATCGGCTTCTGAGGTAAAATGTCATACACACACACTACACTACACTACATTTTCCCAATAAACTGTTCCCAATTAAAAAAAAAACTGTTTTCCCTCTGTCCCTCTTTTCCTTTCAATTGTCACTCTTTTCCTTTCAATTGTCACTCTTTTTCTTTTAATTGTCACTCTTTTTCTTTTAGTTGTCCCTCTTTTTTTCATATATTTTATTACACTATTTGGTTCAGAATATTTTTTTTCCTATTTTTCTCCTCTAAAAACCAGGTGTGTCTTATGGTCGGGTGCGTCTTATGGTGCGAAAAATACGGTAATTTTTTTTTTTTTTAAATAAATAGAATCAGACCACTGAGTGAAGGGCAATGAAGAGAAAATGAAGTCAGTCTTTGATATTTGAATTCTCTCTATGCTCCTTAGCTTAATTTTCCTATGTGTTCATGTTTTACTCTTTTTGTTGTTTTGTTGTTGTTGTTGTTAGGAGGGAAGTTGGTTAATAGCAGAGGCAAAGAAATATGAAAACATAATTGGATGAAAGCATTTTAAGCATTATTCAAGGTTTGGCAAAATTCAAGGATTCTAAGGCTTAGACCTATTAACATTTTGAGCAGGGTAATTTTTGTTATGGGAGAGTACCCTGTACATTGTAAGATGTTTAGCAACATCTTTGATCTCAACCCACTAGATGCCAATATTAACTTCCCCTATATTGTGATGACTAAAACTGTCTCCAGATATTTTCAAATGTCCTATCGGAGGTAAAAATAAATTCAAGGTGAAAATCATTGGATAAAAGGTCAAAAATATTAAAATCACTTTCCTTATGCCTGGCCATTGTGGCTCAGTGGTTGAGTATCAAACTATGAACCAGGAGGTCATGGTTCAATTCCTGGTCAGGGCACATGCCTGATTTGCAGGCTCAATCCCCAATGTGGGGTGCACAGGAGGTAGCCAATCAATGATTCTCATCATTTATGTTTTTATCTTTCTCTCCCTCTTTCTTCGTCCCTGAAATCAATAAAAATATATTTAAACAAAAAACACTCTATTTATAATCTGTGTCCCAACTGCTGCCCCCTTTTGGTAAGTCCTGTTCTAAATTCCACCTCAGTGCTTTGGATGCTGCCCTGCCCTGTTTCAAGTTCTGGCCAATTAGGCTCACAAACACAGTAGCCTGGCTCTTCTGTGAACTCACTGCTTGGCCCAGGTGACAGCTCATTGCTGAGTCTTTCTCTCTTAATTCCATTTCATGTCTTTTTTTTAAAATTCTTTTTTAGCCCTAACTGGTTTGGCTCAGTGGGTAGAGCATCAACCTGCAGACTAAAGGGTCCCATGTTCGATTCCAGTCAAGGGCATGTACCTTGGTTGTGGGCACATCCCAAGTAGGGGGTGTGCAAGAGGCAGATGATCAATGTTTCTCTTTCATGGATGTTTCTAACTCTCTATCCCTATCCCTTTCTCTCTGTAAAAAAAAAAAAAAAAAAAAAAAACTCAATAAAATGTATTTTAAAAAATAAAATTCTTTTTACATTGAAATACCACTATATCTAGGCACCCAAGTTCTGTCCTGCCTGCCTCTCTAGCCTTCTTGCCTGGGATCTTCATGTCCCCTTCTTGGCCCAGTAGAGTGCTGGCTACCCAGCTGCTAGGTCATCCTGTACCTTCTCTGCTGCCCCATCTTTCTGCCTAGGGCTCTCACTCTTGAATTCCACTTAGAAAGAACGCTTCAAAAATGAAAGTGTAAGAGTCAACAGCTAAAAAGGGTTGATTCTGATAAAATTATGGGGGCTGGAAAAACAAAACAAACAAAGAAACAAAGAAACACACCAAAGAATGGATTCCCAGAGGGGAGTATGACAACTTAGCCTCACTGAGGATAACACACAATTCTGCAGGGAAAAAAAAATAAAAATCATATGATGCAGCAACCAAATAAACAGAATTAAATTATTTTAAAATATTCCCATGAGTTAATTTATAGTTCAGTCACTTTTCTTTTTCCCTTTTCATGTTTTTTTTTTTTTTTTACAGGCTCTTTAACTATGACTAATTGCTTTCCTAGTCTTATTAGGTGCATTATACATGCTCGGTGGCAGTAGGGATGTGTTAAGTACTGGGAGGTCCTGGATTGGGTCTCATTTCCTTTGATAGGGTTGCATGGGTCACATTAATAAAGGGCAGCTGAATAGATCCCCAAGTTTTGGTTCTCTAGTGGATTATGGGTAAACCAAAGACATCTCATTGTTTTCTGCCTGCTTTGGTTTTGAATGAGAAGAAAAGGATCATTCTGTTTTTTAATTCAGAATTCAAAGTAAGAAGAAAACCCTAGGCATTGAATCAACAACCACAGGAATTAAACCAAGAAATAAGCAAATCTTTCACATGCAAGAGCTTTATTTTAAAGCTCTATTCCATTTCCAGCCACGTTTACCTGGTCACCATTTATTTAACTAGCAAGCACTTAGGAAAATGTATGCCATTTAGTGGGAGTCTCATTCATGGTAAAGTCTCTCTTGATTTAGAGTTAGGCGAGAGTAATTTAATAGAGACTTTGTCCTCCAAGGGAAGACAAATGGTATATCATTTCTTTTGTACTTTTATCTGAAAGGTACATGGAGATACGTACCAATCCACATGCTTATTTCATCTTTATCAGAAGGTCCTGTTCTGTAACAAATTTAAAGCAGAATAACCTCTAGACACTTAATGCACTTGAAATAAAATATATTCACCAAGGACTCACAGCAGTTTGCAGCGATTGTGTATTTTCTAAAAGAAATCTTTTTAACACTTTGGAAAAATTCTGGTTTTTTATTAGTGATAGAATGCTATTGCAAATAGGAGAAATCTTGAACTGGTGGTGTATTTCTTTCTGACCTTTTCATTATTGGTTACATTAGAATATTAAATACATTTCTTGTTCAGAAAAGGCCATTGTTGTACTTAGTCTGGATTAGGTTTCTAGAGAACTAGTTGGATCTTTTTCTTCCTAAAATGATTAGAAATAATTTACTGATGTCACAAACTACTACTTAACATCCAATATGCATATCATGTTAACTTATTTATTGGAATATGTAAACCTTTTCCTGATTTTTTTTGTTAACTGGGAGTTTGGTGGTGTATGTGATTTTTTGCTTGTTTGTCCACATATATTGCTTATAAGACTATAATAAGAAAGGACAAATAATTTAAGAAGAGGATTCTTGAACATGTTTAGGAGAGCAATATTTCCACTACTGGTTAAGCAAATAGAAGGTAGTAGCAAGATAGAATTTTTAATACACAATTATATGTTTGAAATAAAATCAGTGTTTTTAAGTGGAAGCCATCAATTTGGACTTTTAAAGTATAATAATCCCTTATTTAAGAAGCTAAATAATAAATAATTTAAAACATTCAACAAAATCAACAATGAGAAGTCTATTCTGCAGAAAGTGGAAGATGTAGCTGTGATATTACCACATGATCATAAAGAGAAGGAAAGATTCATGATGTGAACGAAAAGAGCCACTTGCTGACCTGATGAGCTCAGGGAAGGTCTGTGTGGCAGGCAGTCTTGCAGACTGAGAGACCTGAAGTAACCACAAAGGATGGTTTGAAAATTAAATATCTTACTTCCAACAGGTTATAGTGGGCAGTCATTTTCTAGGCCAATGTTTTCCCAAAGATCAGCTTTGATCTTTACTGAGCCCATCTGCCTTCCTGCCGCTAAGATAACCTATCAGTGAGATGTCTGAGTAACTTGTAGCTTCCTCTTTACCCTGACCCCTGAGGGCACAACAAATGGCCCTGAGACATTCCCTCATTGTTATTGTTATCAAGTTAATTGTCAACTGTTAATTGTGTTGGAGTGTCCTGTGTCCATCTCTGTAAAAGGAGCTCATGTCCATCATTTCACCTTTTACCCTATCCCAGAGGTTTCCCACAGGCTTACTTTCTCCCGCCTCTTTACTCCATCACCAATGAATTTCATGTAACCCACCTATGTCCCTCCTTTGACTGCAATGTATAAATACAGACATGTAACCTGCCATTCTTCGGAGCATTATCTCAATCTGTTGAGGTTCTGCTTCCCGGCAATTGTCCACAGTTTGGCTCAAATAAACTCACAAAAATTCCTTTACAGGTTTCAATGTTTTTTTGTTTTGTTTGTTTTGTGTGTTTTTTTTTTTTTTGTTTTGTTTTTTTTTTGTTAACAATGACCAAGTCACAGGTTTAGAATGGAAAAATCTCAACACCATAAATCAGTAATTGATTATCACTGTCATCCATTGTAATAACTTCCAACCTCCTAATAGTGCAATACTTTGAATAAGCCAAGGCATGGGATATAGTCATCCAGCATTTTTTTAATCCCCCACTTATTTTTATTTTTTTATAAAAAAAATAGAAACAGCACATCTTCACCAGTAGGAATTAGATGAATAAAGTATGGTATGTCTATGCAATAAAATTCTGTTTAGAATGGAAAAGATATCTGGACTATAAAATGTCTAGATAGATTGTTATGTAAAAAAATGGCCAATTACAGAACAGAGCATATTGTATAAGCCATTTGGTAGAAAGATCAACTCAGTATATAGAATAGATGATACATAAAAGCTATGTATTAGATACTATATAACAAGATTATATTATTATATTATATAAATAGTATAATATATAATAGATAATATCACTTTCAGTACAGTTCTTTTATAGCTATTGTGGGTTGGGATTATAGGAGATGTTTATTTCTTTATTCAGTTTTGAATATGAATTGTTTATAGCAAGCATGATAATATATAATATATTATAATACAATACATACAATTTATAATACAAAATATTAAAAAAATCAAGCAGAGAATGAAGACTGGAAGGAGATACAATGACATGATTCTATGAACTATAAACAAATATAGTTGTTTATAGTTGATAGAACTATAACTTTAAAAAATCATGTGCTCTAATAAATTTTATTACATGTTTATATGCCACGTTTTATTTTTTAAAATCCAATTTATTTAAACAGAACAAAAACAGTACATCCATTTATCCAACCCCTACTCTCTGCCTCTGACAAGCACCAACTGTTTGCTGTAGCAATAGCCATTTTTAAAATAGTATTTTTAGATATTACATATAAGATAATTATGTAGTATTTGTCTTCCTCTGACTTATTTCCTTTAGCATAATGCTCTTGAGGTCCATCTAAGTTCTTGCAAATGGCAAGAATTCATTTGTCTTTATGGCTGAACACTATATATGTATATCACATAGGCTGTTTCCATCTTGGCTATCTATAATAATAAAAGTGTAATATGCTAATTAGATCAGACATCCTTCTGGGCGAAGAAGCCGGGGCTGCCAGGGCCAAGGCAGCTGCCATGGTGGGTGGGGGCCGAGGCAGAGGCAGCTGCAATGGGGGCCTGAGCCCCTTACATAAATTTCATGCATCGGGCCTCAAGTTGTAAATAATGCTACAATGAAAATAGGGTTGCATATATCTTTTCAAATTTGTTTTCTTCTGATAAATACCCAGAAGTGAAATTGCTGGATCATATGGTAGTTATATTTTTTTAAATATTTTGAGGAACATCCATACTGTTTTCTCCCACTTTATTTAAATGCCTGCAGAGTACACAATTTTCCTGACCTTTGATAAAACTTGGGAATCCCTCCCTCACCCCCACCCCCTCAAAACACAAACACCCACCAATGATTGGCTACTTTATGTCTTAAAACACAGTCTCAGTCAAGTAATTAAAATATCTATTCTCATGAAATAATTAAGGTCCAAATTTGATTTAAAATTGAGTGAGGCTTTTTGACTCCCTAACCTGAATATATAAGGCTTCTTGAAATTGGCAAAGAGAACAATACTTTATGTTTCTTCTTTGTTCCCCCATCCCTCCTTCCAAGCTCACTGACCTCTCTTTCCCATTACTCCTATTCCTTGCCATCAGCATCTGGAACAAAGGCAAGAACAAGAGTAAAGGAAAAGGGAACGTCTTTGTGAGCACTAAGGGGGATTCACTGGTGCTCTCTGGATGTGCAGATACTCAACACTGAGCCTTCCTAGGCTCTTCAGTGACCCTTCTCAGCCATTTTGAGGGATCAATCACCTGCAGGAATAAAATACCTCTCTCCTTCTGCTGGTCCTTTCATCTTTTCTCATCACTGAGAATCCATGTTGCTTCTGGTTTTTCCTACCTGAAGCCTATTTGTCTTTCTAGACTGACTTTTGGATAAGACCCAAGAAGACCCATGGAAGTCATCTCTCCCAGGGAAGTTCTGTCCTCATGATTGACCCACATCTGATTCACTTTCATACTGACAGTATTTTGGGAGAACATATTTCATGCAGCTGAGTAATGTCTCCTTTACTCTGACTTCAAAGCAGCTGGATAGGAATCTCTTGCTGCCAGAATGGAAAGGTTGATGGAACTTGGGGACTCAACAAGGGCTGAGTCACATATGTTATTGCCTGTTGGGAATGGCTAAAGGCATTTCCCCAAAACTGAAAAGGATGCATTAAATTGTTTGTGGCCAGACAGCTCAGGGTATCTTAATCTACAGGTTATTGCCTCCTACAGGCCAAACACTGAATAGCCATAGGCTATTCCTCAATCTGACAATGGAATCTGTAGAGGAATCCCTACCCTTTGAAGTGTATATCTCCACCTTGCCTTAGGACAATTTTTGTTAAGGAGCCCGGGGTCTTGAGACAGGAGTACTTAGCTTCTTCAGCCAGGCTCCTCTAACCTCCAATGCCTTTCAAAATTATCTTTCATTTCTGGATTCTTACTTCAGTTACATACAGCCTTTCTCCAGATTGCTGAACACTTCTTAATGCCAAAACAAGAACCCCCGCATCTTGCCCTTAGATTTTCCTAGTGTCAGTCAGACCTCAGCCTTTGTGGTCCTCAAAATTTGAGAATATACATTAAGATTTAAAGAATCTTCTTGATACCTCTTAATTTTGTTAAAGGGGAATTACCTCCAATGCAGCACTGCTTTTTGAATAGAGGATCTTCCTCATACACTGTACATAGTCTCTATAGTAAGGTGATCAGACATCCCACTTTTTAAAATGGGACTTTTTTAAAACACTGCGGGACACAGGACAAATTGTTAAAAATTGGGACTGTCCCGCCAAAAACGGGACCTCTGGTCACCCCTTACTCTATAGATAGTCTATAAATAATTTCTTGAAAATCCTTCTAACTGATTTTGGAATTTGGAGGCAAAAACCAATTCCCCTGCTGCTCCTTGGTGGAGCAGGACAGGGAGAGAGATTTACAGAATAGTCCATTACAAATAAATCTTGTAAAATCCTCACTCAAGTTCAAAGTCCTATCATCTGTTATACCCTTGTCATATGAGAGAAAGGCTCAAAGGTTATCTAATGTATTTCAACAATTATTCTAAATCTTCTCATTGTTTATAGCAGGCTCTTTGGACTATACTTCACCCATTTTGATTTTTTTTTTTCTCTCTGTGTACTCTCTTTGAATAAATTGTAGAAATTCTTGGTAGTTTGAGAATCATACCATAAAAACCCTCTTATTTATTTTTATGAATTATTACACTAGCACAATTTCCTTCATTCATCTTTTGTTATAATTGTCAGTCCTTTTAAATGTTCTAGAATTTTTTCCCATACATGGCCTCTAACTCTCTTAATCTTCATCAATATAATATCATGTCTCATTACCAAAATCAGTCACTTTTTTCTAAAGTCTTTTATTATTCCCTTTTATTCATTAAAATACCATCAATCTCATCCCTAATGCTAAATCATCATGAGTGAAGGAAAAGAACATCCAACTTCTGCAGGCAAGTTAAAAATTAATTACAGCTTCATTGAGGGAAGATTGATATAAATTGGGATGAATATAAAAAATGAAAAAAAATATTGAAATGATATATGCAAACTTTTGAGTAATATTTGTGCCTACTGATTTACTGGGAACACTTATTCTCTCAATATTTAAATTTCAAGCAATGACAATTTAGAAAAAAAGCATATTTTATCATTGTAGGTGCCTCATTGCATATTTGTCCTCTAATAAAAGGGCGCATATACTAATATTTTAGACTTTTCTAATATTGTATGCCATTAAACGTAGATGTTGTATTTGTATAAAAATTTGGACAGCTTTTGTGAATGCAAACATGAGTAAGGAAAATTATCTCACTAAGTTCTGAGGTTTTGCTTTGGGGGTAGAAAAGCAGACATGTTCTCTTTCTTGTCATTTTCCCCTCCCACTTTTCTTCATTCCTTACAGGATATATTTGTTTTTAAGAGAAAAACTGATGTATAAATCCATATCTTCTAAATCATTTCTGTAAGGTTCTCCCTCCTCCCAACTGGTGGGCGGAGTTACCACATTACTGGCACCTGTCACAGAGACATCTCCAAGACATTGAACCACCAATCAGCGCATGCCAGAGTGTCCTGGGGCTCACCCCTTCCTGTTCTGCCCTGGGTCCAACCCTGGGTCCTGTTCCTGCCCTTAAAAAGACCCCCAGGCCATCCACGTGCTGCTGCTCCTCCATGTCCAGGAGGCAGCCCAGCTGGGTCCATCTCCATCTCTATCTCCCCTGTCCCCTCCCCACTCCTCCAATTCTGGTTTCTCTGCTTCCATAATGAGTCCTGCTCATTACTGGGGAATAAACTGTACTTTAACATCCCTTGGTGGTCAGTTTCCTGCTCCCTTCAAACCTTACAATTTCCATTAGCCATGTACTTCACATCTACCCAGAAGTTGGTGAAAATCAAGTGTCCCCATTTACTGTAGGAAGTCAATTTTTGGAAGCCAGAGAAGGCAGTGACGCCTAATCCATGCCAGACCCCTCAATTTCCTTCCCTCCACATAGAGAAAAGACATGGGAAAGTGTTTGTTCCCAACTGCTCCAAACTGCTTAGTGTTCAGCAAAATAAATAGATAAATAAATAAATAAATAAATAAATAGGAAACTGGGAAGTGCTTTTAAGAGAAATTAGTTTCTCTTGTCATCTGTCATCAAGACAGATTACACCCAGCTGCATCCCAGAAGTAGAAATGAAATCTAACATATTTGCAGCTGAGACAATAGTGTGGCTATTTTTAAATTACATCAGGTAGGATCTATTATTTAGGATCCGCTGTTATCGTCACAACATCCTACATTATTCAAATCAAGCATCAATTCCATTAGTCAGTCTCTCCTTTGCTGTCAAAGATGCAAATACAGGTTTGTGTTGTTTAGAGTCAATGCATCATCTGAACAGAAATGTGTCAGGAAATATTAAATGATACAAGGTATGATTCATAAAATAAAAAAAATAGACCAGTCCCTATCTTAAAAAAGAGAAAAAAAATTCTTATAAAAATTGTGAGATTATGAGAAGTTCTTTATAGTCTAGAAGAGCAATAAAATAAGCATACCTGCATTTCTAGTTAATAAGGAATAATCAGTGCTCAAAAGTCTCATGCTTAATAGGTACTCAGTACATATTTTTAAGAACAAATTAATGAAGGAAGGAAGGAAGGGAGAAAGGAGGAAAGAAGGAAGAAAGGAAAAAATAAAAGAATAGAATCCTTGTTTAGTGTATTAGCAATACACTAAGTAAATAAATTGGCCTAATAACACTTTCCTGGGTATTTAGGAAATATGAAATAGATAAACACCATTCCAAATTCTCAAGCATTCTATAATGACTCATATTTATGCCAACTAGTATGCTTGAGAATTGGCAAAACTTTACCCTGCTGAACAAGAGTGAAGTGATGCCATAATTAACTGTAGTTGAATAGATTTTCTCACATGCCTTCTGTTTGCATCCTTTCAACACATATATCCAGGAATTGAAAACACTAGGGACAATCACATTTTTTTTTGTCGCTGAGAAGAATTAGATCAAGATTCATTTCATGAGTTGAGAATGAAACTTAGCAGTTTATCTAGAGCTAATCCTGAGGCTAGACATCAAAAATGCATATTGGTCAACTGCTTTAAAAGATCTTTAACCCCACAGCCACAAAAGTGATTCCATTAGAACATCAAGACTTAGTAGTTAAATTTAATCAGATTAACAAAATAGCCTACCTACTTTCTTTAACATTTAAAAATAAATGCTATAAATACTTTATTTATTTTGTGATAATAATTCTTTCACTACCTAATATCTAGGTAGTTGATAAACAGTCTGCTTATTTTACTTCAATATCATAATTTATTATATAGTTTTTAATTTTGACATTTACATATAATGCTTCATGATTATTTGAACTAATCTGAAAACAGAATGTGTTTATAAGTAAAAAGAACTATTATTTACTAAGGATCTATTATGTCGTATGTTTTATTTTAACTTCATTTCAACTCAGTGAGCTTGGTATTATAATTTTTATTTCAAAATTTAAGGAGACACAAAAAATTGGGATAACTTTCCCATATCTAGAAAACTAATAAGTTATATTCAAACCTTAGCCCATCTTTCACTATGCCAAACCTCCATTTATGATAGAATGAATTGAAAATTCTCTTATTCATGGACATCATGGACATACAGTGTATTTCATCTAAAGCTATCACCTTATCTTCTCATTAAGGTCTCTATTCAAATGACAAAAACAAAATACAAATTCATAGAAAGATTTGTAGAATGTCATGGCAAAAATGTATTTTCCACTCCTAATATTTTCATCTATTTGAAAGAAGCTCAATAGGGTAGCATTCCTGACCTGTCTTTCTGCCTTTATTTATTTATCCAGGCCCAGGAGAGGAAGAGTCACTTATCAAACCAATGCATTTTGAAGAATAGATTTAGAAAAATAAAGTTTGGCTCAGCAATATCCTTCTTTCTCTTAGGAGCAAGCTACCTACTAGGATCAGGAGTTCCTTTATGTTCTTTTATGTCTTAAACTAATGGCCCAGTGCATGGATTTGTGCACATTGAAAAGAAAGTAATTAAAAGAAATATTTTAATATTGCTATTCTCCTTTCTCCATAATAGAACTGTCAACCAAATTCTTGATCAGCAATGACAGATCAAAACATACACGTGTGTGCAATTGGCACCAGCTACATACTTTATAAGTATCGTACAAGTCAACTTAGCCTTTTGTAGATATAGAATAAACTTGCTTAATTAGACCTGCTTTCCATTTTAGTTAAACTTTTTCCAGCCCAGTGGAGCACCCCAACTTCTCTTTAAGGTAATTGTCAGCAACACAGCAATAAATATCAGCTAGAAGCAGATTGTTATTTGTTGATCACACAAGGAGAACAAAGGGTAAAATATTTGACTGCAGCAGTTTTTGATCATATTCTTCACAGTGAGAAAACCTGAAGTCATTTTCAAGGTCCACCATTTCTTACTTCTTTTTAGTCTGGTCAAGTTTCTAAACTTTCTAATTTCTGTTTTCCGGCTAATGAAAAGAAAATAGGATTCTACTACTCCAGGATTTCTGTGAGCATCAAATGAAATGTGGCACAGGAAAATGCTTCACGGACATTTGATTAAAGTGTAAAATGTTTGTACCTGGTTATAAAGCAAGTTGTGTTTCTGGGCTGAAGAAACTCCAAGGAGGCTAGTTATTAGGGAGAGGAAGCTGGGTGTTGCTACGTGACATCATTACCTGGCTCCCACAGCAACTGTTTTGGGGCTGGGCTGTGGGCCACATTTTATGACATGGAATCTTGGCAGCATTGGCTGCAATTTGGTGGGCTGTCACTCCAGGGTGATGGCAGAGCCTGTGTCCCACTTGGGGGAAGCTGAGTGTTGTTTTCTTGGTGCCAGGTGCAAGGTGCCATTTCTTTGTAAATGGCCAATGCACATCATGGCAGCTCCTGCATTGAGTGTTTTCCCCTGGTGGTCAGTGCACATCATAGCGGTTGGTTGGATGGTTGGAGGGACACTTAGCATATTAGACTTTTTTATATATAGATATTACCTGGGCAAGTCTCTCCTATGGCAAAGCCTGCTCTACTGTGGTGTTCTCGCAGATGTAAATAGTAGGTCCATTTATTTCCCATATTAAGCTAAATATTTCTTAGCTTTTGTCAGAAATAACACTGAAGTTTGGCCAGCATTTAATATCCCATTTGTCTTATTTCTGAATTTCCATATAATTAGATAAAAAAAAGCTACTTATTAGGTCTCCTTAGGTCCCTCAGAGACCTCAGTAAATAATAACATAAAATGAAAATTCCCATGTACACATGCATACATAAGCATACAAAATAGGAAATCAGAAAAATTACATTAACACTTTATTGATAGTTGTTTTTAGATATTACTTTACTATATGTGGTCAGTGATAGGTCTAATTTTACTGGTCTAGTCTTATTCTCAAGCAAAGAGAAAGTATGAGTGAATGTATGAATAATATGAGCAGTACTTTTCTTTCTATTTTCTATCAATAACACACATGTACTGTTTTTATTAAAATCAAACTAAATTTTTTTTTCTTAAAATACCACTTTCATGTTTTACGTAAGCAGCAACCTGCTTTGCTATAAATCTGTGAAGGAAAAATTGATGCATGCTATTTTTTCTTTTGAAACATATGGAAAACATAAATTTAACTACAAATAACATAAATATTGACATACCAGTGCCTACGTCTGGGCATGAAATGTTTACTTTTAATATCCAAAATGTTTTCCATTAGTATCTAAATTTACAAGCATATGCTTATAAATTACTCTGGCATTTTGAATAGAGTATCTTCCTAAAAAGAAGAGGTTATATAATTCACATCACTCAAATAAATAAGCATTGTGTTTATTTTAGAGATGTCCCATATTTTTCTCAGTATTTCCATAAAGCTACTATAATCTGTTAACTTTGTAGTAACAATACTAGTATAACACCTTTAAAATATACATGTCTATATAGCTAGAATTTTAACACTAGAATAATTTACATCAACATATTACTCCAGACTATTCTGGAATCTGCAGATAATCTGATAAAGGGTGCCTTTACAAATAACTACAGTTAATAACAGGTAAAAAATTGAACAGTACGTCTAGTATTTAAAACATGGCCGGAATGTGTGAAAATGCTTTATTGAGCTATTGTGGCAAAAAAAAAAGAGAGAGAGAGAGAGAGAGAGAGAGAGAGAGAGAGAGAGAGAGAGAATGAGAGAGAGAGAGAGAGAGAGAGAGAGAGAGAGAGAGAATGAAGAGAAGGAAAAAAAAGAGGATGAATGAAGTCGTAGCATCCAGTGGTTACACCCATTCAGTCGATTTGCATATCACCCTTTTATTATAGAGGATTATATTCTTATAATTATGCTAATTATGATTAATTGATTACCTAATATGAATAGGTCATGGTGGTAAACACTTTATTTTAATTTATTCCTCAAAAAAACCTTTAAAATAGGCATTATTCAAGTTTAACTAATAGACAAAATTAGGTTCAGAGAGCTCAATCAATATTACTTTCAAGAGCTGAGATTGAAACTCAAGTTTGCCTGATTTTAAAATCATTCTTTTTTTTTTAAGATTAATAATTTATCATTTATTCCCTCTCTTGATCCTCTAATCCCATAAATTCCTGGTAGAAAATAAAAAGTTACTGGTAAATTTTTGAAAATGAGCAAGTAAACTGGAAATAAAGTGGTGGGTTTTTTTTTCTTGCTCCTTTGTCAACACTATATAAAATTCTGCCAATAGAATAATAGTAGTCTAATTAGCAGTAGTTGGTGTCTCAATTATAGTTGGTTAGGTCACTTTTGTAGAAAAATAGAAAAGCTACTCTAATCACAGTATTGATTTTTTTTTGGGGGGGAGGTATAAAAGGAAGTTGTTTATTTAAAAACATTGAAAGGATATCAGTATTTGTAAACAAAATAAAGTAAAACTAAATTGCTCATACTTTGCTGAAACAAAGGCCAAGTTCACACATGTTTTGCCTCACAGCTTCCTCTCTGCACTGGGGTCCTTCTATACAATCTGTTAGAATAGATTGCTCTTTGCCCACATCCCTCCTCTGATAATTCAAAGATGATGGCTGACCTTTCCACTTACCCTCCCTTGGAAGTTCCTATTTTTTTTCCCATTCATAATTAGTATAATTAAATCATAAAAATGAATAAATCACCTATATTCCAAGATTTCACATCAAACCATGGATGAGTTACAGCTCTGCTTAAACTCAAGAAGTCCTGACATTTTAAAAAACTGAGCCTTTTAAAACATATGCATAAATCTCTAATGTTGGAATTTTGGAGGAAATATTTTTGAGCTAAAGTTTCCTCCTGGAGCCAATAAAAGTGTTGCATTTGGGTGAGAACAGTCATGATTCTTTTGCAAGAATCCTGGAGTTTTCAGTGGACAGTTTTTCACATGCAGTTCTTTGCGTAACAACACCATTACTTGCCATTAAACATCGCCAGCCTAGCTTTTGCCAGGTCTCTCTTGTAGTTCAATCTTTTAGCGGAACAATAGAAACTCTCTTTATTGTGTTTTCTATTTGTTCAAAATTCCATTCTTCAAAACTATATGCAGTGTCTTCTTCACAAAGGCTATGAGTGGGTACTGTTACCTCTCCCTGAAATGTCTCTCTTCTCCATTCTTCCTACAGCCTGGCTAACCCTGGGAGGGCCTGGCTCAAAAGCACTCCCCAAATGCTAGATGCTGGGGTGCCTTATGTTTTCTTAAACCTCAGCTGTACAAGTGCTTTCTCCTTTTCATTGTAAAATGCATCGCCTTGCCAAAACCGGTTTGGCTCAGTGGTAGAACGTCGGTCTGTGGACTGAAAGGTCCCGGGTTCGATTCTGGTCAAAGGCATGTACATTGGTTGTGGGCACATCGCCGGTGTGGGGATGTGTAAGAGGCGGCTGGTCGATGTTTCTCTCTCATTGACATTTCTAGTTCTCTATCTCCCTTCCTCTCTGTGAAATATCGATAAAATATATTTAAAAAAATAAAATGCATCGCCTTTTATTAATGCACATTAATTCCCATCATTTTGAATTACAATTTCCTTGTATAAATGTAAAGGCAGACAAACCCCTTCAGTCGTATTTCAGGAATAAAATGACAGAATCAGAGATGAAGAATAATCATCAGCTTAGAAAAGTGAATCGATATCCATATAAAGGGGAAGGGGGGATGTTAAGCGGTATCCATCTTTACCCTACCCAGCGATTTGTTTCTAAGTGTAATAGAAGTCTTGCTCCTGAAAATGAAAAGTCATTGTTTTCTTGGGTTCCTGTAAAACATGTGCTAAGACTCATTCATTTATTTAACAAAACAATTGTTTTGAACAAGCACAGAGACCAGTGTTAGCAGCTGGTTTTTGTTTTGTTTTTTTAATATATTTTTATTGATTTTTCACAGAGAGGAAGGGAGAGAGATAGAGAGTCAGAAACATCGATGAGAGAGACACATCAACCAGCTGCTTCCTGCACACCCACCATTGGGGATGTGCCCGCAACCAATGTACATGCCCTTGACTGGAATCGAACCTGGGACCTTTCAGTCCGCAGATGACTCGCTCGCTATCCACTGAGCCAAACCGGCATCGGCAGCAGCTGGGGTTTTATTCCAGCTCCTTTGTTTAAGGGGAGCTCAAAAAAAAAAAAAAAAGTGTTAAAGATCCCAGTTCACCAAACTGAGTCTACCTGACTCAGTACAGCTCCAGTCCTGGTCAGAGCAAAATACATGAAGAGCAGTAGGCTGAGAGCTCAATGAAGCCCTCAGTACAGCACCACCTCCTCCTAATCAATGTCACTATTACACTCAGTTAAAAGGCTGAGGCATTTGAGTCCCAGGCAAAAGAGAAAAGGAGAGGCAGTTATTTTGTGAACCTCCGTCAGTGCTGAGTTGTGGCCTGAGCCGTGTAACAAGAGGAGAAGATAAATGGAACCCCGCGGCTCACCTTTTAGATTCCCGTCCTGGAACATTAGTTCAGGTCTGCAGCATTGATCTGAGTGAGGGATGCCTGGGAAAGGGAAGCCTCCAGGAAGTGCGGGTAATGAAAGAGCTTGGTCTCCCCCACCCACATAGGCACTGTGAGCGGGGCTGCTGACAAAGTAGGATCCGCTGGGCGTCTCCTGATTGACACATGTGGTTAATTGTGTGTCACATTGTGTTCATGTTAGCTCTGTTCTGAAGTACACAACAAGGGATAGCCCCTGACAAGTGATATCTCAGAGCCAGCATAAATACAGCATCTCATTGATCTGGTGGTGGCTGTAGGTAGAGCCTGCAGCCTGTCTGCCTGCCAGCCATTGCACACCCTAAGAGCATTGTAATTGCTTTCCTTCTCCCTTCCTTTTCCAATAGGGTTTTAAAGGCATGGCCATGTAGATTGATTTAGTGGCCACTTTTTCTACAGCAGGATTATAAGCCTCACTCCTCTAGCACCACCCACGTTACCTCTGCTTATGCCTCTCCTTCATTAAAATGTTGCTTTTCAATCTAAACTGGTTTGGCTCAAAGGATAGAGCCTTGGCCTGCAGACTGAAAGGTCCCAGGTTCGATTATGGCCAAGGGCATGTACCTTGGTTGTGGGCACATCCTCAGTGGCTGGTGTGCAGGAGGCAGCTGGTTGATGTTTCTCATCGATGTTTCTAACTCTCTATCCCTCTCTGTAAAAAATCAATAAAAAAACAAACAAAAAATGTTGCTTTTCATAAATGCATGCAACAAATACATCCTCAAAGCTATTGGATGGAGTCACACACAAGTGAGCCCTAGTCCTTTTAAGGCCATCCAATTCTGAGCAGGTTGGAAAGTGAGGAGGAGAGGGTGGTAGGGGGAAAGGAAGGAGCAGAGGTGTCCTTTGGTTAAATACTACAAACCAGACATTGTCCATCACGGTCTGTGTGACTCCCCCAAGCAGAGCTTGCCACAGTTATTATCTGTGTTACCACAGCAACTAAGCATGTCAATTTTATTTTAATTATCTTTCACAAGTAGACTTCTACTAGGCTGTGTGCTTTCCAAAAGCCGTATCCTCATTGTTTATTCTTGGAGCTGTACAAAGCAAAGAGAAGGTGTTAACTAAGAATTTGATCCAAAAATAAACGAGTGATGAAAGAGTCAGTGTTAGCAAAAATGTGTAGTTTATTCTTTTCTATGTTAGTACCGTGGTCGGCAAACTTCCGGCTCTCGCGCCACATGCGGCTCTTTGGCCCCTTGAGTGCGGCTCTTCCACAAAATACCATGGCCTGGGCGAGTCTATTTTGAAGAAGTGGTGTTAGAAGAAGTTTAAGTTTTAAAAAATTGGCTCTCCAAAGCAATTTCAATCGTACTGTTGATATTTGGCTCTGTTGACTAATGAGTTTGCTGACCACTGTACTAGTACATCAAAGGCTCTCAAGCATTTTAATCTTAGGACCTCTTCACACTCTTAAAGAGCATTAAAGTATTGACCATTCAAAGAGCTTTCTTTACATGGTTTATGTCTATTAATAGTTGCCATATTTAAAGCAAGATATTTTTAAAATATTTTATTAAGTAATTTTAAAATAAGTAATAAACCCATATAATGGTTATATGAATATCATCTTTTTATTTATAATATCCATAATATCTATAAGAAAACTAATTATGGGAAAAGTGGTGTTATCTTTAGATTATTCTGAATCTGATATTTGGCTTAATTAAAGACAGCTACAGTCTCATGCTGACTTCTGCAATCACTCTGCTGCAGTATCACAACGGTCCACTGTATACTCTTAAGAGCATGAGAGGGAAGAAGGCAATTGACTTTATAATATTAACATTAAAATAGAGCTGACATCATGAGACTCCTGAAAGTGTCTCAAGACCCTGAGGTATTCTGGGACTACACTTAGAAACTCCGATAAATGTTTTGAAACTCTACTGGAAGCTTCATTGACCATTAGTTTCTAATGAAATATTACTTTAAAAAGGATAAACTACCAGAAGGAAAGGGGGTGAAGGTAGAGGCAGTTAAATACACTGAGTGACCAGATTATTATGATCTCTGAATGCATCATAATCTGGCCATTCTGTGTGTGTGTGTGTGTGTGTGTGTGTGTGTGTGTGTGTGTGTGTATTAGAGGCCTGGTGCATGAATTTGTGCATGGGTGGGGTCCAGCCAGCCTGGCCAAGGGGAGGGGACATGGGCAGTTGGCTGGCCAGCCTACTAGTTGGTCAAGGGGTCACTTTGCATATTAGCCTTTTATTATGTAGGATATACACTGAGTGGCCAGATTATTAAGTGTTCAGAGATCCTAATAATCTGGCCACTCAGTGTATATGGTGATGAGAGAAGATTTGTCATTGAGTGGTGGGTACACCATACAATATACAGATAATATGTCATAGAACTGTACAATTTAAACCTATATAATTTCATTAACCAACGTCACTCTGATAAATTTAATTAAAAAGAATAAAAAAGACATAGCAGTGATGGTAGACTATTCTGGAACAATAGCATGAAGTTTTGATAATAACACTGTGTTCCAATAAGATAATGTCTTACAAAAACAAGTTAGTTATATAACATTGATGCTGAGGGAATTATTAGTAAGTTGTAATAAAAGCTTGCAAAAGTGTGTTTTCACAAGTATCTCTTCCACTTGCCTTCTCAATTTCTGCAAATTCCATGCTTACAAATGATTTTGCCTCAAAGCAATACCCAGCTGTCCTCAACCCCCTTGTTCAATGACTTCTCTCCCACTCTCCCCTTTTTTCTCATGGACTGGCACTTACAGAATCTAGTCTTTCCAGCCAATCCTGGCTGAGCCAAAATGTTCAGAAAAATAAAAATTGTTCCTTTTACCAAGAAATATACAGTTGGGAAATATAGAAAATATACAGTGCTTATTTTGAAGACTAAGTATAAACAATATATTTTTTTTAATTCTACCTAGAAGCCTACAGATTGCAGCTGTCAATCTTGGCTCTCTGATATAGTCTCAATCTACTTCCAATTAAATAAGAATGCAATTGCCAATATTCTTAATAGCAGAATCACATGGCCTCCTATGGCCAAGTAATACTTTAAAAGGAAAGAGAAAATCAGAAATCCCCTCCCAAGGACATGGGAGCTAACTCTATTGAATTGACCTTCAATAATTAAGGCCTTTGATGCCTGGAATCATTTCGATAATAAGATTGCTTTGAAGTCAATGAATATCAAATTAGGATTTGTGGCAGTCACAGGTGTTTGGCAGGACCGGCCTATCCTCACAGAGAAAAGAATGCATTTTATTCAGCATAATTAGAAAAAGAAATGAAGCTCACATGCAAATTGTAAGACACGTTAGTCAAAGCTAACCAGTCAGACTGCTTTTGGTGATTTAAACTTTCATCTAGATGAGAATTTGCAAAGTGTCGATTTTCAATACGATTGGAGTGCAGCTGGTTGCACTTTCTCAATCATCTGAGAGAAAAAAATTAAATGTCCCTGATAACCCTCTAGCCTTGTTTTGGTGCTGACAGGAAAACACATGCATTTAAAAAAAAAAAAAAAAAAAAACTCGACTTCTCTCTTGCCTGTATCGAATGTCAATTCCATAGGTTTATATGGGGGTCTTATTAGCACCCAGAACACACCCAAAATAAATTTGGGGAGAGGGGGAAAGGAGTCAAGATGGTAAAGATCAAGAAGAAATTTATTTGAACGTAAGTAAAATTTAAATGGACACATTGGGAATGTACACATTGTTGCTGGTTTTCTTTCTTCAGATGGAGCTACAAGCCTCTGAACTTCTCTTAACCTCTTTCTTGTAACTTGCCATATTGTTACACTTACTTAACTTCTTCATTTTAGCCTCTGAACCGCTTAAAGCCAGGGGTGTTGAGCTACTCACCTTGGATTTGCCTGAGTAGCCAGAACCATTATCTGCCCTAAATAGCTTCTTAATAAATATTTGTCAAGTCATCTAAAGTACAAAGTGTTTATACTTACTGCAGTTAAGAACAATGGGAGGAGATAAACAAAATATGATTATGTAATGGAATTGCCATCAAGCTGATGCAAGCTCTTTCCTTGGACTTATAAACTTTCAAAGCGTAGAAAGAAGTGAGTATCAAAGTACAGACTGTCCCGCTATGTTTTAAAAACCACTTGACAGCCCTAACCAGTTTGGCTCAGTGGATAGAGCATTGGTCTGTGGACTGAAGGGTCCCAGGTTTGATTCGGGTCAAGGGCATGTGCCTTGGTTGCGGGCACATACCCAATAGGGGGTGTGCAGGAGGCAGCAAATTGATGTTTCTTTCTCAGTGATGTTTCTAACTATCCCTCTCCCTTTAAATAGAATATACTTAACACCCCTCCCCCCCAAAAAAAACCCAGCAACAAACAAACAAACAAACAAACAAAAAAACACTTGATGGCATATTTCCAATGGTTAAAAAAGAACTATAGTTTCAGACTCATTACAGCATAGCAACACTGCCTTTGGGAATTTTATGAAGAAAATTTTATTTTTAAGATAAATAGTTAAATACCTAAACATCTCAATGCACATGTATTGAATATATTTCATTTTTTCCCCAAAAGGTGAGGCTTTTTCTTACAACAGGAATACAGTGGATCTTACTTATTGTCATCTTTTATTCAACTCATCCTCACGCTAAAGGAAGCGCACCCTTCAACTTCTGGATGCACAGTTGTTCTCAGAAGTTGCCACCCTGGCCCCTCTAGGAATCAGGGCTGTTGTTTCTGATTGGGATTTCATTATTGTAAGATAAATCCCATTCCATATGTAACTGGCCAATGATAGCCAATTGATTTAAAAAAAATCAGGCGGTTAAAGAAAATATAACAGCTGCCATGTTGCTGAGAGATACTGGTAATTATAATCAGAAGAAATTAAACTATGTGATGTGAGAAACACCAAGATAACATTTTTCTTCTTTCTTTCTTTCTTTCTTTCTTTCTTTCTTTCTTTCTTTCTTTCTTTCTTTCTTTCCTTCTGTGATACTTTGGTTCGAAATTTGTAGGCTGATACTCAACCTTAGAGTGATTCTCTTATTTTAATGTTTTCCTTCACTCGTGTTCACTTTGTCCTTTTTTCCCCCTACAAAATCAGCTCCTAGAGTAGACAATCTTTAACTTAAGATGAATGGGTTTCTTAGCTGCAGAATATTTGAGCTGGAAAGTCCGAGTTAGTCAGAGAACTAGGCGGCTGTTAGGATGTCTGGAGCAGCTAAGCAGCAGGTGACCAGGATGTTCTGAGTGTGGTTGAGGATGCCTCTAGTCAGAAACCAGTCTGGAAGCAGATGCCCTGAGAGAAATATTGTTCAGTAAAACCCCTTCAAAGCAGGAAGTGCTGTTCTGTCGTACCATTATTTCCTCTTTTAATCTAACTTTACTGTGGTTTTACTTCTGCAAGCAACTCCTTGTAACTAAAGCTGCTGATCTTAACTTTCAGCCTACAATGCATTTTTTTGCAACCAATACTGAAACTCATCGCCTTCATGGAGTCCTGTGTTTGCTGTTTCCCAGCAGATTATGCCAAATCCAGAATCGTCCATAATTAATTTTAGCAAACTTTTATAAGCTAATAACCTTGCTTATTAAATTACACTTATATCCTAAATTGTCATCTTTGCATAATTAATATATGCAAATATAAAACACAGACTAATTAAAGGATGATTTATAATACAAAAGGAAAAATGATTCAGCAACTCTGAAGAATTTGTCATTGAACCTTATTTGCAAATTAACTCCTCAGTCAGGTCTCCTGAGTGATGTCTTACTTGTCAGAGTGTTTATTGTAGAAGAAAATATAACTTGGTGTTTAACACATTTGGCTTTCATAGGTTTATAAACTACGCCTAACTTTTTGGTACTTCCCTCTGGTTTCAAATGTTTCTCATTAAAATAACATAGTGGGAATTTCCCCATAATCAAATGCTACAAAGCACCTACATTGTAAAGATTAATGAAAATAATATCTGATTTTTATAGATTGCTTACTATGTATCTGGCTCTATACAAAACGTTTCATTTTATCTAGCAAATGTTATCCTTACAACAACTCCAAGAGGCAATAATATCACAGTATCAGTTTATCGCTGAGGAAATCAATAATGACTTAACCAAAGACACCTGGTTATTTACCCAGGTAGCTTGGACTTGGCCCCGTCTACCAAATAAGATAGTCCAAATACTTACCCACTGCTCTCCTCTACCAGTCATACACATTACTAAGAAGAGATTATGTTTTAAGCCAGCTATGAATATTGCCTTTTGACTTTAGGTTTGGCAGAAAATGTTAAATTAATATTTGAGGAATGTTCATTGTAAACATGAAATGATACTGAGCATTTTGAATTAACCAGTTTCTTTTACACCCTGATTTGGTCTCAGAAAATGGAACCAATGAATGTTTCCTGGGAAAACATGTACATCAAAGGTGAACTCAACTCTAGGAAGGTATTTTGATTATTTGGTGGTTTGTAATAGATTGTTAAGGAGATCAGACATTTGATTCCAGTGACCCCTCCCCTCTGGATTATGACCATGTAACATGAAACAAGAGAAAGAGCAAGGCATTAGATCATGTAGTGATGTCAACTCAAAGTATTACCCGTTGAAATCAACAGACACATTACATTTTTAATGTTAAACCAATCACTGTCTGCAATGAAAGAAAGAAGCAGAGCCCTGACCAGTGGGGCTCAGTTGGTTGGAGTATCATCCCATACACCAAGAGGTGGTGGGTCTCATTTCTGGTCATGGCATATTCCTGAGTTGTGGGTTGAGGTAGATGCGGAGTAAACTAATCGATGGCTCTCACTCTTCCCCTCTCTGTCTCAAATAAATTATTTAAAAAGAAAAAAATAATAAATAAGCACAGACACATAATCTTTACATTATATATAAATACAGGCTTAGTCAAAACTAAGCTTTTAGTTGTTCATTCAGAAAATAATACAATAATCCTAATATATGAAAACCGTGAGTCATAACGACCAAGGCTCACCAACTGGAAGTCAGTCCTGCAGTTAGCAACCCAGTGCTCTCTGCTTCCACTGTATGCTGGTGCCCCAGCACCGACTGCTGAGGGGGCTGCAAAGCAGGGCCAGAGGGACCCCTGAAGAGAAAAGCAGGGACTGATCTGTTACCTCTGTGGCAGCTTTTGATCAACACTTGCCTCTCTCTTTCTCTCCCAATCTGGCCAGCAGCTGCACCTCCATTTCTCTCCAGACCTCCACCTGGACTGCTGATCAGCCCAGCCTTTCTGATCAGGCCATGTTGATAGGTGCAGAAATGCTGACTGCCATAGGAACTGACTAATTGGAACCAAATGTGGGTGCTGTGAAGAACCAATGTCTGCCTAGGAGGCAGATCTCCTGACACTGACTGGCATAGGAACCGGCCAATGATAACTAAATGCGGGTGCTGTGAAGAACCAATGGTTGCCTAGGAGATGAAGCTTCTGACTCTGACTGGCATAGACAGTGACTAATCAGAACCAAATGAGGGTGCTGTGGGGGAGCCAATGGCTGCATAGGAGGCAGAGCTTTTGACACTGACTGGCATAGAAACCAACCAAACAGAACCAAATTGGCAAGCAGAGGAGGGCGGTTAGAAGACAGATCAGGCCTGCAGGGAAGAGCAGTTGGGATTGAGATCAGGCCAGCAAGAGAGGGCAGTCAGGGGCAACAAGGCTTGCAGGGAGGGCAGCTAGGGGCAATAAGTCTGGCAGGCAGAGACAGTTAGGGGCAATCAGGCTGGCAGGCAGACTCAGTTAGGGACAATCAGGCAGGTAGCAGTTAGAAGCCAGCAGTCCCAATTTGCAAAAGGCATGTCTCCCAAGGATGTCCCCAATTTGAGAGAATGCCTGCTGGGCTGAGAGAATCACCCTTTGTGCACAAATTTTGTGCACCGGGCCTCTAGTTAATAAATAATAATACAAGAATAAACCTTGTGTTTCATGTACTCACAACTATAAAGCTACTTTTGTCCCACCCTATATATGTGTGTGTGTGTGTGTGTGTGTGTGAGAGAGAGAGAGAGAGAGAGAGAGAGAGAGATTGTGGCACCCCAAAATATCTTCACCCAGATCCTCAGAATGCAATCTTATTTGGAATAAGAATATGTGCAGATATAATGAGGGTAAGGACCTTAGATAAGATAACTCCGGGTTAGAGTGGACCCTCAATCTAATGAGGAGTGAGACCAAAAATAAGCCACAGACACACAGAGGGGAAGCAGATGTAGGTAAACAGGAGAGAAGGCATCTGAATATGAAGGCAGTGGTTGGACATGTGAAATTACTAGCCAAGGGAAACCAAGGTTTGCCAGTTGCCGGCAGAAGCTAGGAGACAGGCGAGGAATGGATTCTCCCTCAGAGCCTACAGAAAGAGCCAACATTGCTAACAACTC
This sequence comes from Vespertilio murinus, assembly GCA_963924515.1. NCBI lineage: Eukaryota > Metazoa > Chordata > Mammalia > Chiroptera > Vespertilionidae > Vespertilio > Vespertilio murinus. The sequence continues at coordinate 203,611,291 of OZ004704.1, forward strand.
CAGTCTAGACTTCTGGCCTCTGCAACTTGAGAGAATACATTTCTGTTATTTTAAACCACCAATTTTATAGTAATTTGTTACAGCAGGCCTAGGAAACTGAAACATAGATGAAAAGTGAGATTGCAGAGCTAAGAAAGCAAATCAAAGATGAAACAAGATTATTGTAGAACTAATCATTAAATTAGAAGCAGCGAAGATAGACAAGCTAAACATTGAACTGATGATTGAACATGTAGCAAACGTTCTTAATTTTGCCCAAATGCCTCTGTACCCTTTCCCTTGTAGAGGAAAGCCTCCCAAAGCACATTTCCTGGTCTCCCTACAACCATATGCAAGAGAATTGCTGAAGTTTTGGTTATGGGGTGAAAACGAAAGGTGCATGTGTAATTTCTGAAATGTCTTTGAAGAAAGAATACAAACTTAAGTCTTTCCACTGGCCTGATGACTGACATGTAAGCGTTATGGATGGGAGCTGAATAGTCAGCCATGTTGAAACTAGAGGTGTCCATTGCCAAAGCCAACCAGGTCTGTGATGGTGAAGGATTTCCATATCAGTCATGCCACGTTTTCTGCATAAAAAATAAATAAACTATCTTGTTTTAACCATTTAATATTGTACCGAGGCCATTGATACAGAAGCCAGAACTTTTGTTATAAGTAACATATCCACTCATGTGCAAAGATATATCTGAAATTATATTCAAAATATATGACATATATTTGCTTAACTTTGCTTAAAATCTATTTTTATTTATGGAAAAGGAAACAGGCTTGAGATTATCTGGCATTCACATTATTGAACTAATGTGTCAAGTGATTGATTATGGATTAATCATTCCCTTTGAACTCTCTTTTTTTTTCATTTATGAGAGAGAAACTTCTTATTTAGCCTTTCTATACCTCAGTTTTCTAAACTGTAAAATGGGAAGACTGATATTTGCTATTTCATAAGGTTGTTTTCAAAGATTTATCTGAAGTTCTTGGAATGAAACATGGAAAAAATTTAAGCATTATACTATTTTTAGTTATGATCATTATCATTATTATCATTATTGCCTGGTAAGGTGTGAGATTAATTGTAATACTGTGTATGAAGTGCTCAGCTTAACACCTAACAAAAAGAAGCTAAGTGACAGTCACATTACTTCAACTAACATTTAGTAAGTATATTAAGTAAGCTATATTTTCCCATTAGTGCTCTTCACTCTTCTGTCATGCTAATATTTCATATTCCAACATTTTACCTCTAATATCCCCTCCACTTCAATTCATTCTAGTCATTTCTGTAAGATTCATTCATTTAAAGCTTGGCTGGATAAAATCACTATCTACTATGGACTGCATGCTGTGTCCTTCTAAAATTCATGTGGCATCTCTAGTCCCCAGTAAGATGGTATTAGGAGTCAGGGCCTTTGGGAGGTAAATAGATGAGTGAGTGTGGACCTCTGGTGTGGCTTTAGTAGATGCTGGGAAAGAAACAATAGCTGGCACATGAAACCTCCTTTAAGGATATAAAAAGAAGGCCTGATAGAGTTAAAAGTATACTCTTCAAGAAAAGGGAACATACTATCAGATCCTTGATCTATTTGGTCTTGTAAAGTCAGGAATTATGTCTAATTTTGAGATTGCATTTATATTATAATAGATGGTCACACAGTCTCAGACCTGTCACCAACATTTACACTCTCTCTGCCTAAATTTCTTTGTCTGTAAATGAAACAGTTACACTAAATTCACTCTATGACCCTTTTTTTTTCATACATTCCATAATTCTCAAAATAAGAATCATATTAGTCAGTAAGCTACAGAGTGTCAAATTAAATCTAATGTAGAGACTTCCCGAGTGGGACATATAAGTCTATATATGATCAGGAAGTGAAGAGAAAAGCAACTGCAATATTTGGGAAAGTCTGAAACTCACCAGTCCTGAGAGTACAAAGGACAGCCTAGTGACTGTTGTTGACAATACTGTGGTGTGTATTGGAAAATCGCTAAAAGAGTTGATCTTAAAACTTCTCAGAACAAGAGAAAAATTATAACTATAGGTTGTAGTGGACATTAACTCGGTTTATTGTTGTGATCATTTCCCAATCTATACATATAGGGAATCATATTGTACACCTGAAATTAACATAATATTATATGTTTATTATATCTCAATTTTCACAAAGCTTTCTAATACTCACTTGGATGTAAAATAAAGGACCACATGAGCAGTTATGACCCAGTTTACCCAAACAGCCAATGACAGTTGAACCCTAACTACCAGCTGGCCAATAAAAATGATAGGATGCTACTGATAGTAAGGCAGCCAAAGTTTAGAGACCTTAGGAAGTGGCAAAATAAATGTGCATCTTGAAAGTCAGCAAAATGGACTAGCATGGCTTTTCTAAGTAAGATGCTGAGGTGTTTGGTGGCCAGTGTGGTACGTGTGTGGGTGTGGGAATATTGCTTGGAAGAAAAATCACGAGGCCATGGCAGAAAAGTTGGGGGGCAGATCGTGTAGAGAAAGATGTAACCCAGCCATGGCAGATCCAAAGCTAGTCTGGTAAAATGTATATGTGTACCAGTTTAAAAATCCCCGATGACTTTTTTTCTAATCAGTACCCCACACCTTGCTGCAATAGAGCTTGCCCACGATGAAAACTGAGTTCTGAAAGATTCATTCTAAGCTAAATAGCCCCTCCAGTTACAACTGAATAACTGAATATCAAGTGACCCAGATTTATACAAAAGTAATATATTTAATTATAAGTCATATGCTTTCAACTTGGTTCTCAGGGACAGAAATAAAGGACTTTATTTTTTAAAACACCCACTGGTTCACAACATGCAGGCAATATATATATATATATATATATATATATATATATATATATATATATATATATATATATATTGAGAGAGAGATTTCCCCTTGTTTTCTCACTCAAATAGCAACGAGTCATTTTGAATTTCAGTCAAATAATCTAGTGCAAGTCATTCTTTTGCAAAATCTCCTGCAGAAAACTGCCGAGTGCCTTCCAGTCCCGAAAAGAGAACCAGTCCACAACACTCCGGCCCCTCCAGCGATGAGCGATGTGGAAGACTCTGATTTCCCACCACCGTTACCAGACTGCGCTCTGCAGCGGTGGCTGGGGAGTGGCTTTCATTACAAAACCCAAGGTCACAAGTGGTTCCGCGCCGGAGCATAATTAAATTGTGCAGGAGGAATTAAAAACGGTTTAGCAAATAGGGCCTCTTTATGCAGGCTGAATAGGACAGAGAGAATGCAGCGCCATGTTCAGGCTGCAGTCTGGCCGCGCCGGGGCCAGGGGAGATTAATCTGGAGAGCAATCACTTGATGATCCCTGACTGTGAATACTAGGTTGAAATTATTCCTCAGTCACCCTGGGATGGGAAAAGCAATCACTCATAATTAGCAGGTCACTTTTCTTTGTGAGGATATTTATGCAGGGCACGGAGAGGAAGGCATAGGAGAAAGCCCCTCTTGTTTAGAAAAATCGAAATAAAATTGGTATGTGTGCTCAGGATGAGCGTGGTGATCAAAAACTATTAAAGAGAAAGGGAACGTATTAAGAATGAAGAGATCTACTTCACGGTATGTTTCTACATGTGCGTTGTGGGGTGGGGAGGAAGGTATCGCTGCTGGGAAATCCACAGCCGTGTGCTGAGGAAAGCTTTTCTCACTGTGAGAGAAATCGATTCTCTTCAGCTAGGTTTTGGGGAGAGACACAAAGAAGTGCATTGGCTACTGACTTCATGACTTGTTTTCTAAAGAAAAAATTTATATATATATATATATATATATATATATATATATATGTATTTGCTTTTAGGAAATCAAACTATAGACAAAACCCCATGTCCTCAAATTGTAAAAGGCAACAAAAACGACAGCACAAAACTGTAATTATTTCTCCAGTGCAGTCATGATGTGTCATTTAGATCACTCTACATGATCCCAGTTACACACTTGTCTAGTCAAGGGATTTAAATTTCAAAAGTCTGCACCTGAAGCAGAACCATTTTTTGGACAATGGCTTCAGGTCACTTTATGCACTATTAACTTATAGAAAACACTTAAGTGCATAGTGTATACACGTGGAGCGTGTGTGTCTTTGCATGCTATTGGTATCCACGGAAGTGAGGGGTCCTTTTCCCCACCGGCTGCTGGGGGAGGAGTTCTTAAAATATCTTGAGACAAATAATTTTCTGAGACTTGCACAGGAGAGTGAGTGATTTTTATGTGCATGGGATCACACCTCTGGGTTTCCCAAATTCCATTTCCGTTAGGCCAGCCATAGCAGTGCGGCTGGGTTTCAGTAAAGCTAGAAGCAAAGCCAGTGTCCCGAGTTTCCTTTCCGTGTTGGAGCCTGGTCCAGGTCCAAGTCCAGTTCCATGTCGGGCTAATTGCAGTCCATTAGTCCATTGTGTGGGGGTCCTACTTGGCCATGGATAATGTGGTTAATGCAAGGGGAGCCCCACAAACCCAGAGTCAAAAGGGTCCTAAAAGTCTCAAGAGCGGGAAGAGCACCAGTGAACACAATAGCATGAGAGTGTGCTTCTTTGTTCAGGGAATTAAGTATCCCAATAATTAGGTTAATTACAATGGAATCAGCCCCGAAAGTATAACAGCCAAATAAGTCCTTGAGCAAGTGGGAGAGACCAATCCTTAACTTACTTTATAGGAAAATATAACACTCTTTTTAGAATTATACCAGAAGTATTAGCATGTGATGATTTCCATTGCTATTCACCAAGCAAGCTTTGAAGAAAAAATATTTAGGCCACCAATTGAATTAATCAGATTCTCAAATTCTAAGTTTGTCGGTAGACCTATAAATTATACCTTAGACTTACTGCCATTCAGAAGCAAAGGTAAAACTAACTAGATTTTAAAAATGTAGATTTTTTAAATTGATTTCAGGGAGGAAGGGAGAGAGAGAGAGAGAGAGAGAGAGAGAAAGAAACATCAATAATGAGAGAGAATCATTGATTGGCTATCTCCTGCATGCCCACACTAGGGATTGAGCCTGCAACCCAGATGTGTACCCTAACCAGGTATCGAACTGTGACCTCCTAGTTCAGTGGTGGGCAAACTGCAGCTCATGATCCACATGGCTGACTAATGAATTTGCTGACCACTGCCATATACTACCCTTTACCTCTTTGCACACAATATGCCACAATTGCCTAATCCTCACAGCTTCCAACTACACGGTAACATTTAGTCTAGTTCATAGGTTGATGCTTAACCACTGAGACACACCAGCTGGGCACTAGCTTTTTTTAAAAAATACATGTTGTTTTGGTGTAGTAAAAAAGCTACAGAGTATGTCAATACAAACCCAGACTTTTAATATTATTTCATTTTCTCCCTCCTAATTCAAACATCTTATATCACGTGCTCATCCAGCAGGTGGTATAAGATAGGTTTAATACAATGCAATCAGATTAAACTAATTCACATTCATTCACATGAATAGCTGATAATACACTATGCAAGAAGTATATACACTTTAGGATGGACTGGATTAATCTAAATAAATGTGTCAAATAAATGTAAGAAAATCAATAACTATTTGATTTTGAAAGTTTTTGAAAATACTCAGGAAGCTTAGATATATTTTGGAATTGAAAACTTCAATGAAAAGCTAATAAAGAAAAACCTCATTTAAAATGGACTTGGAGGCTACAAGAGAGAACTCTCATGCATATGTCACTCAACACACACTACTGACCCCCCCCCCCCAAAAAAAAAAGAGGTACCTTGTATTTCCAGCAGGAGGCGTTCTTACTTTTCTTCATTAGTATGCAAAACAAACAGAGCTCAACCTGTAGGATCTGATAAACCCAGGATATGAGCACTGAACACACTGCAGGTCCTGTGGGAGCTCTGAGAATTCAGGCAGAGCTAAGAGGTCCTGAATCCCAAAAACAATTACAGTTTTCCTTGCTCAATAACCATTTTAACATTCTAAATTCTCCTTGATGCATCATTGTTTTGATTTCCAATTATTAGGTTAAATATATACATTTCATTCCCAATTAAGGATTTATTTATACCTTTCAAACATAGTGAATAGTTTTATTCAAAGGTATCTTTGCCCATTAGCGATAATGGAGGAATTCAGTGGTAAATTTTGGGGGAGAAGGGTGTATTTCTGCCATTTTAATTAACCCATTTGTCTCTTTATATATACTAGTATTAGAAAGTTTCCTTATTTCTTTTATTTATGCTTTCTTTTCCTTCCTTCCTTCCTTCCCTCCCTCCTTCCCTCCCTCCCTCCCTCCCTCCCTCCCTCCCTCCCTCCCTCCCTCCCTTCCTTCCTTCCTCCCTTCCTTCCTTCCTCCCTTCCTTCCTCCCTCCCTCCCTCTCTCCCTTCTTTCCTCCCTTCCTCCCTTCTTTCCTTCTTTCCTCCCTTCTTTCCTCCTTTCCTCCCTTCCTCCCTCCCTCCCTTCCTTCCTTCCTTCCTTCCTTCCTTCCTTCCTTCCTTCCTTCCTTCCTTCCTTCCGTCTGTCTTTCATTAGGTTTTATTTTATGAGCAGTTTTAGGTTCACAGCAAACTTGCATGGAAGGTATGGACTGTTCCCATATACCCCCTGTCCCATACATGTGAAGCCTCCTCTATTATCAACATCTGTCACCAGTATGAAAACAACTATTTTTCACCTGTGCTTTAAGATACATTTAGGCTAACTGTGTGTTAAGAGGACAACTATTGTACGTCTTTTTTCTTTTTCCTTTAAAATCTTAGTTGACTTTCTCCTCCCTCTTCCTTAGAGTTTAGTTACTGAGCTGTTTTAAAGTAAAAGGTTTGGTAACCAAGGCATATTCTAGCTCCCTTTGATGGGAGAATATTTACACTGCTGAAGGCATCTCAGCCTCTGATAAGTATTGATTTTAATGGATTTTGTTGGCCATTCTCGGGCCATCTGTCTGCAATAAAGCAAAGATCCCTCCAAACCCTATAGGAATTTCAGAGCTATGAAAACTCAGAAATGCCACCTGGGAGATTACTTTACTTCCGTTGTTGGCAAAGATTAAACTGCGCTTCTGGGATTGATTTGTACTCATCCAAGCTTTTGAATAGCTACTTTTCTCACACTTTTTAAAAATGCCCTTCCCAGGAATATCTCCTCTCTTGAACCCAATGATTCTGGGATGACAGTCGTCAAAAATATGTACTAATGGTCATCATTATAAAAGAAAAATATTGCAATGAAACAGAAATTACCCTTGAACACCCTGTGTCCCATCCTTGAATCTCTTAATATGATCTAAAAATACATCTTCTACTTCCATCCTGCATTTATTTAACCATTTCCCAATAAGTACAGAGTTATGCTACTTCTCTGTGTCATTTCGCCTGCAAACCAAAAGAGAATAGGATGTTAACTATGAATTCTTAGGCAAAGGTCGTTTTGTTTCTCATTCCCTACCCAAGGTTATAATTCCACAATATTTCTGCCATCAAATTCTGGAAGACAGAAGGGGGACATTTCATTCTGAATTACCATGGAAACCTCCAAAAATCTTGAGGCAGATTATCCAGGGCAGATTTTGTGGCAGCCAGGATGTTTAGAAACAGGTATGAATAGATTTTAATTCTTCTATATAGAGAAGGAGACTTTGAAAACAACTCCAGGTTCTCTTCTCGCTTTCATCTTTAATCCTTACCCTCTTCCAACTCAGCGGGAGCAAGGCTCACTTGAGAGTTCAGAGCTGCAAGCATTCAGTTTCTGGCAAACTTGCAAATGTAAGCTTAAGGAAAACAAATGCCAAGATGTTGTAGCCACCATGAGTTATGCGCCCATTCATTATCATTAATGTTTTTCTTTTCTATCATAAATGCCTAGAAACTGCCACATGAAATCTAAGGAATGTTATTGCTCAAACAGCAAAAGGAATAGAGCAACTTTATCATTTTATAGGAGGCAAAACTAAAGTGAATAAGTACCATACATCATAAAAAGAACCATAATTTTTAAAAACCAAATAGAGAGGTGCTAATAAAAATGAAAGCTTCCCTATTTCACTCCATCCCCTGCAGAGGAAGAAATGAGAAGCTTTGGAACTGAGGCACTTGGCGCTCCGAGCCCAGGGACCCTTCACAGATGCCTACGTGCTGCTTTCCAGCCTTCCCTTCTGGGGTCAAGTGGGAAACATGCCCACTCGGATCAGCGGAGGCTTCCTGGAGGCTGGGCGGATTATGCCGACCTGTCAGAGGGTGTGTCAGAGAGCTGCTTGGGGCCAGACATGGGCATTGCCAAAGGTCTATGGCTTCTGCTGGCAGAGTTTATCCCCAGCCTGGGAATCTAGCAGCTCCCTCTACCAAAACCACTGTCTGACTGCTGCCATTAGAAACACTTGCAGCCCTTGCAGGTTTGGCTCAGTGGATAGAGCGTCAGCCTGCGGAATGAAAGGTCTCTGGTTCTGGTCAAGGGTCAACCAACATAGGTTGGTTGCAGGCTCCTTCCAGGCCCAGATCCTGATTGGGCTCTTGCAAGAGGCAACCAATCAATGTGTTTCTCTCACATTGATATTTCTCTCAGTCTTTCCCTCTCTCATCCAAGTCTCTAAAATATCCTTGGGTAAGAATTTAGAAGGAAGGAAGGAAGGAAGGAAGGAAGGAAGGAAGGAAGGAAGGAAGGAAGGAAGGAAGGAAGGAAGGAAGGAAAGGAGGAAGGAAAGGAGGGAGGGAGGGAGGGAGGGAGGGAGGGAGAGAGGGAGGGAGGGAGGGAGGGAAGATTTCCATAGTCCAGTCAGGATTACCTCTCTAGCTGTGGATCAGGGATGGAATAATTAGCATGCATAGTTCACTGACAGTGGCCAAGCAGAACACACTGGCGTCCTTCTGCAGGGAATTTCCATTTGCGCTCACATTATAACACAACAAGATGCTCTGCCCGCCATATGGAGTGAAGCAAAGACCATCAGACTCCTCTGATTTAGGACCATGAACTTGATTCCTACGGAGATTTCAAAAACACAAGGTCAGAACTTGTAGTTTGAAGCAAGTCAGCACTCCTTTTTTTTCAGCTGCAAAGTTCTTTTCAAAGCTTTCAAGTTAGGGCATCTACAGGATTATGTTCATCAAAGCAAAAGACACAGATGTTTTTTTAATGCCCTGAATGCAGAGTCGACTGGTCAGCTCATCATATTCCACATATTTTAAGACATCGTGTAGATATTCATTTATTTTAAAAAATTCTATAGCGGGTCACTGAATATTTTATATTAATGATTTTCATGGAAGACTTGTCTGATTGAATAGTGAAATAAATTATAGTGTGTGTGGCTGCTGATCCAGAACCCAAGAGGAACATAAAGGAAAAGTAGACAATGAAAAAAAGCTAAGGATGGGAAATATATCTGAAGAGGGAAGCTCTGGATTGCCATATCTGTGATGAAATTAAAGGGCGTTCATTTGGATTTCATATTGAAAAGACTTTTTTTTTTAATCTATAAGAAAATGCAGTAATACATTTTTCATCAAAAATGAAAGATGGTCTCAGCCATTGAATAGGACTATGCATATAATTGTGGTGTTGAGAATTAAGGGGGTTATGGACAAATAACATTTAGTAAGTCCTTTTTTATTGCAATAAATGGTACATTTTGGACCCCCCCAAAAAAAGAGGGGGGATAGTTTTTGAATGAATGAGCTGAATTCCCAGCTTTAACAATGCAGTTTCTTATTTGGCCAGCAGACGGTAGCCTGTGCAAAGGCCTGACTTACATACCAGCCTGGTACAGCGGGCCCATAAATCAGTTTGGGTAGTAGGTTGAATTATGTTCTTAATCATGGAAGGATACTTTCACTTGAAACTATGCTTTCTCATATTTCTAGTAGGCTCTCTTATTTATGGGCATGCTGGAACGTGGCCAGAGCGTTCCCCCTAGGCAAAATGACAACATCTTCATTAGGAAGGTTTGCTCTGTGGCCTGAGTTGCCAGGGAGCGGTCTCATTGTTCTAATGCACAGACATCCATCACCGGCCTGCTCCCGTGCCCGCAGCCTCATGGAGGAGGCCCAAGCTGGAAAGCTCAGACTCCTCTGTCGGAGCCCAGCACTGCCTAGTTGTATAAAAAAAGGCAAATCATATTCTCTCTGGAGCTCAGCCATGCCATCTTTCCAGTGGCTCTCCCAATTCCTACCAGAATTCTTTAAATTTAAATAAAAAATAAATTTAAATCAAAGGAACCACGTCCCCCTAAAAGAAGGTATGGGATAACCAAGTGTAAACTAATGTAGATATTATTCTTATATGGAGCGATATATTATAACACGCAGGGTGCAAAATGGATGTTAAGATTTTTATCTATGAAGGTTTTGTTTTAACTATTAATTTCTGAGCAACACCATAAAAAATTCTGAATTTCTTGTAGCATGGGGCAAGGCTGAGGGCTACTCATCTCAGATGCATATTATCTGAGCAAGAACTATTTGTGAATGCAAAAAAAAAAAAAAGCTAACTAGAAATCTAAGAAAACTAGAAAATGTCCCCCAGACATGCATGGGGATAAAAGGTTTAACTTTGAATGTCTGAAAATAACACTGTGGGTGATAAAATGACCAAGGATCTAAGGAAATCTCAATGTGTTATTGCAAATACCCCAAGTATAAAGGACAAGATCATTGTATCTCATTTGTTATATATCTTCCGATTTAAAAATGTATTTGGACTTTCAAGAAAACTTAAGATGTGTGTATGTGTGTGTGTGTGTGTGTTTGCATGTGTGCCATATGTGTAGGATTGTCTTTTTGTTCTTATGGGGGTGGGAAGAGCTTATGATTTAGGGTACATGTGAGAAAGCACTGGTCAGTATCAAACTGTCATTATTTCAGAAATAAGGCACATTCTCACTTTCTGAAACACTTACTAAGCTACACACCTTATGACAAAATATTTTGGTGTGGCTAAGATTGGCAGTTGTCAAACTTCTTTCAAAAGCATTTTGATCTTCAAGCCTGCCACCTTAGTCTAATCCCTTAGAAGTGCAAAGCAAGTGCTCTTAGAGACCTTGGCAAATGGGCAGACCTGCTCTGCTGCCTCTGTGTAAGAGTATTGAATTCTTAGATAGCTGTCAAATCACGCCCTGAGTTACATTAAAAAATGACACAAAGATCAAAAACAGTAAGGTATGTTTTAGATTAAGAAGTTCAACTTAGTAGTAGTTGTTGTCTGTAGAGAGCCAAATGGGAAGATACCTGGACATTGTTTAGATTGTTGCTGACTGAGCCCAGGATATTGGCAGAATCATGTCAGTTGCACTCCCACCCTGGGAGTGCGGAGATGTTATTAGGAGTAGTTCCTGGCTTGTGTTTGTCAGGCAGGAAGGAGTGGGTGGGATCCGACCCCTCCCAGGCTCCTTGTTTTTCTATGAAACCCCCTTGTTAGATTGCAGTATAAATAGATGTGCTGTGTGGCTCAGGAGTCGTCAGTCTGCCTCTCCAGCAGGGGAGGTCAGAGGCCCTCCCGGCTCCCAGCTTAAAATCTTTCTCTGTGTCTTCTCTCTTTATTTCTAATATTTCTCAATCCCTGGCCGCCTCCCCCTAGAACCGGTTCGTTCATCTCTCTTTCCGTGCGGGACACGGAGAAGGGAGATCCCGCCACATCAGGCCCCCGCATTCTGGCGCCCGACGTGGGGTGTGGGCCTAAAGAGGCAACAAGAGGTAAGGCAAGGGATCGCTCCCTAGAATTGCGCGCGCCACAGATTTAAGGAATGGTAAAGTAGAGGGAGTGTATTGTTGCGAAATTGAATCAGCTGGGAGTAAAACATGGGTAATCTTTCTAAACGCTTTAAACTACGCTCATGGCTCAAAGAGATTCTGTTAAGTGTAGTCAGATTCTTGATTTCTTTCTTAAGGTTTGTTGATGAAACCCGGAAAAAGGTTAGAAAGCAGTTGTGTGACCAATATTCAGAAAGCCCAGAGAAAATTCCTATTCCTATTTTAATTTTTGATTCAACACAGGAGAGTTTAAGAATGTTTAAGTGGGGTGCAGCCATGACCTTACAGCCTAGAGTGGAAGGGTGCAAATCTTTAAGAATACCATCTGCACTTCCACCCCCTCCACATGTAAACTACTTGTAACCAAGTAAAAAAGATTAAAGGAATTTCTTAGCGATTGCCAATAATTCTTTATCTTAAAATCTTTTTCTTTCCTTAAAAAATAAAAATAAATAAAAATTGAAAAAGTAATAAAATGTAAAAAAAAAATAAAAAATAGATAAACGACGCCAAAAAAGCCACTTTAAGATGCCTCATATTTACCATTTTTTTTCCAGCTAATGACAAAGCTTTTATGCATCGGGTATTTCTGTGTACATGTAAAGGGGAAAGGCCAGTTTCAAAGACGAGTGCGCATAGTTTTTGAGCTGGGCTTAACTTTTTGCTGGGCACAGAATAAAAACCCCAGACCTTTTAGCCTTATAGGTGGTGGAGATGAATACAGGCTAGTTTCCGGAGGCGTTTAAAGCAGCACTTAAGATTTCTGCCCAAGAGGCAAGTAAACACCAGAAAGTAGATACAAGTTTACATATGAATGGCTGAGAGTTTATCTCTTGACTTCGCCAGCAGGAAAATTGTGACAGTTTTGAAATTTAGAGGATGGGCCAGGCCTATTGGCTGAAATGTATTGAATTGTTATAAGTATGCCTTGCATGAAGTCTAGAGAACTGAAGTTAGTCTATTAATTAAAGATGCCTTATATTTCATTTGAAATGTGTCTTTAAAAATGTAAAAGTATTATTAATTTGAGAAATGCTACCTGAAAATTTTAAAATTCTGAAAGTTTAAAGTATCTTTCCTTTTTTGCCATGATGCCTGAAACAAATCAGTTTCACTAACAGAGATGTTGACAGGAAGCCAGGAAGGCTGGTCAGCAACCTTAATTGCTCTAACCACTCTCCCAGAAAGCTAAGGAAGGTGGTAATTTGATTGAATGGCTACAAACTTCCTCCAAACTCCTATGGCAAATTTTTTGGGGGGACGTTGACTTAATTATATAAATAAAAAAGTAAAGTTTAAATTTGCCTCATAAAAAATCTAGAGGACAGAAATGAAGCTCTTTAATTGATTATGACTTGTATTTTTCTTAAAAATATAAAGTGTTATTAATCTAGGACATACAAAATATATTTGACTTACTAGCTTTAAAAGTTCAAAGTGCAAATTGCATAGGGAGAAATTATATAGTTAAAATGTATTTTCTCTTATATAATTAGGAATTCAAAATATGTTACTTGTTTGGTCTGATTCAAAAGAAAGAGGATTAATTCATTGATCCAAATTAAATATAATTGATATTCTCTAAAAATAATTTAGGTATATAGTCTTTAAACCATATATATATAAATATATTATGTATTGTATGTTTGATCTTTCCAAGAGTATTTCAAGGTTTTCTTTAAGAATAACTTTTGCATATTTCAAGGGCCCCGAAATGTGCAAAAGTCTGTTCTCTCTTAAAAATAAATATTTTTGAATTAAACAGATTGATACTTGAAATAACATGGAAAGTTTTATCAAATAAAAATTATATACTGTATATTAAATGTTATGAAAGTTTTTGCCTGTAAGAAAAGCAAAAACAATATATTTCTTAAATATAGCCAAAATTTCAACAGCAGTAGAATTTCAAAAAAGACAAAAGGCCTCATGCGACCTGCAGTTTTGAATTGGCTGTAGGGGGAACACTTTATGCTTTGGATCAGACCAAAAAGTATCAAACCTATAAGTTTTACTGAATAAGTTTCTTTTGCCTTTAAAAAAAAAAAAAAAAAATTTAAAGATACCTACTTAAGTTACTTTAAAAATTAGCTTTTGCAATAATCAATGCCATATAAATTAAGTCACCTGAGAAGCCAATGTTTTATAAGTAACTGAATCCTAACTTTATGTAGCCACCTGCATTTTAGTTAAGCTAGAGGCAGGGCAACATTTGTGGCTTGTGAATTCAGAAGTAAATTTGCTTTATTTTTTAAAGGACGATACCAACTTTAATTACTTAAATAAATTAGATTATCAAATTATAATCCAAGTTTTCAGCTAAATGAAAAGCCATTAATTTTATAAACAATTCTAATAAAGACCAGAAACAGCTAGTCATTGCTTTATCAAATAAAAATTAATATGTTACTTATATACATATATTTCAAATTTTATGAAGGTTTTGGCCTTTTTAGAAGGGCAAAACAAAGTAACTAAATATTTCTTCCAATTTGAAATTGTGAATTTCCATGGCTAAAGCAAAGAATATCCTTACATGGTATTATTCTACAATGTCATAATTTTGATATTTCATAAACAGCATATACCAAACAAGCTTGCAAACTAATTCTTTGAATGTTTGGCAAAATTTAAAAAGCACATGAAAGGATTTAATCCTTTCCACTGTGTGGAAGGCCCCTTGGGAAGGCACTTAAGCATTCTATATTGGCCCTTTTTGCTCTTTTTGCCAAAGAGGGACCTACTTCTCACAATTCAATTACTGCTGTTGCTTGAGTTTTCAAATTTATGCCGAGATTGAAGCCTCATGGTGGCTGATACCATGAATCTGTCTCTTGCCCAAGGGCTTATAAGCTGGACTCTCCATGGAGAAGAAACCTGGGTTCCCCAAGATATCAATGCCAGGACCCCGCCATCAGGTGAGGGGATCCTAAGGCAGGTACTGGGCATGGAGGCCATAGGGGCATAGGCTACCAAGGAGACAGAACTGAACCTCACATTACCCTGCTTGGCCCCGGAGGATGGCTGGTTAGCCAATGACGGGTAAGATTCCTCAAGGGAGGAACAACCTAAGACAGGCACAGTCGCATAGGGGCCATCAGGAGAGAACTTGGGGGTCAACAGAGGTGTGGCATAGGTCCTCACCCCCCCAACATTGCAGGGGCTTGAACACTCGCCCCTTCTGAGGGAGGTCTCCTGCCCCATGGCTGCTTCGTGCTTCCCATGCCCATTTCAGATGGGGACCCAGCAACAAACAGATGTGGCCCAGCTACAAACAAGAGACTTGGTCCAGCTCATATAGAGACCCAGGCAACAGAGAAGTGGCAGGCAACAGCTGCCCTATATCTAAAGCTATCCTAAATCCAGGAATACTTAGAACTTTCTCAAGGATGCATATAATCCTTTTCATTAATATTTGCAGGGTAAACTAAGATTGTTGTTAAAGTATTAAATTTGACAGTAAAATAATCAAGTTTTCAGATTAATTTAAATTGGCTAAATAAAATAAGTGAATATTCAAGAAAATTTCATTGTACAAAAAGCTGTTCCTAAAATATTAACTAAAATTTCTATTGGTAGTTCATTTCATGGTAAAATTGCTTAACATGCAATTAACCCTAAAGCAGTCATATTTTTGTACAAAAATTAAAAGTTATCAAAACTGCGTTATAAAAAATTTTCCAAAAGCCTCCTAGTGATTGGATAAAAAAGGGGGGGTAAGTGGAACAATACCATGTAAAGGAAAATATTCTGTGAGTAATTTACATCTAGACGAAAATTTTTACTTTGGAAAATTAATTTTCATTTATAATGCTGATAACAAGGCACATATGAAAAATCTTATGGTGTCAAAATAAGCCAAAGGAAAATCATTTGGACAAAAATCAAAAGGATCCCACGTCTAATTTATAGAAAAGATGTCTTAATTAACCTTTGGTCGAGAATATGTTTATATTTCCAGGAAACTCCAAGACTTTATAGATTCCAGCAACAACGGATAACGGAGAGGACCTGATAGGGCTGTTTCCAGCCATAAAATAAATAGGAGCTCACAAGGAAAAGGAGAAATAGTCCACTAATAAGATAGTGAAGATGCCTTGCCATTATAGCAGTCAGCACCTGTGCATTGCTGCAGGTTGCCTAGAACCAAGGGCAAGGAAGGACTGAGAGTTGCCCATTGACAACAAAGCGAAGGAGAAGAAAACTGAAAGCTATGCAAGGGACTGTGCTGCCAACATGGAGTCATCTGAAGAAGTTAAAGACTGAAGTGGAAGCTACTTCTTCAACCATGTACCTGCTCATGCAAGCATCTACTAGCTTCCAGTCTTCTGCAAAGTCTTTCACAGCCAAGTCCAAGGACTCTGCAGCAGCAAGAGACTTTCTTTCATTTGGTAGCTAAAAATGTTAATATGTCCATAGTTCTGATTTCTCATATAGTTGTTTTGAATTGATATTGTTTTGTTATTATTTAATAGCCAGAGTTTTGCTCTTGACATTCAAGTTTTGAAAATGATAACATGTATGTAGTTTCGTTATGCATTGGCATTGTTTGCAATTGTTTCAAATTAGAGTTTTATTCTTAATGTTTAATTTTTAAAAAAAGAAAGGGTGAGATGTAGAGAGCCAAATGGGAAGATACCTGGACATTGTTTAGATTGTTGCTGACTGAGCCCAGGATATTGGCAGAATCATGTCAGTTGCACTCCCACCCTGGGAGTGCGGAGATGTTATTAGGAGTAGTTCCTGGCTTGTGTTTGTCAGGCAGGAAGGAGTGGGTGGGATCCGACCCCTCCCAGGCTCCTTGTTTTTCTATGAAACCCCCTTGTTAGATTGCAGTATAAATAGATGTGCTGTGTGGCTCAGGAGTCGTCAGTCTGCCTCTCCAGCAGGGGAGGTCAGAGGCCCTCCCGGCTCCCAGCTTAAAATCTTTCTCTGTGTCTTCTCTCTTTATTTCTAATATTTCTCAATCCCTGGCCGCCTCCCCCTAGAACCGGTTCGTTCATCTCTCTTTCCGTGCGGGACACGGAGAAGGGAGATCCCGCCACATCAGGCCCCCGCAGTTGTCAAATCTGGTACTGCTTACTGGGATGGCAATAGCTAATACACTTAAAGTGCTATTTTATCGAATCTACAACATTAAAATATTTTTTAAAACTAAAGGGATACCACTTCTGCTTTTCGTCACTGATTTCTATTGCTCATTGTTTTTTAAAGGTTAATTGACCACTTTTACCTTTCTTTGAGAATCATTTGTTAAATTAGTAGCTTAGGTATTTGTTATTAATTTTTTTTAGAGCTTGTGATTTTGAAATAGGCTGACTCACAAGAAGTTAATTGCTCAAACATTTCAGATAATTCCTATGTACAAGTCGTTCTATGTACATTGCTTTCCACAATGATAACATCTTACATAAACATAATACTTTGTCAAAACCTGGAAATTGATATTGGTATGATGACAATAACTCAAATACAGACCTTAAGTCAGATTTCGCTGTCTTTTCCATGGACATTTTCCCCCTCCATCTTTTGGAAATCTTTGAGTTACCTACATCTCTAACTGGTTATCAATAATAAATATTACATAGCGAAGAAACAAATCATTGACCAGCAGTGACACTTAAAATGAGCAAGGCTAAACCAGAAGTCCATCTGTTTTCACTTATTTCAGAAAGTTCCTGCCTTCAGTGTATTCAATCATTCTTACCCTCTCTCCTCTTCAACCGTCTCTCCCCCAACAGCAAAATTCAGATAGCAGCTGACTACAACAAAGTTTGACATTTTTGAGTGTTTTATCTTTGATAAGCTCACGGGGGTCATTTCTATAAATTCTGCAGATGCTTTCTAACATCAATACTGACAAATTAGAGAAGTGAACACAATTTGTAAGTCAAAGAGCTTGTCAAGGATAGAGTACATTTGTTTATTTCTACCTGGTGAACACCTGGTTTCAACTTGCTGAGGAACAATGAGTTCTATTGTTTTGCAACAGAAAGAGCTCAGTCTAAAGGAGACTCTCCTACTGCTGAATGGACAGCAAGCCAATCCTGTGGCTCACTTGGGAAAGATATAAAGTGTGCCATATTTTAAATAAATATGTATAGAGAGAGAAAGAGAGGAAGAGAGATCATGGCCATTCATGGTCGTTAAATACATCATTCTTATGCCTGTGGTTGAATAGTTAAGCATCATTGCAATTCAGTATCCCAGCACAAGGATTGAAAAAGATATACATAATGGGATAATGGGCCTCACAGAGGCCAGTGGATAGGTGATAAAATCATCACCATTTTGCACAAATGGAGGAAAAATTGGACCTAGTCAACTAAAATTATGTGAGCTGGATTGATAGTCTATTAAACAAAAGATGGCCGTTTTATAGCCATTTCTCTCCAATACTTCAATGAAAAAGCATGAAACCAAGGCCACTTTTTATGAGCCATCAGGCGAATGACTTAAAGGAAAGAAACTAAGGCTTCCATTAATGAATGCCTAAATGTTTTTAAAAACTGCTAGAACACTAAAGCACCTTATTGGGAGCTGTATAATCTCCTTTAACTGCTGCTTATGCATTTGACGAATAAAGGAAAATTAAAAGAAATTGTAAGAAATCACTCTGCTTTCTCACCCTTACTTTCTCAGAGTTCTCAAGTTCAAATCAGACTAGTGAATAGCATTTATTGTCACATCATTTTTTTTTGCCATAGATGAAGGCAAATGCTGCTGGCCTATGGCAAGTGCGGGTGGGTAATACCTGCTGGGGGAGGGTTAAATAAAGTCAGTGGGTCCATAAGGTTAGTTGATGACTGTGGGACACTTAAGTTGTTTTGAGAGCATACTGGCAGGAGCTCCAGGTAACCAAAGGCAATGGTTAGCTCCGTAGAGAGATTTTTGCTTACATTATAGTTTACTTTTTCTTTTTTGCTCTAAATCGTTTTCTTGATGAGGTTGCATGAAAACATCCACGTCAATCCCAGGCATCAAGGACAATGGAATAGTAGAACAATTGGGCATCTTGACCGAGAAAAGAAATTCACAGAGCCCTGTTTCCTAGCTGGGACTCTGTCCTTTGTGGGAACTTTGGAGTGCACAAATATAAAAGATGAGGGCTCTCATTACCTCTCACATCCTCCCAGAAATTTATCCAGCTAGTTTTATTGGACTGCAAATATAAGGTGGTAAATCACTGAGATCGAGAGGTTTTCTATTTCAGGTTCTAGTATTCGCTTATGAAATGGAAAGTCTTGTAGACTATTATTGGAAATCTAATGATTAGCTATAGGCAGTCATGATTGGTGAGTAGGCCAGTATGGTCAAATTTGTGCTTGTCTAAATTAATGCATGCAAGTTCTTTTTATGAGGGTACATTCATAATTTTAATCATTAAGTGAATTATAACTAATATATGTACTATGGAACATAAAAATCAGATACTAAAAATAAAGAAACACATTTTCATATGGTGGAATTTGCTGTCTGGGCCCAGCTAGGCAAGAGAACCCACAAGTATCACACAAAGTTCAGTGCAATGATACTGCTGGAAGCCCTGAGAACAGAGGGACAGGTTGCCAAACTACAGAGAGAAGAGGATGCAGTGGTCCCTAAGTTCCTGCTATTCTAATGTCCATCGTATGCAACATGTAAAATCAAACTCACCCTCAAATATTTCTTCATAGTTAACTTTCTTCTCCCTTTCCACATCAATTGTTATCTCTAGCTTTCCTGGAGCATTTGCATGATGATATCTTTTCACGTATATCACTGTCATCCCCCTTACCTGGAGAGTCCTTTGAAGGCAGAGATCTGCTTCCCAAGGCCTCACCAGCTGTGAGTACAAATGAGTTCACGCTAGCAACAAATTTCACAGTGCCAGCTGTGTAGGGGCATTCCAATTCTCGAAGGGTGATTCCTGAGTATTCTGGGAGATTTTGGATAAAAGCTGACAATCAATTCTTTCTTCAATTCCCTGCACTCTGCCTCCCTCTGTAATTGCTCTGTGTCCTTGCTCCATGACATCCCTCACCACAGCTACTACCACCTGCCAATGACGCACTGATGCCAAGGGTGCTGTCTCTTGCCATTGCCCCCACTGCAGGGATCCTGTTTCCTTTGCTCCTTGGGCACTGATGCTGCTTGGTTGTGGTCCCAGTATTGCTGAGTCTCACATGAAAACAGCTCCACATATTTGCTTCCAGTATCCATGTGCTTGTTCCTTGAGGCAGGGCCTGGAGACTTATACCAAACTTTCTTCTTCCACACCTTGCCTGTCCCCCAAATCATAACCACTGAATCTAGCCCCTTTCCTCCCTCTTGTAAATCAGTTTATGTAAATTCACATCTGAGGATCATTCAATGCACTATTTTATTAAGCACAATCCTTAGGATCAGCCTGGAGGTCTACTATATTAGCAGCCCTGCTCATGGTCATTTATATATAATTTACTCTGAATAGAAGAGAAATGTTTACTAATTGATTCATAACAACATCCGATATAAAAAAGCAACACCTAATATCATGCAGTTGGAGGAAAAAAAGATATAACTTATTTCTTGTACTTGGAAACCAAAGCAAATATATGTGAATGAATGGTGTGAAGAATAAAATGCAACCCACTGTGCCGCAAGACTAACAATATGGCAATAATATGTGTCTGCCAACCTGCCATCTCCATAGATTAATTTTTCATTTCATCTCTGGATTTACTGCCACATTTCTGCTGAGAGTACAGTTATGACTGAACTGAGATTCTTTTATACTCATTCCTCATGCAGCAACATAATAAATATTTTTATCCTCAAAGTTTTTTCGACACATATATTATTAGAAATCACAGAATTTGTCTCACATGATTGACTATATGGAATCAAAAGACTTAACATTTTTTAAAGTAGAGGGTACCTGAAGGAGGTTCACATAAAATTGATATGAATATATGTATTAAATGCCTTCACACACACACACACACACACACACACACACACACACACACAGATGGAGTGAGTGGGTCAGTCTCTAATGTTTTGCATATGAGAATGGTTCCATTGCCTGCTTTAGATTCTATCTCAAAGTTTCCCTAAAATAACTTATTTATTTTTCATTAAGAAGTTTTCATTAGTAGTTGATATTGACTAAAATGAAGAGCAGAATTTTAGTCCCCATTTACTGAGGGATTTGGCATTTGTACATGAGTATTAAATATAATATATTTAAGGACAAGAATAATGCATAATGTAAAATTAATATAGGCCAATATATCAATCAATCAATCACATCATAATTTTCTTTCTACTTTTAGTCTGCTTTTCTGATGAACAAACATGATTAGAAAAGTTATTCAAAGGCTTAATGTCTAAATAGTGAGGAAAAATACCTTCTTGAACAACTCAGCAATGAGCTATATGGAGCCTCTTGAAAAACTGCAAATACAACCACAATCCCAAGTTCTATATATATATAGTTTTTATTGCAGTGTGACCACAACTCTGTAGACTTTTAGTTTTGAATAACATTAAGAGAGGAGGTATTGGTAAGTAAGCCATCAAGTGGGTTATGAAAGTTTACTGAGAGCTGGTCTTCCAAAAAAAAGGAAGCTGATTTTACCAAGAGTTTAAGTTCAATATTATTATGAGAAGTCTGCCTGTTGTAACATATCAGACAAACTCCTGAAGCTCTTAATACACATTGTAAAGGAAAAATGAGAATCACCACAATTTTGGCCAAGGGGGCTTTACCATCAGTATTGTTTTGAACTGTAATGATTTTCAATTGCTGCCTTTCAATTATAAATAATGGTTGACTTATCTCAATCATCATTAATTTTATGTGTTGTGCTGTTAGTAAAATTATTTGCAGCAATAGTACTTTAGACTTTTTAGAGCCACAATTTTCAGGCACATAAATGTTGTAGTTTAAATAATGATAACTTATAATTTTGCTTTTACTGTAATTCTACATAGTTCACATGTATGTATGAACATATGCACCAGAAGATAAGATAAAAATGGCAATTTTTATTATAGAATGACTTTTGTGTTAGAAAGTAAGAATAAGTTGATGAGAACAGGTGCCATAGAATTGTCTGTGCAGACAACTGGAGTATGGATTGAGAGATGTTATTCTAGACCAAAGCACATCATGTAAGTAGGGCTAACTCAGGTTGTAGAAGAAATTCAATATCTACCACTACCTTCAATTTTCTCAAAAAGTGGTGCTAATTTGACTTCTCTAGTCTCAAAGTTAGGGAAATGGTGATAGGAAATGGACAAAGATTTAAAAAGAGAAACTGAGATCTATAAAGTTTCTTGACAAAGGCAAAGAATGATGCTAACAGTACATAATAGCTTGGATATTTATTTACCTCTACATTTTGTTACTAGACTAGAGGCCCAGTACATGAATTTTGTGCCCTTGGAGGGGGATCCATCAGCGTGACCTGTGCCCTCTCGCAATCTGGGAGCCATCAGGGGGTGTCCAACTGTTGGTTTAGACCTGATTCCTGGCCTAAACTGATAGTTGGACATCCTTAGCCCTATTGTGGAGTTGGGAGAGGCTCCTTCCAGCACCGCCACACTTACCAGATATGAGCTCTGATTCTGGCTGAGCAGCACTCTCCCTGTGGGAGCACAATGACCACCAGGGGGCAACTCCTGTGTTGAGCATCTGTCCCCTGGTGGTCAGTGCATGTCATAGCGACCAGTTATTCTGCTGTTTGGTCTATTTGCATATTAGTCTTGTATTATTACTAGATACTTTGAACTGACTTGGAAAAATATTATTTTAAGTTTCTACTTCTAAAATTTATTTAGACATAATCTACAAGCATAAGATTTGCTATGTTGGAGTCTCAAGGCTTTAAGTCATGTATTAAGAAAAGTGAGAACAATGGGGGGAGCCCAGATTTTGGAGTCAGAGAGAAAAGTTTCAAATACATATCAGTTTAAGAATTATATAATGTGGGAAAGTCACTTAGAATTAGTAAAACTTTGCTCTCTCACAAATGACCTGGGAAAATGCCTACCTTATAAGATGGTTATGAAGATTCATAGTGGCATATGAACTAGTGGTTTATTAAAAATAGCTTTAAATTAATTAATTTTACTTTCTTAAGTTGATAAATGACTATATGTTATATTGAAAGACCCCATTTGGGTTCCATGATTATAAAAATGAATGAATTATTGTTTTAGAATGACTACTCCTCATGTTTGCTCCTCTGTGGCTTTCAGATCTCAATCTTGTAACAGTCCAGAAAATGTCATGGTGATGACAGCTGGATTGTATGAAAGAGAAAGACAAAGATAAGGGGAGAAGGGAATGAAATAGAGTATGTAAGCAATTAGTCATGATCAGAAAGGGAGGTTGTGAGGTTATCCGTAGTAAAATCAATGCAGTCTAGTGAGTATCCTTTTTTCTTTTTATTCCCAGGAAAGAATAAGCTAAATGTTTACCTTTTATGGATAGAGACTCACCAGTACTAAAAAAGCTAATCTTTTTTTTTTTTTCACAGATGTGCTGAATTACTAGTAAGACTAATTTGCCACTGGAGGGAATTTAAACAAAAAGCTAACACCAAAGACAATTTTTAATAGACTTTTTTTCCCTATGAAAAAAGATAAATCAATGTTAACATTCAGCTTCTTTTAAATGTGATCCTGAGTGGAAAAATACTGTACAATGGGTCATCAGATATAAGTTATGGTGGGTGTGTCAGTGTTTCTGAATTTTGTTTTCTGTAATTAATGCTAAATTAATACTAAAAGTAAAAGCAAGTCTGATTTTATTTGAAAGGGTACTGAGATCTTGTAGTCATGGACACCAGATCATTATAATTGATGAAAGTGATTTGAATCAACTGATAAACTAATAACTAGTTACTAATGAGTTTATGAAGTTAATTAGGTATGAACACAGCTTCAGATTTTGTTTTGGAAACTATTGCCAGGTAACAAAGTTCATTTCAATTATGTATTGAAACAAATTAAAGGCCCCATAAATCAGTGCTATAAAATAGCATCATTCAATATACTCACAATTCTGTAATCTAGCCTATGCCCAGCTGGACAGTTCTGATGTTCTTGTCAGTGTCAGTTTGCATAGTTGCCTTCAGCTGTCAGGTCTCCCGGGGTCGGGGCTTAGCTAAAATGGAGGATGGTTTATCTCTGCCTCTCCATGTGTCCTTTCCACATGATCTCTTCATTTGCTTTCTCCAGCAGGGGAGCCATTTTGCATACATGGAGACTCAATGACTCATCACCAAAGAGTACTAAATTGGAAGGTCCAGGCAAACAAGTCCATTGACCAGTCTATATTGAGAAGAAATATGAACCCTAAGGGGCAAGCTTCATTATACACCAGCCGTGTGAGGGAATGTCACAGGTCTAAAACAAAAACATTCTGCCTAACCTGTGTGCCTCAGTGTTTGAAACCATGAAGCAGGAGATCATGGTTTGATTCCCCCATCAGGGCCCATGCCTGGGTTGTGGGCTCAATCCCCAGTGGGGAGTGTGCAGGAGGCAGCTAATGGATGATTCTCTCTTGTCATTGATGTTTCTATCCCTTTCTTCCTCTACCTCCCTCTCTCTGAAATCAATAAAAACAAAATCTTACCTAATAATAGACAAACATGTAAATTGGCCATACCTCTGCTATGCCTACAGCCAATCAGAATGAGAATACGAATTAGAAGGTCAAAGATGGCGGCCCCTAACTGCTCCAGGCTTGGAGAGGCCAGGTGGGGCAGGATGATAGGAAGAGTGGGGTTGAAGGGATCTACAGTAGTAGAGCGCCACAGCAAAGACAAGACTGCAAACTCCAGAGTCTGCAGTGAAGATAAAGATGGCAGACTCCAACCAGAGTCTGCAGCAAAGACAAAGAAGGCAGACTCTGGCTGGAGCAAAGCCGTGGGTCCTGGGTGCTGGAGGAAAATTGATGCTGGAAGCCAAGGGAAGGCAGGCCTATTGCATGAACCTCTTCATGCAAAGGGCCTCTAGTAAATAAATCAAACTTATGGAATTGGTGCAGAAGAAGAGACAGCTGTATACTTGAAGGTTCAGGAAAGTGAGCCTTTATTCAAAGCATCGTTGCTGGTTCAGGGGACTCAAAGATCCAGATCCTGAACAATTTAGACAATAAGATTTTCTCCTTATATATTTCTGAGTTTCTTTGTTTCCTAACTACCAAGCTTATGTGGTGGACTCTCACAGCCCCCCCTTGAGTCAGAATGGATGATTTAGATTGTATCTAATGTCCATCCTGGGTGGTGCCAGTGACCTCCTTCTAGTTAAGCTGTTGCATTCTTGCTTTATGGACCTTGTAAATTGGAGGTATTTAGGTAAATAGGTCTTGCAAGACCAGATAATTAAGAAAGGGGCAATGACTTCATTATAAGCTATCAGTAATGTGCATTAGTGATACTGATTAACTAGGTACAGAGTCGAGCTGCTAATCTCCTACATTCTTTCACAAATGTAGCTAATTAGTGGCTAGCAAAAATGTGCAATAGAAGGCAGGTTACTGAAACAAATTCAGATGGCTAACCCTCTCAAAATGTCTTATGCTCCCCATCAAAACAAAAGTCTTAGATTTCCTCAGAGTTAGAGTTAGTCTTCTAAAATCCTTTCCCTGAAGAAAAATCTGTTTGATTTTTTTTTTTAATATTATCCTTAGGGAACTAGAGGTTTTGGAAAGCCCACTGTCCAACTAGAGAAGGGTCATGTGAGATGCCTTTTAAATTGTCAGAACAGAGCCATCAAAGTCTAATTTACATGACAGTGGAGCTCTTTTTGGGGCAATGACCAAGGGCTAGGAGGATTAATTATCCTCTTAGTATTCATAGAGCTGAGAACAACAGCTGTTCACACATCCCTCCTGAATAAATATTGTTCATTTCACCTAGATATAAGTAGGGGAAAGGTAATTAATATTGATTAGAAGATAGAGGAGCAGAGTAGAAATGAAAAGTATAAGAAGAGCAGCTCAAGAAGCCCACAGTCAAAAGAACCTGAAACCACAGTCCTTTGACAACTCTACCTATATACATATTCTAATTTTGAAACACTAGACACTCTTTAAATAATATATTCAATTTTAAGGATGATGGCTAATGGAAATGATAGAAGCAGTTTGAAAATATTAGCAATTTCTTCTCCCAAATAAGCTAACCTGTAGCCAATTTTTTGTAAATAAAAGTTTTATTGGAATAAAGCCATATTCATTTTCCTGTTTTCTATGGCCATTTTGATGATACAATGGCAAAGTTTAGCACTATGCAACCACATGGCTCACAAAGCTGAACTAGTTGCTCTCTGGTCCTTTACAGAAAAAAATTGCAGATTCCTACTCTAGGAAAACTCTTCAAAGAAAAGGTCACCCACGGAAATCTCATTTAGTGGACTACCTTCATATAGCTCATATGACTAAGATACAGCTTGTTTTCTATCTACAAGGTTTTTGTTACTCAGTAAAAAGTAAATGATAAACTGATCCAGGAAAATATACATCTTTGGCACTTGGACATGTAGTCTCTAATTTAATTAAAGAGTAGAAAAATGCTAAATGAAATAAGTCAGTCAGAAAAAGACAAGTACATATTATTTCACTTATATGTGGACTCTAATGAACAAAATAAACTGACAAAGTGGAGTCAGACCCAAGTATACAAAGAACAGATTGTTAGGAGGGGTTTGGGGGCTGGGTGAGAAGGACAAAGGTCTTATCAGAAGGAAGCATGCCTTGTCTCCCCCTGATGCTCATAGAAGTACAGTTCTTGGGGTACCATTGGAGTAAGCATTTCCGGAGGCCCCCACAAGAGGAATTATGGGAGAAAGTTTTGTTTCTATGAAATACACTCCTGGGTTTCCAAAGTTTCATTTCCCTTGGCCCAGTCATAGAGGAAGTGTAACTAGGATTCCAGTACAGCTAAAATCAGAGTCAGGGTCCACAGTTTCCTTTCCATGTTGAAGCCAAGTCGAGTCCAGCATCAGGCTGGCTGCAGTCCATTAGCTCAGTGTGTGTGTAGGTTTGGATGGCCATGGGCCACATTGAGAATGCCAGGAAGCCAAGCATGAGCCCTGAGCCAAGAATGACAATAGGACTCAAGAGAGTGAATTCCTTTGTTTAGGGGATTATATATCCCAAATCTACACATCCTTACAGTGCCATGCCCATTCTGGCCAATGATCTCTATTCCCAGGAGTGATTGATAGACAAGTATCTTCCCTATATCATCCCAACATTACTGGGCATGCATCTATCTCCCCTTTATGATTCCTCTCCTAGGGTTTGCAGGGAACATGCCTATAATGTCTGACCTTCCCTTTGCTTCTCTTCTATTATTAATAATGAGGCTCGATACACAAAATTCATGCACTTGAAGGTGGGGGGGGGGTCCCCCAGCCTGGCCTGTGCTCTCTCATAGTATGGGAGCTCTGTGATTAATCACCCCAAAAAGGTAGGTCTTGCCCACCCATCTGGGGCTCCTTGATGGACTGCTCCAAAGAGGTAAGCCAGAGCGGGGGGGGGGGGGGTGTCCCACCTCCTTCTGCGCCATGTCAAGTCCTCACCCACCCGTGTGCATCCACTGCACACACAGCCTCCTGGTGATGGATTATGACATCACGACGTGATGGCATGAGGGCGTAACAGCCATTTGCATATTAGCTCTTTATTATAATAGGACTAGTTAATTACAATGGTATCAAAGAAAATAAAAAGAAAGATCCATGGACATGAACAACAGTATGATAAATGCCAGAGGGAAGGGCAGAGGGGGAGGTAAGAGAGGGTAAAGGGAGGATAAATGGTGATAGAAGAAGACTCGACTTGGGGTGGTAAACACACAGTACAACATACAGATGTTATATTGTAGAATTGTAAACATGAAACCTATATAATTTCATTAACCAATGTCACCCCAATAATTTTTTAAAGTATTAAAATAAATATGTAAATGCAAGTAAAACAATAACATCAACAAAAAAGAAATAGGCTTCCATAAATATTCTGGTGGTAAAATATTCCAACTCATACTTTTATTTAGAAATATTTACATATATTATATTATAGAGGCATGGCTTTAAAACTGCTAATGCTCAACTCCATTGGAAAATTAAGAAACATAATTATAAATCTGGTTTAAAACCTAATTTATTTTTTTATTTTCCACTATTACAAAAGAGTGTTAAAGTAGATTTGCCCATTTAATATTATTTTTCTTTAATACCAGCTTAAGTAGATATTAATTTGTAAACACTACTTGCTAAATTAGTTGACTATACACATGAATAAATAGTCTTATACTGATTTATGTTGTTTCTCAATCTGGTTTATTATTGAAGTATATAAATACTAAATTTTCAGAGATAAATAGTACATTTAGTGTTTCTAACTTGATAAAGTATTTTATAATATAGATAAATACCTATATATGAATATGTTATGTGATAATTATAAATGTATACAAGTGGCAAATGAATGATATGTGTAACTATTACATTGAACTGCTTTTCCAAGCACTGTCCAAGGTCCTAGAAATACAAACCACCACCCAGAAGTAGTGGGTCTTACATTCATGTGGTGGAAAAAGAAAATTATTTTAACATGTCAAATAAATATTTAATATTACTATTAAATACACAAAATTATTAGTTGTAATGCCTTTATATAGCTATATTTTATGTATTATCCATTATACTTTATATAAATTAGGACAGCCTGTAACAAATAATTTTATTAATGGATAACATATCTTCAGTCTTGATAACAACATAAACAGTTTAACAGTAATATTTTAAACAAGTCAATATATATACTTAATATAAAACCCATGTTGAGAATAAACTGTAGTTGTTGTACCTTTATGCAAAATCATATCAACTTTATCAAAGTAAATAATATCTGTTGCAGATAAATTTTAAATATTTTTTAAATTGAGAAAGGGATATATCTGTATAATGATTCAATAGGAAAAAAAGGAATTGAATAGTTCTCTGTCCTTTCAGTCTTCTCACATAACATAAATATTTGTGGATTTATCAAGGATAATATAGCCTAGATTAATTTTATTTTGAAATTACATCCACATTTTCTTTATACTTATCCCTAGTATAGGATACAAGCCCCCACATAAACTCTAATATCTTCTTTCAAGTTTTTCTTAATGACTTCCCTCTTTTGAATTCTCAAGTTAAACTATTTCTCCAGTGGAATTGATTATTTAAGACTAAGTAAAAAAAAAAAAGGATTTTTTTTTCAGTTGAATAGATAAAAATATCATAATCTCACATATATTTAAAACAATAAAAAGTAAAGTGCTATTTGCTAATATATTTCTTTCATCAAATTAAATAATTTAAAATACATATCTTTAGGAAAATTATTGAGAAATAAAATATCTCATAAATTGCTTGAAATTGTTCAAAAAATTTCTAGTAGGTTACATAAGAAAATTTTGGTAATGGTTGCATTTTGGAAGTAGGACTAGTTTTGTTTTGAGAAAGATTTATTCTCTTCATGTACTCTTTGTTCTGATTATTTTTATTATGTGCAGTATACATTTTTGGATCTAGTACTTTGATTTTAATTTAATTAATAGGAAAAATGAAGTGTGTTAACTTACTGTTGCTGCAAAATAAATTACCACAAATGTAGTAACACAAAACAACACATTTATTATATTAAAAAAAATTTAAAACAGGATCCAGTCACAGCTTAAGTGGATTTTCTGCTCTGAGTCTCATAAGGATATAATCAAGGACATGATCAGGCTGTGTTCTCACAGGAAAGCTCACTCAGAGAAAAATCTACTTCCAAGCTAACTCGGGTTCTTTGCGGAATTTTTGAGGATAGATTAGAAGTCCCACTTCCTACTGGCTAATGGTTAGATGCCAGCTATTAGAGGCTGCTCACATTTCCCTGCCAGTTGGGTTTTTCCAATATAGTTTCTTACTTCATCAAGCCATGCAGGAAAATCTGTAGATTGATTTTAAGAGTCTTCAGATAGAGATTGCTAGCAAGATGAAATTGTGTATAATGTAATCATGGAAGTGACATCCAATCATTTCGCTGTGTTTCATTGGTTAGAAGCAAGTCACAGGTCTCACCTACATTCAATGGAATGGGGATATTACCAGCATTAATACCAATTATTTGGAGATATTTATAAAAATCTGAATAAATAAATTGTTGCTTCCCCTTTAATTAACTATGTAACTCTGCTGTTACAAAAAGGCAAATTTAAATTTTTGAATTTAAGTTATGCTGAAATAAATTTCAAGTCATCAGGAGATATAACTCAGAGAGGTTATATAAATAATTAACTTTTGCAAATAATACTTGCTATGCAAACACACATATCAATAAAACTAATTAACCAGATGCTATTGAACTTTAGATAAAGATTACAGTGGGTAATCTCAGAAAACATATGAAATATTAGCATACCATTCAGAGTATTTTATTTTTTCCTGGTTCTCACTGTAAATAGGCCAAGTTAGCAAAGGTTCTATATCAGTGTGTAAAAAGGGGAAAAATGATAATTTGATTGACAAGTAGTAATAGCTCTCTCACCAGAGAAACAATATTGGGCTTTATTTGTAGAAGGCTTAAGACAATAAGATGATTTCATAAGATTTCAGGGTTAGTCCTTTAATAAGAAAATAAATTTTTCTAACAAAGAGGAAATAGTTTTGTTATAAGAATGAGTTTGTAATGAATTTTTCCCTCAATATGCAGTCTTTAGAGAGAGTAAAACAGAAACATAAAAAGCAAAATTTGGTGGGTTGTGAAGGATTCCAATAGTCATTTAACGATACAGTCTGTTTCAGAAACTATTTCAATTCTCTCGGACCTCCTATTCTTTCTCTAGCAGATTAAAAACATTGATATGTTCATCCAGTTGAATGTATGTTAAATGAGATTTTGATGCTCCCATGATTAAGAGTGGTCTCCATTCTCCATTATTGAAAGTATGCCAGAAGCTAATGCCAGCATGTCATAAGTGGAAGAAGTTTCATCAAAAGGTTGCTTGCTGGAGATGGCTAAGGGCATTCCTCCACACCTAAAATTTTGTATAGATGATTGCTTGCTGCCAGACAGCTGAGGGCATTTCAATTTATATGTTATTGCCGCCTACTGTCCAAATACCTGAACAGCCATAGGTAGTTCCACCAATCTGACGATAGATTCGGTATATCAAACCTTACATATATATCTATATCTATATATCTATATTTATATCTATATATCTATATCTATATATCTATATCTATATCTATATCTATATCTATATCTATATGTATATCTATATCTATATCTATATCTATATCTATACCATCTATATTTATATCTATATCTATATCTATATAAAATCTTGCTTTAGGAACATTTGTGTTAATAAAAAGCAAGGGGTCCAGAAAGATAAGAGGACTTGGTTTCTTTAGCTAAGTCTCCTCTGGCTACACCAATTATGTTTCATCTTTAGACTCTTTAATAATTGACAGCAGCCCCTTCTCCAGATTCTTGAACCCTTGAAGGTGCTGGATTAAGACTCCCAGTAAAAAGAGAATGTCATGTCCTTTTATTGCAAGAAGATACTCATCAAAGATTCCTGTGGCATCATTTTGAGATTTTGACAGTCAATGTTATTTCCAATACTTCCAAAGTATTTCAAAGGTGTGTTAACCTAGGTGCACAGAAACAATGAGCATGGCTTGCTTGAGGTAAAGCAAGACTTTTACTAAAGAATTTATGGCCTGAAGGTGTGACTACCCA
The DNA here is from genome assembly GCA_963924515.1 of Vespertilio murinus. Classification (NCBI taxonomy): domain Eukaryota; kingdom Metazoa; phylum Chordata; class Mammalia; order Chiroptera; family Vespertilionidae; genus Vespertilio; species Vespertilio murinus. The sequence goes on from OZ004704.1 coordinate 203,642,800, forward strand.
CTATGACCTGCCCAGGCAGAAAGTAAAGATCGGATTACTCTCCATAGAACCTTCTTTTTTCCACAAAAGCAAGTGGAATAAGTGGACTTGCAGAATCATGTGGTGATGTCATGTTTAAAAATCAGGTTATGGATCTCAGAGGGAAGGCAGGGGGTGGGTGTGGGAGAGTAGGATGTGGGAAGAGATTAACCAAAAAATGTATATGCATATATGCATAACCCAAGCAATGTAGGGGGTTCTTGATTAAAAATTTGGTCTATATGGAGCAACAAAAATTTTCATAGAACGCAAAAATAATATTGTAATATATTTTTTAATTTCAACATAAGTATAATTTACAAATACGATAAATAAAAATTATGTATAGTATTATTTTATTCTTTGGCATATTTCTCATTTGAGTGAATTCTAACAACTGATCAACAATGCGAACTTTGATAAGCAGTTCTAAATAATTATTTGTTATTATTAAAGTTTAACATTATAAAATTAACAAAAATAATATAAAACTCATATCCTGACTAAATAGCCACATGGCCACCAAAAACCGTATATTCCCTTCCCATTCTCCCGCTGTTCCCTAGCTTGTCATGCATTCTTTCCAAAAATTGGGACTTTTTTAAAACTCTGTGGGACCTGGGACAAATTGTTAAAAATCGAGGTTAGTATGAGGATTTGGTTATCCTTCTATATCCAAATCGAGAGGCCTTTCAGATTAGTGGAAAATGATGCTTTAGGGGGAACAGAAGTCCTTGCTCTCACCTCTCTTATTATTTCTGTTGGTGGCCACTGTTTAAAAAAGGTAAGGAGGCAAAACTATAATAATAAATGGCCAACTTCCTTAAGTTCATTTAACTTCTTTGCAGAGAAGAAAATAAAATTTCACAATGTCATTTTTTTTTCTACCAATGACCAGAAAACAGAGGAGTTCAGGAGTAGCTTTTACTAAAAAATCACAATAACTTCTGAGCCAAGAAAATGACAATATTGTAAATATGCAGAGTCCTTGTAATTTGAGATAATAATACTTAAATGCTTTTGGCATGCAACATTATTTCACTGTGAACAGACTTTCTGTTCCCTTTCATTCTCTAGTTGTACTTGTACTTATCTTTTATTCTCTCCCGAAATTCTTCTCTTTGAACCATTATTCAGGTAAATGGAATAGGAAGAAGAACATCAGTTGGAGTTTCACTAGAAATTGTGCAAATGGCTTTACATTTGTTAATTCAGTTTATCCTAAAAAAAATATCAAATTAACCCCAGTGGAAAGTGGAACATTAACATTGTTATTTTCATTTTGTGTTTGAGGAAAGTGAATTTCAGAGATATAAATAATATGTCTATGACCTCATACACCATTCTCTCTTATAAAATTCCCTCCCTATTCCTATTTTATCTTTTCATCTTTTTTTAAAAAATATAGCTTTTAGAGTAGCATTGGGTAAGAGTGGTTATAACTGATACATTGTGATTTCTTCTGGCATGAATAGAGAAAATCCTGTCTTCTATGAAACAAAATTCCCTATAGAATGAAAAATATTTTTCTTTTTGAAATTTTATTTATTAGTTGCTTTTTGTATGTGGCCTAACTTGTATTGAAACCACAACCTTGCCTAACAAGGTGAGCTACCAGCCAGGGCAATAAATATTTTCTTAGGTAAGTACTTTAATTAGCTACTTTGAATGAAAGATAAGGCCTCAAAATTTCTTAAATAATACAAGACAGTCAATAAGCTAGTTTGAAAAATAAAGTGTGTCAACTTTCTTTACATAATGAGGAAATCAAATTAAATTGTTTCCAATATTAGAGGATATTAGGATCTGTGATGAGAAAGAGGGAGGACAGGTGAGATGGCTGACATCCACAGAGGGCATTTGGAAGAATAGCAGTAATGTGATGAGGAACATAAAAATACATTGGGGGGGCGGGGGTTAGCAATCTAAATCTGTTCCAGTAACCTGCCTTCTAATACACATTCTTCCTAGCCGATAATTAACTCACTGCCCCTTTCTTAATTATATGGTCTTGCAAGACCTATTTACCCAAAATACTCCCACTTTAAAGAGGCCATAATCCATGATCCATACACAACCCTTAGAGGGGGCTATTGGCACTGGCACCAGGCCAGGCCTTTACATGTGGTCTCACGTCCCCCATACCAATACCCAGGGCTTTTTGCAAAGCCTGCAAAAGGTCCAGATCCATATTTGGCGGACAAAGAAACCAAAGGGTATAAAGGGAAAGCTTCCTCCATGTTCAGGGCTCAGGATTTGGAAATAGAATTCCCTTAGTCACTGTATTTGTATATGTGCATCATCTGGAAATAAACAGGTTTATCCTGAATCTCCAAGTACTCCTGTGTATTTTCAGTTGCCTGGTATAATGTGTAACAAATGCTTAAATTGAGATATTTTTTAAAGTTTATTCTGTGCATGATATAATTGACTTCCCCTACCCATCTCCCTATGAAATTCTCAAAAAACATCTATTGTTCTTGCTAACATATTGAGAAAATGGATGTGTTGTTTTTTGCCATAGGAGAAAGTACTGAATGTGTCCCAAAGCTCTCTAAAGAAAGTCCTCCAACATCTGTCCAAAATTCAAGAGGTATTCTTTGGACTCTATCATGTATGTTTTATCTGCCACTTTTCTCAATAGTAAATGAAGGAGTAAATGTATTCTAAGAGAAAATCTAGCCATGTTGAGAGAGATAAAAGCATCCTTTTTGTCTTTTGGTGAACTGTGCTACCTGGCAAATATGCATGGATTCAATGACTATCTTCAAGAAAGCCAGGCATATAACTTCTAGAAACTCACATGTCTTTAAGTTCCCAATGGCATATTTCCTGTGAGTCAACTCATATGAATGACTCAGTTGAGATGAGATTTGGTCTTCTGTAAGACCCAGTAGCTCTTATTCATTAAATTAGAGGCTCAGTGCATGAATTCCTGCATGGGTGTGGTCACTTAGCCTGCTGGCCAGTGATTGGGGCCGGTGGTCTGGGGGTTGGGGGGAAGGAACTGTGGGAGGTTGGCTGGCTGCGGGAGGTTGGCTGTGGGAGCACACTGACCACCAGGGGACAGCTCCTGTGTTAAGCATCTCCTCCCTGGTGGTCAGTTTGCATCATAGCAACCGGTCATCCTGTCATTCAGTTGACTGGTCATAATGATTGCTTAGGCTTTTATATATATATATATATATATATATATATATATATATATATATATATATATATAGCTAGAGGCCTGATGCGTGAAAATCATGCAAGAGTAGGACTTCCTTCCCGCTGCTGCCAGCACCAGCTTCCCTCTGGCACCTGGAACCCGGTCTACCCTCACAGCCCCAGCTTCATTCAGAAGGTCATCTCATCTAATTAGCATATTACGCTTTTATTATTATAGAATTTCACAGATGAATCTGAAATTAAGAGCTTGTCAAAATATTTCCCTTCCTCTTCACAAATACCAAGGATAATCAGAATCTGTATTACTTGTCAGATCAGCAACAGTGACACTCTGGGATAGCTAGTTGTTCAGTCTTTAAATGATCAAGGTTTAATTTAAAACAACATGTACTTATCAAATATCTACTATGAGCCGAAAAAATTGATTGAAGGTATGGAACACAAGAAATATAGGGGTGATTTTTTTTTTACTGTGATACACTTGTTCTACATACTAGTATATCAATGTCTCAGCTCATTAGGTTTTTTTTTTCCTAGTTTGTTTACCCTTGGTTATGACTTCCTTATTCTTAGTTATTTGAGTTATAATTATTTTCATGTCCTTTGCTAGATCAGATTTATCTCTTTGTCCTGATCACTGATATGTTATTCTTTTTATTTCTAGTTGTTTACACAGACTCAAATCTATCTTTGTTCTACTGCCCTGACCAATGTATACCCTCCATGTTACTGGTACTAGCTCTTTACTGGGCCATAATATAATGCTGCCATCCTGGTTCATTAATCAATATTTACCATCAGGCTCTTCCCTTTTTTCTTCCAGTACACTTCCTTCTGAGAATTTCCTTTATTCTCCCCCTGAGCAGAGGTTGGCAGACAGGTAAGCAGAGTAGCTTGCATTCCTACTGAAGCACATGCAAATCCTTTTGGCAAGTGTTGTTGATGGGATGCAAAAAAAAAACCACAAAAAAACCCCAAAAACACATATTAGCTTAGAAAAGTCAATAACAATGTGTATAAATGAGCCTCAATTTTTATTTCTTCACTTAAGGTAGTGAAGGTAATTTGAACAGAAATGTGTTCCTGTTGTCCAGTTTATTTTATGTCCAGTTTACTTTAGGGCAACTTAAGAAATAATTCTTTCACCATAAGGCTCACATTCAACTTTGAAATCATCAGTTTAGCAAGGGTGAGCTGTTTTCTGCAAGTTAATTCAGATTCAATTTGAGTGGTTAAGGGTACAATGTAACTCAAATTGCCATCTTCCTGGTTCACAGTTAATTATGGGAAAATTGGGAGTCTAGATGATAGGAGAGCACTTTCCCTAAAGTTAATTTAAATTAACAGATTCAATTTCCTATGTGAGATGAGCTACCTGGATTTCCCAATAGAGACTGTCACATTTAAACAGAAATCCCACCCAGAAGTTATTCCCTTCAGTGGCACATAATTGTGGTAAAATGATCTCGAAGAAACACGTCAACATGGGTGCAGTAGGATATAATCAGCATGATTTTCATGACATATGTCTTTGTTTGGAGTGCAGAGAGGAAATAAAATATTACTGAAAGTTTCAGATGTATCATAATTTAAGCAGACTTATTTCAAATGAGAGAAAAATTTGCTAGTATTACTAATAAACAAAATTAAATAATTCCATTACTAGACAAGACTAAAGCCAAAAGTACAATGTGCAATAAAAATATAAAAAATTCCTGAAATATATATATATAAGTAGTACTTAAAATATATAACTTCTAAGAGATTCCTCTACCTCACTTTCTAACTGATATCATTGTAATTAGCTGGTTCTATCTAATAAAGAGGGAACATGCTAATTGACCCTAATGCCATCTGAAAGATGGTGGCACCCACAGCCAATAAGGAGGGAATATGTTAATTGACTACCATGCCCTCAAAGATGGCAGTGTCCACAGCCACAAGATGGTGCCCAGGTGGCAGCCGCACACCTGCCTCCAGAGTCTCCCAGTTCCCTTAACCCCCAGCCACCCAGGGCCAGACCAAGGTGTAAGCAAGCTTCAGATGGTGGCTACCCATCCATCCAGGGCCAACCCAAGGTGCTGGCAAGTCTTGGATGATGGCTGCCAAACCATCCAGGGCCATCTGCCACCTGAGGCTCAGTATCCAGGACCAGCAAGGCTTGCACTGCTGGCAGTGGCAGCAGCACAGGTGTGATGAGGAATCGCCTTCCCCTGATCACTGGGTCACCTCCCATCCCTGAGGGCTCCCCGGAATGTGAGAGAGGAGGCAGGCTGGGCTGAGTGACCATCCCTCCAGTGCATGAATTATTAATAATAGAAAGGGAGCCTGACCAAGTTATTAATAATAGAAAAGGAGCCTGACCAGTGTGATTCAATGCTTTAGTGTCAATCTGTGAACCAAGAGGTCATCTGTTTGATTCTTGGTCAGGGCACATTCCCTGCTTGTGGACTTAATCCCTGGTTGGGGGCATGCAGAAGTCAGCCAATCAATGGTTCTCTCTCATCATTGATGTTTATTTCTTTCACTCTCTCTCTTCCTCTCTACAATCAATAAAATATATATATTAAAAATAATAATAGAAAAGGGGTAACGGGGGAAGCCAGATATTATGTCAATGTCACTTAGCCAGCTTCACCAGGAAGCTGCAATTTCCCACTCCCCAGGGAACCACAAGCATCCCCTGCAGGTCACTGAAGGAAGGGGTCCAAAAAGAGGAAATAGACACATATGCAGTGAAGTTGGGGTGACTAAGAAAAGAGCCTATCAGCCAAACTTAGAACAGAGATCACTGGCCAGAAAGAGAAAGGCAACTGCAAGGCCATGCGAGTTTGAGAATACATAATCCCATAAAAATGGAGCGTGCTCTCTTGGTGTTCTTGGCTCATGGATCTTTTGGCTTTTTTGGCTTCCTTATATTTGCCCATGTACTAGTACCTTCCATAGCCAGGTGGCTCTGCAGACACCGCATGCAATGGACTGATGGATTGGAGCAAACTAATTTAGCCTAATGCTGGAATGAACACTGATCCATATGCAGTAAAAATTCTGAGCACTGGCTTTGATTTAGCACTGTTAAAGACAAGATTGGATCTATTCCTTGGAGGGAAGGAGAGAGAGGGGACCTTGGAAACTCAAGGGATTAATTTCGCACAAAGAAAAATCACTCATTCTCCTGTGAAAGTCTCAGAAAATTTTTTCTTGGAATAACACAAGAGGCCCACTCCTAAGAGCAACAAGTGAGGACAAGGACTTTTCCCCAGTGATAACACCACTATTATATGACTTAAACATAGTAATATTTTTTTAAAATTGCGATTGGGCAATTTCTAGATCTGAAGATATTAGATTCCATTGTAATAATTGAGGTGCGGTTTAGGTGACAGTAATTAAAAAGAAATAATCTACATAATAAAAACCCAGCGGTCGTAATGCTGTAATAACCAAAGACCAGTTACCAGGAGGCGCATTGATGGGTCCCAGGGTGCTGGTGAGACTTGGCACTGGGTTCTGTGGTGCTCTCGACCTGAGTCACACATGATTTTGTGCATGGACTGCTAGTCTTTTACATAAAATTTAAACTGTGAAGATTGTATATGTGGTAAGACATATGCATTCATTCACAAATATAATTATAGTTCTCTATATATTTATTATAATATAAATAATTATTTTGAATAATTATTCTCTAAAAAATCTCTAAAAAATTATTCTCTAAAAATCTCAAAAAAAATCTATATATTTATTATATTATGAATAATTATATAATATGAATAATGAATAATTTGTTTTTATTTAAAAATATATTTTGTTGATCTTTATTACAGAGAGGAAGAGAGAGGGATAGAAAGTTAGAAACATCAATGAGAGAGAATCATTGATCAGCTGCCTCTTGCACACCCCCTACTGGGGATGTGCCCGCAACCAAGGTACATGCCCTTACCGGAATCGAACCCGGGACCTTTCAGTCCACAGGCCGATGCTCTATCCATTGAGCCAAACCGGTTTCGGCTGAACTGTTTTGTTTTTAAGATAAATCAGATTACATTGGAAATTGTGTGTTAATTTCACAAATCCTTTCAAGTCAAACTTAAAAGTCATATTTAGTCATTGACATCTTTGAAACAACAAATAATATGTAATATATGTACTTAATCTTACCAATAATCTATAATTTATTTTCCAAAGCCATTTTATTCAGCATAAACATGTTCATGTAGAATAGCCCTTTTATTCAGGCTCTTCCTGATCTTTATACATTTCATCAGTCTTACTTTGTAATAGTTCAATAGAAAATCAGTAAATTAGGCAGGCTATTTACTACTGAACACTTTCTGATCTATACTGTCTAATAACTAATCTCCTACCACCAGACACCTATGTTATGGCTTTAACTGGCAACATGCTTTGTACTACTCTCAGACACCTGTGGTGAACAAGCCAACACAACCAACACTCGCTCAACTCTCACAAGTGGTTTCTATCTATGGATTTCCTACTGAATCTTTTAGCATGGGTAAAAGACTATGTATAGTAGCTGGTTTCCAAAGAAGACCTTTCAGAGAATTTTTATTTGCTGTATTCCTACCCCACTGTGCTTTTTTTCTTATTGCATCTGGGTTGCCTCTTCAATTCTGAACCTAAAAATTGGATTGTTGGGGTGTTTAAATATTTCCAAAGCCAAGTCAGAAGATCCCTTGAGATCTCCAACCAGATCCCCTTCCAACTCTTTTCCTTGGGATGATCTCTCTTGAAAGCCGGCCTTCTTGTTGTGAGCAGCAGCCCAAGCCACATAGAGAATCCAAGCGCAGGAGCTCTAGCTGTAAGAAAGCGGGCCTTCTTGTTGTAGCCCAAGCCACATACAGAATCCAAGTGCAGGAGCTCTGTTTAATACTCCTGTGAATTCCCAGGTGGCACTCACTGTTTGCTGGGATAAGCTGCCGCCAGCCACGGGACTGAGCTATCTTGCAAATGCAGCTCAGCCAAGCATCAGACTGTAACCACAGGAGAGACTGACTCCACATGAAAATTGCCCACTTGAGCCCAGTCAAGCCGCAGCTCTATAAGAGATGCAAAATAATTTGTTCTATTAAATCAGTAAAGTATCAATCAAGGTGGTTTGCTAACAAATAAATAGGACAGACACTATGTAAGGAAAAAAAAACTTTTAAAAATATGTATATTGTTTAAATTAACCAAATATCTAACAAAGTAGTAAACTAAAAATATACATACATTTAGCTACTGATGCTGAAAGCTAATCATTTTACTAAAAACGGTATACAGCTAAATTTTTAAAAAAGTGTCAATTATTTTTGCCAGTTTCTTATGACATGACAATGAAATCAACAGATTTCTAATAATGGAAAATCAGGCATGATAAAATGAGTAAATAATTATTGAGAGCAAGATATGCCATAACTTATTGAATACATTAAATATATCTGGACAGTTGTTCTTTGTATTCCTCAGGAATTGGTTCCAGGATGCTGGAGTTCTTTATTATAATGGCTTAGTATTTGCATATAATACAGACATACCTTCCCATATACTTTCAATATTTTCAAGATAACTCATAATATTTAATGCAGTTTAAATGCTATGTAAGTAGTTGTTATACTGCATTGCTTAGGGAGTAATAGCAAGAAAAAAAAGGTCCTGTAACTGTTCTGTATAGAGACAACCATGACAGACCTTTAACATCAGGAACAATGTAACACTTAAAAATATTTGTGATCTGTGTTTGCTTGAATCCATGGCTGCAGAACCATCAGATACAGAGACCCGATTGTATGTAACAATGTCAAAATTGTGCAGAAGTCAGAAAAATTAACTTAAATTAACAATCATATTTAAATCAAATAACTAGTTTATATATTTCATTAACCTACTTGAGTTATTTCTCATGAATCTTAGGTGAAATAAGTAGAGTTAAATGTTATTTGAACAATCTGCTTAAATATATGTCTTCACTATGGTTTAAATATTATCCCCCAGGACCGTGTATGATGGCACTGTTTAAAGTTTGAGGGAACACACACATATATACCATCTACACAGTTTCTGTTCTGCTTATTTCTTCATAGTACTTATCACTTTTAGGATTATTTTATTTCTATTTTTGTTTATAACCCTTTGGAATGTAAGGAAGGGTTTGGTCTCTCTTCTCCCCAAAATAAATATCACATCATATCTCTCATAACTTGAATGCTGCTTGGGAAAGCTTAGATCCTCAAAAATCCTTATTAATACATTAATGAACTTAATTTTCATATGCTTTACATTTGGGCCTCTATTTTGCAGTAAGATAAAACAAAACTCTCAACTCTTGAAGTAAATAAATGCTTTCTTTCCCCCTCCCCTCCCTGGCTCTGCAAATTTTTAAATATATACCCTCAACATATTATTTTCTTTAATATTACCCAACAAGTTTAATTTCTTTATGGTAAAGAAGATGAAGGAATCATGAGACATAGGTCTTGGTTGGAGTTTTCTGACATAAGTCTGTGTTCAAACAAAGTGGCAGAAGTTTGCTTTACCTAGTATTTTCATCATTAGAATATGCAAAATTATCCATCTTTGTGGCCCACAGTGTTGTTTGAATATCTAAAAATAGTTAATATCAGATACTTTGAAAAGTTAAGAGTGTTATAGGAAAATAAAGTAAAATTATTGCTAACTTTTAATATTTCCTTATGTCAAACTTAAATCAGTTTTATTATCATTCTCTTCAATGATTGTGGTCCTTTCAAAAAATTTATGTAGCCTAATCAATTTTTCAAATGTGGTGACAGCTATGTTTTTCAAAAAGAAATAGCTTTATTTTCCAAAGCACTGGCATCGTAAATTTACACTCTCAAACACACACACACACACACACACACACACACACACACACAAAATACATATGTAAATAATCATTTACTTAAAACAAACATGTCAGAAAGTCCAACTGACAAGCTATTTTCATTTAGGAAAATTAATTAATTTATTTATATTTTCAAGTCCTACAATGTGTTTGCTATGCACTGTTTTAGTTGTATGAAATAAACCCAAAAAAAAACCATTTTAACCTTAAAAATCTTCCCAGGCAATGAAATATGCACATTATTTTCATTTTTATCAGCAAATAATTTAGATGCTGTTATAAGAGTCAATTCTTAGAAAGGTCCTATTCAACCACTCATGCATTCACTTATCAGACTTGTATTATGATGCTAGATGTTTGAGAAACAGACGAATAAGACAGTGCCTGAAATTGTAAAATTCTCACATTCTACAGGGCATGGGATGGTGGAACAGAGAGAACAACACCATATTGTAATGAATGGACTCCCCTCCACCCCCGTCTATTCCAGATAGTATTGGAACAAACAACTATGTTAACCAACAGTAAAGTTGGCCTGATCCTGTCATAGATTGCTAAGATATGATGAATAATCTTGTTATTACTGATATTTGGCAGGTAGAGAGATGTCTGACTGCCAAGACCAGGGAGGAAGCTGTACCTTTGAGACACTGTCAATGACTTTTTGGAAATAGGAGTAAATTCTTCGTTTTTTCCCTTTCAGGTTTGAAATGCCTTGTGGGCCTTTAGAAGCAGGGTAAACTGTTATTTAAAATCAAATTGGAAAATATTATTCAAAGGGGAGAAAAACCTACAAGGGGTATCAATGTTGAGGGACATGGATTAATAATGCCTTCTTAAGGTTTAGACTTGGATTCTTTTAAGTAGCTTAACTTAAAATGACCCAAAAAAATGGCAAAGGCTTAACCTATCTCAGAATTATGTTAACAGTAATGTGTTAGGCAGTAGGAAATATTGTCAGTACCTGGATTTTTATAGATTGCTTTTTTTCACTTGATATTGGAAAATAGAAGTAAAATCTTTGTGGTTGCATCTTTCTAATTCCCATGAGGGGATTTCTGAAAGTCTATAAATAATTAGGAAATCAGAAACTTTAAAACCCTACAGAGCATTTAGTGCAATCAGTGCAGACATGTGTTCTTTGAATACTTTGAAAGTTCATCAATCACATGGGGTTGTCATGTGCAACCTGAAAAGACTAGCTCCTGAGGTCTAACACTGGTTCTCAGAAACATTTAGCTCTTACTTTTCATAGTGTAGAAATGTGGAATAGTGGGGAATCCTGTGGCTCCTCCTGACAAATATAGCTTGGATAGGTGTAGCCCTAACAAAAAATATCTCACCAATGCATATAGGACCCCTTTCAAAATGTTTCCTTCAATAAATAGCCACTTACCTTTTTTTTTTAAAAAAAAAAAAAAAGCTCCAATTAAAAATGTAAACTATTTGCTCTTCTGATCAGGCTGGGGGTATCTTGAGTTTATCAGATTGACACGGTAAGGTTGATGTATATGTGACAATTCTTTGTAAATCATTAGGCTCTAAACATTATTGCTATATTAGTGGTCATCTACCATTTAAGCTTCAGAGAAGAATAAGGCACAAAGAAGTTTTGATGTGGTAGCTAAAATGATGATGCCATTAAAATAAGCTACTCTGATCAGAAACACCTGCTGAAAACTTAGCTAGTGGAAAGATGTGAAGGACAAAGCCCTAAAAGGAAAACTAGGACAATGGAAGAAGACGGGGAGAGTAACTAATAGGTGTTCTCTCCATGTCTGTTTCCCTTCGCCATACTTTATAATTTTGATTTAAATCAGGAACAAGCAGGATCAACATGTTTTATGTACTTGTAATAGAAAGAGTTCATGAAAATGAGTGGGGGAAAAAACCTTTGAAAAATGAATATTGCTTAATAATACTGGTAATGTGGTGTAACCCCAGAAGGCAATGTCCTTGGAGTCGACATTATATACTCAGGCTCATCTTATCTTTCTGCGTTCTACATATTCATAGCCCTTTTGGTACATTCTCTCCACTGACAGCTCAACTCATTATAGCAATCCAAGGCAGACAGAAAACATAGTGCAAACATATATCTCAGGCCCCGCTCTGTCAGTGAAGGACAAAGTAATAACATAGGGAAATGTCTTCGCGCTCAAGTTGGGTGATATTCTGTCCTACTTGCCTGATTCTATGTTAGGATACATATCAATGTACAGCATTCTGTAAATTTGAATGCAAAATTAAAATGACGTTTTATAACCCGTAAGGGTGAATAGAAATGAGAGGTCAAATGGAAGGTTTTAAAAGGCAAGAGGGATTATTATTTTAAAAAGGAATTTAAAATCATTATCTTGGAGTGGCAAAATACAGAGAATAGGAATCTGTCACAGTAAGATATAGCTAATAAGGATAGCTTATAGAACTTAACAGTCAATTCAATTAATAGTTCCTTCATGACTCCTAATTTATGTATTAAGCATAGGTATTATGCAAGGGGCAATAAACTCACAGTTGTCAAATATTCAAGTAGAAAAGGTTGTGTTTCCTGGGAGGACAACAGACAACTAAGCAGAGAAGTAACATAATAGATACCATGTGTATCAAGGAGAGATGCACTTACATTTGGCCAAGCCATACTCTTAAGTGCCATGGCCAGGATATCAATAGAGTGGGGATACATATTTTTAAGAATGAAAGCAAAAAACTGAGGTGTGGCTCTGCAGTAGTGAAAGTCCCTAATCAACTATATGGCCTCATTAGAAAGAGGGAGGTATGGAAGCTCAGGGCCTGGGTCTTTCACTGAGCTGACTTAGACCTGGTCATGTCTCCTGATTGAAGTGGAGAGGAGAGGAGCCTTCAAATTAGGATTGATCTATCCTTGGTAGTTCTTCTGAGCACTCTTTTAGGTGGGCAAATAGATACCCACAGAGGTTACATAACTTGCCCCAGTAATAAAACATTGGCATGTTAATAAAAGTAAGGTGGGCCCATCATTTTATGTTTTATTTTCATCTTGTAGAGTGAATTGGGAAGCTTTCTTCTGAAATTATTCGAGTAAGATACAAGTTTTCTGTTTCTTGTTGGTTTTGTAAAATTTGTACGAGGAAATAATTGGGAGGTTGTTTTTCTCTTAGATTTTGTATTTTATTTTTGTTAGGATATGGTAGGGATAGTTTGGAATTATTGATTAACAATTGAATCTCTTTCACTGTCACTGATTTGTTTGGGTTTTCTATTTCTTCTTGAGTTACTTTTCAAAAGTAATATTTTTCTAGAGGACTTTTTATTTCAATTATGATTTAATCTGTATTATTATAAAATTATTCTTATAACTTAAAAATAATATCAACTGTTCCATTTCTGTGCATTTTTATTTCCTTATGTATTTTATTTCTTTTCATTGTTTAAAAATCTTTATTATTGAAAGTATTACATATGTCTCCTTTTCCCCCCATTGATCCCATCTAGCCCTGCCCTCCACCACAGGCCTTCTCCACACCACTATCTGTGTCCATGGGTACTTTTATCTTCTACATTACTTACAACCTTCCCATTTTGTGCCCTTTTGTATATCTATTTTACGTATTCTTCAGTCTTGTCCTCAGTATGCTTTATTTAAATCTTAAACATATTTATAATTGCAGTTAATAGCAGGTTTAAAGTTCCTTTATGCTCATTCCATCATCTTTGTGTTCGAGGGGCGTGTTTCTATGGCTAATTATCTACTAGTTTTGGATCACATTTGTTGATGCTTCATATGCCTCATAATTTTTTTGGTGGATTTCTGACACAATGAATGATGCATAATTCAGTGTGTGGGATTTGTTTTCTTTCTTTAAAACATGTTGAATTCTACTTTGGCAGGCCTTAGACTTTCAAAGCTTGGTTTTAAACATTTTCAGGATAAGACTGAAGTACTAGGGCTAGTCTAGTCTTCCTCCTTAAGTGTGATTCTTACACAATCTACCGATTGCCGTCAATGTCCAATGAGATTTCTACAGTCTGGTTGCTTAGAATTTGGATGTCTCTTGGTCTCTTGTGAGATCTGAAAATTATTCACTTAAATCATTCTGTATTTGTCATTTGCCTAGTTTCATAGAGTTTCAACCTTTAACTTTATATGCACAGATGAGTATGAAGTCAATGATTATTGGCTCTGTTTCTAAAGAATCAGATTTAGCATGTCCAAGGCAGAATATTTATAAACTAGGTTACAAGAAAAAAAAGTCACAATGGGAGCTATACCAAAGGCTCCTTTATCCTGTGAGATATATAAACAAATAATGTGTAAACTCTAGAGCCTTGCTCATTTCACAAAACCAATAAATACAAAGGAAAATAATTCATTTTTATCATGTTTAGCAGAAATTCTTTTCTTTTTACTTATTTTTATTGTTAAAAGTGTTTCAGATGTCCCCCTTTTTCTTCCATTGACTCCCTCTTAACTTGTTTAGGCATACACAGCTGAAATGCACAATACTAAGCTCTATGCTCTTTGATAAATTAATACAAGTGTTTCATCAAAAAGAAATGAAAAAATAAGAAAACAATTATAAGCTCATTGCTTATCTTGTAACTCTGGTTATCCTCCAGTTTCTCAAGACCTGCAGACCACAGCATGTACATCAGACAAGGTCACTGTCAGGAAATGGATTCTAACTCTGATGATACAGAAGTTTTTTCTCTGAGAGATGCAATAAGAAAGATTGGGGCAAGACTTTTAGAGACTAACAATAGCAGAAAGCTATTACCGCTGCTGGGTGAAGGCCAATGGGGAAGGGGGAGCTGCCTCAGAATCTGCATCCTGGAGGACACAGCCACTACTATCAACTTGACAGTAAGTCAGGGAAAGTCCAGGGACAAGTGTATCCAACCCCTTTCATCCTCCATCTTCTGAAAACTTTCTCATACCTCACATTTGGCAAATCCAACTAGAAATCTGATCAGAGATGGGGAGAAGGAGAGGATCAAGGGCAGGGTAGAAAGCAGGGAGGGAAAGGGTGAAGAATGAGTTTGAGAGTGATGAGTGTGTGAAGCAAATGGAGAATACACAATACACTAAAGAAGAAAAAACAAACAAAATAAAACAAACCAGAACAAAACACAGGGCCACCAGCACTTGCTTCTTCAGATGAGTGTTTTCTTCTGTGTAGATTTTTGTTGCATTGTCTTTATTACCTTTTTTTTTTGTTGTTGTTGTTATTCTAAAATGTACATTGCAATGTTTTGAGGAAATGGTAATGAAATAATGAACTCTAGAAATGTGTTTAGCTTCTTCCAAAAATGTGCACTTAAAAGAAATCAATAGGTGTGACATAACATTTACAACTCACTGTACTCCCTCTGCAAAACATCAGGAAGCCTAAAAAATGAAATATACCTGGTGAAAAGTGCCTTGAATAGAACCTAATAAATCTTAGGCTAGCAGACAGTTCAAACAGGAAGACCTGCTGGGCTCTGATGCAGGAGAGTCTAATCCACTGGATAAATTGTTCCAAGAAGACTCATCCTTGTGAAAATATATTATCCTTATGACAATACCAAGGCCATCGTCCAAGACAGTTATTGGCTGTGCAAATGCCAGTAACAGAAGTGAAATATACCAGAAGACTCAAGGCGAAGAAAGTAATAGGTGATTACGTAAAACATACAGAGAGATGGAAATGCCCTTGATTCGCCAGTCTTATCTCTTACACCCGGCACCATTCCTGTAATCTGCCTTGGCTGGCACCACTGAACACAATCCTCAGAAACATTTTAAAAAATAACTCCAGTCCTGGCTGCTATGGCTTAGTTGGTTGAAGCATTGACCCATGCACCAGAAGATTGTAGGTTCAATTCCTCGTCAGGGCACATACTTAAGTTGCAGGTCCAATCCCCATTGGGGTGTGGGAGGCATCTGATAGATCCTTGTTGGGGCAGGTGCAAGAGGCAACTGATCAATATATCTTTCACACCGACTTTTCTCCGTCTCTCTCTCCCTGTCTAAAGTGTCAAATAAACCTTTAATCTCCAAGAAAAAAAAATAATATAAAAGATAACTTCAGAACTTCCTTTATATAAGTTAATTAATGAATGTATCCTGAGATAATTCAACTTTGAGGCTAAAAGAGGTCTTAAAAGGAATGGAAATGTCCAAATAAACAAGCAAACAGACCCACATTAACAATATTTTAAAAGATTATTATAAGCACTGACATAATGTACTATTCTATTGGCATACCACAATTCAGTAAATAATGGTCCTATTTTTAAAATATGCTTTTAAACTCACTGGTTCTTAGAAACAATGCTACAATGGATACAGAAGGGGTATGGGATCTATGGGGATACCAATAATGATTTAGGGCCAATTTTGTTAAGTGGACATAAGTAAAACCTTTTAAACATTTCAGGGGCTGATGATACATTCAGTTGAATTGCTTTCCTAATAATTTTCACTAACCCCAGAAGCCCAAAGGCTGAACATCTGTGAACTACATCTCCAAGTGTCTTTGGTTTTTGCTCAATTCTACTGAAGAGAGACAGTAATGGGAGCTTTGGAGAAAAGCCATAACTTTTCTGAGACACTATGGAGAGTGAGACATGGAATTCTGCTCTTGTTCTGAAGTGGGTAGCTTCTTGAGCATCACCCACAGCCATGATGCAGGCAGCTGAGATATTCATCATTGCTTTTAGGAGATCTGGATCTCCACTTGACAATTACCCAGGCTTTACTCAGCTTTCCCAGGATTGCAAAACCCTCCAGTTATCTGCTTTAAACTCTTCACTACCATAGATAATTCATGCAGCTTTCTTTTTCATGGCTGATTTTTACGGATACAATTAGCTTCTCTCAAATATTAAAAAGTATCTTAGTTTCCCTCTTCCTCTTAGAACTGTCTTCTCTTTATTTCTGAGCCTTGCCATACTTTTTTTTATAATTCTATTCCAAATCTTCATGTTATTTTCTCACCAGTTCTTCCTCTTCCTACTACTGGAAAGAGAACACTTCCAATGATAATCTTTTCAAGTCATTTATTTTTCTTAATATATGGGCACTCCTCTACTTATTTTATGCAGTCTCAGAACATTATTTCTCAGAAACATATATAAAATTTGTAGGTATAGACTCAACTCCTTTCTAAATTTTGGACTACCACTCTGATAACTGGTCTTAGATATCTTTATTAGTTTATATCAAGGGGCTTTAATTGAAAATATAATATGTGGTTTTTTTAATGAATTTAAAAAGAGAAAGGAAGGGAGATGAAGATTTAAAAAAATAAGTGAGAGCCAAATCCGGTTTGGCTCAGTGGATAGAGCCTCGGCCTGCGGACTGAAAGGTCCCGGGTTCAATTCCGGTGAAGGGCATGTACCTTGGTTGCAGGCACATCCCCAGTAGGGAGTGTGCAAGAGGCAGCTGATTGATGATTCTCTCTCATTGATGTTTCTAACTCTCTATCCCTCTCTCTTCCTCTCTGTAAAAAATCAATAAAATATATTTTAAATAAATAAATAAAAATAAAAAATAGGTGAGAGAAACATCAACATAGATCAGCTGCCTCCTGCATGCCCCTTACTTGGGATTGAGCCTACAACCCAGGTACTCTGACTCAGAATCAATCTGGAGACCTCTTAATGGATGGGGCAATGCTCAGCCACTGGTCAGGCAAGGTTCTTTAATTATTGGTGTATCCCCAAGATTTCCTGACTCCTCCTGGGCTGGCTGTGTTAGTAAATGACACCAATAGGCTCCAAGTTATTCAGGTTTTATCTTGTTTATACCATGACTTTCTCTAATACGCTTCATTTTACCTTTTCTATGCATCTTGCGTCTATTTTCTTATATTACTGTTTTGTTCATTTCCTTCTTATCTTTGATCCTAACCATTTTTTTCTGCTTCAGATCATCCCTTTCTACTCATTGTTCTAATAGTCCTTCTTTCTAAACTCTCTTCTTATAGACCTACCGACCTCAAAGTTTTCTGAAGTTTTGTATGCGTACAAAACAAAATAAAATATGCACTGCCTGGATTTAATGTCTTATTCGATAAGGATTCAACTTTTAGTCACATTTCTCTTCCTATAGCCTTGCCTGTCCCTAAATATCCACTCAATTCTATTTGATCCCCCAATAGCAACAGACTATTCAGCATTCTCCAAATATTTATTATCCTTTTCCTTATAAATCTGTGAAATTTTGTCAGAAATGCACACTTCCTTCTCTTGTTTAGAGTGACAAACACATATTTATAAGTCACTTTTAAAAGCTGGCTTCCACATAAAAATCCTTAGACCTCCTAGGAATAGTTCATCTCTCCTTTTGGCTAGAGTTCAAAGATTTTTGTTCCTTTTGAGAGTCCTATCTGTTTTGCCTAAACCTATGCATTTACTTGCCCACCTCACTTCTTGGATTTTGAGATTCAAAAACCTAAAGCTGATTCATCTTTGCTTCTTCCTTCAGCACCCCAGAGTGTCAGGCACATCGCTGGCACTCCATGCACGCACGCAGGGCTTCAGTGAATTCCATGAAACTGGAATCATCAGTGAACACTCTGAACAGTGTCGGAGACACACTAGAAGTCTTCCCACAGAACAACCTGTCAGCAGCCATCCCGGAAGCGCACTTCCTGGAGCACACCTGGATGACAGCAGTCCAAAGGGAAGTAAATAGAAGAAACCACAAGGCTTTCTAAGTGGCAGGAGCAGCAGGCAGAGGGCAAATATGTGTCCCGTGGCCACACTTGCTGCCCTTGGGCTGCTCCTCCAGTGTCTGAGAGGGGACTGCAGGTGTAGAACTGTGAGCACTCATGTGCAGTAACTAGGTAGTCCCTTCTTCAGCTCAGGGACTGTGTTCCAAAACCCTCCCTGGGTGCCTGAAAACATGGGAAACACTGAATCTGATATATACTATGATTTTCCTATACATACAGACCTATAATAAAATTTAATTTATAAATTAGGCACAGTAAGAGATTTAACATCAGTAACTGATAACAAAATACAACAATTTTGCAAGATATTGTAATGACATTGTGATCTCTCTCTCAGCAAACTAGCACACATTTTTCCCTTCTTCACATTTTCATAGATAGATTTATTACCATAGATTTTAGCAACCTCAGCATATGATTTGGTTTTCCTCAAAGAAAGCACTTTGGCCCTGGTCAGTATGCCTCAGTTGGTTGGTCATCCTCCCAGGCAATGAAAGGTTGCTGATTCAATTCCCCGGTCAGGGCACATGCCCTAGTTGCAGGCTCCATAGCCAATCAATGAGTCATTTTCACATCAATGTTTTTCTCTCTCTCTCTCTCCCTTCTTCTTTCTCTAAAAAAATCAATTAAAAAATCTAAAAAATAAAAAAGAAAGTACTTTATGACTCTGTGTTGGCATATCTGAATTGCTAGCATCACTGCTCTTATGCTTTGGGGCTATCCTATCTAATAAAGAGGGAATATGTAAATTGACCGTCACTCCACAACAAAGATGGTGGCAACTATAGGCAATAAGGAGGGAATATGCAAATTGAGGGTCACTCCACAACAAAAATGGTGGCAGCCAGGCCAGGGTGCTTGTGTTGGTAACACATTGATGACATAGGTGTTCCGTCGTGTCTTCCCGTGGAGGGCCTGTAGGCAGTGTGCATGCACAGAGGTGCTGAGTGGCCAGGGTAGAAAGAGATGCCTGGCTTCATCGCCAAGGTGTTCAAGGCAGGCGTCCCATCCTGCCCAGGCCAGTATGGCAGCTCCAGGCTGGTGAGAATCATGTGCAGCCGAAACCGGTTTGGCTCAGTGGATAGAGCATCGACCTGCGGACTGAAGGGTCCCTGGTTCAATTCCGGTCAAGGGGCATGTACCTTGGTTCCAGGCATATCCCCAGTAGGAGGTGTGCAAGAGGCAGCTGATCGATGATTCTCTCTCATCGATGTTTCTAACTCTGTATCCCTCTCTCTTCCTCTCTGTAAAAAATCAATAAAATATATATATATTTTTAAAAGAGAATCACATGCAGGCTCGGAGTGGCCAGTGTGCAGCACACATGGAGAGCTTCTGGGTGAGGGAGGTGGGCCTGTGGAGGACAACCTATACTCTCCACATGGCAGCAGTGGCAGCCATGAGTGTGCCAAGTGGAGCCTTCGGAGTGAACTGAAGTAGTGCCTGCAGGCCATCAGTGCAGAGGAGTGGCTGCACAAATCCCTCCTCCTGGCCCAGAAGGTGCACGATCGCAGGGACAGCCACGGTGACTGGCCAGATTGACATCCTCTTGGCTGTATCACAGGGGCTTGTGGATCTGTGCAGCAGCAGGCTTCTGGTGCATGCATCCTCTCCTCCCCTCCTGGCATTCAAACATCCCCCAGCGTGTTGTCACCTACACGTGCCTGCAACAGTCCAGTACCATGGCGTGCACAAGTCCTCCACCGCACCTCCATCAACCCCAGCAGGCCTGCATCCCCCACAGGATGTGTGCACGTTCTCACCAGCATGCTCATGTCCTTTGGAGAGTGTCTAGGTGTTCTGGGTGCTGAGGGTGGACACCTGTGAGATGACAATTTGAGGGTGGAGAGTGGTGATGCCCTGTTCCTGTGGAGGCCAGTGCAGCGATGAGATCACCTCTGTGGGGATAATGCAGGTTCTGAGGCGGGAGCAGGTGTGGATAGACATACCTGGTGGGCACAGGTGGCCCTCGCTGAGGTGCCTTCGGTCAGCGTTCAAGATCGGGAACCCAGAGGAGTTCCATTCTCTCAGTGAAATGGTGGTGGGATAGAATGGGTGACTGCAGAGGAGGACTGTGCACTTTGAGTGCCGGCACTCATGAGCGAAGGCTGCCCTGACTGAGCCTCGCTAGCTCGGGGCCTAGCACACTCCTGCCGGGTAGCGGGTGTCAGGATGTGCTTTTCTGAGTTAATGAGAGAAAACATTGATTCTCCCGCTGCCTGCGCAGGTGGAAAGTGGAGTGGGGAGACATGTGGGGAGTGAGCGAAGGTTCCTGTCTGGGGGTTCCAAATCTGCTGTTGGTTCCTTTTACCATGAGTGTCACTCCACGACAAAAATGTCCTCTGACCACCAGAGGACAGCTCCTGCATTGAGTGTCTGCCCCCTAGTGGTCAGTGTGCATCATAGCAACTGGTCATTTCCTGTCATTCCTTTGTTAGGGTCAAATTGCATATTAGCCTTTTATTATATAGGACAAGAGGCCCAGTGCACAAAATTCATGCACGGGGGTTCAAGGGGCCCCTCAGTCCAGCCTGCACCCTCTCCAATCCGGTCCCCTCAGGGAATGTCTGACTGCCAGTTTGTCTTTCCAAAATGTATGCATTTGAATACCTACTAATTCCAATGGGTTTAAGCATGAAAAGAAAAAAAGAAAAAAACAACAACAATGGAGCTGTCATCTGTTAAAAGTGAGTGCACAAACTGGCAGTCAGACATTCCCCGAGGGGACCAGATTGGAGAGGGTGCAGGCTGGACTGAGGGGCCCCTCACACCCCGTCCATGAATTTTGTGCACTGGGCCTCTTGCCCTATATAATAAAAGGCTAATATGCAATTTGACCCTAACGGAGGAATGACAGGAAATGACCAGCTGCTATGAAGCACACTGACCACCAGGGGGCAGACACTCAATGCAGGAGCTGTCCTCTGGTGGTCAGTGTGCTTCCACAGGGGGAGTGCCCCTCAGCCAGAAGCTGACTCATGGCTGGCCAATACAGCAGCAGTGGTAGGAGCCTTTCCCGCCTCCACAGCAGTGCTAAGGATGTCCAACTAATGGCTTAGGCCCACTACCCTAAGCTGTTAGTTTGACATCCCCCAAGGGCTCCTGGGCTGCCAGAGGGATGTGTGACTGCTAGCTTAAGCCTGATCCCCAAAGGAGCAGACCTAAGCCTGCAGGTGGACATCCCCAGAGGGCTCCTGGGTAGTCAGACATCCCCCAAGGGGTCCCAGACTGTGAGAGGGGGAAGGCTGAGGCACCCCCTCCTGCAAGTGAACAGATTTTTATGTGCCGGTCCTCTAGTTATTAACTAAAATAAAGGTGACTTTGAACACTAGCTCTGTAATATTTATTATGTCAGTCAATCTGATAACCCAGTCAGCTACCAAGTGACCAAGTGGTGGGGACAAAAGGATGATGGTTCACTTCCTGGGCTAGACAGCAGATTCCATCAGGCTACTCAGAATGGCACAAAATTAAAACTTATAATAGTTGTTTATTTCTGAAATTTCCCATTTAATACCTTTGGACCGTGACAGACCAAAGCTAACTGAAATCAAGAAGAACAAAACCACCAATAAAGGGGATATTTGGCTGTAACCTGCTTTCAGACCTGGCTGCTCTGTGTTTCTGTTTTGTCTTGGTTTTGGTTTTATGGCTCCATTCACTTTAGGTTCTTTGAAAGAGACACAACAGATAAATGCCACCAGCAACATCCAAAATGATGACTGCCTCAAGCCTTGGAAACTGCCTCACATGGACTTGAGTTTTGGGTTTTAAAATTTAAATTGGGTAGCCAATGGTTAAGGATAAAAAATAGCACACCGTTCACATAGAGATAATTGCAGTTAGCACACCAATTTCACACCAATGGCTTCATGTAATTTTCACAACGCTCTTGGGAGGCTAGGAGAGCATATTTCATATTTTTATAGTGTGCTTCTTAGTTCCAAAGGTTGTGGGTTTTCGAGCCAAACAACCATAGATTTAAAGTTCATCATTACCTCGCACCAGTGTGTACCTCTGGGAATATTACTGTACATCTGTAGTAGTTAATTTTATGTGACCAGCTGACTGGATCCATAGATGCCCAGATATCTGGTAAAACATGTTTCCTGGGTGTGTCTGTGAGGATGTTTTCAGAGGAGATTAGAATTTAATCAGTGGGTGAGATAAAGTGGGTGGTCCTCCCTGGGCGTGTGTCATCTCATCTGCTAAAGCCTGCAGAGAACAAAAGGAGAGGGAGGAGGAACTTTTCCCTTCTTCCATCTCATCACTTAAGCTGAGACTTCTTCACTCATCTTCTCCTGCCCTCAGGCTGAGACGTTATCTTTGTCTTTCCCCAGAACCCAGTCTTTAGGATTTAGACTAATTTACAGCTCTGTCTTTCCTGAATCTCCAACTTGCAGACAGCAGATCCTGAGACCTCTCAGCCTCCATCATCACACAGCCAGCTCCCCATCATAAATCTCCTTTTATAATCTATTAATTTTGTTTCTCTGAAGACCCTTGAATAACACAACAGTCTCCATCTCTTTCTCTCTATGTCATCTTCTAGAAAATGGACATGACGAACGTGAATAGGGATGTTGGTGAATAGGGATGTTGTGAGAATTAAGTGACTAAAGACATTTTATGAGTAAATGTGGATGCTACCAGATAGGAAAGATGCTGGGGATTTTGAAAGAAAAATTATTTGGGGGGTGAGAGCTATGTTAAACCATAACTATGACCATGGAAACGTGCATATATCATAGTCTATTCTGAATTACCCTTTCTTTATGTACAAAATTAGGCCTGGTCCTTAACTATCATGGCTTGTATGAAGATTAAATGATGTAACATATTTGAAAGTCGGCTCTCTGGTAGAAAGTGCTTCCTACTAGAGAGTAATAATAGGTTCCTTCATCTTTTAATAAGTCTCCTGTTACTTTTAATCTGTAAAGTGGAGATAATACCTTGCTTTTCAGTCTCATGAATTTATTTCTGAGATCAAAGTAGGTGACCAATATGCTTGATTAAAATATTTAAGTGTGTAGTTTACACCAAGCTTTAATATTTATTTGATTAGGTTTTCTACTCACTGTCAAACCGTTCATTAGAAAATCTTATTGACTCTCTTTACAAAATTTTCCAAAGGTTTGGGCATTTTACCTTCCCCTATGCTGCTCACATGCCTCCCATCTTTGCCCTGGGTGACTATTCCTACAAATACCTCCCATTGGCCCTCCTTACTTCTACAGTGAGGGTGAGCCTCATACATTATTGTCCATGTCATACCTTTGTTCAAACCCTTAAAAGATTCTTTATTTCACCCAGAGAAAGAGGCTTGCAATGCAATCACTTTAAGTGAGCTGTCCCCCTCAAAATCAGGTACATCTGGTTTTATTAATTACAGTTCTCCCTTTGCTGATTCCCTTTCATTTATGTCTGCCTTGTTGCTATTCTTTGAATGTGTCAGCTGGACTTCTGTTTTAGACCATTTATAAGGGCAACTCACACTACCTGGGTGTGACTTTCCTCAGATATTAATACAGTTAACCCCTCAACTCCTTCAGGTTTTCGCTCAAAGGTCACCACTTTAACCACACTATTTGAAATGACATCCTTCTTCATCCTGCTTTCAAGTCTGCTCCACATTTTTATCCACTATACTTATCCTATATAATAAAATATCAATATGCAAATTAACAATCACTCTGCTACACCCACAAGCCACACCCACCAGCCAATCAAAGTGAGTATGCAAATTAACCTAGCCAAGATGGCTGCAAAAGAAAGCAAGAGGGAGGCTTGGGTTTTCCAGGTGATAGAGGAAGCCAAGCTTTCCACACAGGCTGGCCAGCCCCGGCCTTCACTTAAGGCTACAAAGTTTCAATTATAGAAGGTAAATAAATCCCCTGCCACCACAGAGCCAGCAGAAGGCTTGGCTCTGCTCCAGGCTACAAAGTTTCAATTGTAGAAGGTAAATACATTCCAGATACCAGGGCCTCCTCTTGGGTCGCCAGAGAAGTGGCCAGCCTGCAAACCACCCTTGCTTGCCCCTTACCCAGGCCCCTTGCCCAGGCCACCACACACCCCAAGGGAACCCCCAAACTGATCCAGGACACCCTTCAGTGCAAACCAGCCCAAGCCACCACAAGCCCCAAGGGAACCCCCACACTGATCCAGGACACCCTTCAGGGCAAACCAGCCAGGCCCCACCTGTGCACCAGGCCTCTATCCTATTTGATAGAAGAGTAATATACAGATTGACCATCACTCCAACACACAAGATGGCTGCCCCCATGTGATCAAAGATCATGCGCCCATGTGGACACAACTTGGCCACCACAAGATGGCCAGCAGGGGGAGAGGGGCAGTTGAAAAGGACCAGGCCTGCAAGGGAAGGCAGTTGTGGGTGATCAGGCCAGCAGGGGAGGGCAGTTAGGAGTGATCAGGCCGGCAGAGGAGGGAAGTTGTGGGTAAAGAGGCTGGCAGGGGAGCAGTTAGACATCAATCAGGCTGGCAGGGAAGCAATTTGACATCAATCAGGCTGGCATGGGAGTGGCAGGGGTGGACAAACTTTTTTACTTGAGGACCACAATGGGTTCTTAGACTGGATCGGAGGGCCAGAACAAAAGCATGGATGGAGTGTTTGTGTGAACTAATATACATTCAAAGTAAACATCATTACATAAAAGGGTACGGCCCGCTCTTTCGGCTCCACATGGGCCGGATAGAACAGCCAAATGGGCTGGATCCGGCCCACAGGCTGTAGTTTGCCCATGCCTAGGTTAGGGAGTGATCAGGCTGGCAGGCAGAAGTGGTTAGGAGCAATCACGAAGGCAGGCAGGGGAGCAGTTGGGAGCCAGAAGACCTGGATTGTGAGAGGGATGTCTGATGCAGTAGGACATTCCTCAAAGGGTCCCAGATCGGAGAGGATGAAGGCTGGGCTGAGGGACACCCCCCCCCCCATGGACAGATTTTGTGCACCAGACTCTAGTCAACTTATAATATATTATACCCTTCATTTATTTGGAATGTCTGTTTCATGCTCCATCTCATCCCATGGGAATATAAGTTCCATTAAAGATGTAAATTTTGTTTAATAATGAATTCATAGCTTGCTATCAATAAGTATTTGTTGAATTAAAATGAATTGAAACAGAGGTTCCATCTTCTTTTAATTCAATTTGCAGATTGTCGTCAAAGGCTCAGTACCTCCAATGGCATCATGCACACACAGAATCATGATCAGACCATTATCACTTATATTTGCTACATTAATTCTTGGTCCTTAGAGAAGCAGCCTACACCCTGTAACTATAGCTGCTGTCCACAATTCCATTAGCATCTCTTGAGAGAAATAGAAACATAGAACTGACTTTTTAGAGCTTTTTTTTCCCCCTTGATAAAAAATGCATTGCTCCATGGCTGAGTGCACTTAATTTTCTTATGTATTAGCAGCCGATGCCTGCATCCCATATGAAGGTAAAAACCATATGCCAGGTAGTTATATATCCCTGGAGAATAGTCCCCCAAATTGCAAGCTAGTCTGCATTAAGGATGCTAAGTTCTCAAATTCCACTGACAGAGATTTATTGAATATTTTTAAAGGAAAGTAGACATATGAATCCTCCACATGAAAATAGTCTCATATATTGCAGTTTTTAATAACTAATATCAAGCACATCTTCAGGTATACTTTATCATTTGTATTAATGATGATTCTTTGTGAAACACTGACTTGAAAAGCATGCCGTTTTGCCATATCAGGATATAGTGCATCCCCTGAGGTGTTCAGAGAGAAAAAATGATGTAAAATAAATGGCTGTGGTGGAGAAAATTAGGAGGTTCTCTTTTAGCCATGAAGTTCTGAGGTGTGGATTATAGGTTGAAAATGTCAAAATAGGCTGATTATGAGACTCTGAACTACTTCAGGTGCAAAGAATAAGATGAAGGCTGAGAGCAGAGACACAGGAAGGCATTCAATGTGGGGATGTGATGGGATATGGAAGCAGCAGAAGGTATTCTGGGAGCTTCTTCATTTTTCATTTTTCTTCATTTTTATTCACATCTCACAGTGATATTTTAATTTGGAGTTGCTTCTTCCCTGTTTTTCTTCTTCTCTCTCCTTTGTTCTGGTTCTGTTGTGTGTATGTTTGTGTGAGTGTGAGTTTGCGCTTAGGTGAACACGTGTGTGGAATTGTGGAAATGGTGAGAAAGACCACGGTCGAAAACCAGAATAGGAAGTATTGACTTACTTATGAAGTTGTGACAAACTTTTTAACTAATACATCTTGATTTCTTCCTCTATTGTTCTTTTTTCTTCATTTTCTTCTCTTTCTACTTTCTCAGGACCAATCTGATTTTCCTCCACAATAGTAGAGAAAGGTGAACACCATTGATAGAACAGCATGTCATTTCATCCTCTCCCAAGAAGAAATAATTTCAGTGACTAATTTTCAGATACCATTGGAGAAATAGCTTGGTTCAATTATTTATATCGTCTCGGACCAACATTATTTCAGAAGAAAGATCAAGTCAGACATGATAGAAAAAAATAAACTACCTTTTTGTTTACTGTTTATATCAGGTAAAACTATCCTTACGCCATTATTTATTTATTGCTACATTTTTAAAAATTGATTTCAGAGAGAAAGAGATAGTGATAGAATTATCAATGATGAGAGAGAATCATTGATCGGCTATGACTTCCTGGTTCATAGGTTGATGCTCAGCCACTGAGACATGCTGACTGGGTCTTAGGCCACTTTTTGAAGTAACCATAAGTTTTAGGGAAAATTATTATTCTCGGGGCAGCCACAGGTGACTCAGTTGATAGAGGAAGGAGAGGGTTACAAGTTTTCCTAGTGCATATGGGTCACAGTTCACATTTTTTTTTTTTTTGAGGCCAAAGCTCAGAGAGTCTGGAATTGCCTCACTGAAGGCAGCAGTGCCACAGAACTGTCAGTATAACATGCATAGGTCTGTATAGGAAGATGAGCGAAAGACATAAGTCAGCTTCACATGGGACTTGTCTTACCATCGGCAAAAGAACTTAATCATATTTGTAGATATATTGTCTTAATTATCTGAAATGAGACTTTGTTTCATTTTACTCATTTTTCTGCAAATGTTTGGAGAGGAAAAAAAAAAAAGAAAATTGGTAACACATGAGACCAGGACAGAGAACAAATACAAACATGCCCTTACTCAGAAAAGATTCTGATTAGACATTTTGATTAAAGATGTAATAAACAGATGGTGGAATTCATATATTGGAGAATTCTCAACAGTTCAAGTGACTGTAGGGCATGTATTTATGAAGCAATATAGCAAAGCATCGCTAAATGTCATCTTTCCTAAAAAGAAAGAACAGCATTCTCATTGTCATGGCGATTTCAAGAGTGTCGGCATACAGAAAATAAAACTAGGTTGTGCATTAGAAAGCTGAGATGAGGTTCCCAAATCTCCATGAGAAAAGACTGTTTCTAAGATTGAGATTTGAGGGATGGCGAAAAGACATGTTATACATCAACCACAGCCAGGTGTTTTTCAACTCCTCTCAATAAGAAAATTAAACCATGTGGATTTGAAAATTAAGGTGATGGCTCAAATGCTGTGCTGTCTTGAGACATCCACATTTCAAAACATAATTAAGGGATTGTCAACATATGATGCAAAATGCAAAACATGATGCATTACTCTGAATGTTCCACTCTGAAGGTCTGCAAAATCTTTTCAGAATTCAGAACAACATTTTGAAATGAGATGGAGCTTTGCTTACAAACATATACAACACAATATTTATAAATATCTGAGGGGGGACTATGCCTTTTGATGTGCCACACATCACTACAAATTGTTGCCTCACCAGACGATTTGTTTTAATGAGAAAGAGTAATTTGGTTCTGGAATTTATTTAAAAATTTTGATAAGAAAGCCAATAACAATTTTTTAAAAAGGATTTAGTATTTTAGTGCACATTTTTTTTTTCTGTATGTGTGAAATAACGTGAGTACCAGTTCTTTAAGCCAACTAATACTTTGCAAAGTAATGACTTTCTTTAAGAACATCTTTGAGGATCTAATTATTAGAAGTCAAAACTCACTTATCCCATCTGTTTATCTCTTTCAGATTATAAATGTGTGTATATATGAATACTACATATATAATTAATTTCTTCACATAGTTCTAGTACATTTATACACCATGTAATTTAAATATTAGCTCATAGAAATCTTGCTAATAAGTACAAGATTAAAATCATGGATTTGATTGTAGCTTAGAACAACAAAATTAATTTTTTCCATAGTCACTTAAACTTAATTTGCCACCTCTTCTCTAATTATTGAGCATATGCTATAGCCTAAGTAGATAGTATTATTAAAATGCATTGATATTAAACTTTATCCCATTTTCTTCATCAAGTATAATTTAATCTAAGTTTCAAGCAAACTACCTGCTCAGCCTCTTCTAGTAGTGGGCAGAACGAGAAATCTAGATCAAGCCACTTTTACTACAAAGCCTACAGTTGTACTTTGGACTACACTGGGTCTGAAAACACCGTGTCATAGGTAAGATTGTACCAAATTTAGAATTAAACAAGAAATTATTTTTATATTTCTTCAATCCTATATAACAAAGAGCTAATATGCTAGTTTGACTGAACAGCAGAAAGACCATCCCGGCGACCTTCTGGAGGAAGATGGGGCTGTAAGGGCTGAGCCCCTTGCACAGATTTCGTGCATCAGGCCTATTGCTAGTAAAAATGAAATTCAGAACCAATGTGCTGGATGAATATTGTGGTTCAAGGTAGTAGAAGGAGAAAATAAGGCCTTCTTTGCTTCCTAAGACACCATTTAAATAACCCAAATGTATATAAACAACTAAAAGCATAAGAGAGAGTCATGTCAGATAAAGAATATAACAAATTTCTGGAAGCTATTTACTAAAGGTCGTTTACTTATTTATTTACTTACTTATTTATTTATTGTTTTTTAATTGCTGTATCTCAGAATGTAGAGTGGCCTTGAAACAAAAGGGATACTCATTAAATAAAGATAATAAATAAAGGGGCCTCGAAAACTTGTAGAATGGACTGAAGCAGTTATACATGCTGATTTGCCCTGTAGTATGTCAAGAGACTCCAGGATGAGAATGGGGAATGGAGAAGGCTAAAGGGAGACAGTTGAAAATAGGAAACACAGGTATCATCCACTTTTTGAAAGATTTTACATCACTTTTATGAAAGATCTTTGTTAGCACCTGTGTTCATTAACCTACAGACATCCATAGAGGAGTTTTGCTTTTATAAAGAAAGGTGAAAAGAGGGTGAAGCATTTGTTTTGCATGAGTCATTAGCGAGTCACGGTGCACCTGAAATAGCGAGAGTGGTCCCGCCAAGCCCTTCCCTGGAACCACACTCAGCATCTCAGCATAAAGCCTCC
Source organism: Vespertilio murinus (assembly GCA_963924515.1). Taxonomy (NCBI): domain Eukaryota; kingdom Metazoa; phylum Chordata; class Mammalia; order Chiroptera; family Vespertilionidae; genus Vespertilio; species Vespertilio murinus. The sequence continues at coordinate 203,672,988 of OZ004704.1, forward strand.
AGAACTTTGAACTGTTTCTGTGAGCATCTGTGCTTTATCTTGATTTATTTTGTGCATCTGTTAGTAACATGTGTCTGAAGGTACCAGAAAAGCCTAAAAGAGCTGTATAGATATTACACCTTAGCATCAAACTGTACTGAAGTGTTTTGATCGTGGTGAATGAAATAAAAATGTTGTGTATGTTTTAAACTTGCCTGCCTCCATCATTTGTACTATTTAAATGCAGAGAGAAGAAAATCTTGAAAACTGCCAAAGTTATCATTTGTTCTTCTAGTAGCAAAGTAGCCTGTTTTAGTAGGAATTCAATACCATAAAATGCAAAGTCTATTGGTTGGATGGATTGGTGGATGTACAAAGTGTGAAGTATATTTATCATGTCATTCCTGTTTTAACCATATGTTAGTATTATTTTAGGCTTTACGTATTATTTGGTACATTTTTAAGGGGGCTTTGAATGCTTAAATATTTTTTCATATAAATTAATGGTGATTACTCACTTTATGCCAGTTTAGCTTATGAATGGTTTCATAAGAACACTCAATGATTAGATAACAGGAGAAACCTATAGTTGAAAGTCTATATGTAGCCTATGCAGGAATGGGGAATGTCCAACCCGCGGGCCATATAAGATCTGAGAAGTCATTTGGTGTGGCCCTGCCTAGGCATTAGGGGTGAACTAATAAACGTTTGACTAGTCGTAGCAGGCTAATCTTTAAGTTGATAATTTTGTATGGTTCACAAATGATGTTATAAAATATCCAAATGGCCCTTGTCAGAAATAAAAAGATGCTTCACCCCTAAGAGCAATCCTCTCCATCTTCACCATCCCAGACACATTTTGCCAAGGGACCAACAGTCAGTTTACCATTACAAGGCAAAACCGAAGGTTTCCCATTTCAATAAATTGTCCAAATGTTTTTGGTGAGATTTAGGTCTGTAAGAATGGGAGGTGATGTTCCAGATTGTAAAATGCTGAAGTCTCTAGTCTAAACAGATGAGAAAGATGAAGGGGAGGGAAGTTGAATAAAATAAGAGAAAATGTGAGACACAGATGACTGATCAGTGATATTTGACTACAGGAGTTTTACAAAGAGAAAAAGAAATGGAGGTGAGACAATGATGAAAATGATATTTATAGTACATTCCCAGAGATAATGATGACACAAATGATATATTAAAAGTACTCATTATGTCAGATAAGTGGGGAAAATATTCAAGAATCTTTAGAATAACAAGGAAAGAACAAAGAAACAATTCTAAAAGTTACTAGATGGAAAAAGAATTTCATACAAAGGGATGAAAGTCAGAGGCTTGCATTTTGTTTGGTTTTTCCAAATTGTTGATGAGGTGGCAGCCTAGGAGACTACCTAGGCCGCCATCTTGTTCCGGTCCACTTTGTTTGGTTTTTAACAGGGAGCAAGGGTGAGTGCTGGAAAAAGAATAGGGAAACACCCTCCAAGTTTTGAGGACAAATCATTTTGCATCTAGATTTAATAAAGCTATAAAAGCAGTTTCAGGTGATGACAAAACCACATGTTCCAGACATGCAGAGACAGTTTTAGATTTCATGAATATTTTTTGACTAACGACTATGTGTAAAGGATTCGTGTAGGCACTGAAGACGGAGTAGTGACTAAGCCAGGCAAGGTCCCGGTTTAATGAATCTCGCCTTCTAGAGGCAGGGAACACAGGAACAAAAACAAACAAAAATAGTAATGGATTAAAGAGAAAACAACCCCTCGGGTTTTGTGTTGATGAAACTATCAATGCCAAAAGCTTTGCTTGGAATCATGGCCAATCTTAGATTAACATCCTGGTCCTCTTTATAACTATTTAACATCAGATAAGTCACAATGTCTCTGTCGGGTTTACAAAATGCATGGAAATGCTTTCTCTCTCCGCCTTGTCCCCGTTGATTCTTTTTCATATTCAATTTCTCTGAATCTGTGAGAACCGAAGTACTGTAAAGTCTTTCTTCCATTAGTCTCTCATTTTGTAGCCCATTACACAGCTGCTCTAGACTTTTTGCTACCATTCTCTTTGGAACAAATCCTGCGGTAGCAATTGACTTTGTAACTAAACCATTTTTGTGTTACCATTTCTCTCCCTGAATTTAACCATGCTATGCTAACTAGGAGTTTTTCTTTAATCCATTATTTCATCTTTAACATAATTTAAGATCTATTATTTTCTTTCTAAAGATTAATTTCTTTTTCTAATTCCTCATAGCAATTCTTTCCCATCTCATAGTCCCTTTGCTATTTTAGGCAATGCTTGCCTTTCTGCTCCCTGCTGGGATTCATAATTGTTACTTGGCAGATGAATCCTAGCATGCCTAATCATTGCTTCCAACTTTCCACAATCCAATTAGCAAAACACAGTAGTGCAGGGGGTGCGTCTCAAGCAAACCTCAGAGCCGCCCTCCAAGAGTTTTCAAATTTACAGTGACTCACTATAATTATAGTTTTTCATAATTAAAAAACAGTTGTGTCTATGGGTGGTTTAATCATGATATTATATTAACCTTATACCTTTGAACATATTAAGGAGCACTTGCCTAACTCAGCAAATATTTGCCAGAGATGAGTAGGTGGAATTTTTAATATTACAATCAAAGATACATTTGATTCAAGGAAAATGGAAATAATAGAGGGCTAATAGTTACCAAAAACCTTTGCAAATAGCACCCTAACAGAAAGTTACTTACCAAATGAGCCATGGAATAATGGAAGGTTATCAGATTTATTTTTCTCTTCCCTACATCACACTGCTACTGATGTGTTAGAAATTCTACTTTAAACATATCAATCTGAAGTGTCCTTCTCAGATTATCCTGAGGGTTTTATAAGTAGGGCTGAGTTTGGGGGGCAGTTTAATTTCTCTGTGTCAAGGTTTACTCTTCAAGCTTTTTATGTTATACTAGAGGCTCAATGCACGGAAATTCATGCAAGAGTAGGCCTCTCTTCCCTGGCTGTAGGAACCAGTTTCTCTCCAGCAACCAGGACCCGAGCTTCCCTCCTTGGGCCGCTTACAGGCACCAGAGACCCAGGATGGCTTCCCTCAGGCCACCTGCAGGCACGTGGAACTGGGGCCAGCTTCCCTCAGGTTACCAGCGGGCACCCGGGACCTGGACTGACTTCCTTCCAGCCCCAGCTTCATCAGGAAGGACATCCAGAATGATATCAGAAGATGTCTGGTCTAATTAGCATATCCCCCTTTTATCATTATATATCTGACAGGGATACAATGTGGCATATTATGAAGTCCTAGGCAGGGAGGTGGGGAAACCCAGGTGGGCATCCTCACTGTGCCCTTGACAGTGGGACATATAACCATTGGTCAAGTGACTGGTATAAGTCAGCTGGAGGTCCTCTATATAAGGGATCTATTGTCTGCCTTGTGTTTGTGGGGATTGAAGCAAATGTGAGTCAAGTTTGTTGACACTATCATGTAGTCAATAATTGCCATTTTATTATTATAGGCTCGTTGTTAGAGAACAGAGGTTTTAAGGAAAAAAAGGAGGAAATTTATTAAGGTCTTGGGTCATTGCTCTTTTACTCGACAGTAAAAATATTGTTAGAGTGAAAGAATTGAAGAACTATGGATTACTATATCTAGGAAAAATATCGGGGTTTCACTGTGTCCCATAAAAACTTGCTATTCTTCACTTGGAACTAACCTTGTTAAATATTCCTAAAGAGGGAAGTCTATATTTGTAATTTACCAATATTGATATGGGTTAATGTGGATTCAGTGCAATTCCAATCAAAATCTGAGCAGTTATTTTTTTTTTCTAATTGTTGAACTGATTCTAAAATTTCCATAATGAGGTAAGAGACCCAGAACAGCCCACACAATATTGAAGTGAAGATGAAAGTTGAAACTGGCAATATCTGATTTAAGACTTGCTATAAAGCTCTAATAATTAAGCCAGTATGGTTTTTGCAAAAAGAATAAATAGCTCAGTGCGAAAGAATAGAGAACCCAGAAATAGACCAGCCCAATTATAGTCAAGAGATCTTTGAAAAAAGAGCAAAGGCAATATAATAGAGCAAAAAATAGCCGCTTCAGCAAAAAGTGCTGGAAAAACTGGATAGCCACATGCAAAATAATGACTCTATATTTATTAGCCTTTCCAAAAATGTTATACCTTTACCAAAAATTAACTCAAAATACATCACAGACCTAAATGTAAAACACGAAACTAGAAAACTCCTAGAAGATAACATAAGAGAAAATCTGCATGGACTTGAGTATGGCAATGACCTTTTTAGATAGACTACCAAATGCATGATGGATAATAGAAAAAATGGATAAGCTAGACTTCATTATTTTAATGAATTATTTTATTTTAAAATAAAAAAAAAAACCTTTACTCTCTGAAGGACAATATCAAGGGAGTGAGATGAGCTATAGATTGGGCAAAAATATTTGTAAAAGACACACTTGATAAGGACTGTTACTCAAAATATACAATCACCCTTCAAACCCAAATATAAACCAACCCAATTAAAATGGAGCAAATATTTTAATAGTAATAGACACTTCATCAAAGAAGATATGCAAGAAATAACATATAAAAATATTCTCCACATCATATGTCCTCAGGGAAACATAAATTAAGACAATAATGAAATACCACTACAGACCTATTATCATGGCCAAATTTTGGAAAATTGATAATAACAAATGCTGATGAGGATGGGGAGCAATAAGAACTCTTTATTGCTGGTGGGACTGCAAAATGTTACAGCATTTTAGAAGACAGTTTGGCACTTTCTAACAAAAGTAAACATTTTCTTACCATACAATACAGTAATTTTTCTCATTGGTATTATTAAAATATATTTTATTGATTTTTCATAGAGAGAAATAAAGAGAAAGAATTAGAAACACCAATGAGAGAGAAACATTGATCAGCTACCCCCTGCACACCCTCATTGGGGTTGTGCCCACAACCAAGGTACATGCCCTTAACCGGAATCGAGCCCAGGACCCATCAGTCCGCAGGACAACGCTCTATCCACTGAGCCAAACCAGTTTTGGCTCTCATTGATATTTACCCAATGAAGTAGAAGACTTATATCTGTGCAAAAACCTGCATGCAGATGTTGTAGTAACTTTATTCATAACTACCAAAACTTGGAAGCAGCCAAGATGCACTCCAGTAGGTGAATGGATAAATAAATCATGGTACATCCAAACAATGAAATATTATTCAGCACTAATAAATCAGCTGTCAAAAAATAAGGTATCAATCCATGGAAATGCTGGGAGGAACCTTAAGTGAATTTTGCTAATAAGTGAAAGAGGCCAATCTGAAAAGGCTGCACACTGTATGATTCCCACATGAAATTCAATTTGGTGTCCATTTATATGGTAATTCATGCATGTTCTGACATGCTATACCTGATTTTATGAGTTTATATATACCAGCTATGAGTTTATTTGTGCTAAATTGTGAATTACTTCCCAGGTAAATGAAGGCAATATTGGCACTGTGTCAGAATGAATAATTATAGAGCAAAGTGCAAAATTAGTTAAATTCTATACTTGTTTAGAGATATGCTATCTCTAAATAGATATTTTAAATAAGTAAATGAATATTTATTTTAACTTATTGAGTTTATATTCACTAGTTTGTGTGTGGGGGCATGGTTGGACTGACATAGTGATAAGCTTACTGGGCATTTGTGTGTGTATACTATGTCAAGACACTGGAATAAACACTTGACATGGATTAATTCATTCAATCTCATGATAACCTATGAGTTAGGTTAAATTATCATCTTCATTTACAGATGAAATCATTGGGGCTTTATATCACTCCTATTCTTTATAATATTTTATCATATTATCTGATTAATTATCTTCCTTTACTGTGATGGAAGTGCCTTGAAAATAGGTTCCAATCATTGTGTTTCTGGCACATATTATAGAGCCATGGACAGTGTATATGTTCAAGAGATATTTTTAAAATTATTTATTTATTTCATAGTTTACTAAGAATTTTAGTTTGATATCACTGTTGATGGCTTAATGTTACTGCTTAATACATAGTCTCCTTTTCCCAAAACCTTGAATAAAGAGTTGGTAATTTTGGAGGCTATATTAATGTTTTATGGACAAGGCTAGCATTTATTGACGCAAACAAGTTATTTATTAAAAGACTTCCAGCTTACATTTATAATCTTTGATGGTTTCCAATTTTATTTTCTCATATTATGATATATTTCATATACTCTTTCTGGTATTACCGTATTTGCCAGCATATAAGATGATTTTTTGGCCCTGAAAAAATACGTATTTGCTGGCATATAAGACGACTGGGCGTATAAGACGACCCCCTAAAATTTCCACTAAAAATAAAGAGTTTGTTATATACTCGTCGTATAAGACTACCCCCCACTTGGAGGCATATTTTTAAGGGCCAAAAAATCGTCTTATACGCCGGCAAATACGGTAACTAAGTAAAAAAATTTTAGTGATAGAGGACCTGGATGATGTTCCATTGACCCTTAGAATAAATGTATACCATGCTTTCTTTAGGTGAGCTGGGCAATCACAAGGGCTGGGGAGAAACACATGTTCACCCTGGTTACACTGACTCTAGCCACCATTCTCAAAGGTACTTAGGATTGTGAAGTATACCGATGATCACAAGGCAAGTGTCCTTAGGATTCTTCCAGAGTGAGACTCAGGCAATGTTGATATTTAGGACATATTTCCTCAAGCCCAATTAATTGTGCCTACCTTGCCTACCTCCCACTGTGAACAAATTGGTCCCTGTGATTCAGAAGTAACTTTAAGCACCATTAATGAGGTAATGTAATACTATGAAAAAATGTAAAGCTAAATTAGAACCTGGGTTTCTGACTCAGCCTGGTGCTGAGAGCTTATTTAATGTTAGAAAAGAATACACATAGCTTCATTTATAAATATAAAGAGTCTCGCCTTAACTATCTCGGACTCTTTGTTGTTGTTGTTGTTGTTGAGCAATGAAATAATATCAGAGCTTTGCATTTTATTTAAGCTATCAAGCATCATCCGAGGGTAAGACATTTTTCTTTTCTTCTCTTTTTTTAGTAATTATCCATCAGTTCAAGAAACAGGGTTTAGCACAGAACAACTGAGGACAATTACAAGGAAAGTAAGAATCAGGCAATGGGTGGGGGTGAGGTGGTGGTGAGTGGGAGGGTGGCTGTGGATGAGGAAGAAAAAGGAAATATAAAACATATAACCCTACCCAGTTTGGCTCAATGGATATCTCTATTGAACCAAGGGTCCTGGGTTCAATTCCAGGCAAGGTCACATACCTTGGTTGCAGGCTCATGCCCTACCCAAGCCCTGGTCAGTGCTAATGCAACCAATCAATGTGTTTCTCTCACATGGACATTGTGATATTTCTGTCTTTCCCTCTCTGTTCCACTCTGTCTAAAAATTGATGGAAATTTATCCTTAGTGAGGATTAAAAAATAAAATAAAATAAAATAAAATAAAATAAAATAAAATAAAATACATAGATAGGACATCAGGAACTTTGATTTAATTTCTCTAAGAACTTGAGTTTTACATTAACCCTTTATGAGGAAAGGGCCAATATGTAGTAAAGAAATAAAAATCTGAGGGGATGTCTCTTTGATACCTTCTTAATATCTTCAGTTAGCACTTCTAAATTCTTCACTGTAACACTTCAGGTGCCCAATGTGCCCCTTTCATTATAATTAACTCCAAAGTTTTAAAAAAGCTTCTTTGGAAGGATTATTAAATACTTAGAAACTTTCTAAGGGTAGTTGCCAATTACAGAGGATGTCCTTAGAATAAAATGTCTTTTAAAAAGCTGTCTGTATCTTATTTATAGAGTTGTTTGAACATAACCCAGGCAGGTCAGGATATGTTGACCTCTACTCAGGATATTCTCTGAGGATAGAAACAATGTCAGCCACCCCGCAGAAGAGAAATGAATGGGAACAGTCACATACATTTCAAAGAAGAGAATGAGTTGTGGTTTTCCACTCAGTTGATTGTTAGAACTCTGGCTGTGGCTAGTTGGAAGAAATAAACTTGCTATTGAATAAACATCTAGTATGGTTTGCTAGAGATCCACATTCTGAACGCCTTAAATGCCTAGTCACTATGTTTAGAATGTTCATATATTAAAATAACTCATTCCAATCACTGTTAACATTTTCTGTGCTTGTTTGTTTGTTTGTTTGTTTGTTTTTCTGGAAATAGTCTCTGGATATGTAAGTAGGCACTTGTTGATAGGAACACTTAGTCCATACTCACTTTTACTTCTCTTTCCACTTATGATAAAACCATCCCTATTAATCGTATTCCACAAAATCAGATTTTCATGAAAGGTCGCTTTATTTGTTAACATTTCCACTTCTGTCTAATTTAGAACATCCATTCTACCTGATTGCAGAAACAAGATCTTTGTAAACGTAGGCACTGCCCATTGTTTCCCCTGAAGTGGCATCTCAGGGATGTGGGAGGTGTTTGGCTTGAGATGTGGTGGCAGGGAGTAGGCGCTGCTCTTTCTTCATCCTCTGTGCACTACCATGCTGCCTACCATCTAAGACATATCATCCCCACAGGACATTGCTCAGCCATCTCTCATTACTGTTCACCAGTCCTTTTTGAGTCTGGCTCTAAATATCTCTTGAAGCACAGAAAGCATTTTCTGATTTGCCATGCTACTTTGGTGTGGCCAGTGAACACTAATGCTAAGATACATTTTCTGTCCTACAGTTGAACTTACTAGAAAGTATTCCATTGATTCATGGACCATGCTGGAGCTTGCAGAGGTTTGTCTCTGCTATGTATGTTCAGATATGTCATGCAACTGTTCTTTCTACTGCTCCTTAGCCACTCCAGGTGAACTTATGTGATGATAGGATGGAGAGGCTGAGATGTTACCGTTTTACTCACTTTCCCTGGGAACTGAGACTCAGGTCCTGTCTTGTGGTTAACCCCAGTTACCATGCAGTTCATTGTTCCATGAAGGGTGGGTAGTGGATTAGAGTAAAAGAGTGAGAGTCTTTCTAACTCAAAATAATTTGCATATCTTTGTTATTCTCATGGCTCTTGGGAAGGAGGCCATAGGTCTTGGAATTTTAATTAACTTTTTAGTTGCTTGTGTCCTCCCATCTATGAACCATGTAGCCTGTCTTAAAACCTACACCTCAGAAAGATTGGGGACATAGGAAATTTGGGGGTGAAAGGGATGCTGCATGTATAAGATAATAGAAGAACATGTGTCTGCAATTGTATGTTGGAGAGATTTTCATAATTATACTATTTTAAAGTAATAAACAGTATTGTATTATTTGTGCATACCATGTTTTATGTATTTAATTATTTTAAAGGGAATTTAATTTCATTATTTTTGCTGATATCAAAGACACAAGAAAAGCTCTGTATAGTTATCTTTTCCACATATGTAAATATATAATTCTAGTTAAATCCCTAGATATGGAATTCCTGGGTCCATAGATAAATCCATTCTACATTTGAAGTTATTGCCAAAGTACCTCCAAAAAAGTTTCATTAATTTAAAACCCCAATAACAAAGTGTCACCTAATATTATTTTAATGCATATTTAATACTACTGAATTTATTAATGCTTTCTGAAATTCACATCAAAATTTTGATTCTTTTGAAGGAATAGAATTTAATTTAGGGATAATTTGGATATATACTGGAAATATAAATGGCAAGAGTATTTGCATTTTGCAATGAATTTCCCTACATAGTATCTTTTTCTGTGTTAGAAAATATGTAAAATTACTTTTCTAGATTAACAACCATAAAAATCTATTAGGCTGGGAGCTACTCTATTGTTTTAGCACATAGACAGTGTCTGGATCAATGAATATCTATTAAATAAATAAATGAATGAATAACTCATAAAATTAATAAACAAATTACTTTGCTTTCCAGATAGTTATATAAACTAAAAACCCTGACAATTTTACTTCTCTTTATAGTTATCTGTGTGAACATACCTTCCTAAGCAATGAGCTTTTCAGAGTTCTCTTTGTGGTCACCTTTATTAAATCAAATGAAATTGAAAACTTCATAACATACTGAGCAGGAGAGATGAAGAGTGTTGGTGAATGGGATCTAGCACAGAATTAAAAGTCATTCATTAAACTTACCTTGCATTCTTCTTCTTTTTTTTAAATTTTCCTTTTTCCTTTTTTAAAAAATTAATTTCTTTATTGATTAAAGTATCACATATTTGTCCTCAACCCCCATTCCAATTTTCCATCCCACTCCCACTCATGCCCCCAATTCCCTATTGTCTTTGACCACTGGTTAGGCTCATATGTGGGAGGGTAGGGATAAAAGGGAGAGATCACCTCACATTCTTGAATGTTCTACTGATAACTCTTAAGTGGCAGAAAGTAGCTGCTGGGGTATTCCATTTTATTTTAGGAGAGTAAAAACTGTTAACAAAAACTGTTTATGTTTATTAAAGAGTTTGGTTTTAATGCCTGAAGAGAGACAAGGAAGATCCCAACACCTAATTGAGCTAGAGTAAGTTATTAACACTGAGCATGTATCAAGCCAGGACACTGAAAATGCCTTCTGGTACAGAACATTTATCTTATTCAGGCTGGGGTTATACCTATCCTGAAATTGAAGTATGAACTACCCAAACCAAAAACTTTACCTATAAAAATAGAGTTAAGTGGTCCCTAGCCAAGTATAAGCCTGGAGTGCTCATCAGAAACAGAAATAAAATCAGTTTAAATCCTCAATTACCAACACACAGACAAAGCTCCTGGGAGGATGAGCTGAGTTGAACTCACTTTCCAGTGAGGAAGTGAAGCGAGTCTGAGTAGGGAGTCAGGAGCTCCAGTGAGCAGTGGGAAGAACCTCAAACAATAGAACTGGAGCTGATGGACTATAAAATAAGCATATTACAATGAGGGATGTATGAAAGGAAAGATTAAAAACTTTAGCCAAGAGCAAAACATTTTCAAAGAAAAATGGTGGAAATTTTAAAGGAGCAAAATAATTTCTATAAACAAAACATGAATAGTTTCTCATGTTTAAAACCATTTTAAATGACTTTAAAATAATCTGAAGATGTTAATGTTCTCAAGGACCCATACTGAGGACATTCTACATAATTAAACATGGGAGATAAAGAGATAAATGCTATAAAAATAATTACTGTATCTGGATGATCAGGTTTCTTATCAATTCATAGTTAATTTAGTATGAGTTACAAAAGCAAAATTCAGAAAGAAAGCAGGAGAGGTACAACTGAAGTGATAATTCATGGGAAATTTCTAGATTTGCTGAAGATAATCATTAATCCCCAAGACTATAGTTAATTTTAAGAAGGACACGTATATGCATAACACATACTTAGTGTATTTGTTATCCTATTGCTATGTAATAAATTACCCAGGTTATCCCAAATCTTAGGGGCTTCATATAATAATGCTGAGTTTCACATAGTTTTTGTAAACCTGCAATTGTGGGTTTGTTCTGGCTGAAGGTATTTTAAAAGGTTGCAGTCATGTTGTCAACCAAAACCACAGACACCTGAACGAAGGCTCAGGTGGAGCGGGATCCCCCCTGAATCTGACTTGTTCACATGACTGCAGATTCTGCTCCACCAGACCTCTTCCAGGCTGCCTGTGGACCCTCACAAGATGTGGGCTGACTTTACTGATCCAATCAGAGAAGAAATATGGGAGCTGCTTACTTCTTAATCATCTAATCTCAGAAATCACACAGCATCATTTATACAATATTCCAGCAGCTAGAATTCAGGCAGAAAGTCTACTCCATGTTCACTGAAACCGGTTTGGCTCAGTGGTAGAGCATAGGTCTGCAGACTGAAAGGTCCCAGGTTCGATTCCGGTCAAGGGGATGTACATTGGTTGCGGGCACAGCCCCCCCGGGGGAGGGGGGGTTGCAGGAGGCAGCTGATGGATGATTCTCTCTCATCGATGTTTCTAACTCTCTATCCCTCTCTTCCTCTCTATAAAAAATATTAACATAATTATCACAATTGATAGATGCTGACTGAATGTGTAAATTCAAAGAAAATCACAGAATAGAAAGTCTCCATTTATAAATGTCACAACTATACTCAATGAACAAAATGGTAAGAAATGAAATGATTAAAGATATGTTATATAATAAGCAATAGAAAACTGGGTAAGATATTAAGAAAACCTAATATAATGTCCCATCAATAAGGCAAGTCCTATGGAGATAGTAAAAATGAGCGAGGCCCAATTTCCAAATGAGGCAGAGAAAGGGCTTTCTTGCTTTTCTCCTATTCATCTTACTTATAAGACAGGATTTCTGGAGGACTTAGAACACCTCTCTGTGCTTTTCTATCATTATCAACATTTCATAGGAACTTCTCTGAGATTTAGCCTTCAGGAGTTATTATTAGGGAGAGTGTGATAACCATTTTTGCCTTGCTAATGTGCCTTAATCTTTTTCTTACACAACTGCACATTGTATTTATGGTCCACAAAATTTCCACTTGAGAATTTTTAATGGTTTAAAATAGCTTTGTTTTAACAGAATTTTGAGGGAATGTTATAATATTAAAGTATTCTGAAACTTCAGAAGCAGTGAAAGGTAGTTTGGTAAATCTATTTAATGTATTATCAACTCTTCTTATTCTCTTTCTATTACTACTAAGAAAGTAGGTTATTTTTTTTATAAATTCAGACTTAAGTAGATTTAATAAATGGCTTATAAAAGTATTGATTTGTTAGACAAGGAAGTTCAAAGATTCCAGGAAAGAAATATGCTTTTCCCAATCTAACAAAAATGTGACTTAATATTTTTCTCTTCTCATAATGTCCATACCTCTTCATTAGATAATTTATTGACTTTCCATATACAGACTATGTAATGGTCCAATTGTGAAGAATTAATTTTCTTTTCCTTTTAGTTCATTAGTTTTAAAAACACATATATTGGTTGTGATAGTAAACAAAAATTATGTTATGTTGATAGAATTGTCAAAGTGTTGAATTACTATATCAGTGTCTTCTAAAGTTTTATATTAATACATTTTAAAAAACAATTGAATAAAGAACCATAATCACTGGTTGCTAAGACAAAATTTACTCTTTAAAAACCATAAAAAATTATCCTAAATATTACAATATTCTTGTTTATAATATTTGTAGACAGTTTTTTGTTGTGGTTGCTTTTTTAAAAATCTATTTTGTTGATTTTTTATAGAGAGCAAGGGAAAGGGTTTGAGAGTTAGAAACATCAATGAGAGAGGAACATTGATATGCTGCCTCCGGCACACCCCCTTTTAGGAATGTGCCCACAACCAAAGTACATACTTTTGACTGGAATTGAAACTGGGACCCTTCAGTCTGCAGGCCAACTCTCAATCCACTGAGTCAAACCAGTTAGAGCCAGTTTTTGTTTTTGTTTTTTTAATAAATTTCAACTTATTTGTCGAACCCCCACAATTTTGAGAGGCTTATCATAAGCATCATTTCATCATTCATCAGTAAAAAGAATAATATATTTCTTACCATATTTAAGTCTTATGGGTCATTTATCCAAAGTCATCTCACTATATTACATGTCCAAATCATCATGGAATGTATCATTTTATGCTGAAATCACATGTTCATAAGCATTCTTTGGATTTTTAAAATTTTGTTCCTCAACTTAAGCTATTTGAGAGCAACATTCATGTTATATTTCCCTTGGAGTCCTTACCACCTGGAATACTAAAGATGTATCTATAAAATTCTGAGAAAACATGTAACTTCTCCAGAAACGTGTCTTCTATTTCTCCAGTTAATAAAATTCAGTGTTTTGTAATACAGCAAGATTTGTAAGAGTCAAGAGCATGCCTTCAATATTTTCCAGCCCTGTCATTGTCTTCTTTATAATATTGGAAATCATTTAATTAAATGTTTCCAAGAGAACTTATTTATGAGGAGGTGATTACAAATAGGGCCTGAACTTTAAGGAAACCATGTATCAATGATACCAGAAAAGGGATAAATTTTCTGTGTTTCAGATCATTTACAGAATCAGAGTGCCCTGTTCTCTAGCAGGGTGAAGAAAGTAAAGTGGGGGAGGGGGGGGGAGGGAGGGACACCTGTAATACTTTCAACACTAAAAATATATTTAAAAACAATAGTATTTTTTAAGAAAACAAACAAAAATAACAAGCCTAGTCACTCTGGTTTCTAATTGTATGGAACAGAACTACTACTGATATTAGAAAATATTTATTAAAAGCCAGGCATGGGAGGCTTCAACTGTTAGCTATACGAATCAGAATAAGCTTTTGTATTAATTTCATAGGGAAATAGAATGCAAAAGAAGTAAAGAAAAAATCTTACACATGTATTAATAGGAAGTGTTTCCATTGCAAGGGTATTGAATGATTATTTCTGTGAAAATATTTTCAGACACATTGGCACTCATACAACTGGTCTTTGAAAATTAAGTTTAGCCGAAACTAGTTTGGCTCAGTGGATAGAGCCTCGGCCTGCAGACTGAAAGGTCCCAGGTTTGATTCCGGTCAAGGGCATGTACCTTGGTTGCGGGTACATCCCCAGTGGGAGGGGTGCAAGAGGCAGATGATCGATATTTCTCTCATCGATGTTTCTGGCTCTCTATCCCTCTCTCTTCCTCTATGTAAAAATCAATAAAATATATTTTTAAAAAAAGAAAAGAAAATTAAGTTCACTCTAATGCCCATTAGAATTAAAATGTGCATGCAATAATAGCACACATCCTAAAACTGTATATGCAGAATAGGATTACAGAATTCAATAGTAAACCTTTCTTTCTATAATACTCATTTGTAGAGAAAATTAAGCTTTTTCTCTGAGTGAGATGGAGTAGGATTGCATGTAGTCCCTCATTTCTCTGTTCCACTGCAGAATACTTTTAAAAACTCAGCTGAGAATGAGGTGTTTGGAACTCTAGTTGTCAACACATGGACATTTATTTTATTTCTTGCAAAAGACACTGTGACATTAAATTAATTGATTTTATAACATATTTAGGTATAACATCTAGAATAATTTCAAGATATTTGTTCTAGTTGTAATTTTTAGTTTGTAATTCTTTATATCCAATTTCACTTTTTGTGTCTTTCTCATTCAATTACTCTTTTATTAATGTGTCCACCACAGTTCAAGAATACAATTACTTTATTTTTTACTTACTCTCACATATTTTTGTCACCACTCATTCCTTTAGGGCAGATAGATCAATGATACATTAACCACAAGGGAATTGAAGTGGACAATATTTTTCATTCAATTGACAACCAAACACCCAAAGAAAAAAAAATACTTCCCAGAATATGCTAAACTGTTTTTTATGCCACTGTATGCTTTTATAGCATTATGATTATGAGCAGAACTCTACTGTCAGGTCATTCAGGACTGGATCCAATTAATGCCAATTAATGCTTGCATGACACTGAGTAATTTACTTATTTTATCTATCCCTCACTTTTCTCATCTTCAAAATAAGTAATCTATAATCTCATAAGGATAGTAAGTATGACATCATGTTGTTTTGAGTGTTAAATAAGTTTATATATATTAACCATTTAGAATAGTGGCTGTTGTATAATAAGCTCCCGATAACTCTTAGCTATTACTACCTTACCTTTGCTTGGGGCAGCCCCTACTGCATGCTCTGTCCTAGCTTGCACATTGTCAGTGTGTAAGCAGCTCAAGATCTGAGACCATGCTTTTTCTATGTTTCATTGTATGCTTTTTCTATGCATGTACCAACCTACAGTCACCTATTCTTTTATCATGCCAAGAAGATTGTATAACTTCTCCCTTTTGTGCCTACCGGATTTGCCACATGACTCTCTCGTAGTACTTTCGTTGCTTTATGGCACTGATATGTTTGGCTGTGTATTAGCTACCTATTGCTATGCAGCAAATTATCTCAAATTTAGGAGCTTAAACCAACACACATTTGTTTCTTGTCAGTTTCTGCATGTCAGGAGTCCAGGCATAGGTTTGCTGAGTCCTTTACTTAAGGTTTCACAGAGTAAAATCAAGATGTTAACTGTGGCTGCAGCCTCACCAGAGACTCAGAATTCTCATCTAAGTGCATTGTTTTTTGGCAGATGTATTTCCATGACATTGCATGACTGAGGTCCACTTGTCTTTCTAGTTCTTGCAGAGAGACTGTTCTTAGGATCCTTTTCTCACAGCATTTGTGTTTACTCTTCCAAGGCCCTCAGAAAAGTGCCTGCTGTTGCCTTTTGTCTTCTTTAACTACTTAGGTCAGGCCCACCAAGGATTATCTCCTTTGATTCACTTAAAGTCAACTGATTAAGGACCTTGATTACATCTGCTTTTTTTGTGTGTGCCAATTAACATGATACAAACATGGGAGTGATATCCCAACATATTGACAGATCCAGCCTGCATTCAAAAGACAGGGTTTGTATAGTATGTGTATAATCTTGGAGATCTTAAAATTCTTCTTACCACAGCCAGTATCCTGTCAACTAATGAAATGGATGGTTCAAAGTTCATTCTTTCTCTGTATTTCCATCACCTAGTATAGTGTCCGATGAATATTTGTTAAATGAAAAGAGAATACTAATTGAATGAATGGATGAATTAATATTATACTGATGGTAATTTGCCAATGCTATAAATAAAAAGGAGTAAGGACCTAAGTTTTTCATTGCCAAGATACATTGAAAGAGCTAATTTTGCAGAGATAGGGACTTTGAAACAATGGTAAAAATGGTCACTTTGATTTTTTTTTCTTGGATTCTTGATGATCTTGAGCATCTTTTAGGATCTTATGACTCCATAAATCAAAACTAGTCAACATTTTTATAAATTTTCTAAATAAATATTCACTAGAATTAGTGTTCCCCCCGCCCCCGCACACCAATTTATTATCATTGTTTGAAAACCTCGAGGTGGCTGGGGTCCAGTTGGATTCCCGTCAGGGTTTGAGACCCAGACGTGGGTTTTGATAGGTGAGCTTACATAAATAAATATAAGAAAAGTCTGAAATGAACCCACTGGATATGACTTTGTTGGTAATCTAAAATAGGAAAGGACCAGTGGAATCATATACAAGATATGAACTACCACAAGTGGCTGGAATCAAACTTACTAGTTTGAATGTTTCCTAAATGCAAAATAACTCTTTTAACGTTTTCATTTTCAAATAGTCAGATTAACATTCACACACATAAGGAGAACAGGAGATTTTAACTCCCCAGTTCTAATTGGCTTCGGGAGAGTGCAGGAAAATGCTAATCCGATTTCAGTTTGCCCCCTTCTCCTTGAGACTTTTTCTTTTGATCTGATTCAGAGGTCAGGGTCACTGCTATTTCTTTATATTTCCTGGGATATTCTAAATCTAAATACCAGAGAAATAGACCAAACTGATTTGGAATAATGCTAAGAAAAACAATAGTGCTATAAAACAAATAAAAGGAAGGGCTATAGTGCATGAAAGTGTCTTTTGTTCATGCTTTCGCATACTTTTCTGCATAATTGGCAATTAACCTTCATTATCCCCCCAAGTTCTTTACCTCCAAACAGCTTTCCTTTCTGAATGAGGATGGGGAGGGAGAGGTGCAATTTTTTTTTATGTGCCTCCATTTTGACCTTTTTAAAGTTTGTTGGGTGAGTATAATTAGTATTTCCATTGAATAATGTGTATTATGAGTTTATGCATACTAATTTGCATTTAGAAAAAGCCACTTGAGTAAAAATCAATTTACAAGAAGGGTATAGTTTCTACCATGACTAGGCTCTTGATCAGCAAGATTTTAAGGAGGGAGAGCCATGAGGCTGCCTGAATATTTTTTAGAATGGTGAAAATTTAGAGATCTAGACTCCAGAGTGTCTTATTCCCCTTTACTTATGTGAGAATGTTGCTTCCAATAAACTCAACACTACTAGTACATGGCAAATAAGTACATCAAAGTTTGTTAAAAATTCTGTAAAATTATTTTATTTGTCAGGCCTTCCCTAGAAACCTTAGTAAATCTGGTTTAGCGTAGATTTTTAAATAAGCTTGGATGCTTAGAGCAGTAATCTTTACTTATCTCAATAATGCATATATGGGGTTAATCCCATTTCCAAGTAATTCTTGAAATGCTCACTTAATCTGTATTTTCTAACTGCTTTGGCAAATGGAGAAATACAAGTTTGAGGCACATGGTAACTTGGAGAACTCTTACTAATAATACAGCTTATTGTGTTAGGTCTTTTTTTCCTTTTCTGGATTTTCTCATGACTAAAGCAGTACTTTGAACACTAGCTGCGCATTAAATCACTTTCCTTTTTTTTTTTTAAAAAGCAACGCCTATACCTAATGTTCATACTATACCAATTAAATAAAACATTCTAGAAATAGGCCCAGTTATTGGTATGTATTTTTATTTTATTTTTTTAGTTTACCAGGTGCTCTAACTTGAAGAGAGTTTTATTATCATTGGAATCAAAAGCATGATTCTGACATAAGCACACACATAATTGAAAATCACATTATAATCCATATGGCAACTTTCAGGTAATACTTTTATTAATATTAACTGTAACATTTAATAAAATATCAAATGAATATTCCATGAATACAATAAGATATTGGGAGAAAAAGACAAGGTTTTGCAGCCATAAGAGTGAGGCAAGTCAAGAACAGAGTTGAGGCTCAAATGCCTGGGCATACACTCAAATGCTTTTCTCCATTTATCCAAATGCAATCACTCACTGCAAATAAAACTCAGTGGAAAACTACAGATGCCCATAACAAGAGATGCAGATCGATATATTGAGCTCAAGGTCTTCATACTGGGACACACACTTCTGAAAGTACATAGAGATTTTCCAAGAAGACAGACTTGGAAAATCATTGCCCCGGTCCTTGGCTTTCATTGTACTCTTCCCTAAAATGTATCTTCCAGAGAGTGACCTCTGCACTGGCTGCTCCTCTTTTATCACTTCCAATCTTATTTGACAAGAGACCAGGAGACCATGGCCTTTCACATATTCTGAATCTTGCTTCCAGGCTTTCAGTGTTGACCTGGTGTGTAAAACACCGAGCGAGTGTCAAAACACAAAACAACACACACACACACACACACACACACACACACACACACACACACACTGCACTATTCAAGAATGCAGAGCTTCCTGAGAGTCCCTGAAAGTAGAGCAAGGTGATATTCTGGAAGACATAGTAACTAGTAGCCAAAACCGGTTTGGCTCAGCTGTAGAGGAGTGTCTGCGGACTGAAAGGTCCTGGGTTCGATTTCGGTCAAGGGCATTGGTTGCAGGCACATCCCCGATAGGGGGTGTGCAAGAGGCAGCTGGTTGATGTTTCTAGCTTTCTATCTCTCTCTCTTCCTCTCTGTAAAAAATCAATAAAATATATTTTAAAAAAGGAAATAATAACTAGTTCTATCCCAGAAACACACTCATGGCAAGATTGTCTCTCTTTGATCTCTCCATTCATCTATTTCTTTTTATAGTTTTGAGGTGAGATAATTGTCATAGAATTTGTATTACTTAATATTATGGATTGGAATAAAAAACCCTCACTGGTCATAATTCTTTCAAAGTCTGAGCTGACTGATGGCTTGATAATGGGGTCTCACTTACTGTTGGAAGTATATGGCAGCAGACATTCCCGGAAACTGAATTAGCTGAATCAACCCCTTTAAATTTTTAATGAAAATAACTTTAAATTATATGTGCATATGTAATTCATGAGAAATTACATATTTTATTAATATTAATCTCATGGAAACCATTAAAAAGTCAACCTAAAGATGTAAGGAATACATAGTTTTACCAAAAAGTATAGACTATTGGTCTAGCTCATGTTACCTTGGGGGACTGATGGGAATGGAATTTTGGGGTGTTAATAAAATGTATAAATAAATCCAAATGAGATGGATTTTTGTTAAATGAAAGTAGAATGTTTTCAGTTTGGAGCTGGCTGCAGAATGTCTAGGGTATTACTGATCTACAGGGATGGGGCAGTGAAAATTTTAAAAAATGTAAACCAATCTCTTCATTCTAGTTGCATCTGCAAGGAAAAAACAAACAAACATCAGAGCTCATTTTCCTTAGTGAATGCCTGTAAGAATAGGTTCACTAGTATGTGCTAGCAATTGAGGCAGACTACTTGAGAGCTTTCTTAGAATTTTTCTGTCTCCATGGAGACAGTGATTCAACCCAAGGGGGCTGTGACCTGTTGGAGAAAATTTCAAAATCTATCAGTTAGGCCCTACCCAGTTGGCCTCAGTGAATAGACCATTAACCTGTGGACTGAAGGGTCCAGGGTTTGATTCTGGACAAGGGCATGTATCTAGGTTGCAGGCTCGATCCCTGGCCCCAGTCGGGGTGCATGTGGGAGGTAACCAACACTCTCACATCTATGTTTCTCTCTCTCTCTCTGTCTCTTCCCCTACCCTTCCTCTCTCTCTAAACAGAAATGAAATAATATTCCCAGGTGAGGATTAACAAAAGATAAAAATAAACCCATCAATTAAAGGGATCAGCTTTTACCACAGGTGACATCATCTCAGAAATCATAGTTTGACACCAAATGTCTCTATATATCAGTGGCTACCAGAGGAATTTTCCCATATTTAGACCCCAGAGCAGCTCCTCCTGTTTTAATAGCATCCATACTATTTAACTGATGGAACTATTCTATTCAGTTTTTGCAAATTATGGCTAATTTTTTTCTGTGAATTCTCATACATCCTTGCCTTCTTAATATATATTTTATTGATTTTATATAGAGAGGAAGGAAGAGGGACAGAGAGCTAGAAACATCGATGAGAGAGAAACATCCATCAGCTGCCTCCTGCACCCCCCCCCCCCAACTGGGGATGTGCCCGCAACCAAGGTACATGCCCTTGACCAGAATCGAACCTGGGACCTTTCAGTCCGCAGGCTGATGCTCTATCCACCGAGCCAAACCAGTTTCAGCATGCTTGCCTTTTCAAAAACTTAGATAGTTCTTTCACTTTCTGAGCTCAGCTGATGCTGTAGCTAATAGGCTTAACAAGATAATACATACCATATTTCTATGTTTTTGCGGCCTCCCCCTCCCCCTTCTAATGCAGAATCCCAGCTTCTTGCAAAGTCATATCTTTCTTCTTCCACTCAAATTTTTGTGGCACTTCAGCCTCTCTCTCATGTGTGCTTAAACCATCTGGGTGCTGACCCGCTGTGTCAGGTAACTTGGGGACTTCACTGCCACTTCTTAGACATCCTTAGCATCCATGGAACACCACCCATTCGCTGGGCACGGCTGTCCTTCCTGCTCTGGAGAAACCAGCCATGCCCAGGAAATGTTGGGCAGCGATGGTTCCCTGTTCAAACAGGCAACATTGGCTTTTACTGAGCACTCCTTTCCTGAGGGGTCTACCAGCTCTTGCTCGACAAGGTTGCATTGAAGATCTTAAGTGCCAGCGCTGGGATTTTGTTCAGAAGTCGGGTGCCTTTCTTTCTCCCCTTTACTTAACATTATAGAACTGTTTCTGGCTACTTGCATAATTTTAGAGAAATAGTGATTTTCTTCCCCTTCCACAGTCTGTGGGTCTGGGCGGGGGTACACATTGGAGCAATAAATATGAAGCTCACTACAGAGCCTTCCCTGCTCCCCAGTGATCCCTAAGAATGAGTGCTCATGAGGTAGCTTCCTCAGTCCTTGCAAACTGACTAACAGGGAGGGCCTGCTGCTGGAAGACTGATGGGCACATACTTCCAAGCTCAGTGATAGTCAGGCATTTGGTATATAGTGAGAAGCTCAGGACATTCATGAAAAATCTAGAACAGTTGATGGTATTTGGGCTCACCCACATTTTGTTTATTTCCGTCACTACTCACACTTTTCTACTACAAGTTCAAAAATATTTTAGGAGAAAAACTTTCGAATTGAAGTGCTCATATAACTGCATTATTTCTAACAGCAAATACCAAATAAAGGTGTGACCACAACTCAATGGTTAGTTTTGACAAGAAACAGTGCAATTTTATCTCTTAAAAGGATGCAAGCTCACTTTTCAAAAAATAATATGAACATGCATTGGCTATGATTTTAAGTAATGAAGTGGGATACTGAATTATCAATATGTTATGATGTCTAGTCTAGCACATACATAAAGAAAAGCCTGGATGAAAACACGTTTCCGTTATTAACGTGGGTTTTACTCAGTGATGAGATAACAGCTGCTGTAATCTTTTGTTCTTGAGAATGTTTTCCAAAAATTACAGAAGGAAGGCACATAAATTTTTTATATTGGAGAATGACTAATTTGATTAAATAGAGATGCTAAAAACAGTCTATTTGCTCTAGGAGGAGGAATTTTTCTTATGATAAATTCCTAGGAAATCTTTCCCTGATACAGTCACCTTTCTGTCAGCTATTGACTACTGCCTGCCATTCATATATCTTTAGGACAAGCACATGGGATATATTATTGATTATTATTATTATATTTTAAACCTCACCTGAGGATATTTTTCCATCAATTAAAAAAACTTTTTTAGAGAGAGTGTAAGAAAGGGATAAAGACAGAGAGAAACATTGATGTGAGAGGAACATATCAATTGGTTATCTCCTGCACAAACCCTGACCAGAGCCCCAGCCGGGAGGAACCTGCAACCTAGATATGCATCCTTGACCAGAATCAAACCTGGGACCCTTTGTTTAGCAGGCTGGCTGACACTCTATCCACTGAGCCAAACCAGCTAGGGTGGGATATATTATTTTAAAATTCTCATTCCCATAGTCCATGCTTGATTTGAGATAGAAAGGAGATTCTTTCTAGGTTCCTCAAAACTCTTGCTTCAGCTAATAAGCTGTTTTTCTAAAGGACTTGCTATTCCATTAGCCATGATTAGAGGTTTCCTTGGTTCCTACACACCTCATTATTACTTCTAAATAAAGTGCCAATCGCTGAGGTACAATATTTTACAATTAGAGCTTGCTTGATTTATCTTTTTTCTTTTCTACAATAACCCTTCATTCAAGGACATTTGAATTATCAACTAATTATACCCACCTGAGAATAAGGAGGCTTATTCTCATACTGAAATCCAGCTCCTGAATCTAATAAATTCTGTCTTTTCTTCAATAAATAATTGATAACTGTAGTTGGAGATGTGCATGTTTCAGTGATCTTGGTCAAGTAGCACAATTATACTTGGCTGCCAGATGTGATCAATGTAAACCAGCCTGTTCAAGGTCTGATCAAAGACTCATTGACAGGTTACATGGCTCTCTGAGCCCATCCTCACCTCCCAAGTGTATGCAGTGAAGTCTCTTCCTTATTCTTCCCTTTCATCCTTCTTCTCAGAAATCCATCTATTTATAACAGGTCTTAAATCATCATTAATTTATCTCAGAAGCTCTCAATGCCTGAGACTTAGAAGCAAAATAATTTCTTGCTGAGAACACCATACTGCATAATAGTGGGTTTAGATTAATACCACAGTTTTGTTGCCAAAGTTCCAAAATGGTCAAACACTAACTAGAATTCACTAACTACAAATTAAAAATGGCCATCACTGCGGAAACCGGTTTGGCTCAGTGGTAGAGCGTTGGTCTGCAGACTGAAAGGTCCCAGGTTAAATTCCGGTCAAGGGCATGTACATTGGTTGTGGGCACATCCCCAGTGGGGGGTGTGCAAGAGGCAACTGGTTGACGTTTCTCTCTCATCGATGTTTCTAGCTCTCTATTTCTCCCCCTTCATCTCTGTAAAATATCAATAAAACATATTTGTTAAAATGGCCATCACTTTGTAAATAGTTATCATTTTCTCATCAGAATGATTACAATATGTCAGATCAAACAACACACTGTCTCAATCAAATGATAACATATATTTTTGTTGTTTTAGTAGTGCAAGGAATCTAGAAAGAGTAAATTTTTTGTGTGGTTTCTGAAACTTAAGGTCCTTATCTCTATGTGGGATTTGCATATGGTCTATGGAGTGAAAGCTTTATGTGGCTGCCTGGAGAAAAATGGCAGAAGTGGAAAATGGTATGGATATTGCTCTTTAGCCTACATAGAAGAAATAGATCTAACTGCTCATAGAAAGAAAGAAACTTCTGAAACTTCTAGAATCCATTTAAGACTTAGAGAATAAGCCACATGCCATATGGAACGACACAACACTGCTTGCTGGAGAGAGTGATTCTGTTCCTTTATGCATGCGACCCAGCATCACAGTGACAAAGGACAATATCATAGCTGCTTTGGTATTGCAGTTATGGTAGCACTGGGGATCAGTCCTCTAAACAGGAAGACAAATAATGTTCCCATGAAGAGCAGCAGAAATTATATTGTGCCAACAGGGGAAATGGCATGGGCAAGTGTAGTTGGCCAAAGCTTCTGTGAGATAAGCCAGGGCTTCTCAGAAACACCTGGTGATATTTCATCGTCATGGATTTTTGACATCTTGTGGTATCTGACATAAAAACCTCATTCATATTGGCAGATTCCTGAGGCTGGTGGATATTAATCATCTATAAATATCTGCTAAAAACTTGATTTGCTCAATCTCTGTAGTCCTTTAACAAATGTAATTATGATTCTAATATTAATACAAATTAATTACCTCAAAGAGATCAATTTTCCATTCTCAGTCAGCAGATAGTAGATCCCAAATATTTTCACATATTGGATTTGTACTTGAAAACTTTATCTGAATTAAAGACAAGATGCTATATTTATAAATTCTGAAATTATCTAGGATTTATTCAGGTCCCTTCAAATCACCATACAAAGAGTAGCAATGATGATTGTCATGTACTTATGTAAAACATTTATATATTCTAAAGGTCAAACCAAGAAACCAATTAAATGTAAGAAGTGAGGAACTGCACATGTAGTTTAGCTGAAACATAGGACACCAGATAGTCACCCCTGTTTTTTACCATGCTTCAGCAGCCATATTATGGAACTCCTGGTTCTCAACCTTTCTAATGCTGGGACCCTTTAATACAGTTCCTCATGTTGTGGTGACCCCCAACCATAAAATTATTTTTGTTGCTACTTCATAACTGTAATTTTGCTACTGTTAATGAATTGTAATGTAAATATCTGTGTTTTCTGATGGTCTTAGATGACCCTGCTAGCAGTTCTCAACCTGTGGGTCATGACCTACAGGTTGAGAACCACTTCTGTAGAGGATAAGACCATCAGAAAATAATTTTATGGTTGGGGGTCACCACAACATGAGGAACTGTATTAAAGGGTTGTGGCATTAGGAAGGTTGAGAACCACTGTAGTAGAGGCTTAATGCATGAAGTTCATACAAGGGGCTTGGCCCTTACAGCTGAGGCAGCTTGCCGCAACACTTGCAGCCCCAGCTTCATCCAGAAGGTCATCTGGAAGGACTTCTGGAAAGATGTCTGGAAGGTGGTTCTGCTGTCTGGTCTAATTAGCATATTATGCTTTTATTATTATTGATGCTCTATTCATGCTGTGCCTCTGAATTTCAGGACTTGGATCACTGCCAAGTCCCATGAGACTGACTTTCTAGGAATGCACTGAAGCCAAATACTTTACTTCCCACAAATATTCTACTTTTTAAAAAGTATAATTATATGATTCTGAGCCAGGGCCAGAAATTACATGTCATTCTGAGATAATGCAATCTTATCCTTCCATTTCAGGTTGTCTAGTTTGGGATACACAAATTATAATTTTTAAAAGTTTATTTATCAGTTTTGTTGACACTTGACCAATTTATTAAAGTTATGACCAAAGATTTCCAGAATATTTGAGGAAATATTTAAATCTTTACATTAAAAATTACATATCCAGAGTGTAATGTTATCTTATATTTGCCAAATGTTCATAAGGAACTCTCTCCAGAAAAGCTTTCTCCTCATCCAAAGAATAAACAATAAGGGCAGTTTTAGAATATCTTAAGCTAGATGTAGCCAATGCTAATATTTATAAATCTATTAAATACAGTTGGTTGAAAGACTATTTGTAGGTTATTAGTTGAAAATCACTACCTTAGTTTTGGGAATTCTAGGAACATATGAAGAAACACGAGGCACTCTGGTAGAATTCAGGTTATTCTCTGTTTGGGACAATTGTTAAATCTGTGCCTGTGGAATAGAATTGAATATTGCAGTCCAGCTTTAATCCCAGCATAATTAGAGAACAAGAACTTTCACAAGAGGTAGCACTAAAATTAACTTCTATGTTTCTTCTATGCTTGAAACTGGAGTATGATGGGACTCTAAAGGAAAAACAAATATTAGACAGCACAAACACCCTTAGAGCAGAATATATCCATAAATAATCATTAGAAATTTAAAAAAAATTAGTAATCTTAAGTAATTTTTAAAAATACAAATCTCCATTTGGCCCCTGGGAAACTCCAGTAGCGGGACAACTTGCCTCAGGTCTGCCCTTTTAGGTCACCTAGAAATAGGGTTTCTTCTTCAATTCCTTTCCTTTGTCTATAACTCAGGGAAGATAGTTGATGCTTCAGCAGTTTTAATGATTTCCAAAGTTCCTCTTAACACAGAGTAAGAGAAAGCACAGGGAAAGCAATTCATTGCAAACTTCAGAATGAAGCAACAAAGTGCTGTTGTTTACCTGAGGTGCCATGGATCTGTCACCGGGTTGCTTGTGTGATAGAAATTCTCTGAATTTGGGGGAATGTAGAACCCTTACACTCTAATTAATAAAGTACTCAGAGATCCAAGGTAATTTAATGTCATTGGAAAGAAAGAGAATGATACTAATGACTTGAAATATATTTTTGCCATTACCATAAAAAATGTGGGATATTTCTTAAGTGCACTTTCCTACTTTCTAAAATAATAAATAACCTTTGAAATCACTGAAAAGCCCAAAATGAAAAAAAAATTCATAATATCATTACCTAGAGGGAAATATTTATAACATTTTTTCTCTCAGTCTTTTGCTATTGTAACTCTGTGTAGATATAAGCTCCATGTAGATAAGCCATTGTGCAATGACTTATATGTAAAAAAAACTAAAATACTATCTACCGTGCATGTGTTTTTTGTGTGTTCTATTTTCCTTGTTTACAAAGACTAGTTAAATGAATATTAGTTGATCACATAATTTTTAATGGATGCTTAGTACATACAGACCCACACACACAAACATATTCAAACAATTCTATGCTGTTGTACCTCTAGATATTTCCAAAGTTCTCCATCCTATCTAATAGAGGATATGCTAATTGACCCTCATGCCATCGCAAAGATGGCAGCACCCATAGCCAATAAGGAGGGAATATGCTAATTGACTGCCCCACCCTCAAAGATGGTGGCACCACAGCCACAGTAGCTCTAGTCTCCTCAGTCTCACAGCTGCCCAGTGAGGGTCTAAGGTGCAGGAACACGCCAGATGTCAGCTGCCCAGCCACCCAGGGCCAGCCCAAGGGATGACCAAACAACTGAACAAGTAGGTTGCATGGGGCGACCAGACCAGCAGGAGGGTTAGTGAGGTATGACCAAACGACTGAACAGCTGGCTGCTTGAGGTGACAAGGCTGGCTGGGGTGCTGTGTGGGGTGACCAGGCTTGCAGGGGGGAGGTTGGAGGCAACTTCCAGCAGGGGGGGGGCAGTTGAGGATGACCAGGCCATTAGGGGGGCCAGTAAGAGGTGGCCAGGCCAGCAGAGGGGGACAGTTGGGGGTGACCAGGTCAGCAAGGGGGGCAGTTGGAGCCAATTAGGCTGGAGGGAGGATAGTGAGGGGTAACTAGGCTAGCAGGGGGGGAGGAGCAGTTAGGAACAACCAGACTGGCAAAGGGGGGATTGGGGGAAAACCAGGCTGGCGGGGGTCAGTTAGGAGTGACCAGGTCAGCAGGGGAGGGGGCAGTTAGGAGCCAACAGGCTGGCAGGGAGGGGTCTGTAGGGGACCACCTGGTCAGCAGCAGGTGGCAGTTAGGGGAGACCAGGCAGGCAGGCAGGTGAACAATTAGGAGCCAGTGGTCCAGGATTATGAGAGGGATGTCCAACTGCCAGTCTAGACAGTCGGACATCCTCTGAGGGGTCCTGGATTAGAGAAGGTGCAGTCTGGGCTGAGAGGAAACCCCTCCGCTCCCCGCCTCCCCACTGTGAATGGATTTTGTGCACTGGGCCTCAAGTAGTAAGATAAACTATAATGAGCATCCTTCCTTCCTCTGATGCCAAAATTATTTTTATAAATGTTAAATTTAAATATTACAGTAAGTCAAGCAGAAATCATCCATGTTCATTTTCAATAGGAATGCTCAGGAATATTTTCACTATCAATTTGTTGATCAATTTGCTTCCTCTGTTCGTAACTGATTAATTATTTGCTGATCTACTTTATTACTTGGGGGTATTAACTGTGTTTCTTCAGCTCACCATTATATCAGAAGCATCCCTTATAGTATATGGTACATTGAAATGGCTCAATACTTACTACTGATAAAGGGAGAAAAACAGACTAAACTTCATGAAACAATAAAAATATGACAATAAGATAATGTTTCAAAGGTAAAATTACATGTATTAAGACTTTTCCCCAGACATTATAGCATTTTAAATATGCAATTATTTTAATACAAATCAATGATGTATTATAATTCATTTTATAGATAATGAAGCATAATTAAATAAGTTAAATAGCTTGCTCAAATGTATAGAAGCACTACATAGCAGATTCATGATGTAGCATACAATTATCTATTTCAAAGTACACGTTCTAAATGATTATGCTGTACCAGTAGTTTGTAATTGTATTAGCATACCTATTCCAAACTGGATTCAAAGTGCCTCAAAAGATCTAAATTGATATTACTTATACAATGTTTCTATATGCAAATAATTTTCATAAGTAACTAATTAAATAAAGTTAGATAAAATTTTCTAATAGGGAACCCTGGAGGCATTTCCTACATTATGGTGCAAAGCAAACAATCATTCCTTCTCTCTACCTACCTTCCTGCCATCCTTCCCAATCACTCCTTTGCAAGATGTGCTATAATGATACCATTACATATTTTATTGAATTTACATCCTTTGGGAAATATGTTTTGCTCTGCAAGACTAGAGATTTAACAAAAACAAAATATTATCTTTCTTTGTTGCATTTATTTCTCCCTCCCTATGTAATTTTCTTAAAACTTCTTTTACCAGTGCATAAGGGTGTATGATTTAAGACTCTAACTCCAGTTATGACCACACATGAGATCTTCCTACAATCCCACTGAGGGTCTCTATAGTTTTTCATTTTGAATTAACATATTAAGGTTGCAAAATTTACATAATATAAAACCCACAGCCACATGGGTGGAATTAGCAGAAAACAGCAAGTGCATAAATCATATTTCAAATTAACATATTTAGGTTTGCTTTATTTGCACATATGTTAGAGGATGAACATCAATACCCCTAGGAACTAGTTTCACACTATGCAGTGTAAAAAATCATGGGATTTCAACGTCTTGTGTTACTTGCTCCCACTGCAAGGCTTTAGGTTACCTCTGTACTCTCTTAAGGTTTTCCACTAGATTTTTCTCTGACAAGAGCCTATGTAAACAAATTAATCAACAGAATTGGCCAAGGAGGTATCTTGTTAAAAAAAAAATCATGCATATGCATAAGGTGATTCATGGATCTAGACAAAGCAATCTATAGAACATTGAAAGCACATGCTTTGAGATTAAAATTGTGAAGTCTTTTATCCTTTGCTGTATCTCCATAAGAGTGTGTGTGTGTGTGTGTGTGTGTGTGTGTGTGTGTGTGTGGTGGGGGTGGGCAAAGGCTATGGAGTAGAAAGGTTAAGTCAAGGTATCTTAGGTAATTTTATATTAAATTAAATTTATGTTGAATAATAATTATTGAAACATAAGTTATTGAACAAGCTACCTAGGATTGGTTTCCACACATTACAGCAAAACTAGTGGAGTGAATGTAACACAGATCATTGTCAGTTCTTAGATCTCTATGGTTTGACTTTCATATGTCTAGTACCGTGTTTCCCCAAAAATAAAACATCTTCTGAAAATAAGACCTACTTACAGGTTTCCTTCTGAGTGAAATATAAGGCATTCCCCCCTAAAATAATGCCCCCAGGCTCTGTCTCAGAATGAAAATTAATTAACCATAAACTGGTCACTAGGGCCGCCCCGAATGGCGTCTAGCAACCAGTGACTTTACATGGACTCTTGATGTCACTGCTGTGTGGAGGCAGAGCAGAGGTCAGAGTGAGCACGGGGCGGGAGAGAGGAGGAGACTTTCCCAGATGCATGCAGAAGAACGGGAGAATTAGAGCAGACTGGACACTGCGAAGGTGGGGAGTGCTAGTCTGTCTCCAGTGACACTACCTGATGCTCGTGGCTGCCTTCATGATGACTTAAGGTTCTCAGTCAGTGGAAGACCCTGCTCTAGCCCAGATCCAGGCCCCTGCAAGCCCAGTGACAGTCCCCAGGCAGGCCCCAGGGGGTAAATGTCTGATAAAGGGGTAGGGGGGGGATGTCTGGTGAAGGTATTCAGTGGCACAGGGGTGGGGGAGGGGAATCACTTAAAATGACACAGGAGGATCAGAGGGGAAAATCAAAATGACAAAGGAGGATCAAAAGGGGTTACTAAAATGGTATTTCCCCCTCTGATCCCCCCTGTGTCATTTTAAGTGATCCCCCTCCCCCCACCTTGATATCCCAATTCCTTTTTTTTACCCCTAGAAATGAGCGCAAACAGAAAAAGCTACTCCATGGAGTTCAAGAAAGGAATTGTGGAAGACTCTTGGGGCCAAAATCTTATTGCTTTCTGCAAAGAGAAGATATTGAGTATCAGATTGGTCCCAGAATGGAGAGCAGAGTGTGGTAACCTCATTGAACAAGTGGACAAGGGAAATGCTAAAAAGTGCAAGTATGGATCAGGTCGGCAACCATTATTTTCCGAGCTGGAAGACCTGATCTGTGAATGGGTTGTTGACAGGAGAGCAAAGGCTTTGGTTGTGAATAGGGCTCAGATTTAAGAATTTGCCCTTGCAATGGCACCACAGTTTGGCATAGCCCCTGAAGACTTCAAAGCATCACAACACTGGCTGGCTAATTTCCTTCAGAGAAGTGGACTGTCTTTAAGAAGATCTACAACATTGTTTAGGTTGGAAGATACTCAAGTTATTAAGCGAGCACTTGCATTCAAGTCCTTTATTGATGATGCTGACTTCTCTAAATACAATCTTTTTTACCATGTTTCTTCCAGGAGACTATGATGTCTTTATTACATTCTTTTCTAGCACCTAATACAGTGCCTAACACCAAGCATGCTCTCTTTTGAGTGAACTCTGAGCATCCCTTTGCATCTCCTTATATGTTCCTTGGAAACACTGTGATGCCACACATGATGCTTACTGAGCAGTATTAGAGAGCTCTACATATTTAACAATGATATGATGCAGTATGTTCTCCAGCTAAATTTTCTTAATGTCATTTGTTAACTATTAAAATATCACACCTCTATTCTTGCACTGCCAAACTATATCATTACACTTTCAACTATAAACTGTTGTTTACCTGGTGTTAAAAATAGATTGTAAGGTTTTTTTATGGGTAAGGTCAGGAATTTATACTCCACTTTCTTCCCCCATTTGAGTAGCACCATGTTAAATCCATAGCAGGATTTTTATTTGGTAATTGATTGCTCGATTCTATGTAGTGGAATAGCTTTCATTTTTCTTATAAATATAAATATCATCCAAATTATATGTCCTTCTTGAATAATGAAGACTCTTCAAGTTTGATATTAACAAAGGAAAAGTGGCTTTGGTATGAACATGTATCTTAAGATTCCAAAATCCCAATCTGTTTTACTAAGTCAAAACAGCCATAAACAGAAAGCTATTTTTTAAACTAAAATTTGCTGAATTACTTATTACAGAAAAATATTGCTAATTGTCTTCGTTTCTGCAAAAACAATCTCATTAGCAATAATATTATTGTGTAATTACTAGAAATATACCTATAAATACTGAAATGTGAAGTCTTTAATATTCTTCTAATTTGCTTCCCTAATTATGGTAAATATCATTAGCTGCAATTTCACATACTCAGACCTTTAAGGTAATTATATGGCAGTAAGTCTCATCTTTACTTTGGCATTACTTACCAGAAATCAATGTGGTGAGTGGATATGAACAGGTGTAGATGCAATCTTATAGACTGTATTTATATTATGAAAGATCAAGTATTTTAAGGGTCTCATAGTATTCAATTACACCTTATGTATACAGAGGACAGATACTGCTTACATACAAAAGAACCAAGAATCAGGATGAAAACAAAAAGTGGATTATGAGCAACCCAAATAGAAGTTCCATATTTTTACATTTGTAAATCACCCTTGAAGACAAGCATAGCAAGTCTATTCACACAATTTCAAAAGCACTGTTGTTTTTGGTCCTTGTCACATTAAATCAAGAATACCATAGCACAATGGGCAGGAGTGCCAATGGAATCAGATGAATTAACAGGAGAAAATTTTTTTTTCCAATGGCAGGCAGACGTCCAGTTGGGAGATCATAATATAAGACAGAGTTAGGTACATGCTCCCAAGAAGAGCTATTTCGCACTTAGAGAAAATTAAATCCAGATATAATAACTAGTCCTTTATTCTTGAGAAAAGACCACACACTTGCCAAATGGTAACAAACAATCACTAAGAATGAAATTAGAGGCTTAGTGCATGAATTCATGTATGGGTGGGGTCCGGCCAGCCTGGCCAAGGGGAGGAGACATGGGTGGTTGGCCTGCCTGCCTGCTGGTCAAACTCCTGGTGGAGGGGTTAATTTGCATATTAGCCTTTTATTATGTAGGATATACACTGAGTGGCCAGATTATTATGCATTCAGAGATCATAATAATCTGGCCACTTAGTGTATATTAAGCAGATAATCTTTGTTCTCATGCTTGTCATTCCAAATTTCACATAGGGTGACAGCATCTTTTCTAACCCAGGAAAGAGAGTCTGTCCCTCATATGTGTTATATGAGATGCTGTCCAAAGACCTGTGCTACCATTACCTTAGCAGAATCTTTGCTAAGGGCTGGCTGCCCAGCCAATGACAGCATTTCCTTGTCCCTGCCCTCATTACTTTCCCTCTCCCTTCCTCACCCCCTCGGTATAGCTCCCAAATTTGTGACACTTCCAGGCTGACATGTAAGCAAATGAGCCTGCTCCCTCTCACCACATTCCTATGCCTTATTCACATGCTCAAATGTATAGGGTACAACAGAATTGGTGCTGTTGTGAAAACCTGGTTATTATTTATCAGGAAAGTACTAAGGGGAAGGCTAGGCATGCCATTTGTACAGCTTTACTACTACTTTCCAAGTCTGTTCCCTGCTAATCAATGCAGGGAGGGGCTGGAAGAAGGCAGTTTGGACGCATGCCTAGTAAGGTCTGAGTGATGTGAGGAGGCGCTTTTGGGTCAGTCAGTCACAGCAGGAATAAAATTAGTGGCCAGGATGGGTGTGGCCACTGCAACAGCAAGAAATCTGAATATTTAAACTTCCAAACAAAGGAAGTTTCCTCTCTCACTCTCTTAAGCAATGGGCCTCCTGACTCCTGTTGCAGGGGGTATGCTTCCCTATACCCACGTGGCTCAGCTGCAATCACTGGGAAAAGTGAGAATAAGCTATAGAGTATCCTCTTTATACTAGTATTTATTTTTTTGCAGACCTGATCAAATCAACCCTATTTTTTTTAACTTTCACAAGGTCTAGTGCTCCTCCCCTCATTAAAAAAAATGTCAGAGATTAGTCCAGCTCTGTCATTTCCTAGCTGTGACTTTATGAACATATTATGAAAGTTCTCAGGATTCTGCCTTCAGCTGTCCAATGGGAGGATTTGAATCACATTTTCTTTAAATGGTCTTCCTGTTACAAGCAATAGATGGTATGTTTTATAAGTATAAATGTGTGTGCATTTATATATAAAGTATATAAATATCAATCCCCCTTTCAATTAATATAACATTGATAGATATCATCTAGCTACCCATGTTTCCCCTAAAATAAGATATCCTCCAAAAATAAGACCTACTTAATGGAAACATAATATATCCCCTGAAAATAAGACCTAGTTCATCTTTGGGAGCAAATATTAATATAAGACACTGTCTTATTTTCGGGGAAGCAGGGCATTTAGCATTCTGCTCTAAATATTATTAGATAATTGTGTAGTTGGCTCTTATTTCTTATTTCTTCTTTTTCTCACTTATTCCAATCTTAATCCGAGGCAAATGTTAAACTTTCATGGCTTTCACATGTGCCTTTCCAACAATGTGAAGTTTTGGTCAAGATTAAGAATAATAATGTAAGCCTACACACATATTTTTATGCCAACAGACTGAGCTCACACACACATGTTTGTTGAAAGTATTTGCACTTACTCTTCTGTCTTAAAGTAGAACATTTTAAGGAGGACCAAATAAAGTTATTTACTTTGTCATGAAATAGATTAAATTATGTGAAAGCTTACTTAGGAAATTAAATTACCAGAACACCTTGTTCTCAAAGCAACAAAATACACTTTAAAAAAATCGTAATAGGTTTTCAGTTTGTAATACTTGGACCTATTTGCATTGGGCTCTCCAGAAATACTTTGTGCTATTTAAATGGCTAAATCCAATAAAACTCCATTGTTGAGCTCTTGCGAAAATAAAATGCCTACTGCTTATAGCATGGAAATGAGAATATGATTGTTTTCTAAGAATGAAAAACTTTGAGCAACTGCCTCAAGCACAATTCAGTTTCATATTTAATAGGTAACTCAACTGAAACTGAAATAGCCACCCCAAGGTAAAATATTGTTACAACATAAAAAAAAAGCATATGATAGTTTCAGTGACTATGCTCTCATTGAAAACTCTGGAGAAGGAAACAGTGAAGTGGGAGTAAAAAGAAAAGAATGTGCATGAAAAAGTATGAACTGCTTGAATATTTTCTTTTGACTATTAAAAATGAATTTGGTAACTTCTTGTAGGTTGTTGATGAAAATCACATTATAACAGCCCTAGCCATTGTGACTCACTTTGTTGGGTGTCAGAAAGTTTGCCTATAAGATTCTAGGTCAGGGAACATGCCCAGATTGTGGGCTGGATCTCCAGTAAAGGGTATGCAGGAGGCAGCTGTTTGATGTTTCACTCTCTTATTGATGTTTCTCTCTTTTTCTCTCTTTCCCTCCTTCCCTTCTCTCTTTCCCTCCTTCCCTTTCCCCCTCTCTCTAAAAACCAATAAAAATATTTAAAAAATGACAATATTAGACCTTCAATTCTGAATGATAGCTTTGTTGGGTAAAGTAATCTTATTGTAGGTTCTTGCTATTCATCACTTTGGATATTTCTTGCCACTCCCTTCTGGCCTGAAAGTTTCTGTTGAGAAATCAGCGAACAATCTTAAGGGTATTCCCTTGTAGGTAACTAACTGTTTTCCTCTTGCTGCTTTTAATATTCTCTCTTTGTCTTTGCTCTTGGGATTTTAATTACAATGTATCTTGGCGTGGTCCTCTTTGGATTCCTTTTGTTTGTGGTTCTCTGTGCTTCTTGGACTTGTAGGTCTATTTCTTTCACCAGGTAGGGAAAGTTTTCTGTCATTATTTCTTCAAATAGGTTTTCAATATTTTGCTTTCTCTTTTCTTATGGCACCCCCATAATTTGGATGTTGGTATGCTTTTAGTTGTCCCAGAGGCTCCTTACACTATCTTCATATTTTTGGATTCTTTTTTCTTTTCTGGTTGGGTGTTCTTTCCTTCTTCGTATGTCAAATCTTTGACTTGATTCTTGTAATCCTCTAGTCTGCTGTTGGATCTCTATATATTATTCTTTATTTCAGTCAGTGTATGCTTAATTTTTAGTTTTCTTTTTTTCATATCCTCAAGGGCCTCACTAAATTTATCAGCGGTTTCTAGAAGTTTCTTGAGTAAACTTATAATCGTGGTTTTGAACTCTATATCAAGTAGTGTGCTTTTCTCCATTTCTGTCATTTGTGACCTGTTTCTTTGTCTATGCATTTTGGTTGCTTCCCTGTGTTTGTGTGCTAGGTGTCCTATAGGGCCCAGTAGCTCAGACTCCCCAATTATCTGAGGTGGACACTCTTGGTGCATACTTTTGTGGGCTGTGAGGTCAGATAAAGAGCTTCACAGATAAGAAAAAGCTAAAGGAGTTCATCACCACCAAACCAGTATTATATGAAATGCTGAAAGGTTTTCTTTAAGAAGAGGAAGAAGGAGTAAAAAGTAAAGATAAAAATTATGAACAACAAATACATATCTATCAACAAGTAAATCTAAAAATCAAGTAAATAAAAACTCTGATGAAGAGAATAAACTGGTGAATATAATAGAATCAGGGGCATAGAAAAGGAGTAGACTGATAATTCTTGGGGGGAAAGAGGTGTCATGGATTTGGGAAGAGATGGGACAAAAATCATGCACTTGTACACCTATGAATGAGGACAGTGGGGGGGGGGGGTAAGGGCAGAACGTGGGATGGGAACTGGGCAGAGGGGAGCTATGGGGGAAAAAAGAGGAACAACTATAATAATCTAAAAATGGAGATTTATTAAAACAATAAAAAATATAAAATGACAATATTATGAGATTTTATCAGTAGTCATGACTCCAATGCGATTTTCCTATTAGCTTTGGAAGGTGTGAAATTTATACAAAATGTTCTCTACTTGAGAACATTTTGTATAAAAGGCACTTAGCATCACTTGTATTCAATGACTGGCTCTTCTCACTACAAAAATATCAGCTAAATTAGGTCATGTTGATTTTCTTCCTGCTGTATTCCCTGAGACTGGAACAGTGTCTTCATAGTAAGAACTCAATAAATATTTATTAAGAAAAGCAGTATATTTCTGGTTTGCCAAGTAATAATAAATGCACTTAAACTATCATAATCCATAAAAATGTTGATCATAAAATTACTGATGCAAGATTATTAAAGGTATAAAATAAACTTTTTGGAATTCTGAAAATTTTGACTATCTTGCCTTTAGTGATGATGGTCATTAGGGTAAATATGTCACAACATTAAGTTGTATATTTAAAATATGGGTTATTTATTGTATGTCAATCATACCTCAATACAAGTGTTAAAAATAAGACTAGAAAATGTTGTAGAACAAAATATCAAATAAATTAATTGAGCTGCTTTGGGAAATTATCACCAAATTTTTCTTATTTTATGTTTTTTAAATTTATCAAACAAACCACTAATTGTCGCAGGGTTGATGCATCCAATTACTCCCTAGCACCACCTCAGGTCACTGGGTTTTGATTCTGTTGTGTGATTCAATTATGTAAATATTTTGGAAAGCCTATTAAATAAAAATGCAAGGAAATAGCAGGGCAATGTTTTGTTGTTGTTGTTTTTCATCCCTTCCCTCCAACACCCTCTGACCTGCCAAAAATCTGATTTGTCATGTGTTTATTCAGAGAAATTATCTAGATAATAATATAGAATAGAAAGAAGGCTAAATATCAACCTATAGAAATTATATAATTTTTTTCAAAACATATTTGTATTGAGGAGAGGGAGAGCTTCGGGCAGGAGGAGAAGGGGGAGTGGAGAATGACTGTCTGTGGGGGAGCCTTCGGGAGCCTCTGGTTGATGCATCCAACCTTGCTTCTTTTATAGCCATTTCTGGGCATTCTCCTAATTTCTTTGGGTGTCACCAATGGGTCTTCAGTGTGTCCTATCAGTGGGTCTCAGGCTTGTAAAGGTTCTGGTTCCAGGCGGGAGTTGCAAGGGCATTTACACAGTTGTTAGGGTTTTCACACAGTTACTGGGGCGTTCACCCAGTTACTAGGGCATTTACATAGTTACTAGATATAATGTTAACTCTTAAATATAACAAATTAATATGTTAGGTATTGAATTATATAATGCTAAATGTTAAACACACTTCACACAATTATAACTATAATTGTCGCAGGCTTGATCCCCAGTGTGGCTATCAATCAATGATTCTATCCATCATTGATGTTTCTATATATCTCTCCCTCTTCCTTCCTCTCTGAAATCAATAAAAATATATTATAAGTAACAATAAATAAATAAAGTAATAGAAAATCCACATTAATATTTCCAATATATTAAGATAGTTCTTTTAGTAATTATCCCAACATTGTAACTTTTATTGAGGATGGTGTTTTCAACTTTAAAAAAAAAAACTCTCAGTCACAGTCCTGTACTAAATTTAATTGCCATCTGCTCATCTGAAGATACATACATAAATGAAAGTCAAGGATAGGACAGTGTTAATGGAATCTGACAAGTAAATTATTAACTTGTTAGTCTTCTTTAAAAAGAAGAATATTAGCATATTTTTCTGATCAGTTAGATATAACTTTATCTATGCAAATAACTCATAATTTGGTTGTAATGTAAGGGTGAGTCTGTACACTCCTCTTTTGCTTTTGTACTAAAGTTGGATTTAGAAAATAAAATGATTTGAATTATTCAGCACTACAGTTGTCCTCAGATATTCACAATTGTTATAACTTAAGACCCAAACAGAGTGAAAAAAGAGTCCTCAGCTCCAAAGAAATTGCAAAGATAGTAACAAGTATTCAATGGACAAGAGTAGTATGAACATGAGATAGCTGGCATGTGGCAAAGCAGAAGCTGAGAAATGAGTTCCATCAAAATGAAAAATGATAAAGGTGATACATTTCATAGTTACCTATTTTTGCTTTGAAGTTTGGATCGGGAATGCTGCCATCTTTTTTGTTACATTGGAGTACTGTGGATAGATATTCATCTGGAAGTTGAAATTACCATTCCTTTAACAGTGATGTAAGAGGCACTGCTGGCTAGTATTTGAAAATGCAAACTCTTGAATGTGGGTGAAAACTGTATTAAAAGCCATTTCTTTTCTTTCTGGCTGTTTTCCATTAGTTGAACATGACTATTTTGTATTATTTTTATTGTTATTGTTGACACTATTACAGATGCATAACCGATAGAACATTTCTTTGTTTCAGTTTTTATATCTGGAAATTAAAGAAGCCTACTTCATATGAAACTACCTTCCTATGATTAAAAAAAGAGAGAGAGAGAAATAGAACATTTAGTGTTTTAAATCCAGTGGTAGACAATATGAGCAGAATAAATAATTAAATCATTGTTTATTTAATTTTTACCATCTACTAGGTACCATATCTAACATTTTATATGATTTACGTCATTTATCTTTTATATATTTGGCTTGGTAGAAAATGGGTTTCTCTTAACATCCATAATTTGCCCAAGTTTCTCCAGAAGTGGTAGACTTTAAACTCTGGAAGTTATTGGACCCGTAGCTTTCTGACCTTCAAGTCTTAGCACTACCATTTCCTTTATTTCCTATGACCTTGCTGCAATTCTATCCTGCCTGTCTCATTTTAAAGATTTACTGCTCTTTCCACAGTCATTATTACACATTATTTAAAGCCACTTTATAAAACTTTTCTGTGGCATTTTCTACACATTTGTCTTCTCCTCCAGACACTTTACTGATTACCCTAATGAGAGAAAATCAGTCATAAAATATTTACATTGCCACTTCACTCAGGACAGAAATAATATGCAAGTCCATCATTATAGCTTCTAAATAAAAAGCAAAATAATACAGCATAGGCTCTATTGTGCTACACAAAAAAATCAGAGTAGGATTTACATCTAGTGCATCATCCAATCTTCAGTGTCTAGACTATTTAAATGATTGAGGAAACTTCCCATTTAACTAAATGAGGAAATAACCCCAATCAATTATAAAGCATTTTACTTTATTCAAGACTTTTTAACGAAAGGATTGTTTATAAAATGTCTTTGCCCATTAAATTTTTTCTCATTTTTTTCCATTAACTGACATATGAGTCTCTCTAAATTACTGAAATTTCTGAAAATAGGGAAAAATTCCCTTGTATCAAACAGTACTTGTTCTTGTTCAGGTATAATAATTAAGATTTACAGTGAAATTGATTAATTTCACATTGCGGTTTTCTCCCTACATTGAAGTTGACTTAGTAAATAAAGTTCTTGTGATAAAAATAGAGGAAGCAGGGCCTTTGACCTAACCAATCCAATTTTAGATTTGGGTTCCACCACTGGCATAGAGCTGTTCTTTTGTGTAGAGAGCTGTCACCATGACTGGACGTTATTTTGGAAAAAGCCAGATGTTTAAATCAACCACAGCAGCAAAGAATCACAGTAAAACTATGTTCTTATGTCTGTATATGTGAGAGAAAAAAGTTCTCTTTAAATAGCTATTTTCCAACCAATTGATTAATAAGCATTTATTAACTACATGCTCTATACAAAACACTGATAAATGCCATTGGATATTGCATAGTTATCAAATA
Source organism: Vespertilio murinus (assembly GCA_963924515.1). Taxonomy (NCBI): domain Eukaryota; kingdom Metazoa; phylum Chordata; class Mammalia; order Chiroptera; family Vespertilionidae; genus Vespertilio; species Vespertilio murinus. The sequence continues at coordinate 203,713,373 of OZ004704.1, forward strand.
GTTGGTGCAATATAAACTTACACTAAAGGTGCAAAAACTGGAATAAAAATGAATAAACACAAAATATTACAATTTTAAAATGAAGGCAGTGGTATCATTTAGCATGATTACTTTCCTAATTGACAGTGTCAACAAACTTTAATGGGATTTTAAAAAGGGGACACTATTTTTGGCCGGATGTTTTATGAAGAAGACCTGAATTTTTTTTGCCCCTGTTCTTGGTCATAGCCACATCTTCCCAGAGGTTACTGGTAATCTTCTCAGTTCCTGCTTCCCTGCTTCACATGAAATCTTCTAATCTATTCTCTCTTTCTTAATTCTGCCATTCTTTTTTGCCTGCTCCCATGAGTTTGACACCTTGGATCTTCTTAGCTCTCCAGCATTGGGACCAGCCCTGATAGGCTGCTTTTGTTTTGCACAATGCCCATTCTGTAAGGCCTTTTTGAATCAGTCACAGGTACATTCTTTCTTTGCCTCTTTCTCTAAATTACATGCTTTCCTTTGAAAATGCAATAATTCCCTGACCCTGGGTTAAATGACCTGGGATCAGACATATTTCCCTGGTCATGTCTTACAGCCTACTAACACCAAACCAAACTAATTTAGCTGCTTGATCCAGAAAATACCAGCTGGTGGAAGATCTGACTCAGTCCAATAACCAGTTTAATATTCAAGACCAATGACTAACAGCTTTTTCTTCAAACAACACTTTTCAAGACTCTCAACCTACTTTGCCTATCAATAAGTCTTACTCTAGTCCAAACATTTCTCCACTTTCCAAAACACACATTAAAAACATTCAGCTTAGGATTGAAAAGTAAATTTCTTTACTTTTGAAATACTAAGACTCTGTCAAGGTGGTATTCTCCATTACTACAGTAGACCCAATAAATAGTTGTTTTTTTTTTTTGGAGAGTAAGTAGTCAATACTTTCTAAAAGGGGTTTCCTTACTAATTCTATACACTTTTCAGCCTCTAATGTGATCTCATGTAGCATTATAACCAATAATTCAAGCAGTAAAAATTTTAATGTTCATAAAGGAATCATATCCTATAAGACAATATGGAGGAAAGAGAAAGAACAATAAATGTTAAGGGGATTCTAAAATCCATAACCAACTGCAGATTCTGGTTTTAAAACTGGACTCTTTAGTTCTAAGTCTAAAATATAAGTTTCCCCATGGACTCTTTCATGAGCATTATTACTTCTTTAATTTAATATGTAATTATAGTCATAATATACCGGGCATAAATCCAAGAGTCTTACATATATTGTTATATTTTATCTTTATAACAAAACTTTAAGGGTTTCATTTTTTCTCTCCATTTTAAGACTAAGTAAATTAAATCACAGAGATTTTAAGTTACTTGAATTTAGGCACAAAAATAATAATTGTCATAGACAGGAATAAACTCCAGGTGGTGTCATTGATAAGAACTGAGACTTTAAGCCTCTGTGGTATACTACTTTCTTGAAAGGTATGGCGTTCTGCTTTCCCTTAAAGTGGCATATGCACACAAAGAGTGTGAGCACATTTAAAATATTCACCAGATGAATGATGAATGATTTGTTAGTTTTATATTATGACTTTAAACATAATTTGCCCAGCTATCATGGCTTAGTGGTTGAGTATGGCCTATGAACCAGAAGATCATGCTTTGATTCCTGGTCAGGGCACATGTTGATCCCAGTAGGAAGCACGCAGAAGGCAGCTGAGCAATGATTTTTCTCTCACCTCTTATTGATGTTTCTACCTCTTTCTCCCTTTCGCTTTCTTTCTCTGAAATCAATAAGAATATATTAAAATATAAACATAATTTAATAGTTCTCACTGTTATCAATCGTGCATGCTAATAGCCTATATAATCCTATATAATAAAAGGCTAATATGCAAATTGACCGAACAGTGGGAAGACCAGTTGCTATTATGCACACTGACCACCAGATGGTAGACACTCAATGTAAGAGCGTCTCCCAGCCTACAGGCCTAATCCCTGATTCAGGCCCTGTCAGCCAACCTCTCAGGCTCTTCTCCCAGCAGGCAGGCTTCTATTGCCCAATGGGGAATGGAAACCAGGTGTGGGTGGCAGTGGATGTGGGCAGTGCCAGGCCAAGGTCCCCACCATGCCAGTCACCCCACACACAGAAGGCAATCTGTGGCAGGGGGTGGGGCCAGAGAATGGGTGGGAATGGCAACCTCTCAGTCCCTCCCCTTGGCCAGCAGGCTCTGATTGTCTGATGGTGAATGGGAAGGAGGGGTGGGTGGTGACACCTGGGGAAGATGACCCTGATCCCAGGCCAGAGCTAGGGACTATGCACATGCACAAATTTCATGCACCAGGCCTCTAGTCTTGTAAAAAACTTTATGTAAAATGCACAAGCATCTTTTGTTTGAAAATCCTAAATATATCCATGTATTAACACCATCTAACATTTTGTTTTTATATTTCCATGTCAAATTTGAATGGTTTAAAATGAAAGTAATACCTAATCTATTTTTAAACTCTTGATTATAGTCATAACCATAAATTGCTTTTTTTAAAAAAATATACTTTATTGACTTTTCCACAGAGATGAAGAGAGAGGGATAGAGAGTTAGAAACATCGATGAGAGAGAATCATTGATCAGCTGTCTCCTGCACCACCCCTACTGGGGATGTGCCCACAACCAAGGTACATGCCCTTGACCAGAATCGAACCCTGGACCTTTCAGTCCATAAGCCGACGATCTATCCACTGAGCCAAACCAGTTTTGGCTGCTTATTTTTTTTTTAAAGAACAAGAATGGATATAGCAAATTTTAAAGAACTAGAATGGATATAGCAAATTTATTTTTATCACTATGTCCTCATTTCAAAGTCTTCCCTGATGCTATTTTGATTTAATTGTCTTTATGTCTATGTTACTAGACATGATAGATTAAAAAATAAACCACAGCTATGATTAAGGTTTGACAAGGTGGCTTATAATTAATATTAATAAATGTGAAGATACAGTATGATCCTAATTTAATATATGGAATATTCTCTGGTATTTAAACTTTTTAAAATTGTACTTATCTTTTAGTTTACATTAATTATTTGGTAAGAGAAACATAATCCATTTTAGGAGCATTAATGTAACCTCTAATCATAAGATAATGCTCATGTCCTCTTCTCTGTGGTATTGTAATATTTCCTAACTTATTTTCTTGCCTCTGGTTTTTCTGAAATTCTCTCTACATTGGTGTCAAACTGATTTTCTTACAACATAAGAACAATATTAAACCTCTTTTAAAAACCATCCACTGACAAAAAAGTAAAATTTAAATTTCATGGCATGACCTCTAATTTCTTCCACATCTGAACAATAACTATTTGGTATTAAAATCATTAGGATTACTTCCTCTGTCTAAATGAATGTATTTATTTCGTGTTCTTACACTTTGCTCCTGTTATTCCTTTAACCTTACATTTGCTGTAATCTCTAGTACTCTATACCTTTTATCTTCAAAGTCTATTACCATTGAAAGTTTGAATGTCAAAATGAGATGTTTGGTCTTCCTTAGACCTTTTAACATCTCTTCACTGAACATGTGATTTTTATTTGTTTATTTTCTTGACCTATGATATTATTTACATAACCACTCTTTACTCTTGAAGGGAAATATTTCTTTTTCATTATACATTCAATGCAGCACCTTCAAAAATTGGTGTTTTTGTAAAAGTTAAATGGTATTGAATGATGGATTCTCATTTATGTATTATTTCTCAGGATTCTGTGTGAATAGTGTGGCATGTACTATTTTGTAAAAAAATGTCTAACCCCAAAAAGTTTTAAAAATTTGTACTATTAAAAAAGATATATAGTCAAAACCAGTATGACTCAGTGGAAAGAGCATCGGTCTATGGACTGAAAGGTCCCAGGTTCAATTCCCATCAAGGGCATGTACATTGGTGCGGGCACATCCCCGGCAGGGGGTAAGCAGGAGGCAGCTGGTCGATGTTTCTCTCTCATCGATGTTTCTAGCTCTCTATTCCTCTCCCTTCCTCTCTGTGAAAAATCAATAAAATATATTTTAAAAATATATGTAAACTAAAATGTTTTATTTAACTTCACTTAAATAAAAAACTAAGAAAAATTAGACTGAAGTTTCTAAAGATAAGTTTAGAAGAATATAAAGCATGCTTATTTTTTCAATAAAAGTTTAATATGAGAAATATAATTTAAAAAGTTTCAGCATGTTATTATAATTCCAATAAAGAAGGCCAAATATCAAAGTTAGAATATTTACTTTTATGACAAATAAAAAGAACAGTTTGATTATGATAAATAATTAAGCATGTAATATAAATGACAGCAACTACAATATGTGTAAGTTCTAGCAAATTTTACACAAATGCTATGGTACACACACACACTAATAAAAGCATAATATGCTAATTAGACCAGATGTCTTCCGGATAAAGCCACAATGGCGGGGGGCCAATGCAGTGGACATTAGGAGTTATCAGGCCATTTGTTGTAATCTCTAGTACTCTATACCTTTTATCATCAGAGGAGTGCAGTTAGGGGCGTTCAGGCCAGCAGGAAAAGGAAGTTAGGGGCAATTAGGCCAATAGGGGAGGGCAGTTAGGGGCCAATCAGGCTAGCAGGAAATCAGTTAGGGGGTAATCAGGCCAGCAGGTAGAGGCAGTTAGTGGTTATCTGGCATGCAGGCAGGATAGTGGTTAGTAGACAGTGGTCCCAGATTGTGAGGGGAATGTCTGACTGCTGGTTTAGGCCCAATCCCAAACTGGCAGTCAGACATCTCCCAAGGATTCCCATATCGGAGAGGATGCAGGCTGGGCTGAGGGACACCCTGTGCATGAATTTCATTCATCAGGCCTCTAGTATATATATATATGAAGGAAATAATAAAAATAGTGCTGGTATTAATATTTAAAAATTAAATGAAAATTTATAGTAATCAATATTAAAAATGGCCTAACTCCCAGTAAGCCCAATGCAATGGCAGCAGCCTAAATACATGCCATTCTCCAAATCTATCACAAATAAAATATAAGCATCAAAAATAACACACATGAAACTACCGAAAAGCCAAGATTTTGTCTTCCTAATGCCCATTTTTCCAAGAAAGGAAACTAGGGCTCCCAGATAAGTGGCTGACTCTCTTGGGGTAAAGGCAAATGAAAAGTGAGCCTGAACCATCCTGTGGTTTCAGAAAAATAAGGAAGTGCTTCAAAAATGATGAGCAAATATCCAAGACGCATTTGCTTTTAGCCAAACTGAAGCAACAAGCCATTGGATTTAGCTTCCTACATGGAGCAATAACAACAACAACAAAACATACAGAATATCTGAACCAATGGGCTTCAAGTCCATGGACTTGAGGAAATGAAGAACAGGGACCCCTGAGGGATGGGGATAAAATAAGGTGAGAACTATACAATAGCTTCTGTATACAACTTTGAGGTATTTTGCAGATCATAGCTGAGGAAGGGGGCTGGCTGGATCTTAGACGGAACTCACAAGACTTCTAGAGTTAAAGGTTATGCCACTGAGAGTCAAGGGCAGTTAAGATGGCTAAAGTTTACAAGGCAGAGTACTGCAGATGGATCTATCTGAGGGTGGAGCATGCATTCAATATACCAGCAGTACACAAGTGTGCCCCAGCTTTGTCTTTCTGTTGAGTGCTCTCTTTGTGTGTGTGTGTGTGTGTGTGTGTGTGTGTGTGTGTGTGTGTGTCTTTGTTTTTGTTTGCTTTGTGTTCTTGCACATGGACTCACATTCAGCCAGGAATGCATGCATGACTTTCCAGGCTCGTAAGTGTGCATGCATTCTTGTTCATGCCAGCCCTTTCCTTCACCAAACTTTGGTTTTCAGAGCACTATCTGAGATTGGTAGTGAGGTATAGGGAGAGTATGGAGCTAATGCTGTATAGATTTTCACTATTCTTACCTTCATTCCAGTTATCTGTCTTGAATAATTCCTTTCAACTTGTTTGCCTCAATTCTAAGACCTATTTTTGTTCATTTCATCTAGTTTGACCATTGATTTGTGAAAAGATGTATTTTTTAAAAAATATTTTTATGAGAATGTAGATAGAGAAAGAGAGAGAGAGAGAGAGAGAGAGAGAGAGAGAGAGAGAGAGAGAGAGAGAGAAGAGAGCTAGAAACATTAATTATGAAAGGAATCATTGATAGGTTGCCTCCTGCACAACTCCTACTAGGGATTCAACTGCAAAGCATGTGCTCTGATCAAGAATTCAACTGTGGCTTCCTGGTTCATAGGCCATTGCTCCACCACTGAGCAACACCAACTGGGCAAGATAATTTGTGTGTGTGTGTGTCTCTCTCTGCCATTCTGTAATTCTTTTGTTAGAGTCACTGTCTGCTTGCTTCAAACAGCTTGGCTGAGAATGGTCACACACAATCCCCCTGGCTGCCATTTTTAGTCAGCATTGATAATAAAATCATGATGGGAAACATGAGAAGCCCTTAATTAGGAGAAAGCCAACCATCAAATTATTTATAATAAAGGTTTCATGTGTACAGCTGGGGAGGCATCATATGAATCTCTAGACGTCTGTTTTTTGTAGTCTCAGCTCAGCTCCCAACAATGTGTGTGGGCAAAGGTCCTTCACTTTCTATCTTCAATCTCAATTTCCTTTTATAAAACAAATATAAACATTTCCTCATACAAAACAGAGGTGTTTGCCTTGATTTTTAACAAGCTTTTTATCTTAGGAAGTCCATGGTCTCATGAGAAAATTGATAGAATGTCATTTTTCACAACCAATATTTAGAAAGACTAAAGTAAATGGGGCTGATGTATAAACATTCTCTAACCTGGGGAGGCAGAAAATGCGAATGAATTCCTATTGCTCCATGGAAATATTGATAATGCAATCAATGTTTAATTTGAGATGCATGTTGGTTATACATAACTAGCCTTAGATGTCAATTATGAGAAAGGGGTACTTACCAGAAATCTTTATATTCAAGACATTATATAATTGGGTGGGAGAGTATGAGAAAAGTGCTGGGATTATATCTCAGATGTAATGACATTGAGCTGGCAGGAGATAGGCTAATACATCTTTTGGATGTTGAAACTCAGTGCTCCCCAGGCTGGATATTGTGCGGTGTGAACATCATTAAGTTGAACAATGTCCTCCAAAATTTTCCTTAAATGATTTTAATTTCCTTAATTAAAATGACTAAATATAAAATTGCATGATGGCTAAAAGGTCAAATGCTTGCTCTATTTTAAGAAGTGTAACTCTACTCAAAATGAGTGATTTATTATAAAGGAAATTAAATTTAATTATTCATTTGAGAAAACTGCAAAAAATTAACTTTGGTATTCATAGTCACTCTTAAATATTGGCATTTGATATCAAATTTGCCCTAGCATTGGTCCCTGGATTGTGATAAGTGTAATGTATAAATATAAATTTTTTTCTGGATGCTCAATACTGGGGAAAAATTCAAGGTTTCCTAATCACACTCCAAAATTGGTCATCATAAAAATAATTAATAGTTACGTATATTTATATTATCTGTTAATTCTCTAAGCACTACTTTCCACAGTAAAGAGAAACAATGTTGATATGTAGAAATGTACGATAAGCATAAAATACACATGGGATTAATATAATCAATGGATCAAGTGAACAGATTATCCTAAAAATTTATTTCAGTAAACATTCAAACAATTTTTCATTGGGTTCCTAACACATGTTTATTAATGGGAAAGTTGCTACATATCACTAATAATAAATAAATAATACAAGAGTTTAGCTATTTATAGTTTAGTTAAAATCACACTAAGATTGTATAGTTCATTGTTTTCTGTACATTGATTTTAACATGAATACTAATTTTCTGGGGATTTATTACAATGAAATTCTAATTTAGTAGATATAAATTAGGGATAGATCTGCAATTTAGCATTTCCAATAAGCTACCAGGTGATGCTAATGCTATTGATTAATGAACCAGACTTTGAGTAACAAGAGCAAAAGAACATCTTCCATGTTCTTAAGCAAAAGGTCTCAAGACATTTAGAATGCATACATTGATGATCATATTTGTGTATAAATTTTTTTTCTTATACCATCTTCTTAATAACTTAATGTTTTAGAAAGATTATAAAAATAAGTAATGATAAATTATATATCCTTGTACTTTAATTTTTTATTTGCCAATTATATATTTGTTTAGCTGTAGTCTTTCCAAGTTAGAAAGCACATTTTATTGTTATATCTATCTCATACTTTTGCTTTATTCTCCATCAACTAACCCATCCTATATAATAAAAGACTAAAATGCAAATCAACCAGACGATGGGAGGACCGGTTGCTATGATGTTCTCTGACCACAGGGGGAGTGCCAATCATCCAGAAGCCAGGCTCTCGGCTGGCAAGCACAAGGGCAGTGGTGCTAAGGGTGTCCAACCGCTGGTTTTGGTCCGCTCCCCCCAAGGAGCAGGCCTAAGCCATCAATTAGACATCCTCCAAGGGCTCCTGGACTGTAAGAGGGTGCAGGCCAGGCTGAGGGATTCCCCCGGAGTGCACAAATTTTGTGCACCAGACCTCTAGTTGTTTTATTAATGAGCAACTAATGCAGAGGCATGTCCTTTGCCAAAACATGTATGACAAATCTGACTTAAACTAGAAATGTTGGTAAGGACGTGAAATAAGCCAAGTTTAAAGAAATTATTTTTCTTTCAAAAATAAATCAATCTGGCCTAATAAGTCATGAAGAAATGTAAAAAAAATGAGTTTTTTTTTTCTATTTGAAATTAAAACATTAAACAGCTTTAAAATTTTTGGACATGTATTTATTTCCTTTAATGTTTGTCCCAAGAGTTTCTTATAGATCATGAGAATTCTCATATTTTCATATTACACAGTGTTTCACAAAGTATCATACTTTAAAAAGCTATTAGCTTGTAAGAACATGTAATAAATAACTTCAAAATGCAATGGGCATTTAATTTTAAGGCATGTATTTAACATTTATGTAAAACATTTTTTTGTATTCATTCAATAGAAACTTATCTGGCCACTGGATAAAGCTAGCAATAAAACTACTGCTCCGCAATGTGTTAAGACTGGTATTTCCGCTGATCACTAATTTGTTTGTTTGTTATTGTTTGGGCTGTTTTCTTCTACTTTTTTTTCTGAAAATATTTTAACAATAGTCTGAATCCACTCAGCCTTGGCTTTTGCCTTTAAGTCTCACCTTTTATCCTCCCCTTTTACTGGCTTGGGCACTTGCCTATGGTATTCCAAATCCTAAATATCACCAGTCTATTTATGGATGGATTATCCTCTTAGATATCATCTTGGTATGAAATATTAGGAAAGCAGGTATACTGAAGGAAAAAAAAAAGAAAATCAAAACTTCATTAGAGTTAGTTTCTCTCTAGGGGTTGGAAATCACTTCAAAATTGGTAATCACTGCAAATCACTAAAATGTTACTCTTAAATTGGTTATAAACAACAGGAAGTCATGGGACAGCTTCCCTAGGAATGAGTTCACTTTACCTCCCACCCAACCAAGAATGAGAGGAGATGTGTGGACAGCATTCCTTTCCTGGCAGGTTAAAAGGCAGACCCTACACTTGTGAGGATCTCAGTGAAAGAGGCAGGTGGAGGGCTCTACAAATGCATAGTATCAAAATCTGTATTGGAATCAGTGGTACTGAGAGAAATGCATTTTCTTTGAGAAAAAGACGAAGGGACACTGTCTGGAAAATAAATATATTTTTAAAGCACTAGGTACTCAAATGACCTGTGTCAAGTTTTCAGTAGAGTCTCATACATTCAGATGGATGCAATTAAAATGTTGTGGTTCAATATGCAAGATGAGGGAAGCAAGAAGAAAATATTAAAGTCAGGAGATAGAACAGTCTGGTCATAAGGGAAGAAAAAACTCATTGTTGGGGTGGAGATTGGTTCCCCCAAGCAAAAAAGTTATTTTTCATTGTTTGTGTAGATCTAAAAAGGCATTGAAATCCATGAATATGTGAAAAAAATCTGCTGGGTTTAATAAAATTCTAACCCATACTAGTAAAAGAATGCATACACAGAAAAATTGTTCTGTCAATCACCAAAATATCTAATGCTGTTATCTGCTTCAAGTGGAAAGTGCAGGGAGGTGTTTATCCTTTTTCCATGTCCTGCATGGAAAGGGAGAAAGACAGGTTCCTGAGTGGAGGAGCTGGGGATTAAGAAATTAGAGAAAGAAAGAGACAAGAGGCAGAAATAGATTCAAGCTGGGTGCCCTGTGGCTTCCTGTCCTCTGATAGAGAGACAGTCACACTCACCTCAGACAACTCAGCATATTTTTGGTTTCCAAAAAGGATTTTAAAGTCAAAAGGAGTTTCCTTTGTCCCCAGACCCCATTCATCAAGATCTGGGTAAGCTCCTCATTTATTTGGTACAAGATTTAGCATATCAAAACCTGGGTGGGTCAAGGTCCTTTTTGTTCCTCATTCCAAGCACCTGGATAAAGATAAGAAATCAATACTGATAGCGGGATTTTGCCAGTGCCCTCAGGCTCAGCTTAAAAAGAATGTCCATGTGTTTTCCTAGACAGCTCTCTACAGAAAGAGAAGAGCAAAGGATCAGATCAGCATGAGCAACCTGGGCTACTTTTGATGCAATAAATGACAAGGGTTATAAGAAAAAGCATAATTGGTATATTAGGTGAAAGCCATATGTTTTCTTCCTCTAAGCACAAAATACACATAGAGGTTACCAGCCGTAGGCAAACTATGGCCCGTGGGCCCGATCCGGCCCATGGAGCTGAAAGAGTGAAGGGTTCTCTTGCTCTTCCCTCTACTCCTTCACCAACAGCCCAAGATGAGAGTGCCAGCATGGTCAGGTTGCTTTTGTTCCGGACCTCCGGTCTAGTTTAAGAACCCATTGTGATCTTGGAGTCAAAAAGTTTGGGTTAGACCAATCTAACAGAATTAGGTCAGCAACTGCCTTGCCTCAAATGTCTGCAAGGTCACTTGGGTGATATTAACCAGTAAAGTAGGCCAAATATATATAAAAATTTTGTTCTCATAGGAAGTTATCTGTAGGAATGTTACCCAGTTCCATACTATATGAAATGATCTATTTTGTGAACATCCTCTCCTCTATATAATCTCCACCATTGGAGTGTGAGCAGGACTATGAAGACGATGAATTTTACACAATAATTAGATTCTTTTATGTCAAAGAGAAGGGATTAGTCAAATATTAGTCCCAACTGAATTGATTATGAGTTAATTAAAATTGAGATAATCTTAGGTGGGCCAGCCCTAATAAGATGAGCCCTTCAAAAGAAATAGGCTCTTCTTGAAGTCAGAGAGACATGAAGTAGGTAAGAAATCTGCTGGATTTGAAAAACAAACAAACAAACAAACAAACAAACAAACAGCTAAAATGTGAGAGGGTCTATAATTCATGTGGCAAGGTGCTGTGGGCAGTATTAAGAAGCTGAGAGTGATCCTAATAGCAAGGAAGCAAAATGGAACCTCTGTCCTATAGCTACCAGGGATTAAATTCTGCCACCATCTTGAAGCAGCAGCATGAGACCCTTGATCCTAAGAGGAGAGTCAAGCCATGCGGACATTTTGATTTTAGCCCTGTAAGGCTCTGAACAAGAACTCAGTTTATATTTGAGACTCCTAATCTATAGAATCTAGGTCAGGAATGGGCAAACTTTTTGACTGGAGGGCCACAATGAGTTCTTAAACTGGACCGGAGAGGGCCAGAAAAAAGCAACCTGACCATGCTGGCACTCTCATCTTGGGCTGCTGGTGAAGGAGCGGAGGGGAGAGCAAGAGAACCCTCCCCTCTTTTGGCTCCACAGGCCTGATAGAACAGCCAAATGGGCCGGATTTGGCCCGTGGGCCGAAGTTTGCCCACGGCTGATCTAGGTGATAACAAATGAATATTGTTTTATGCTTCATAATGGTACCATCTTTTTGAAATAGAGTTCAGCAATGTCTTAACAAGGTGAACATAATTTTACCATACAATCCATCAATTTTACTCCTTGCAATTCTCTCAAGTGATATGAAAATATACATCCACATAAAAATTATATGCAATGTTCATAGCATATTTATTCAAGTTGCTAAAAAGTGAAAGTAACCAAGCTGTCCTTCTATAAATGAATGGGTAAACAAACGTGCATCCCTATGATGGGATATTAATCAATAGAAAGAAATGAGTTATGAAGCAATGAAAAAATATGAAGCAACCTTAAATGCATATTCCTAACTGAAAAAGCCAAATGCTGTATGTTTTAAAATATAATACAGTGGTTCAGTGGTTGAATGTTGACCTCAGAACCAGGAGGTCATAGTTTGATTCCTGGTCAGGACACATGCCTGGGTTGCTGGCTTGATACCCAGTATTGGGGATGCAGGAGGAGGCTGATCAATGAATATTTTTCATCATTGGTGTTCCTAGCTCTCTTTCTCTCTCTCTTCCTCTCTAAAATCAATAAAAATATATTAAAAATAAAATATAATAAATTCTGAAAAAGGCAACAATCTAGAAATAGTTCAATGGTTCCCAGAGGTTTAGTGAAGAGAAGGAGAGATGAATAAATGAACCACAACAATTCTTAGGGCTGATAAATTTTTCTGCATTTTACAGTAATAATGAGTACATGGCTATGCATTTGTAAAAACACAAAGTCATGGACCGGTGCAATGCAAAGGATGAACCTTAGATTAACCTATAGATTTTAGTTAAAAATAATGTTTTAATATTGATCCATCAATTAATTAAATGTACCTCACCAATGCAAGATGAGAATAATAAGGGATATTGTGCACATAGCTGCGTATATGTGAACTGTATTATCTGTATTGTCTGCTCAAGTTCTCTGTAAACCTAAAATTGTTCTAAAAGCAAAGTGTACTAATTTCAGAGAGGAAGGGGAGGGGAGAGAGAGAGAGAGAAACATCAATGATCAGAGAATCATTGATCTGCTGCTCCTGCATGCCACGCCCCACTGGGGATTGAGTCCACAACCTGGGCATGTTCCCTGACCTGAAATCAAACCTTAACCTCCTGATTCATTGGTTTATGCTCAACCACTGAGCCTCCTGGCCAGGCGAAAATCTGCTAATTTTGAAATGTAATGTAAATGAAATATAGCATCTGAAACATAACTGAATTTTGGCCTCAGCAAGAGGGGATGGTGAGTCATTGGCAAGCTCTTAAATCTAGTGCTCCTGTTCCTCAACTCTGGAATTTGTGATCAGTGTGTCAAGATATTCTGATTTCTCAGGAAAAACAAGAATGCAATGGATTTGTACGTATGATATTCTAATTTTGAAATATTGGAAATAAATGCAATTAAACTCTTAAAAACATTATTTTGGAGCTAGATTTAAGCCCAATCCAGTATCTTTTTTATTTTGACTATAGAAAATCCAGTAGGCCTGGCCAGCATGGCTCATTGGGTGAATGTCCATCTTTGAACCAGGAGATCAGAATCACTGGATTCCTGGTCAGGTCCCATGCCCAGACTGTGGGCTTGATCCCCAGTAGGAGGCATACAGGAGGTCCATCAGTGATCCTCTCTCTATCTTATCTCTCTATCCCTATCCCTTCTTCTCTGAAATCAATAAAAAATATATTACTAAAGAATAAAAAAAGAAAACTTATTGGAAAAATGGAAATAAATTAGTGAATGGCTGTGGCAGATTTTTATCTGGTGTGGTGCACTCCACAAATAAACATTTAAAGCTAAAAGAAAATGCATCCCGTGTCAGTGCCATGTCTGATACAGGCCAATTCCCTATAAGTTGATCACCTTTAAAGCAAGGATGCAAGGATGCTGTCTTGGGTATTTTCTTTTTGGGTCGTTCAAAAAAATCTAATTTAGTGACAACGAACCCTTTTCCTAAGTACGAGATATACTCTTCCTCTGTCACACACGTTACAAATTACACCATTAAAAAGATATGTTGTAGCTGTGTTAGTCAAATGGTAGGTATACTGCAGACTAAGGAGACATTTCCAGAATGAATGGTGGCCTTTAAATCCCTTGATGTCCATCTTAGCATCAGTTAAGCAATAGTACTTTAGTGTGGCCTCCTCACTGCATTTTCTGGCCACAGAGCTAAGAGCAGAGAAGTCAAGTCTGAATTAATATGAAAAACAAATTGCAGACTTACTCTCAAAGAGATAAAATTTTCTTCCAAACACATGAAGAAATTGCAAGCATTAAAGCAAAGAGTAGAGCTTAAGTGAGATTCTTTGCCCATTAGCTGTGGAAGATGGATAAACATGAATTACAGGAAGTCATGCACCATGACGTGTCTGATTATAATACATTTCTTAAAGTTTTGAAAATATATACCATACTTGATTACACCTTAAACATGTACTTATATAAATAAAAGTAATCCTAAGTGATCAACAATCTCTAAAATGCTTATAATTAATTTGATACCTAAAAAAATGTTTACTGAACATTTACTGATATTTATAGAAAATGTGACAATAAGATGTAGTTCCTCCTCTCAAGAAACTTATATTTTACAAAAGAAACAGACCTGTTCATAGTTATATTAGGACAGAAGTTGAATAAAAGCATGCATTGGAGACCCCCAAAAGTGGAGGGACTAATTCCAAAATGAGATGCAAGAGGTATTTTTTTTTAAGGAGGAGGTAGGATTTATTAATAATCTGTAGTAAAAATACAATTTTTTAAACAGAGGAGCTAATGAATAAACACAGGTAATAGTATAGAGTTTGGAATATATAGACAAAGCTTTGTGTCCTAGACAGATAATAGGTTTGGTGAAGATGAAAAGGTGGAGTCAGAAAAAATAAAATCAAATTTTATATTGTTTCAAATTAGCCATTTTATTTCAAAATAGCCATATTTAGATAAAATAAAATTTAAATTTTAGCATAAAATTTCTGTCATTCCTGATACCTACTAGATCTTGGTCAATTAGTATATATATATATATATATATATATATATATATATATATAATTTTTTTTTTAAATACCCTACCATAATTAAAGTACATGAAAATTTTTTGAAGTTTATCTTTATTGTTGAAAGTCTTACAGATATTCCCTTTTTTCTGTATTGAGCTCTTCTAACCTGCACCAGCACCTGCCCCAGGCCTTCACCACCCTATTGTTTGTGCCCATGGCCTGCATACGAGTTCTTTGGTTAATCTATTCTCACCCACCCAACCCCACCTTCCCTCTGAAATTCAAGTCTGTTTCATGTGTCTTTGTCTCTGGATGTATTTTTTTCATCAGTTTATTTTGTTTATTAGATTCCACATATGAGTGAGGTCATGTGATACTTACCTTTCTCTGACTGGCTTATTTCGCTTAGCATAATACTCTAACAATAATTTTCAGGAATATGAAACTAAGATGATGATTGCTGGAAAGTAATGAGTTAGGGATATGAAACTAAGATGACGATTGCAGGGAAGTAGTGGGTTTGGATCCATTATAGAATTTTGAATAACACCTGTGTCACCAAACTCTAAACCCTGAGAAAGAAATTGTTATTTTTAGGTGCACAAGAAACTTAAGAAAAAAATTCATCATAATCATTGGCAAGGTCCTAGCTATACCTGAAGCTCAGGACCCCAAAACTGGAGCCCGTGAATAGAGGGAGTGTTTCTTGGTCATTATATGGATTCATCAGATGTGGACATATTTGTAAATATTAGGATGGTCTCCTTACTTTTTCACCATTGTACCACTTGGTTGCTAAAATTAATATTATGACAAATGCATAAAGTGTCTCTATATACTAATGCTCATCAATAGTAATTGTCTCTTAGGTGTGATGTTGAATGCTTATGCTATATTTCTGCTCATGAACTGACAAGCATGAGTAAATAAGAAAAAAAAGTTTGATAAAATATACATGGAAGACACAAACACATTATTGTAAAATAAGTATATTTTAATAATCTCTAATAAACTGTATGAGCTTTATCTTGAGGATATGAGCTTAGTTATTAAAAGAAATGGCATTTATGAACTATGTAAATTGATATCCAATTAACTTGCTGTAGCTATCTTATTAAATGCCAATTAAGTATATTAACATTCCTTACAATTTCATATATCAATATGAATTTAAGTGTACCTTTACTGCCATTGTAATTTTGAGTTAATTACACAGCTAGATGATTTATCTTTTGCATAATTATTAAGCCTTACCGCCTGTTCTTCAAAAAAATAAAATTGATAGCTTTATGAACTCTCAAGATAAGTCCCCAAAGCATCACTAATCTCCCGGCTTTGTAACAAATCTTTATTCTGAGGGAAAATTCAGGCTACACATAGTTTGTGGTAGTTGGACAGCGACTTTAATTCTTCATGTGACATAAAATATGAAACAACTACATAATGTACCTGAAAGACATTGCTAGGCATTTCAAATTATTTTCCTTTCTATCATGATTTTGGTTAATGGCTGTCTACTGTCAAATTATAAAGTGATTCCTGACAACTGGAAAGTTTCTTAAAAAGACAGGCTAAAAAGTAGCCTACTAGAACACAAATATTTTAGATCGCTTTGGTGAGATGTGTTTTCCTTTGCTTTGACAGTTCCCTGAATATCTAGCACAGTAACAGGCACTTTCCAAGTCTGAAGTAGCTGAAGAGACCTTGGGCTTTGTAGTCAGAGAGTTTTGGGTTCAGTCTCTCTCTCTCAGTTGCTATGTCTTTGGTCATAGAAATCAATGATCCTGATGGCATCTGACCTATTTGCTCATTAGTAAAATGTGGATTGTAACATATTCTGCATATGTTTAGGTTGTATATTAAATTTAAAAAAAAAATGTGTATATCCATTAAAACATAATACTGCAGTATAAATAACATGCATGGAAGTCCATATTCAGTACAACCTAACATTTATTCATATAATTTCTATGTATTCAATTTTTGAAGCAACTTTATTGATTTGTGCAAACCACGAACCTACTGCCAAATAACCTTATATAATTTATAAATGGGGTGGGTCTCAGGGCATT
Organism: Vespertilio murinus; assembly: GCA_963924515.1. NCBI lineage: Eukaryota > Metazoa > Chordata > Mammalia > Chiroptera > Vespertilionidae > Vespertilio > Vespertilio murinus. Next base: position 203,730,405 of record OZ004704.1, read on the forward strand.
ATTAATCTTGAAAGAGGGGAGTAGAAAGCATGTGAAAGACAATTTGGTTATTTAAGTTTGGGCATGGTCAGCCATCAATATCTGTGGGATTCTGCATTTGGAGATTCAACCAACTGCAGATGGAAAATACTCAGAAAAGGAAAGCGACATTTTTGCTAACATGCACTAGGTCATTAGGTTTCCAATAGCTGCATCTCGACTGAACATATGCAGACCTTTTCTTGTCACTATTCCATGAATAATACAGTGTAACAACTATTTACATAATATTTAATTGTGTTACTAGTAGGTATTCTAAGCAATCTATCCAGAGATGACAAAATATACAGAAGTTTGTAGGTAGTTATATGAAAACACTATGGCATTTTATATAAGGATTTGAGCATCTGAGATTTTGGTATCTGCAGGGGATTCTGGAATCAATTCTCAGAGCACACAGATAGATGACTGGAGGACACTGAGAGATGAGCATATATATAGGACAATTGCCTTGCTTTATTTACCTTATGAAAATAACATTATAATGTTTAATAGTTCTATATTTATAGAAAGAAAACATCTTAGAAATATATTTACTTATGGATCAAGTCCCAATGCATTGATGATTCTAAGTCTAAATTATTGAGAACAGGGATGCCAGAAAAGCAATGCTCACTCCATTCTGACCTCAGCCATTCCTTGGATACATGCACATTGGTTGTGGCACCTTTTGCTTTTCTGCTTCAGTTCCACATGGGTTCCCAGCAAACGTGCCCTATTTATCACTCTGTTGCTGTGTGATATATTTAGATGTGCATTTCAAGTGGAGATGCATCACTTTTTCTCTGGGCTACTTCCACGAACTCCTCCCGGTGCCATTGCCCTCATTTGCTCAGCCTTCACGTTGTGGCCTTGTCTCAAGACCAAGTGAAAGCCAGACTCCCTCTCTGTCCACTCATTTCCTTGCCTAAGCAGTGAGGATCTCTTCCCTCCTTGACAGATCCCCTTGTGTCTTTGTTAATCTGTGCCCATTTAAGACATCTATAAAATCTCCAATAAAAACCACCAATAAGGCCACCGGATGTTAGGTACTATAATAAATATCTTAGGAGACAAAATCACCCTCCTGAAATAGAAGGAAACCTGAAATCTTTGCCTATGTGCTTCCAATGGAAAATGTTTCCTCTGACTTGCCATTATTTATAGCCCCATTAGTGGTGAAAACAGCACTAAAGTAAAGGTCTTCTTTGTTGGCGACTATTCCTGAGCATGTAAGAACCTTACACAGAATGATTCTAGAAGATGGTAGTTGGAGTTAGTGGGTCACTGGGAATTGAAGAGTTCTGTTGTTAAGCTCTGGGTCTGACTGATATGGTTGAACAATTGCCACCACTAGAGGAAATTTATGGAAATTAGTTGAACAATTCCAGTGTGGCTCTGGAATATAAAAATTACAATTTGTACAGATGGTGACCCTTTTTAGTCAACTAAGCAATGAAAATAAAGCTTCTGCTACTTGTCAGAAAGCCAGCAGTTGGATAAAAAAGCCCTTATAGTCCCAGAGCCCACATGGCAAGTGGGTGTCAAGCTGGAGCCTGAGTTGAAAGCTGATAGATTTTATTTTCTAGGATTCATATTTTGTTTCTCTCCAGGGTCCTTAATTTAGATAGGAATTTCAAGGGAATCTCCCATTTCGTAACTGGCAAAGACATCCATGGAAATGGGAGACAATTCGTTCTAATGATTGCTTTCATCCATTGACTACTTTTCATGTTCATAGTTCACGAATCAGCTCAGCAGTGTCTGTATTTTTTGCAGTGATTTTACAGGTGAGAAGACTATCCCTGAGAGACTAATCGCTTATGCAGACACCCGTTTGTCCCTCAAGCTTGTATTCTTTGAGCTATCCCATACTGCTCCTGAGTTAGCTGACTACCCTGTGAGTTCATCTTTTCCCCATCATCGCAGATCTCATTCTTATTAACATATAACCCCAAATACCCACAATTCTCTTGCATAATCATGTTAATACCTTCTTCTGGAAGAGTCTGTATAAGTTTAGTCACTTAAAAGTATTTCCTTCTGTGTTTCCAGGAATATCTTGTGCTTATTTATATAGTCTACGCATCCTCTAGTTATGTGTTTTAAAGTATTCTACCTGGTAACATGATTCTACTGGAATTAGTACAAAATGAACATATGAATGCTCTGGCAATTTAGCATAATCCTCTGTGTCTAATAGTGCATGCATGGTATGGGATGGTGAAGTAAACACTGACTGTCTCAAATACTCCAAGTTTCTCTGTTCCTGTGCTTGAAAAGGTTTCATGAGTGGAAATTGTCATGCATTTTTGCTTTCCTTTTTTCAACCTTGCTTTTGCCTTTCTTCCCATGGAGTGCATAGACATGTAAGAGTAACAAGTCCTCTAAATTCTTGGTATATATTGAGAAATAATTATAACAATGGTACTTATGACAGCAAGAAGTTTTAATTTAGGTAACTATCTTTTCAAGTGGGTTACATTGACATATCCCTGAAAACACTATATCTTTAATAAAAACAAAACAAATATAATGTCCCTTAAAATTGTCAATAACTTGCTCAATTTATGTTGTAAGATTTATTCAAATTTTCAGCATGATTTTCTCTCTCATTATGCATTATTTTAAAAATAATTTATATAGAAGTTCAATTTGTAAACTCTTCAAATATTTATCTTAAAATAAAAGTTTTGGTGTTTTGTTTTGTTTTTAAAGTAGTCTTAGTGACATGTTCCATATTTCTTAACAATGTGGCATGTATATACTATTATAGACTGGTATCTTTTTTTTTCTTTTTCTTTTTTTGGTGCTCCAGTGATCTACATAAACTTCCTATCTTGCTAAAGTCATAAACAAATGTTTTATTTATTTTTATTGATGCTTTTTATCTACTCCGAGAAACATAGCTGTTTCTGTGGAATAGCTTATAATAATGTAGCTTGTTTGATCTAAGGCCATGACCTCCCTTTTCTAAAAATTCTTTCTTGTCCCCACTAAGTAATGCAATCACTCCTGTTCTTCTTAGTTTGCTATTCTGACACATTCCTGGGGGCCAGGCTTCCTACATTTGCAGATATAAAATTTGGGGCAGGGGATTAAATTCAGGAGATAAACTTGTCATCATAGTAGAGGCAGCTGATAAAATCTCCTCCTATAATTTTTCTATAGATTAGGAAGAGGTTTTATAGTTTTCATCTGAGTATTAAGGGGGTTTGTGAATAAAAATGGGCTGAAATAATCTCTTATGTAGGTATTTTGGTATATATTAAACAGCCACTATTTAATGATGAAAAAATAAAGCCTTCAGAAGGTATTATAGGAGAATATCCTGATGAGTTGGCATGAAAATATTTCTTAAACAGAACGCTGTTACAATAACAATAAATGTTTCATAGATATTCTATCATTAGAATTTAGAATTCCTTTTCACCAAAAGACATCATGAAGATAACGAAAATGCAAAGCAGTAAAAGAGGTCAAAAATACCTTTATCTGACTAAGAACTTCTATCTTGAATATATAGTCTCAGCAAAATAATAGGAAAAGACTAATTTTTAGGTGAAAAATATAGCAAAAATAAATATTTCACAAAAGAATAGATCAAATTATCAATAAGCATATGCAAAGTGTCAAAATCATTTTTAATTAGGGAAATGTAAATTAAAATCTCAATGAGATACCACTTATACTCACTATAATGACTGGAAACAAATAAACAAACTGACAAGTGCTGACTAACATGTTGAGTAAATGCAATTATATTTCTAGTAGAAATATTAATTGTTACAAACACCTCACAAACTTGTTTTCAATACCTATTAAAATAACACATGTACCCTAACATTCTGTATGAGGCAGGGCTGCAGAATATGTTTTTCATCTGAATTGGGTGAAAGTTATCTGGATTTGCAGGTGCATATTCTGTAAAAATTAATCAAGCTGTGCAAGAGTTACCTGTGTACTTTTGGGTTGCACTTTAATAAAATGAAATGATAAAATACCCCAAACTAGACACCTGGAATTATATCTAACAGGGAGGATAGGATATTACCCATGGGAATAACATTTTTCTTATCTTTGTACTTGTTCTGTGAACAGGATCAATGACCAAAAACACTCTTCTAGCTACATCTTATGAAAACATGAGTATAATCATTTGAGAAAAACATATATACTCATCATGGTTCATTCTATCATATACTTTTATATTGATTATTATCAAGTTTCCTGATCTGTAAAGTTGTATAAAATAATATAAATATTATTACATTCTTTGGAAGGTTTAATCAAATAATGTAATGAAAATGCATATCACTGTGCATAGTACATAGCATTCATATACAATGAATATTGTTTTTATCATCATCATTATTTTTTTTTCTTAGGTTGTTATTGTAGGCACTCAGAAGATTTTGTTCAATATATATTTTAAAGGTTCATTTTTAATTTGAAAATTGTGTTATTTTCTTGGTTCTTCTATAATTTTTATAGATTTTCCATTTCCATTTGTTGGGAGAAAGAATTGGGAAATAATTTTGTGTTATATAAAACATAATGGAAATGAAACAAAATATATTATAAATATATGTCTGTAAAATATACATATTTTTTAAATCAGCAAAATAATTATATGTTTTTATTTCTCTAAAAATATAAGCAACCTTTGGACTAGGACCAACCAATTGTTTAGAATTACTCAATAATATATACACTTGGAGTATTTGAAATATCATGGCAATAAATTCAAATGTTTATCCTATGAGACTATTTTGGTCAATCTTAGCCCAATGAAGGCTATATTAGTCTTTACATTTAGAAGTAAAGAAAAATAACTCATCTGTAGTAACATAATTCATTTTCTATCACCTGAATACTTGGAGAATCAGTTGCATTTTGTAAAATGGAATGTCCTTGGATTCCAATTAGCATCCTTTATTCATTTAAGAGCGATTTTTTAGTATTGAAAGGACAAGGAGAGATATAACCTAATGGTTATCCCTTGTATTTTGGGTTAGCTGGGTATAGGATAGAAAGAAAATCAGAACCCAAGTCTCCTAACTTCTGGTTCCTTGATATTTTCATTGTTATTTGTTTGAAATAGACTAGCTCACAGATATATTTTTTTAGCAAGCTGTGGTGATCATAATACAAACTTGCAGGCTCAAACCACTATATTTCACTTTTACTTTCAACCATGGATTAGCCTAGAGCTATACAAATATTAGGGTGGTTAATCACTAGCATAGTTCCAACCATATCCTCTTAAGAGAGCATCTCATCAGAAGGTTTAGCTAGTGACAATTTGGATGATGGTTTTCTTCCGGGGGGAAAATCAACAACATTGAAATTGAATATTTCATATAATTCCCTGAGCTTTGTGTTGTTTGTGGCATTTCTGTGCTAGAGAAAATAGAAAGATCTCCAAAATAAATCCATTACACAGTAGGCAATGAAGGAGGCAAGCCGCTTTTTTCTGTAATCACAGTTCTTTCTAAAGTCATTCAGTTCCTATAAATGAGATACTAAAGTGACTCCACATTGGTTCCTGAAGTTCCCTGGAGTTTAAAGTGTATTAATGGCTATTGGATTCAGAATAAATAAATTGGATGGAAAAATCATTGCGTGAGTTCTATTTTACAAATATCAATTTGGTTTCTAAGCATTCCAATAACTTACCCTTAATTTCTTGCTTGAAGCTTCTTGAGGGAAATAGTTGAAATTTGGGGCATCAATTATTTCTCCCCTCTTATAATAATGGGATGTGACTGAGGTGGGTGAATTTATTGAACTTGGCATTAGAAGCTGATTAATCTCTGAATAAACTAAGTATTTTAGTTGGAATGGATGGTGAATAACCCCTTTCTTATCTTTATTGAATTCAGTAATATCATGTGAATCCCAGTTCTCTCTACTAAAATTTAACATTGAGAATTAGTGAGCAGAGCTGCTGAACACAGTATAGTGTATCTTTCCTGGGATAAATGATTAAATTTCCTTGTTTTCAGTTTACATACACTAGCACATTTATGGTTTGCAACATCACAAACAGCAAAGTGAGAAATGCCAGATCACATTTTAAAAATATGTAGTCAGTATATGGTTACACGCATGCAGGTGTGTAGTGCTTAGGGGTGGCATACTGAAGAAAAAAAAAAGTTTGTATCATTAAATCACCTTTCCACAGAAATGGAAGCAATTAAATGACAAGAATGACAAAAAGATAAACTTCAGCATTGGGCAACGTGGCTCAGTGGTTGAATGTCAACCTATGAACTAGGAGGTCACGGTTCAATTCCTGGTCTGGGCAAATGTCTGGATTGCTGGCTCCATCCACAGTGTGGGGTGTGCCGGAAGCAGCCAAACAATGATTTTCTCCCATTATTGATGTTTCTCTCACTTTCCCCCTCTCTTCCTCTCTGAAATCAATAAAAATATATTTTAAAAAATATTTAGATTTTATATAAAACTATATTTGGATTATATATCTACTGTCATTTCAATACTAAAAACTTCAGCACAAAACAATAAAAGACCAAAAATTCACTCTCACAGGTCATCTTATAAAGTGGTCAAAATATTCACAAAAGTGTAAGTTTCTATATTCAACAAGCAGTGTAGATTTTTTTAAAAAATAAATTATTTATTGTTTAAAGTATTACCTAAGTCTCCTTTGTCCCCCATTGACTCCCTGGCCGTCCGTACCCTCTAGCACATGCCCTCACCCCCACCTCCATTTGTGTCCATTGGTTATGCTCAAATGCATGCAGACAAGACCTTTGGTCGATCTCTTCTTCTCTCATAGGCTGAACAATCTGTTAGATGCTTCTATGACTGGTTCTATTTTTGTTCATCAGTTTATGTTGTTCATCATATTCTACAAATGAGTGAGATCATGTGATATCTATCTTTCTCTGACTGGCTTATTTGACTTAGCATAATGCTCTTCAGGTCCATCCATGCTCTTGTGAGTGGTAAGAATTTCTTTTTTCACAGCAGCATAGTATTCCATTGTGTAAAAGCACCAGTTTTCTAATCTACTCATCTGCTGATGGGCACTGAGGCTGTTTCGAAATATTAGCTATTGTAAATTGTGTTATTTTGAACATATGATGCATATATTGGGAAACCATAAAAATTCTAGAAGAAGCCATAGGCATCAAAATAGCAGACATCTGTTGTAGCAATATCTTTACTAATACAGTTCCTAAGGCAATGGAAACTAAGGAGAAAATAAACAAATGGCACTACATCAAGATAAAAACCTTCTGCACAGTGAAAGAAACCATCAACAAAACAACAAGCCCACTGCATGGGAGAACACATTTGCAAATTTTTCTATATATATAAAAGGCTAATATGCAAAGTGTTCCCTCAGGAGTTCTACCGGGAGACAGAGAGTTCAATTGCTCACTACTATTATGATGTGCACTGACCACCGGGGATAAAGGAAGGGCCGGGCAGCCAGCCAGCAGCCTGGAAAGGGAGGCTCTGGACAGCAGCTAGAAGGCCCAGATGAGCCCTGATTGCTTCCCAGGCCTAGGGACCCTACTCATGCATGAATTTCATGCAACAGACCTCTAGTATCTGATAATGTGTTAATCTCTAAAATGTATAGGGAACTCATACAACTTAACAAAAAGAAGATAAACAACCCAATCAAAAAATGGGCAAAGGACCTAAATAGACACTTTTTGTAAGAGGACATATATATGAAAACATGCTCAAAGTCACTAGTCATTGGAGAGATGCAAATCAAAACAACAATAAGGGACCATCTCACACCTGTCATGATGGCTATCATCAACAAGTCAACAATGAGTGCTGGAGAGGAGGTAGAGAAAAAGGAACCCTCATGCACTGCTGGTGGGACTGAAGACTTATGCAGCCAGTATGGAGTTTCCTCAAAAAAGTTAAAAATAGAACTTCAATTTGACCCAGTAATCCCACTTCTAGAATATATCCCTAGAAAACAGAAACACCAATCAGAAAGGATATAGCTTCTTGTAGTTCATTTCTCTAGCTCAAATCTCGTATTTTTCTTCTTAGGCAAATTATGAAACAACTACAGGCCCAGTACACAAAATTTGTGCACAGGGGGAGGTCCCTCAGCCCGGCTTGCACCCTCTCCACTCTTGGACCCCTTGGGTAATGTCTGACTGCCAGTTTAGGCCTGATCCCTGCAACAAGGCCTGATCCCTCTCACAATTTGGGACTGTTGGCTCTTAACTGCTCACCTGCCAGCCTGATTGTCCTTAACTGCTTCTTCCTGCTAGCCGAATTACTCCCTAACTGCCCCTCCAGCTGGCCTGGTCATCCCTTACTGCCACCCCTGCTACCCCAGTTGCCCCCAACTGCTTCCCTCAGCTGGCCTGGTCGCCCCCAACTGCTCCCTTGCTGGCCTGGTACTGCTGTTCAGTCTTTTGGTCATCTCTCACTAACTCCACTGCCGGCCTGGTTACCCCATGCAGCATGCCAGCCTGCTGTTTGGTTGTTACTGTTACTATTACTGTAATGGTGTCCTGGACAATTTGCATATTCCTCTATTATTAGTATAAGTAGGATCATAGAATATACAAATATTGGGACATTTTCTTTGATTAAAAAATATGTTTTAGATTATATGCTTAGAAAGATTTCTAGAACTTAAATTATGCTGTCAGTTCCAAAATAGGAAATCTTGATTTACTAAAATTCCAAGTGATCTCTGAAGTGTTTTGCCTTATTTGTAGTCTAAGGTGAGGTTTATAAACCCACATGACTTACATAAATATACAAGTTAATTTTGCACAATGAGGAGCAGAGTGAAGATCAAAATGCAGTCACCATAGTCAAGCTGTTAAATGACTATCTTAAATAGACAGAGGTGCGAGGAAGCAATTTGATTCTTGTTTTAACCATACTTGGGAACATACATTTTCTGAACTTTCCAGTTTTGTGCCATTGCCTAATTTGTGCTTTTGGGGCATAAGAATTATACCTTTGTCTGTCTCAGGCACTGCAATAGGACCTAGTTAAAACTTTTATTGATTAAATGAATAAGTAAATTATTATGATCAATACTCATGTTGAAGCACAGATAAAAAGATAAACAACTTTACCTCTATGTGAGGCAAGAGAATTGCTTAGGATGGATTAAATACTAAAACATAAATAAGTAAAATTCAAACTAAGCTAAGCTGAAATAAAATAAATGATGATTATTTGAATAATTTGAAAATAATTTAGTTCATTCAGTGAAGTTTATTAGAGAGCAGTAAACAGTAACTTCTTGTATAAGGTGAAAGATCAGGGTCATGGGGAATGTGCCGGGTAGTGAGAGGTTAATGAAAAATGGTGACCTGCAGTTAAATGGCCATAGTTCAGCCACTGTCTGAATATCTAGATATTCCCAATTCTCTAGTCACTTCTCTGCATTCTTTTAGTAAATTGAATTTTTAACAATAAATAATGTTCATTTGAGCCTAGAGATTTTATGGTGATACCAGGTATTTTTTTTTAAATATATGTTTTCAGTTTAAAAAGTGAGATAGAGAATATCTGTCTTCCCAGTACTTGTGTTTTTCAGTGTTCAAAATGCTTGTGGTTATTTTCTTATAAAAAAGTTACATTTAAGCAGAAATGAATAAAACTGTAGAGAAGAAAAATTGCCACAAGGTTAAAAAGTTAGGAAAAAGCTGAAGGAAACCAATACGTCTGCCCAAAACCATGGAGAAAAGCCTTTTGGGGACCCATAATAAATGAACATAGGTGATTAAATTTAATTCAGTCATTGATGGTTCCCAGAGGCCAAGCCTGCCTCTCAGTATATAAAATATATAACTCTGTGTTGGCTTAAACATCCGCTGCCAGGCTGTAGGAAACACACTCAATTCTACCTCTGACCATCTTTCACATGAGCAGTAATTTATTAAAGACCTTGACCTTGCTTTTGGTCTGTGGCTCAGATTGCCTGTTTCTCTTCTATCATCATTGTATTTTCCCCCCAGAAATGGTGGTTTTTTAGGTTAATTTCAAAGGCCCAGTGATGAGGCACATTGCATCACTATTCTTTCATTATTGTGACCTCTTAGGCAACTGAGAAGGGTCTTTTGTATTTAAGTTAAAACTACATAACAATATTACATGCCATTCTTTCATTCAGCCAACACTTTTTATCTTCTTTTATTTTTATAATATTTATTATTAAAAGTATTACATATGTCCTCCTTGTGCCCCATTGACCTCTCCCAGCCTACACTTGCCCCCGAGCCTGGGCTTTCACCTAGCTATTGTCTATGTCCATTGATTATGCTTATATACATGTAAGTTCATTGTTCGATTTCTACCTACTCACCCATCCTCCACATTTTTTGAGCTTCTGCAATATGCCAGGACTTAGAGATATAGGGCTGACTAAGACAGCAACTGCACCTGAGGCAAGCTTACATTTCAGAGAGAAGAGTGACATGAAAAAAAATATATATATAATGTAAACATTTTTTCTGTCCATGCCAGAATCTGACAGCCAACCACAAGAGTGTCCAGAGATTGAGTTGCTTGATTGGTTTCATTTTGTGTTTGTTAATTTTTTTTCTACAGAGAAGTGGTGTGAAATTATTAAAGATTAGAGGCCTAGTGCACAAATTCATGCAACAGTGGGGTCCCTCAGCCAGGCCTGCTGGATTGGACCAAAACTGGCTCTCCAACATCCCCTGAGGGGTTCTGGATTAGCAGGCCAAGGGATCCCACTGGTACAAGGGGCTAGGGAGGAAAGCCGGAGGTTGGCCAGTTCATCTCACTCATTCCTGATTGGCTGGACCCCAGCAGCAAGCTAACCTACTGGTTGGAGCATCTGCACCCTGGTGGTCAGTGCATATCATAGCAAGCAGTTTAGCTGCCTTAGCATGTAATTAGCATATTATGATTTGATTGGTTGAACAGCCAACTGGTCAACTGTACACTTAGCATATTAGGCTTTTACACTGCCTAGGTAGATTGGAAACCTAAATGCTTATATCATTATACAGTTAGTGTCACTAAGAGATAAAGATGCTTAACATACCACTGATTTTCAAATTATGAAGAGGGGGAGAGTGCTATAGACTGACATGGTCTGTGGAGGCATACTTAATTTCTTGGGATTCAATTGTTTGCAAAGATGACAGGAACAATTACCTACTCCCTGAAGACTGATTAAGTGATTGATAATTGCCTAAACATACTTTCATATATTTCAACATTAGATTGCTCCTCTTTTAAAAGATTTATAAGATCAGAATTTCCAAATTGAATTGTTTTTAGTCATGAAAACTTCATCACAATTACAAATATCAGAATATAAAATTGATTTAGTTCATCTGAATGTATCAAAATCATTACATGTTTGAAATTGCCTATTTTAAATTCCTCTTTCCCTTGCCTTTTGGCCATGTGTTAAATTTTCATTAGCTGGAAAATTCCACCTAAATCTTATGCATTTTGGAAATATAAAAAGTTCATATCAGAAAAGCAAGTTGTGGCTCAGATGATTCACAATTTCAGCCCTTATTCATGGTGCCTCCATTTATATATCAAATATGAAACACTAGTGGCCTGGTGCATGAATTGTGCACGTTAAAAGGAAATTAATTAGAATAAATATTTTAATATTAGTATTCTCCCTTTTTCTATAATAAAGGTGTTAATCAAATTCACAATTGACAATGACATCAGTGAGGGCTTTACATATATAGATAAACTTGCTTAATTAGACCTGCTTTCTGACTTAGCTAAATTTTTTCCAGCACAGTGAAGCACCCCAACCTCTCATTCAGGTAATTGTCAGAAACACAGCAGTAAATATCAACATCAAGCAGATTATAATTGTAGATCATGCAGGGAGAATAAAGGGTAAAAAATTTAACTACAGCAGTGTTTGACTATATTCTGCACAATGTGAAAGCCTGAAATCATTTTCAAGATCTACCATTTCTTTCTTCAAAAAAAAAAAAAAATATATATATATATATATATATATATATATATATATATATATAGTATTGATTTTTTACAGAGAGGAAGAGAGAGGCATAGTTAGAAACATTGATGAGAGAGAGAGAAACATTAATCAGCTGCTTCGTGAACATCTCCTACTGGGTATGTGCTGCAACCAAGGTACATGCCCTTGACCGGAATCGAACCTAGAACCTTTCAGTCTACAGGCCAATGCTCTATCCAATGAGCCAAAACAGTTAGGGCAGTGATTCTCAAACTTTCTAATCCTGCAACCCTTTAATAGAGTTCCTCATGCTGTGGTGACCCCCAAGCACAAAATTATTTTCATTGCTACTTCTTAACTGTAATTTTGCTATTGTTGTGAATCATAATGTAAATATATGTCTTTTCCAATGGTCTTACATGATCCTGACTCGCAGGTTGAGAACTGCTGTTATAGAGTCTAAGACCATTGGAAAACACAGATATTTACATTAAGATTCATTAACATCAAAATTACAGTTATGAAGTATCAATGAAAATAATTTTATGGTTGGGGGTCACCACAACATGAGGAACTATATTAAAGGTTCACGGCATTAGAAAGGTTGAGAAACACTGAATTAGGGCAAGGCCCACCATTTCTTCTTTTTAGTCAGGTCAAGTTTCTAAGCTTTCTAAATCTCTATTTTCTGGCTAATAAGAAAATAAGATTCCGAGTTTCATATCTACCTACTCCAGGACTTCTATGAGGATCAAATGAGATGAGGCATAGGAAAACACTTCACAGATGTTTTGTAAAAGTGTAAAATGATTCCACCTTTCTATAAAGCAAGTTGTGTCCCTTGGTTGAAGAAACTGTAAGGAGGCTAGTCGCTAGGGAGAGGAAGCTGGGCATATCTACATGATGTCATTACCCAGTGCCCACAGCCACCATTTCCAAGCTGGGCTGGGCTGGGCTGTGGTCCACATTTTGTGCTATTGGGTCTTGGCAGCGTCAGCTATAATTTGATGCGATGTTGCTCCAGGGTGGTGGAGGGCCTATGTTCTACTTGGGGGAAGCAGAGTGTTGCTTTGTGAGTGTCAGGTCCATGGTGCTATTTCTCTGTGCATGTCACAGAAGCCCCTGCATTGAGAGTCTGGCCCTTGGTGGTCAGTGCAAATTATAGCAACCAGATGGTCAGACACATCATATTAACCTTTTATATACATACTAGGGGCCAGTTGCAGGAAGATTCCTGCAAGAACAGAGCTTCTGGTGGGCTTTCTTCCCGCCAGCACCACCTCTCCTGCCTCCCCCACCCTGCACTTTCCCTGCTGCCTCTGCCCTCCACCCCATGCTTTTCCTCCCGCCAGCTCCTTGCTTTCCAGTTTCCCTCCCTTTACCTTCTATGCTGTCTTCAGTCTTCATTCCTCCCTCCCTCAGCAAGCAAATTAACTACCATTTTTGTTGGGTTAATTTGCATACTTGCTCTGATTGACTGTTGGTATAGTCAATTAGCATTTTTCTCTTTTATTAGTATATATATATATATATATATATATATATATATATATTCTAATATACATTATTAGTATATATATTTATTAGTATATATACATATATATTTATTAATATATATATATACATATATATGACTTTAAGGTGTTCTTTAGCAATATAAAGTCCCCTATATTTTATATTTTGAAAATGATTATAATAAACCCTCAAAGTCATATCATGATATTAATTTAAAGCATTGCTCTCAAGTCTGATTTATCTTCTCACACAAGGATCTCTACAGAGCAATAAAAATTCATATAATTGTCACTTCGGTCTAATATTTTAGCTCAATGCTATATTCTATTCCTGATGCTTAGCTTAGTTCTGTGTTTCATAAAATCTCTTCTTTGTTCTACATTTATAACAGGATAAAGAATAGAATATAAATGCCCTTCAAAACTGCTTCCATATTTTATCTTAAAGTCTTTCCTGTCAACACTTTCTCTCCTTGACACTGCTATTAATTCCATCACCCATTTTTGGATTTTCAAAAAATACGGATATGTTACTGTTATGGAAAAAATATGAGGCTCCCCTTCGCTTGACAAATGGAATATTGTATCACTCTGCTTAGAGCAGAAGAGAGTTAAGACATTGAGGTTGAGGTAAGGAAACCTTTGAACTGTGCCTGCCTCATTTTAGGAAAGTAAAGTCTTTGTATGTTACTTATTGGCTGGCAATATTTGAGTGTGTTCATAGGCAAGTATTAAGCTGTTTGTAGATAGTCTTCTGAATATATGGTGTGTCTATGTAGAATTATGCCATCCAGCTGTCTAGTCAAGATTATGGCAGCCAGGAGATTAGATAGCCAGGTTTAGTATGGTCTACTTCTTTCACATAAAGTCAATGAAATCAAGTGTTCAACTGATCATGTGATTTTTCTTGTTGCTCCAAATAATTTTGTTTCATGCATTCATTCTTTGAGCAATAGATTCATTACCATAATTAGATGCATTTGGGAAAATTATTTATCTTAATACATAACTCACTTAGCTCAAATGTATAGCAATCAAATATGGATGGATATGAGATACTCAAATTATTTCTTTATGTCCACAATCTTGAATATGAAAAAAAAAATGAAAAATGAGATGCTTGTTTTAATACCCTCTCTTCCACTTCCCTTGTAATTGAATTAAGTAAAATTTAGAACCTTTTCTCTAGGGCACTAGTCTTTCTCACCCTCTACACTATTGACATTTGGGGCCAGTGCTTTTTGTTGTTATGGTGGCTGTCTTGTATATTATAGGATATTTCACAGCATCCTTAGTCTCTACCCAATAGATGCCAGTAGCAATACCTCACTTCCATTTCCCACAATAAAATATAGTAATAATAAAATTAAAAAATAAAAGTAAAAGAGTCTCCAAACGTTTTTAAATGTACCTTGAAAAGAAAAATTACTTTTAGTTGAGCACTGCTGTGCTATGCTGATAAAAATATGAATTATTCATCACTATTTGATTTTCCTTCTATCTCCTGCAGGGTTTTGCAAAGGTCCCAGAAACTTAAGAGTAAACCATTTGAAAAGACATATGTAGTTATGGGTGGTTACCATGAACACATTTCTATGAAGTCCCTTCAAATTCAGTGACTCTGCTTTGGGGCCATGGGAGGGGAAGGGGACAGAGAAGCCCTCCCAAAGCTGGGAGCCCCCATGCCTAGGGTCCTTCACCCAAGTCCTACTCCACAGGTATCACTGTGAGTCCTGTCCTCCCACACAATAGCAAAGAAGTCTGTGAGATGAACAAACTGCAAGCCCCCTACTCTGTGAAAGCCTGTCTTTTTCTCTTACTCTTGCCCTTCAGGATTTGACCTTTTCCCACTTCTTCCTCCTCCTAAATAGTTTGCTCTTATAATCTTAGCAACAGGTATACATTTAGAGATGAGGTATAAGGGCAATTGTAAGGAAACATTTCCTACTTGCATGGTTCTGAAAGCAAAGGATTATAAGGGATATATCATCAATGATTTAGAATGGGAAGGAGGGAAAAATACAGAGAACACAGTTTATAGAACTTGTAAAATTTGAAACTGGATCAGAAATCTGTGGCTCCAGAGACTGAATGCAATCCCAAGGCAACTAACTGAGAGTTTCATATACTCAAATTGTGTCTTTATCTATATTGGACACAAGCTTCTTTCCTTCTTCTAATTGGCAGGTTTTTAAAAAAGACAAGCTTCTATACCAGTCCACTGAGTAATATGAAGACAGTGGATTTCCCTGTCTACTCAAAAGTTGTATTTGTTGTTAATGTGAAACACATTTTGAAAACTCTAATGTTAATGAGACAAGAAAGCAACAGGGTTGGATATGCATGTTGGAGCTAGCCTGCCAGGTTACAACATCCAGTTCTGCTCTCATTCAACTTAAGTTAATTTCTCTGTGATTCAATTTTCTTTACTAGATGAATAAAACTATACTATCTTCTTATAAAGAAGTTGACAATTAAATTAATTAATATATGGAAATTTTAGAATGGTGCCATTGGTCAGTACTCCATAAGTATAAGTTATTAACTATATATTATTATAAAGGATTATAAGTTAATTTCTCTGTGATTCAGTTTTCTTTACTAGATGAATAAAACAAAACTATCTTCTTATAAAGAAGGTTGACAATTAAATGAGTTAAAATATGGAAATTTTAGAATAGTGCCATTAGTCTGTACTCCATAGGTATAAGTTATTAACTATATATTATTATAAAGGATTATGTACCCTTTTTAATATTTTATTGATATTTACAGAGATGAAGGGAGAGGAATAGAGACTTAGAAACTTCAATGAGAGAGAAACATCAATCAGTTGCCTCCTGCTCACCCACTACTGGAGATGTGCCTACAACCAAGGTACACGCCCTTGACTGGAATTGAACCTGGATCCCTTGAGTCTGCAGGCCGACGCTCTAACTACTGAGCCAAACTGGTTAGGGCAAGGATTATGCCCTTTTAAAATTAACCAAGCCATCAGGAAGGACTGGAGAAAAGTCAGATGCAGGAAAGGTCACCAGAATGACTTGAATGGATGTCCTCAGAGGGTACTTAGAATCTATCTATACCTCTTTGCTCAAACCTCTCCCTGCCTCATTAAGTCAAAGCCTGGTTTTATGTCTGTATCTAATCCACTATTTTACTGGCTTGATACATCAGAAGTGAAATGCACCTAACACACAACATCTAGCTTAGCTTTAGTAGAGGCTGACCTCAGATAAACCCAATGCCTATTTCTTCTTGACCTCATTCTAATCAAATGTCAATACCAGCTATTCCTTGGGCCTTCGGGCTAGCAGCTAAGAAGTTAGAAACAGCAAATACTTAGGATCTAGTTAATCATGATTTGGAAAAAAGAAACCTTCTAAACTGCACTTCACTCAGATTTTCCAAACCTTATTTCACCAGTGAATTCTTTTCTGCATTGTTCATTAGGTGATATTAACATCTTGTGATACTGTAGTTCTAAGGAATGGGGTCATGGACATGCATTCTCATGCCCCCTTCACGCTGACTAATGGGGCACACTCTGGTCTCTGGTCATTTTTGTGAATCTATGGGTTACCTTTTTATTAGCTTTCTGACAACCTGTGCTTGTTATGATTTGATCTCATGACATATTATTAAGTTGTCTCCACTGGTTTCACATGGTATAATAATATCCGGTCTTACTCACTGCTTTCCCAGATACGTCTCCTGAGTCAGAGCAGGATTCACCTTACCTGCCTCACACATACTGTCTGTCTTTAGCTAATTGTGTGCCTCTTCCTCTTTTACTTGTATCTAGCTCTGAGATGAAGGACATTGTGTGGAGACAATTAGTGCTTCACTGTTTAATCGCTTTGACTTTAATAATGGTTGACCATGAAAGGTTCATATTAAATTAGAACTAAATACTAATAGACCTTTTTGAGGCTAATGAGTTGCTTGGGCCTCAAGAGAAACAAAAGAAAATAGTGCTGGTTTTGAGAAAAAATGTTCAGCAATTTCAGCACTCCTTATTTAAAGATCAGATGGAAATAGTTCAAATGTACTCGTTCTTGAAATATTTCAGGATGTAAGTTTTTCAGTAGCTCTCTTCTAGTCAAAGTCCATTTGCTTTGAATGGGGATCAGCCTCTTGGGCATATAACCCAGACTGCCAAATCAGAGTACCAGACCCTTCCAATCACATTGGGATATTTTGGGATGTAACATGTGATGAAAGTCAGCTCTGAGATTTGGCTGGTAATTTATTTCAAAATAAATATTCTATTTTGCTGTAGTTGCTCAATAGATAGATATAAATAACATATTTAATGCTTGAATCCATTCTGTGTGAGAGCTTGATCAATGTGAAACTAATTTTGAGTAGAGGGCATCGCCAAAAAATCTAAAGATCTAAAGGGACTAGGTGTTAAAGATATTGTTTGAGCCTTAATATTAAGCCATGCCTCAAATGAACTATTGCCTGGATTGATCCAGTAAGTTTCCTTTTGGGTTAAACTAATATTTAAGTGAATATTTTGTCATTTGCAAATAAAAATTATCTCACTATACAGATTCTAATGTACACATTTATGATAAGCCACATCTTTAAATACAAAGCAACTGGACAATCAGGCAAAACTTATAAGACAAGGAAATATTAATATTTATGTGTAAAAGCACCTTCTGAAAGAGGTGTCTTTTTCTACTTATATCTTGGCCTGTATTACCCACTAGCATATCCATACCATTAGATGAGATTTAAGTTTTGATTTGGAAAGGCTGTTGTGCATCTTTGCTTCCTCCTCTCCTGCAAGAAAATTACTATGCTGGAACCCAGCCAGTGTGTCTCAGTTGTTGAGCATGAACCAGAAGGCCATGGTTCAATTCCCAGTTGGAGCATAAGCCCAGGTTGCGGACTAGATCCTTGGTGTGGGGCTGGCAGAAGGCAACCAATCAATGATTCTCTCTCATCATTGATGTTTCTTTCTCTTTCTCCCTCTTCCTTCTTCTCTGAAATTAATAAATGCATTTTAAAAATTATTGGGCTGGATATTATAAAAGGAAAGTCTTGAGAATTGAATTGGGTCCTGGAAACCAATTTAGGTGTAATATATATATATATATATATATATATATATATATATATATATAAAATCAATGGAATCATAGAAAATGAGGCAGAGCTAGGGAAAGAAGTTAGCAATAAAACAGTCACAAAAATGCAAATACGCAGACACCCACACTCCATAAGTGAGCAAAAGTCACATTTCATCTTATTTCCTTTTTTATATTTCATGCTTATCCCTGCCCATTTTAGCACTCATCACAAAGATACTGAAATATAAATGATAATCCAATTATTGATTACATTTATGTACAAAAATATAATTTTCTTGATAAATAAAAAGAGAAAAGCACTTGCCCATAAAGAGACAGTTCACTAAGGTATGAGTGGCCTTGTCATCTTGTCTTCATCATCATTATCACATCACCATCATCATCAATTATCATCAATCATCTTGCTCAAGAAATATGCATTTGGCTACATAATGAATTTCAAATGCTCAAAGTTGCTATTTAGAACAAAAATGTGAGAATGTGAATGGAATAAAGAACTATTTCAATTAATTATTTTTAGCTCCTATTACTGAAAAAACAAATATGACAATAGACATGGACTTGGTCTTTGCCAGACATTAAGAAGGCGTCACTTAGAGACTTTCTCTTGTGATAACCGTTTAACTAATTCATACTCATAAGCATAATTTTCACCAATTATATGCATATAGTTTTCCCCTCTCTAGTAATAAAATGCATATAAATAGCATTAAAATAACATTTTTTCTTAGACTAATACACATCAAACAAACAGACTGATAGCAGAATTGAAAATATTTGATGAAACATATACTCTCACATACTATTAATAAGGGTATACATGTCACTTTTTATAGAGAGCAATCTGGAATTATTTATCAATTTAAAAATAAACATGCTCATTGATCCAGCCATTTCACTTTAGAAAATAAAAGTGTAATATCTATGTGCTAGAAATTTATTGCAGTATTGTTTATAATTGCAAAAAAAGACACCAAAATAATCTCCATGTTACTAAATTCAAATAATTTCACCATTTGCTCATAAATTTAACTCAGAAGTGATTAACAGTGTTGTTATTTATGACCTTGAAAGTCTTACTCTAATTCTATGCTGTTCTGCCTTCCCTTTTGGCTATGGCTCTGTCTCCTTTTTAGGATTACCTTTATCCAGTGGGGAGACTAGGGCCAGACTGCTCTGTCACTCTCTGGATACATGGCCTTCAGGACAGCACTCACTTGCTCACCTTAGTTCTTTCTTAACTAAAATGTATAACAGTGTATACGGTGACTATCCAATAAACATAAGCTCTATTAGCATTTATTGTAAAAAGTGTTGAAATTCCCCAAGACTAGCTCTTTTCTTCTTTAACTCTTGTAAAATCTCTTCGTGTCCATTGCTTCAGTGTTTGCAATGGAGCTGCTGAAAGTGAAGTGGTCATGGACTGACATAGTGCAGCTACACAGACCTGGTATCCCACACAGTGTTTCCCAAAGTGTGGTACACGTACCCCCAGGGGTACGGGAAGAGTTTGGTGGGGGTACAAGTTGCACCCAAGTTTGGTGGGGATATGCACTGCACCGTGCTGAGCTGCGCCTAATTCTATGTTCTCATGAGTCAAGACAAGACAGTCTTGTGAGGCGTGAGATGGTCAGGTGCGCAAATAAATGTTATTTATAATATAACTTTTATTTATATTTTATTATGAATAATTATATTTTTGTTTATTATTATTTAGTGTATGTACCAAAAAAATAAAAAAATAAATATATTTTGATTATTATTAAAATACATCCATTTTTTTGACGAGGGGTGTAAGGTCCCAAGACCCCCGGTGAGTCCGACGGAGGGGGCGACGACCCCAAGTCAAACGCCGAGACCGAAACTTGATGCAAAAAGCATGAGGTTTTAATACAAGTGCAGCGCAGGGGCTTCTCAGGCAGACAGCAACAATGCTGGCTGACTGGGAGCGCCGAGTAACTGCAGAACATGAGTTTATAAAGGCAAAGACCACACGCAGGTGGGGTTACACATGGAGGGGGAAGAAGGGAACAAGGAAATCCCAAGAAGGGGAGCTTGGCTCGTTAATTACATGTTAATCTTGCAAGCCCCTTTATCTCTCCCCTTCCCATTCCTCTGGGCAAGTCCTCAGGGTAGGGAGTTTCTGGGGACTGATTTCATTCTTGCCTAATCTTCAACCATAAAGAACTGACCTCATTTCTGTCTAATCTTTAACCGTAAAGGTCACATCCTGGAACAGGCAGTGGGGAAGATCAATTACTCAATCTTGGGGCCCTACAGGGTATAATTCAGAAAATTATAGAAGGGGTACACATATGTCAAAAGTTTGGGAAACACTGGTAGACTCTAAGGGGTGATAGGAAGGAATATGTACCATACCAGACTCAGAAGGAGGGAAGGGAGGGGTCATAAGTGTTAGTTAACCTAGGTAGCCAGTTTACATAGTTTACAATAATCCTCCCGGAAGACACAGAAAATGAACACTCTGACATCACTCTCCTCCCTCTCTCATATTTCTTATCAGTACTCCCCTTTGGTCAAATCCAAGTAAAAAATGGGCCCAAACAGTCCCTTTCTGGAATCCATATATATCAACCTCTAGGAGCACAGAGCAGAGGGAGAGGGGGTGGAGATTGGATCTGGAAAGGATGGTTTATTTTCAGCACAATCCTTTGTCTCTCTACTTGCTAGTACATTTCCTGAAATATCCTCATTTAAATGAGTAAATGAAGTAGCATATTCCTCAAGGGCATCTTTTATTTTATTTTTTAATCTCCATTGCTACATCTTTTATCTTTTGTTTCATCTATTCTCTTATCTGTCCTAGATTATTGCAAAAGCTTTGCAATCAGTCTTTCTGTTTTTCCTACATATATCCAGGACTCCTTCTTCTCTTTCTCTCTCTTTTTTTTTCTCTCTCTCTCCCTCTCCCTTTCACTCTACTTCCTTCCCTCCTCCTCTTCTTTTTCTCAAAGAGGGATATTTTAAAATGCAAATTAATTCTGACACCTCCTTGACTAACAATTCCTGATTTGTCTTAGCTTTCTATTGGTGCATAAGTAATTGCCAGAAACAGTGATAAAAATAATTCTCATTGAATATCTTATAGTTCTGTAGGTCCTCAGTCCTGGTAGACTCAACTGGGTTCTTTGTTTAGCCTCTCCAAGGCCAAATCCAAGGTGAGGTTAAGCTGAGATCTTATCTGGAGATTCTAGGAAACAATTTTAAAGCTCATGCCTGCTAGTGGAATTCATTTTATTGAATCTTTCAGCATCATTTCACATAAAATTTTGCATTTTTCTGTGTGTGTTGGCTACACATGTCAAACTCTCAGGGTCTCTCTGGGTCAACCACCCTTCCCCACATACAGTTCATAGTCAATAATGTTTGCGATATATATTTATACTTGTACGCAGAACATGGTTTAGGAAAATATACTCTTAGAGGTTATCAGCATAGTGTGTTTGAAAATTTTTCTATTGTTATAGGCTTTTTCATGTCTGATCTATTTTTTAAGCAAACTGTTCTTTTACATTCAGATAAATGCTGATTTTATTTTAAGTATTAAAAAAGTCAACATATATCAAAATGCCTCAACATTTGTGAATCAGAAATAATTAGAAATATTGTATTACTTTTAATATTTTTATTTATTTTATCAAGTTACCAGCAACTTCAGTGATATGTACATAGTAAAAGTTAACAGATTAATGTTGATAAATAATCCACATACCAATCACTCTGATATTAGTTTTTCTAGTCTTAAACATAAAAAAATCTCTTACTTATTTTTAATCTTTTCCCAAGGACATGTATATATATGGGAATCTGACATAATCCTGACATATCTGACATATGTTTATTTATAGAATCAGAATGAAATTTGAAAAATATTTGAATTTGAAAGGACAATAAGATTTTACAACTTTTTATTATGCCTCCATATAACTCCTCCCTCCCTTCTCTCTCTTAAACACACATGCGCAAACACACACACACACACACACACACACACACACACACAACAGGATAACTTTTCTTAATGTTTTACACTCATATTTTTTTAAGAAAACATATATATATCAATGTGAGAGAAAAATATTGATCAGTTGCTTCCTGTACACTCCCGGACAGGGGGACAAACATAAAATCTAGGTATATGACTGGGAATTGAACCTGCAACCTTTTGGTGTATGGATGATGCTCCAATTAACTGAGCCACACAACCAGAGCATGCCTTTTATCTTAAATATCTGCTTTTATTATTTATTATCATAATTACATAATGACTTTTAATAAACTCAAGTCATAGTATCTTAGAAGTTCTTGCAAATGTAAACAAGTAAATATAAAAACATTGTACCATGGTTTTATGTAACCGAGTGGGGCTTATTATAGACAATTTAATATTAGTTGACACAAAAAACTGAAAATTAAATAAAACCTGTAGAGATAAACCCATACCACATTAGATTTTATCAAGTTTTCTGGCCATTAAAATGTTCTCTTTTATTACCAAATCTTGTAAAGATAGGGAACTTTTTTTTCTTTGTGAAGTTGTATGATAGTCAGAAAGTTTTTATAGATCTTCTTTAAAGGATAAGAAAAAGGAATAGGTGGGAGGAGGAAGTTACAATTTTAGTTTCTCATTTCTTTGTCAGTCTTATTACATACTCATAATAGAAAACTGCAGCTCAAGCAAAATACATTTCAATAGCTGGATCTAATGAGAAAGAGCTAATGGCAAAAAAATAGAAATCTCAAATACACAGTGGAATCTGACATAATCCTGACATATCTGACATATGCCTATTTATAGAATCAGAATGAAATTTGAAAAACATTTGAATTTGAAAGGACAATAAGATTTTACAACTTTTTATTATGCCTCCATATAACTCCCCCCCTCTCTCTGTCTCTCTCTTAAATGTACACACACACACACACACACACACACACACACACACACCAGGATAACTTTTCTTAATGTTTTATACTCATATATCCTTTTAAGAAAACATTTATCAAGTGTGTCCAATGTGCTAAGTGTTGGGCCAGTCCCTAGATATGGCATATGATCCCAATGTACACAGTTTACAATCTAGTTAGTGTTTAGCAGGTGTATATATTTATTTACTCATCAGGCCAATTCTATCAGGTAGGTTTTTGTATTCATCCACTTTTCCTTGGATGACTAACTAGTTCAAGGTAACTTCAATAACAGTCAGTTGTCTCCCAACTCAAGTATTTCTGGAGATATAAGTTTTTAGGTCCACATTTTTTTCTGTTCATTTATTTTCCATCTATAATATACAATTAACTTAAACAGCAAATCATTTTAAGGCCTAAAGTTTGTGCTGTTGGTTTAGTTCTTTTAATACTTTGTATAGAAAATATTTTTATTTACGTGTCTAGAAAGTGATATTTGCTTTTATCCCCTCATTTATTCATTCTTTTATTAAGCACTTACCTAGGATGACTTTTACAGCAAGATAAATGGAATTATAAGTTGCTAAAGTTCAGATGTTTGCTATGAAGACAGTGGCAAAGTAAATGAAACATACATAACCCAGATGTCCATCACTGCCACCCTGCTCTTAATAATAATTTTTTTTTTGAAATTCAGAACCCTGTATTTTTATTTCTTTGACAGGGTAACTCTAATTTTAAAGTCATTTTTTTTTTTTTTTTTTTTTGTTCTCATCCAGCCTTTTCCCTGAGGGCCTTCTTATGAGGGCATTTTCTCAAATTGCTGTTTTTCTATTTTATAGATTAAAATAAATATTACCATCTCCCATTTAATTATATAAGTAAAGTTATTGCATTATATGCATGTTAAATTAATGTTTTATTTCCCTTTGTTTTTAGTTATAGAAAATTTTCTTTTTCTTTTCATTCTTTATTATATTTTTTGCACTTCACTGGGACTCTTCCCCTTGCCTGCTTTCCCCACTGTTCCCAGCCCTCCCAACCACAACACACAGTACACATTCACTCTTCCTTTAGCCAATGTGCCTGGTGCTTTATTTTTAAAATATATAATTTATTGATATTTTTACAGAGAGGAAGGGAGAGAGTTAGAAACATCAATGAGAGAGAGACATCGAACAGCTGCCTCCTGCACACCCACCACTGGGGATGTGCCTGCAACCAAGGGACATGCCCATGACCAGAATCAAACCTGGTACCCCCTCAGTCCGCAGGCCGATGCTCTATCCATTGAGCCAAACCGGTTTTGGCCTGCCTGGTGCTTTAAAACTTCTCCCTGTGGCTATCAACAATTTTTCTCTGAGACATGACACTTTTTTTTTCAATTAGTATGGGACCTTATTATTTCTATGCCCATATCTGAAAATTTTCCAAAAAATTAGACGTATTATATGAACTACTTCTCCCCAAACCTGAAGAATGTATCTACTATTATTAATTGGCCCAGAAGTCTAAACATTTTCTTTGGGGCAGAGCAATCAACAACACTTATTATCTTTGCCTTTTCTAGAAATGGAATTTGCTGGCCTTCTCTTTCGAATATCTCAACATAGAAAATTTTCTTAACTATTCACCTTTAGTGCACACTCTGAAATCCAATTCTCTGCAATCAACTAAAAAGCAAAGAAATAAGCAATCACAAAACAGAAACAAAGACAAAAAAGCACAAAAACAAACAAACAGTCTGCTCTATTATCTCTCAAATGTTTCAATTTGTGTGGTGTGATGAGGGGTGGGAATAGGGAGAGGAGGTTCTTATTCTGTGACTATCTGCATGTTGAGTTTTTAGCTGAGAGGTAGACCCATCAACCTTTATACTGATGAATGCTATGTGAGATATTAATGGAAGTTTGCAGAAAATTGTGTTTGTGATTTTTCATATACTGTAAGACAGCATTTCACTTAAAGATAGTGGCTTTCCATTTCAATTATATATGAAATCTATAAAAACAAAACAAAACAAAACAAAACAAAAAACAAACAAAACAGAAATAGACTCATAGATTTAGAGACAAAGTGATGGTTGCCAGAGGGGAAAGGGGTGAGGGAATGTGAAAGGTGAAAAGAAATATGCAGTACAAATTTCCAGTTATACAATAAATAAGTCATGAGAATACAATGTATAGCACAAAGAATATAGTCAATATTGTAATAATTTTGTGCAGTGAGAAGTACCTGTTAGACTTGTGGTGATCCCTTCGGTATAGATATGTAGAGATATAACTATGTTGTTCAACTAAAACTAATCTATTAATAATAAAATAAAATGGAGATTTACAATGTAAAAGATAGTGGCTTTCATGTCTCACACTTGCCTGACATATTTTTTTTATGTGCTTGTAGCTATATATATGCTTCTTTTTAGATTTATTTTTAAATTTTATTTTTAAATTATTTTAAATTTATTTTATTTTTCATTACCTTTTATCCCCTCTCTGTCCTCTTCCACCACAGTTAACTAACCATAGAAGCCAAGCAGAATACAGGCATTAAAAATCAATACATATCTTAAAGAAAGAAGTTCAGATTTTCAAGAGAGACATTCATTAAGCAAGTCTTTGCATAATTATACATTTTTAGAGAATATATATGTCTAGAGAATGTGTGATAATTGCAGAGACTTAGCTAATTCATTTCCTGTAAACTTTTCCCAATAAACTTCTTTTTACACATATTTTCTCCCCTTACATCTCAAAGCAGTTGTGTTAAGTTTGCTTTAAAGATTTTATATTTTCTTCTTTTCTGGTAACTCAAGACTGGAAGTGGACTTGGCTGCATAACAATAACTCATCCAATGGCATGGACTTTCCAATAATAAATGACCATTTAGTGTGCACAAGGTTAAAATCCTCTCTCAGGGACCTTGTGGAGGATGGTTCTCCATGTCAAGAATAAAGGTGTTTTTTTCTGAAAATGAATTATTATCAGGCCTGTGGACTTTGGGTGGCCTGTTATTATTAAAGATCAGATGATCTGGATTCCTTTTGAATGTTCTGAGAGCTCAAAAGTATATGAATGCAAGGAATTTGTGGAATTAATGTAACCAGAGCCCTGATTCTGGGAAGCAGAATTGACTGACAGATTTCTCATTACTCTTAGCAAAGAACAAAAAAACAAAAACCAAACAAACAAACAAACAAAAAAACACCCCAAAACAAAAACTACTTTCTATGTGATTTCTAGTGTTATAGTTGTTTCTTTTTTTAAAAATACATGTTTTATTGATTTCAGAGAGGAAGGGAAAGATAGAAACATAAATGATGAGAGAGAATCAGTGATCGGCTGCCTCCTGCACAATTGAGGATCAAACACACAACCATGCATATGTCCTAACTGGGAATCGAATGTGACCCCCTTGTTCACGGGTTGATGTTCAACACTGAGCCATGTCTGCCAGGGTAGTTATTTCTTTAAAAGCATTTTTTTTTAACCAAGTGAAGCTGATATATTAAATATCAACACCAATAATTTGATATTTATTTCTTTAAAGCATTCAGGATCATTCCAAAGTAGGCAAGGCTAAGTATCAAAGTATCCAGCATGTAGAACTTTCCTTCTTTTCCACCCCACACCAGTTCAGATATTTTTTGCCAATTTCAGAAGTCTAAAGATTTTATATACTTCCTCTTACCTAAATTTCCTCTTTGAGCAGCATCCAAGATCTTAAATATTATCAATGCCACAAACATTTATCAAGCACCTAACAAAAATACATCTCAAAATATGCTATTTTGCAAAAAATGCTAAGTTGTGGAATTATATCATTTTAGAGAGTTTTAAAAATATACAAAAGAGATGTATACATAATGTCAGGGTAAAATAGGCATAAATGTGATAATAGTAATTTCAGGATAGTTCTTACAGGAGGTAAAAAGAGAGAGAGAGAGAGAGAGAGAGAGAGAGAGAGAGAGATGGGAGGTTAAAAAATAAAATAAAGAGATAACGTGAGAGGGGAATACAGGAAAAAAGATATTTTACTTACCTGAAATATTTTATTTCTAAAATAAGAAGGAAGGGCCCTAGCTGGTTTGGCTTAGTGGAGAGAGTGTTGGCCTGCGGACTGAAAGGACCAGGGTTTAATTTTAGTCAAGGACACATGAGTGGATTGAGGGCTTGAAACCCAGTAGGAGGCATGCAGGAGACAGCTGATCAATAATTCTCCCTCATCATTGATGTTTCTATTTCTCTTTCCCTCTCCCTTTCTCTCTGAAATCAATAAAAAATATATTTATAAATAAATAAATGAATAAATAAATAAATAAAATAAGGAAGGAAGGAAGATAAGAAGAAGGAAGTGAGGGATGGAGTTAAAAATAAAAGAAAGAAGAAAAGCAAATAATGTTAACAAGATTTTAGATCTGTTAAAAGTAGGTAGTTGTGCGCATGAGTTGGATATATATTTCTACATAATCATATAAAAATATAAGAAAAATGTAGTCTGTTCTATGAGGAAATTGCATTATTTAGGGGATAGCTACTTCAGTCAGGTAGACTAAAGATATAGATCCCACATTCAGAGGAGAGACTGAGGATATAGGGTAGGTGGCATGCTAGTGGCATGCTAGTGATTATAATATTTTCTGAAAATTCAGCCATTGTAATCTCTCAAGACAGAGATGCATTTGGCACAAATAAATCAACAAATAAAAAATCCTGCCTTAGAAAATGAGTGTGGGGTGCAGTAAAATTTAACAAAATAATAATATACACACAGGATCAGAGATGTTATCTTTTCTAACATAATTTTGAATATTAGAATCAAAATAAAGAATAAGGGGTCACAGCAGGATCTTTGGTACATTTCTGACCCACACTGTCTTTGTTCTTGTTTCTCTATCCTAGGAGGAAAACATCCTATATAATAAAAGCCTAATATGCTAAGTGTCCAGTTGTCAGTGACTGGTCAACTGTTCAACCAATAAAAATATAATATGCTAATGATATGCTAAGGCCATTCAACCTCTTGCTATAATGTGCAATGACCACCAGGGGGCAGATGCTCCTACTGGTAGGTTAGCTTGCTGTTGGGGTTTGGCTGAATGGGACTGAATGAGAAGGGCTGGACATGCCCTGGAGCCCTTGGGTGCCCCCCCCCCCAGGCTCTATTATGCACTGGTGGAGTCCCTTGGCCTGGCCTCCACCCTCTGAGACCCCTTGAGTGTTGTCAGAGACCTGGTTTCAGCCCATTCCTGTAGGCCACTCCCCTAAGGAGGGCACCAGACACAGGCCTCACTGCTTGTGAGCACTGCTGCTATGGTGTGAGCCTCTCCTGATCAGGGATGATTGTGTGTGTGATTGTGTGTGTGCAGTGGAGCCTGAATGAGCGGGACCAGCCTGATCCCTGCAGGCCACCCAGAGAGACCCTACTTGTGCATAAATTCATGCACTGGGCCTCTAGTACCAAATAAAGTTTAATTTAAGTAAAAGCTTAATGAACCTCTATGAATGTCAAATATGTAACACTTTTTCATGACTAAAATTTGAATATTAACCGGTACATGTGCAGATACTAAACAACATAATAAGGCTGATAGTTGAGGGTATCCTATCATTAAGAGTAAGCTTTTTTTTCAATGCTAAGTGAAATAATACAGTTAGAGAAAGACAAATACAATATGATATCACTCACGTGGAATATAATGAACAAACTGAACTAATAAATAAAAAAGAGACAGATTCATATATAGAGAGTAGACAGGCAGCTCTGATGTGTGTGGGGTGTTAGTGATAGAAGAGTTGAGCAAAAAAGAAAATAACTCATGGACACAGACAACAGTGTGGTGATTGCAGAGGGAGAAGGGTAGGTGGAGGGGGAAGAGGATATAACGGGGGAATAAATGATGATGGAAAAAATAAAGAAAATATACAGAAAAATAATAATAATAAAGAATAAATCTTTTGATTGAACTATTTCAATAGACTTTGATTTTCTTGGTAACTTTTAAATCAAACTACTTGATCATAATTTTTTACTTTCTAAACTCAATTGAGTCTTTTAAAAAATATATCTTATTGATTTTTTACAGAGAAGATGGTAGAGGGAAACATCAATGAGAGAGAAACATCCATCAGCTGCCTGCTGGACACCCCCTACTAGGGATGTGCCTGCAACCAAGGTACATGGTCCTTGACAGAAATTGAACCTGGGACCCTTCAGTCTGTAGGCCAACGCTCCATCCACTAAGCCAAACTGGTTAGGGCTTAACTGAGTCTTTAGAAAAATCTACTCCCAAAATATCCATAAGCAGATAGTAATAGAAATCTATTATACTTGGAAAGCCACTGGAAAGTCTTAGAAGGTAAACCACATCACTTCATAACCTGTTTCATTTAATGGAATTACTTCCCACATTAAGTGGGGATAATGCTAATACATTGCTTGCTATACTTTATTGAATGCTATGCTAAATACATTGCATGCATTATGTTTTTTCTAATAATTCTAAACTCACCAGGAATATCCTTCCAGTTCACTAAGGAGACAAAATGAGGTATTATCTCATCACCAAGATGGCAAAGCTAGTGGGACAACACAGAGGTGGGATTTGAACACATGTCTTTCTGACATCAATCCAAAACTTAATGCTATTCTATACCCCCTTTTATTTTCTAATGTAAGATTAGTAAAATGTAGCTGTTCAATATAGATAATTAAATCAATTCTAGAAACTATTTTCACTGACCTTTCATTGCAACACTCAGATGTAAAGTTATAATGCTAGAAAATTATGTTAATGAAATTTTCTGATAACTTTGCAAGGAAAATGAGAGTACATTATCACTAATGAAAATTTCCTCCTGGCTCTCCTTTCCTCTAACAATTTTAATATTGTTTTAAAAGTACTCATTTTTCTGTATTTTAGTAATCACTGGCTGAAAGTAATACAGTTCTGACTGAATCCCTGATAAGAAAATAGTAATATTCCCAAAATTGAGGGAATTTTTCCAAGAGCACCAGCTATGAAGAGAATCTGTCAATAGACATAATTAAGGGCCCATTATCTTAATTAAAAAAATAAACAAAACTACTAGACAATAGATTTCCTCTCCCAAAGTCACTCTAAATATAAATCGTGGTCCATTATGTTATTCTTTCTTTCCAGCTTGTATAATTTGATAATACTGGCATAGTCATGGCATCACTAAAAGTTCCTTACAAAACCATTGCAATGTTTTGCCAGGGTTTAATTTCTTCATGCAACTGCTCAACATAGGTAGGTAGAGTCTGTGTTGAGAAGTCAAAGGAGATAGAGAAAAGCACCACAGAGGGTCTTAGCAGCCATTTTTACATTTATACCTTATACGAAAACTACGTAGAATGCCTAAATGAACAACTCATCCAGTGAGAAACAACATTATAACTAAGCCCCAAGGGAACCTGAAGAAGACCACTGGGTTCAAAATAACTCTGACTGCAAAAGTAAGATCAAGAACTTGAACTACTCATAACAAGCCTGTCCTAAGTGAATTCCAAATGTCAGTCCTTGTAACTCAGTCATGGCCAAAAGCAAGCAATTCCTTAAGAAGAGTGAGTGGTGAACAGTTCTTCAGACCTGGAAACAGACACATAATCTGTCCTTTATAACAGCAATGCAGCCAGAGTTGTCTTAGTATCAGTAATAATAATGAAATTCACCTAGGATGCTTTTTAAGTGAAAAGCAAGTGTGTCTAGTTCAAAAAATAATATCTTTAATAACTGTAATCTTCTGGGATTAGACAGGAATACTGAAAATGTATGATTCTACAGCCTGGGGATTTACTATTGATTATGCTTTTTAATCTTCTGTGGCCCAATTTCTTTGGAGTACTCTATCTGTTCCTAAACTTTCAGCCCCAGAGAGTTGTAAATGTTATGAAGGGAGCACTTTATTTGATTTGGGAAACATAGAAACCATTGCTCTTCTGTAATTCATAAGCATTAATTTTTTCTGCTTACTTGAAAAAGTGACTGCTACAGTGAGGAAACAAATTCTCTGGTTAGAAATAGCTGAAGAGCAAGTTAAACTTTTTACTATTAACATATTTTTAAAATGTATTCTAAGGCAACATTCTGACCTTCAACTAAAAACTGGGTCTATAAATTGGTTCAATGAGATAATAAAGGCCAATATAATGACAAAGATATGGCAAAAATTTGCCTAAATAAAAATAAAGTGTTGGTGTAAACTTTATAATTGTTTGCACTTCTAATTTTGCTTGATGATTAATTTCCCAAATATATTAATGTACCATTATGTGCAATTTTGGTGTCCACCCAAAATTCATATGTTGAAGCCCTCATATAATAATATTTGCAGATGGGGTCTTTGAGAGCTTAATTAGGGTTACAAGGAGGTCAAGAGGGTGAAAACCTCAAGAATTAGTACCCTCAAAAAAAAGCAATGGCTACTGGCTGGTGTGGTTTACTTGGTTAGGCATAGTCTCAGGCACTGAAAGGTTGCTGGTTTGATTTTCGGTCAGGGTACATGCTTGGATTGCCAGCTTGATCCCTCGTAGGGGTGTGCAGGAGATAGCTGATCTATGTTTCACTCTCCCATTGATGTTTCTCTCTCTCTCTCTCTCTCTCTCTCTCTCTCTCTCTCTCTCTCTCTGTCTCTCTCTCTCTTTCTCTCTCTCTCCCTCCCTCTCTCTCAAAATCAATTTTTTTAAAAATTAGTGCCCTTAGAAGGACAGAGACCAGAGAGCATGTTCTCATATCCATGAACATGCATCAAAGAAATATCATGTGAACACACAGGGAGAAGTTTGCTATCTGCAAGCAAGGAAGAGAGCTCACACCAGAACCTGACCATACTGGCACCCTGAAATAAGATTTTCAGACTCTAAAACTATGAGAAAATAAATGTCTATTGTGTAAACCACACAGTCCAAGGTAATATGACAGTCTACACAGTCTAAGGTATATCCTTAAGGGGATAAAAGAGTTAAATAAAAATAAAAAATAAACCTATATATTTAAATACTAGTAGCCCTGCACAGGAATCCATGTGTCAGTAGCTGGCTGCCACCCTCCATTAGCTCTCTGCATGATGTTCCACCTTCCTGTAGTTCTCCTGCCCCCCCACCCCCACCCCCTCATAGCTTGCTGCCCTGCCTTCTCCTGTAGCTCTCACCCTTTTAGCTTGCTGCTCCACCCTCCTGCTGATCTGTGATCTGGTTCTTATGTGATCTGTTATGCTTCAAGGCATAATGAACATTTGCATATTACATCTTTAGTATATAGGATGTTGCTATCAGGTCATCTCCACTGGGTTTACTTTCTTGTGGGTACTTGGAATATATTTGTTGCTGCTAAAACTTTATCTTTCCCTTTCTCTCATATCACCTCTCCATATTATTACTTTTGTTTCTGGTTTCTGACCCACTTTTATTCCCAGATTGCAGAGGTTTTAGCATATAATAGGCTTATAAATTTAAGTAGCCTTCAAATTTAGATGTGCCTTATTAGATTAAACATTTAAACCATTATGTAATCAGAGGAATTATAACTCTCAAACCACAAAGCTATTTGCCTTACTGAAGAAATATTCTAAGGTATATCTGAGCATTAAGTAATCAGCCTGAAAATCCTAGCTATAGAGGCGTGCCTGACTTTGTGTGTATATCTTGGAACCTCTGCTGATGGATTCTATAAAGTGTGTCTCAGTGAAATAAAGGAAAACATCACAGCCAGATTCAGTAAGAAATCTGGGCTACTACATAAATTCAATGACTTGTTTTAAGAATAAAAATCAAGACCCTATTGCCAAAGCTGAACAATGACTCCTTAAGTAACAGGGTGTGATCAGAAAAATCTGTAGGAATAGAGAGAGATGATCTCCTTTAAGACATCAAGAAGGAAGAGTTGCTTCTCAATACATGCTGATAGAAATGGATCCTTAATAAAAATATTCCAAAGAGCGGTCATTTGGAGGTATTTTGAGTTCCAGTCAATTCTTAATATTAGAATTCAGAGGAAATTTGGGAATTCATTATTAACATAATAATATATTTGGAATAGACTCAAATTGAAAGGTCAAAAAGTAATTACCCACTAGCAAATATAAAATTTGTTTCTAGCAAGAACCATAGAACAACTTAATATTAATGAGTATTGAAAAACATGTTTATTTTAATAAAAAGGTCAAGTAGTAAATGTACTGGAATAAAACTAACTTTTAACCATTAATTTCACCCTAGCCTAATCAATAATAAGAGAATGGGCAACATAATTTTATTCAAACAGAGAGAAACTGATCTAAGGTAAAATCAATGGTGCTGAAATTGTGAACAACAATAAAACATGTGGAAAAGTAACACTTGTTTCACTGTTATACAGAAATAATTTCAATAAATATATTAAGCCCATGTTATTAGTAACAACAAGTTATGTAGCTGTTGAATTATTTTATTTTTATTGAATTTCATTTTATAAGAACAGAAAATGATATATCTGATGGAAGTTTTATTTAACTATAATTCATTTCTTATGGGATTACAGGGAAATGGATTGCTTTTTGAAACAACATTAACAAAATGAATCAGTCAAATATTTTATTGTTTATTTATAAAACATTAAAAAATCAACTAAATTTTAGATGAAATTTTAACAAATAAATGCAAAATTAAAATTGGTGAGTGGTTGAAATAGGATATGATTACCTAATCGTGAAATTTTATAAAAGACAACAAGAACATGATGGGAATATTTGGGATTATTATGTTAATTGTGCAGTGAAAGTTGAGACTATGTTAAGAGTTCACTAGAAGACACAGCCAAATCCATGAGATTTTCCATAGAAGTAGGTGAACTATGTATAGGGTCTATGTAAATATACAATAAGATTATTATATGAATATTTGTCCAGAGGATAATTAATTTTTGTAATTATGGTTTTGCATACATTTACATTCTAAACTCACAGTGATATATATGTTCAAATGAAAAAAAAAGTTCAATTTAGATTATTTTCTTAAACTTATTTGCTTGCAATGGGTAATTTTTAAAGTCTGTGTCCAACCATATTTTATGTAGTCACATAATAACTGCTGTGTCATTTCTTAGAGATAGGTACTTCATGTTGTACATTTTAATGATGGTGACTTCCTTCTCTAGTAGTCAAATCTAAAGAATTTTTTTAAAATCCCATCTGCAGTTACATGTTCAGAGTAAAACAAAGTAGATTTTTTAATGTTTATGTTTTGTGATCATATGTGTTTTTTGAATACATGTTAACAATAAAGAATCTATTTGGATTGTTCTGGGACAGGAGACCATTTAATCCACAACTCTTTTAAAAATATATATATTTTATTGATATTTTACAGAGGAAAGAAGGGGAATAGAGAGTTAGAAACATCGATGAGAGAGAATCATCAATCAGCTGCCTCTTACACACCCCCTACCAGGGATGTGCCCCCAACCAATGTGCATGCCCATGACCGGAATCAAACCCGGGACCTTTCAGTCCGCAGACTGACGCTCTACCACTGAGCCAAACCGGTTTCGGCTAACCCACAACTCTTTTACCATTTGCTTCACTTATCAGATATATGTACATCATTTCTGATTTCAAAGAAAAGTTCTCGTAGGTGACATAAATAGAATATAATAAGTGGTGCTGTAAAAGGAAAAATGATCATGTACTAACTCTAATCTTGTATTTTATGTTGATCTAAAACCACTTGAAGGAAAAATGTATTTTTGACTATAAAAATTAAGGTTTACTTTGTCAGAATAATTTGGGTTGCAACCTCTTTATGGAGGGTATTGTACAATCTTTTAATTTCACAAATTGGACTACTTAGCTTCTTAATCACTTTTAGTCTTTTTAGTATTTTGTCAACTTTGCACATTCTAGAAAATATAAACCACATCAATCAACTGGAAATCATTTTAAGTGATATAAAAACCATTAGAAGCACACTTCTAATACCATGTTAAAAGGCATGATCTATAAATAGGACATGTTTTTGAATTATTGATGGCATTAAAAATACATAATCTATCAGACTATGATGGGATGTTTAATTTGGCTGGGAAATCTTTTTATCTTAACATCACATTTTATTTTCAGTAGATCCCCCTGAGTCTTAGGTAGGAAGTGTGTCATGAAGAAATGGACAGAAATATTTAGCATAGCATAGCATAGCAGTGCTAATTGCTTTTTCATACATAGAAAAGAATTAAAATGGAGTTTTGCACAACTGGGGTTTTGAAGATATGTGTCAGATTACCCTGTCATAATAAAATAGAAAAATAGCCGAAACTGGTTTGGCTCAGTGGTAGAGTGTTGGTCTGCCGACTGAAGGGTCTCGGGTTCGATTCCGGTCGGGGGCATGTACATTGGTTGCGGGCACATCCCCAATAGGTGGTGTGCAGGAGGCGGCTGGTCGATGTTTCTCTCTCATCTACATTTCTAGCTCTCTATCTCTCTCCCTTCCTCTCTGTAAAATATCAATAAAATATATAAAAAATAAAATAGAAAAATATTGCACTTAAAATTACTGCAACATTGATAAATGTTATGCAATAAGTAATAACATCTCCAATGAAAGTATTGGCCATCAAAACCAGCAGAGACCATGGACAGGAACCATCTCTATCAGAGTCACTGGATTGATAATTAAAATGAAAGATGCTTAGAACTCTCTATAGACCTAATGAATCAGAATCTCTTTAGGGTAGAACCTGGAAATCTTCATCCTAAATGTTTTTCTGGTAAACCATCTGACCTCAAAATGTGTGAGCAAATGCTGGAATTAGAAAAAGATTTTCCCAGCCATATTTGGTTTAGGATTAACTAATGAGGAACACAGCAAAGCTTCTATATGAGCTGTACCACAGTAGGTATAATTTGTGCATAGAAGTTTGCTCATATTTATGTAGAAGGGAGTTTTTTCTCATATCAAGGGATATATTAAGTACACCATGCTACTCCAGCAGACAAACTGAGGTTTAAAGCTTAGTCAAGCTTACCTTCTCATGGCTGTCTCCACTACACATAAACTCAATTATTCACTCAATAATCATGGATTAAACACCTAATGCATGCCAATCTCATCTTGATCACAACAATTACACATAATCATGAGAAAAGTTAATTATTTAAATATAAGTTACACTACTAATCACTGAATAGTTAATATATTATCCCCCCCCCCCTCGGGAAGTAAAAATGAAAGAGTAATTTAAAATCTGTCTTTAAGCAGATGGTGCAATGCTAGGTATATACAGAATAAGGAACCACTTTTTTAGTTTTCTCTTTACTCTAGATAGAGTAATTAAAATTATAGGTAAAACTGGAGGACACATTTAGATATTCCTTGGGAACAACAAAAGCTAACAGTAGGGTATGGTCTATGAAATATTAAATAAATATTAAATATATATTTAATACTTCATATTTATGTAATTTTATATATATATATATATATATATATATATATATATATATTTAGTGACATGATCTTTCCCTGAAATTGAGCACTAAGACTAAATTCTTCTTTATAAACTTTTCTTGTGTGACTCTGCATAAAACTAACTATTTTGATATATTGTACCCAAATCTAAAGGGCTTGGGAAAAAAGAGTATCCTTTTAGAAATAGTTAAATTTTTTCTGGTAATCATGTGAAATGATTTGGAGGACTTGTAAAATATTTTGGTTGATTTTTTTTTTTTTACTATTATGTGATTCAAATATTAGGTATATAACATGATCTACTGATAGTTCTAGAATGCAAAAGATTAACCTCATTGTTAGGACATTATAGCTGATAAGATGTGATGCTATAACCTCCTTTTCTATGTTTTAATTTGGTGTGTTAAATACTCACTTTAATCCAAGATCTTTTGACAGCTTTGTTTGTTATTTCTTGATGTGAACAGAAATTCTGGCATTTTAATCCATGTACCTTTCTCAGGAGTTGACTGGGGCCTTTATTCCTGGAGGTTCATAAAATGCATTAAACCCTGGGTTTGATTTAAACTCTGGAGTTTAAAATAAAGTGTGAGACACTCACTGCTGGGGAGCTTCTCAGCATGAGCAAAATGTAGTAAAAGAATGGATGAACCACAAAGAGTTCCAAAGCTTAGCATCAGTAAGTATGCATGATTTTGGATTCTTATTCTAACTTCTTTATTTTGGAAATTTCCCAAGAACAGCATCTCCTGGGAGATTACCAGCATTTGCTAGCTCAGTAGTGGTGAGAAAAATCACAGGAATCCTATTGCCATGTGACCTTGGCTGTGAGCTCAAATTGTCATCACCACAAAGTTTTTTCCAGCGCGTTTTCAGCTCACGGTGACTCAGGTTTCGAGTTTGTTCATGATTCTGAATATGATTCAAGCGTCTTTGGTGTGAATTTCTTTTCCACTAATACGATGTGTCTTTTTACCATGCCTGCCTTCTCAGTAGGAACTGTTCTGTCAGACGTCCAACAAAATCATTTTTTAATCACATTTGCAATGTCTTCCTGTAGTTGGGGAATAGCAGTCACTGGGGTGATTGACTTCAAGGTGAAGGAAAAAATCAAGGCTCTGCCTCCCTTATAGAAACCATGGGATACATTCCTTCCATAATGATATTTTCAGATTGTTCTGCACTTGTAAATAAAACTAGTTCACATTAGGCATTTGTGTTAGGTAGCCTTGCTCCAACCGGTAACATGCATTCTTCTCCACATGGCATTCAACAGCCCAACATTTTAATTCTTTTCTTTCTATTGGTAACCTGTAATCCATACTTGTTGTGTGTAAAATTAATGAGTAAATAAATAAAAATAGACCTTCCATCAATCTCTTGCAAAGGATTGCTTTGATAGTTTAATTATCCTAGATATTGACTCTTTACTGACATTACTACCTCATGTTGGTATTCCATGAAAGAGAAGTAGTGACTTCAGAAGGCCAACTCTGCCCAGGCATAGAGAGAAAGGAAGGGGCTGAGGAGGCAGATCAGATCAAAGGAGGAGGATGAGAGGTTCTAGGGAACTATTGAGCCTTAGAATATCTCAGGGCATTGGAAACCCCAGAGAAGACACAAACTCTGAAGTCCACGGCACGGGGAGCACACTATATTCGTGTTTTTCATTATTTTTTTACATAAATAATGTGATTTTTCACATATTTTTCACATCTCGCCAGTGTGCATCCTAACAAATATTGAGGTTCTTAAGTGAGCAATAACTTAAAGTTTGCAATAGAGGAGTAAATGAGCGCTATGTAACTCGTGTAGCTGCTTTTGGAGGCCAGTAGAGTTAGATTTAATTTCAGAAATGTAAAATATCAGTAAGGTTAAGTGTTAATTAAAATCCACTCTTCAGTTTTACAAATATATGTGTTTTCTTACCTATTTATTTATTTGATGCACTGTTTAAGCGTCACCTGTTATTCTCCATTTGCATGCCAATAACAGACTTTATAATTATATCATCATGTTTTTTTTATACTTATAACTCCTGTAACTCTAGCATATAACTTTTCCATAACTTTTCTAGTTTGGAAGCAGAAAAAAAACATTTAGTTGTATTATTGACTCACACATAGCTTAGGATTCACAAATTACTGACTCATTTGTGAAGACTTCATAGTAAAATGTGCTAAGGAAATATCTATATAGGACCCATGAATTTTTAACTGAAGGGGAGAATGGGGAATGTAAAAGTTTCACAGACATGTGAGGGAACTAACACAGTGGATGGACTTAGAGGTACACAGGAAGGTAAGGAATGAATCAAGTAAGTCCTAGTATCCACGTGATGGCTCTTGGAGCTGCCTCCTCTCGTAGGCAGCTGTCAGTCATAATGTATTCTTCCTTATGCATTTGTAAGGATTCCTTAGCAGAAAGGGCTAATGCTTAAGTTCAAACTGGGTGTTCTTTATTAGCTGAATTTTGGGATACGAGGCAGCAAAAGGTCTGAAGTCATAAACTTAAAGCCAACTCCTTAAATCATGTGGGCATCAAATATTCTGGCTGTCACAGCAGTTGAAACTCACAGAGCAGTAACTCACCAAGTCAGGTTTTTAATTACCTCAAAAACTTGGATCAACACTGAATTCTATCAAATGCAAAATGAATGTACATTAATCACAGAATATTTTAGTCACATGGCCTCTTTCATCCCGGAAAACTCCAAAACTCCTGGGTCTGTTTCTCATCACACTTAACCTAAGGAAAAGGAATGGCAAGTAGCTTTGAAGAGATTGAATGGGAGAAGGTTGGGTGTTTAAATCAGGCCGAGCTACACATTAATTGCAGAAATAAGCACTTCCTTTTATTGGGTCTCATTTCTAGAGCTGCTGCATTATTTTGCCCCTAGTGATGGAAAAAGTGGATGCTAGCTTATGTTTAAGTCCTCTAAAATCCTGGGCTCAAAATAAGTCTTGAGAGGAACTTCTAATACCCACCCAATAGGAGATTTGATACTGAACAAATGTGGTAGTTTTGGTACTGGAAAATTTATGAATATTTTTATAATTACTGAATAATTGGTTTATTAATATCCCTGACTTGGGAAAGCAAGCCCACAGGACCCTTTCACTCATGGTACTGATGATGTAGAGTCTACATTGTAGACTAAACAGACCAGAAACTTTTTCTGCTCCTCAAACCAAGATATTGCCAAAATTTCCTCCGCCTCTTCCTCTCCCCATGGAAAATTGTGCCAAAGGAAGAACTGTAGTCATAATAGAAACATAGCATTTTCCCCAAAACACCAATTTTCTACTAATAATCATTGTAAAATAAACTTATATGAAAACAGCAATTTTCAAACTATGCTCCCTAGACCGTTATAACTTGAAGATTTATCTCAAGCCTCCTGCAAATAACAAAATATTTTTCTCCATAGCATCAAGTTCTCAGGTGTTTCAAAATAATTTTATTATCTTATATATTGGGAATTATATTTAAGATTTTATTTTATATAACTTTATCTACTAAATATGTTTTTAAACTATTCTATTAAAACATGCATGCAATATTATTTATAGATAAAATGAGATTTGAAATAAATCTTGTACTTAATAACTTATCTCTAACATAATTAGTCTATCCTTCATTACTTTTTATCATTCTGAGTGAGATCTGTCTTGAACAAATTATTTCTTGTCTCAAAGCAGGATCAAAGCTATGATTCTATAGTAAATTCAGGGATAAAAGAGAGGATTGGCTGTTATTTATTCTGAAAGAGCTAGTGGACCCTTACTCTGATCTAGGCCCCATTCTTGGCTAGGGTTGGCTCAGTGTCTGTTTGCTAGTGGATCCTAGGCTATGGACAGAGATATAAATGTAAATAAATGCATCTGAGACAATCTCTAGCTAATCACTCAGGCATGATGAAATTTATCTTTCTAAATTTAAGTCAAACTTAATTTAATTTTTACTTCAGATCTGGTTCCTCTGCAAATGTGGTAAATTCATAGTGCTCGGTTGCCCTTCCCTGTCAACAGCAGCTTTCCTTGGGTTCTTACTTGCTTTGGTAACTTATTTCCAGGATGTTGGGCAGGGGACAGGTCCATCAATTACTCCACATTTCACCCACCCCCACAGGCATGTGAAAGAACATCCATTTCATTCAAGTGTGAGAATTTTTCACACAGGTTTTGTTAAGTTGTCCCTTCTTGCTATTGTCAAGGACCCATTTGGCAAAGCAGTTTTCTCTGTTCATTTTGTGTCTCTCCTGGGAGCAATAGGGTTTGGTTTAGGGTGGTCAAAAAACAGACAGAGATCAGCTGTTAATTGGGCATAAAGATGAAGTGACAGGGGCAGGAATTAAAAGTAAATAACAGCTGAAGTAGATAACAATTGGCTAAGTATTTTAGTAATGTTACCTTAACATAAGAAACTGCAATGGAGTAATGTTAGACCTGAAAACCAAAATGGTCAAGACAAGAGTGGCACACACACACACACACACACACACACACACACACACACACACACAAAATCAGCATTCATGAGTGCAGAGGAGAAAGGTAGTGCTCAGAGAAGGCTTCCCAGAGCAAGAGTAAATGCCCATTGATGTCCATTGGTTCTGGAACTTTTACTCTAGCTGTATTTCTCTTGGTTTGATGTGGCTACCTCATACCTTCTTACCCGAAATTTTTTACAGAGAAATTCATTCTCAAGAGAAAAATCTTACTAGACCTCTTAGCCTTTCTATTATAGAAAGTCTAAAATAGTATTATACTTTCTGAAAAATGTTCTCATGGATTTTTTTCTATTATACTTTCTGAAAAATGTCCTCAAGGTATAGCTAGAAGAACATGGGGTTTGGAATAAGGTACATATCATAAGTTGAAATCCTAACTTACTTGTTCAGTAACTGGAGAATCTAACATAAGTTAATTAATTTTTCGAGATTCAACTTTCTCATCTATAATATTTGGTGAGAAGAACAATAGGACGGTTGTTAGGACTCTATATAAAACAAACAAACAGACAGACTGACAGACATTAAGCCCAGCTGACATGGCTCAGTAGTTGAGCATCAACCTATGAACCAGGAGGTCACTGTCAGGGCATATGCCAGGGTTGCAGGCTCCATCCCCAGAATGAGGTGCACAGGAGGCAGCCGATCAATGATTCTCTCTCACTGATATTTCTATCTCTCCCTTTCTCTTCCTCTCTGAAATCAACCAAAATATTAAAAAAAAAAAACTTAATCCATTGCTTAACATAGTACTAAAAATGGAAGTTTAGTATTATGGATAGGAATAATGATATGAAAAATAACATTTTCCTAATCAGAAGGTACTCCATGAATGTGAATCACTTTAGGTATTATTAATTTGTTAAAGAAATCACAATCAATCTAATTATTTTATGACCTCAGAATATGATAAAACTGGAGAGGATCCAACTCTTTCACCTTTTGTAGTAATTCTAATAATTAATAGGCTTTTTTTTTCATACCTTGAAGTAATCCAAAACTTTAAGTGCAGAATGAATTAGCTATTTTTCACTTCTGGAATGTTTGACTTTTAGCCTTTTAGCTGAATAATCAGTAAAATGTAATTATGTTGAATTTAGAGGAAAATATAACAGATTTCTCATTTTTGGAGAATATATCATTCAGCAGTTCTACTCAGAATTTAATCACACACAAGTTATATTTGATAAAAATACAAACATGTAAAAGAGGCAACAATGCCAATATTTTTTTTTACTTTATGTATATAAAACAATATTTATTTTAATCAATACCTAGTATATCACTTAAACATCAGGCCTTATCATAGATGGCTATAATTAATCTAAAATTACCGTATTTACCGGCGTATAAGACGACTTTTTGGCCCTGAAAAATATGCCTCCAAGTGGGGGGTAGTCTTATACGGTGAGTATATAACAAACTCTGTATTTTTAGTGGAAATGTTAGGGGGTCGTCTTATACGCCGGCAAATACGGTAAATATATTTTAATTGATGTGGCCACATACCAATACCATAGAAGATGAAAATAATTGAAAGAACTTCAAATTATTCACATGATAACCATAGACTAGGAACCCTCGAAATCTTCTAGTTGATCTCTTTTATTTTTACAAAAAAAATATCACAGCCATTACTAATTAAAAAGAAAACAAACAAACACAATCAGGTCAATCCACCAAATGAGCTGATGGGTATGGTAAAGAATGAAAGGCTGGTTAAAGATAACAAACTCAGTTGTAAGATAACCATGGTCAGAGAAGCTATGTAATGTATAACAGGGTCACTATAGTTGTTTATAATTGAAATTTGCTGAGAATAGCAATTAAGCATTCTCACACAAAAGGTAAACATGAAGTGGTAGATTTATGATCTCAATTATTGGAATTCTTTCACAATGCATAAGTAAATCAAGAGATCATATTGTACACTTGAAATATTTTACAATTTTAGTTGTCAATTAAAAATCAATAAAAT
Organism: Vespertilio murinus; assembly: GCA_963924515.1. NCBI lineage: Eukaryota > Metazoa > Chordata > Mammalia > Chiroptera > Vespertilionidae > Vespertilio > Vespertilio murinus. Next base: position 203,773,883 of record OZ004704.1, read on the forward strand.
TAAAAAAAAGTTGTTTAAAAATTATGGTAGGAAAGACACTCAAGGAAAAAGGTCTATTTTGAACTAAGAGTAGATAAATTTGAGAAGAATATTTTAAAATGTCTGTTGAATTGAGACCTGAAAGGAATCGGTTACAAATGAGCAATTTTAATCCAAAAGTTACTTTTTATATTCTGACCCTGAGAAACACCCTATTAATTCTTACAGACTATACTTTTGAAGGCAGTAAAGACATTATTGAAATAGTTCATCCTTCAACAGATTCAGTCATTCATGATGTATATAATATGTTTTTTTCAAAACATTCATAAATGAAACTTTCATCTTTGTGTTTTCTTTTCTCATGACTGATAAATTGAATTTGACATTCTTTAAAGCAATTATAATTTAGTATGAGTTTAGGTTTTTTTGGTCAAATGGCATTACAATCTATTTACCATAAGATCAATTTTCTGGTTGAATGGTTAAACTTTGAAAAACATAAACTATTTTGTCCAATAGTAAAGGTCTGTATATTTAAAGAAAGCATGCCATTTGCAATTATTTTTCAGTTATATTTGGACAGCTTACTAACAGTTCATCACTTAGTTTTTTGGATGTCTGCTCTAGTCTGATTTCCCAGTAACCTCCAAGAAATCACCTTTATTTGTATTCATAGTGCCTACATGTGGCAAAGCTCAGTGACACAGTGACCAATTCTCAGTCATCTTACTAGTAGTTGCTTTGTCTTCAACAGTGGACCATGTGCTCCTTCTTTAAATACTATTTGTTATTCTTTGTTAATTTGGATTTTAGGCCACCACCCTCTCTCAACTTTCTTCCTAACTCAGACCATTCCGAATTAGTCTATATTGCAGAAATTCTGTGTGTGTGTGTGTGTGTGTGTGTGTGTGTGTGTGTGTGTGTTTGCAATCTTTAAATGTTGTAGTGCTTCAGGTCATAGAACTTGGCCATCATTTTGTATTTTTATACTAATTTTTCATAGAATGGGTAGCTTTGAAAGTATCAAAGACTTGTGAATGTTAACTTCTATATTCATTGGTCTAATGCCCTTCTTGGCATTCTTAGATCTAGTAAGCATCTGAATCTTAATATGGCTAAAGCCTACAATGTGATATTTCCACTCATGCCAATTCTTTTCCCAATTTTTTTTGAAAATGACATTGTCTCAAAATATATTCCACTTATATTTTCTCATTTTTACTGCTATTACCCCAACCAAGCCACTGACTACCATCTCTTCCCTTGATTATGAAATAGCCTCCTAATTTGTCTCACTTCTGCCACTTTTGTTTCTACTCATAGTCCATTATTTCATACAATAGTCAGTGTGGCTATTTTAGTATGTTTTCCTTCTAACTATCTTAAATTATTTCAGTTCCTTTCAATGGACTATTCTCCTTTATAGATCTGCTTTGCTTAATTTCCATTCCTTGTTCTTTTTCCTTTTACCCACTATATTTAAACCACTTGGCTTATTTCCTATTCTTCAAGCACGCTAGCCATGTATACAACTCTTCTTAAAATATATATATATATATATATATATATATATATATATATATATATAATTGATTTTTTTACAGAGAGAAAGAGAGAGGGATAGAGAGAAAGAGAGAGGGATAGAGAGTTAGAAACATCGATGAGAGAGGATCATCAGTCAGCTGCCTCTTGCACACCCCCAACTGGGGATGTGCCCACAACCAGATATATGCCCTTGAGTGGAATCGAACCTGGGACCTTTCAGTCCGCAGGCCGACACTCTATCCACTGAGCCAAACCAGTTTTGGCTATACAACTCTTCTTGAAAATTATTTTTGAAGAGTCCAGCTGATCCAAAATGGTTACTCCTACTTATTCTCTATTTACATAAGCAGACTACTTATCGCTACTTGGCATTACCTTAATTACATACTTGTTTATAATATTTTATTTATTTTATTATCTGTCTGCTTCATAAAAAAAAGGAAAATGATTGAACCGCATATTCCTATAGGGATGACTGAATGATATACTAATTGAATAAGTGGATGAATAATGAATGAATGAATCAATGCATAATAGTCACCTATCTTTAATCTTTTCTCCATCTAATTAGTTTTATTTTTGTAAGTCAATCATTTGAAGCCTCATTTAAAATAATCTAATCTTAGACGTTGAGAGTCAGGCAACTTAAGAGAAAGATGGGCACAACCATTTATATAATAACTAGTCTTCTGTAACATAATAAATAGCAGTGCCACTGCAATAGAAACAACAATCTGGCCACTATGGTTTTCAAAGGACTTTTAAAATATTGTCCACTTAACAAGAAAGATTAGTAGACAACATATTTCCCCAAGATAACATAATCATTTTGTAAAGAAAAACTTTAATGTGATAAATTTTAATGTTCTTTGATAGAATTTTTGAGTTTTAAAGATGTTGTTTTTAAATAATTTTTAGTTATTTTCCCAGTGTACTGAGGAGTATTTGCTACGAGTTAATTAAAAAGTGGAAAGTACAAGTATCTGAAGAAAACAGTTTCCATATCTAGTTTGCTTCCAAGAACTTTTACACTTTGGGCTTAAATCAACTGTGATAGATTATGTTTGGCAAGTTACTAGTTAGAGAAACCTTCAATATTACCTGGAAAGAATTACTGAAAATTAAATATCAAGTTGTCATAAAGTCTCTCATAAATACAACTTACCTGGAGAAATGTGATAATATTAGGTAAGTACTATTTGTGAAATTGACATTAGAAAAATTAATCTGATAATTTCTAGACATCATTATCAGTAAGAATGAGTATTAGGAAATTAAGTTAAATCTCTTATATTTTAAACTTCCAGAAAGCAGAAACAAATGGAAAGATTCCTTGTGCAACCTTACTTCTCTGTCCAATGATAATCCTGTTTCTTTTACTGTAATTTTCTACGAGGAGTATCTGAAGATTTCATCTTTTCTGCAAAAGCTAGTGTGATTAATTCTGTATGAATGACTTTATTTGAAACTCTGGACTTCACATCATTTTCATTTGCTGCCAAACTATAGGGCCACAGCGCTTATCATGCAAAACCACTGAAAAAATATTTTGCAATTTGATTCCTTGATGGCATATGATAAAATGCAAAAAGACAGGCATATCTCAAAACATATATGTGTATTTGAGACCATCTATATTACCACTCATCATTTTCTCTGCCCCATTTCAATCTTATTTATTCACAAAGACACAAAGCTTTAGGTAAATTAGCTCGTCAAGATGACTTTGATTTGCCAGTATCCATATTGCAACCACAGTGAATTTTCTGAGTCAATCTCACCACAAAAAGAGAGAAAAATTTCCCTCACATGTGTTTTATCTTTCCTAGATGATTCAAGACTAAATAAAGTCTGACCTTTATTGAAACTAATTATATTATGGGGTAGACTAGGTATAATTTTTGGCTGCTCACTTAAGAAAGAAATTGCATTTCTAAAATGCACAATTGTCTTGTAGAAATCTAGAGTTTGCACAGAGCTAACAAGAGAATCCTCTGGCCACCTTCTGCTGAGTGATATAAAATACTGAAATCCAAGCATCTACTAGTCGATGTCAGAGCTGACCTTTGGGTACTCTAGTCTGAAACCATAGAACGCTATACTCTTTACCCAGCTGGTGTGGCTCAGTGTTTGAACACCAAACTATGAACCAAGTGAACCAGAGGTCACAGTTAAAATTCCTGATCAGGTCACATGCCCAGGTTCTTGGCACAATTCCCAGTAGGGGTTGCAGGAAGCAGCTGATAAATGATATTCTCATCAGTGAAATTTCTGTCTCTTTCTCCCTCTTCCGTCCTCTCTGAAATAAATAATAGAAGTATATTTTTCAAAGAAAAGAGTATATTCTTTTGATAACATCTGTCTTTTATGAGTAGTTACTAATAAACTCTTTCATTTTAAATGTTTCCAGGTTTTTAAAAATAAAATATTTATTCTAGATGGAATATGCAATTATAAATGTATTTGGATATAAGATATTTCATTTTCGCTTAATGAAGAATCTGTTTCTCAGTAAGCAAATGTGCCTTTTATTTGTGGGAGGTTATCCAGGAGCTGTTTCTGTCCTGTGTAATGCAGTTTACTTTCGACAGCCAGACAGCCTTCTCTGGCTGATTGCAGTCTTTTCTTTTTCCTGGGTACCTTGTAAGTCTTTGATATTATGGAACCACACTGACTGGTGCCACAGGGGAAACTTTTGTAAATCTCCGATATAAGATATCCTGCATGGGATGAAAGGGATTCCCCAGAAGTGGATTTTAAGTCCCTCTTAGACATTTTCTGCTGACTGTTAATTCTACGCTCATCATTTTACCCATAAGTATTATGGAACATACTGCAATAGAAGATTTCGTGGATGATTTTTAACACCTGCACACGCATAGTTTGACACACTGTCCCAGTTATTAGGGTCTGCATTTTAGTTTTTTGCTTGTTAGTGTTTTAGATTAGCTTTTCCTGATTCATTTGAATTTTTATTTTAGTTTATTAATTTTAAACAATGATGTATTTCACCTGTAATGCAACCTGCTATACTATTTGTTGATGGGCTTATGACAATGGATAAAGTGTGTATAACTCTGTATGTTCCATTTCTACTGCGATTAGATTACTAGTAAAACTAAATTAATTGATTACCAGCTATTAAAAATGTTAAAGAAGCATTTACAATTCCATTTTACAATTTTTATTTTAAATAATGATGTGTGTTGCCTGTTATGGTTATGGTTTTGTATGACCAAATACAAAGCATTAAATGAATTTATTTAATATGCTTAAAGAAAATATTAAAATTTATATTAAGTGTACAATGAATACATTATTGTTATGAGCAGAATTTTGCTACCCCTAAAATGCATACTTTGAAACCCTGAACCTAGTAGCTCAGAATATGACTCTATTTGGAAATAGGGCTGTATAGAGATAATTAAGTTAAAATGAAGCCATTAGGGTGGGCCCTGATTCAATCTGAAGGTGTCCTTATAAGAAGAGGCAATTTAGACACATAAAGAAATACCAGAAATGAATGCACACAAAGAAATTACTATGTGAAGGCACAGAAGGAAAGCAACTATTTGCAAGCCAAGAACAGAAGCCTCAGAAGAAACCGTGCCTCCCAAAACACTAATCTTGGAATTCTATTCAGAACTATGAGAAAGTAAATTTGTATCATTTAAGCAACCCAGTTTATGGTATTTTATTATGTCAGCCTGAGCAAATATACACTATAACTATGAGCAACCATATAGCAAATATACACTATAACTATGAGCAACCATATAGCAAATATACACTATAACTATGAGCAACCATATAGCAAATATACACTATAAAAATGAGCAAACACAATAAAAATTAAGTAAAAAATTAGTATGAAAAGCAAATAACTTGAATCAAATTAATTGACATTAGAACTATAATTAGCTATGATACTTTCAAAAAGCAAAAATTTCATGCACCAGGCCTCTCTCTATATAAAGCTCTAATATGCAAATAGGCCAAACAGCAGAACAACCGTAAACCAAACAACTGGTCACTATAACATGCTGACCACCAGGGGGCATGTGCAGAACATAGCTGGCATTGGCCATGGCGGGATAGTGGAGCAGGTGAGGGGGCACCAGACCAAGGAGCGCTGGTAGCTTTCTCTGGTGGTTACTGAAAATTATTTGGTCCTGCAAGCTGCAGTCTCACCCAACACTTACAACTGCTGCCAGCACCAGCCCCACTCGCACCTGCTGCCGGCTTCCATTCACACCCACTGCCAGCACCCAGCACTGACCCCAATCACCCCTGAGGGCTTCTCCACCTCTCCCTGCTCCTGAGGGCCAAACAGGGCAGCAGCTGCTGATTGTACCTGCTGCTGGTGCTGGCCGCAACCACTCCATGCCATCAGTGGGTGTAAGCGGGGCTAGTGCCATCAGTGCATTGGAACGGTGGCAGCAGGAGCAGGGCTGTCAGCAGACAGGGGACTGGAGATCATGGCTGGAGGGGTTAGACAAGGGCACAGAGGATGGGCTGAGACCTACCCCTGTGGCCCACTGCAATATGTGACCCATAGTTCCTTTTAAGCTGCATGAATTCGTGCATGAGGCCCTTGTTTTTTTTGTTTTTTTTTTTTATAATTGGGCTCCTGGAAGGGGGCACTATATTCTAATGGTCTATTAAGTGGGGGACATCTTTTGCAATTGAACCTTCCAGAGACAGCATTGTCTCCTCCAGTACCCACCTTTTTTTAAATTTTCATAAAAGTTCCTAATGTACTAAGAGTGGACTGGCTTTCCTCTAGCATCCAGGACCTAGGTCTTCACTCCAGCCACAGCAGGGAAGCCAAGCCTCTTCAGTCTTCAGTCTTCAGTCTTTAGTTTTTAGTCGACCAGAGCCTTCAGTCTTTGCTTTGCACCTGTGTATGCAAAGGAAATGCCACCTTTTGGGGGGGTTAATTTGCATACATATTCCTGATTGGATGGCGGTTGTTTGCGGGGGTATGGTCAATTTGCATATTTCTCTTTTATTAGTTTAGTTAGTAATCTGCAAATAGATTGAACTATCAAGCTGTAATATGCTAATGGTATGCTAAGACTGCTCAACCACTTGTTATGACATGCACTGACCACCAGGTGGCAGACAGTCAACTGGTTGACCAGTTTCTATGACATGCACTGACCACCAGGGGGAAGGGGCTCTAATAGGTAGGTTAGCTTGCTGCTGGGGTCTGGTGGATGGGGATTGAGCAAGATGGATTGGACATGCCCTAGAGCCCTCCTGTAGTCCCTCCCTGGCCACAGTCTTGCACAGGTGGGGTCCCTCAGCCTGGCCTGTGTCCTTTTGCAATCCAGGACCCCTCAGGGGATGTTCGAGAGCTGGTTTCAGTCTGATCCCTCAGGCCACTCCTCTTGGGAGGGCGCCAGATGCAGGGCTCATGGCTGACGAGTACTGCTGCTGAAGCTCGAGCCTCTCCCAATCAGGACTGAATGGGCAGGAGCCCCTGGCAGACACAGTGGGGATGGGATGACCAGAAGCAGCAGGTAGGGGTTGCAGGCGGCATTGGACTATGGGTTTCAGCCCAATCCCTGTAAGACACCCAGAGGGATCCCACCCATGCACAAACTCATGCACCAGGCCTCTAGTCCTATATAATAAAAGCCCGGTGACCAAAAATGGTGTAACAATCAGAACAACTGCTTAACCAGATGCATTGACAACCTCTAGTTCCCTCCCCATCCTGGGCCTGCAGACTTTGATCACCATATGGCAAACAGGGAACTAGGTGGGTGGTGGTGGCTTAGTGGCACTGGGGACTGATGAGCAGGTGGAAGATGACCCTAATCACAGACTAGGCCTAGGGGCTCTACCTGTGCATGAGTTTGAGAGCTGGGCCTCTAGTATAAAAAATAAGATGGGAAATTCTGAAGCCATAACTGTATTCAAAACCTAGATTTGCCTAGCTGGTTTGGCTCAGTGGACAGATTGTAGGCCTGAGGACTGAAGGGTCCTGGGTTCGATTCCAGTCAGAGGCATGTGCCTTGGTTGCGGGCTTGATCCCCAGTGGGGGGCATGCAGAAGGCAGCCAATCAATGATTCTCTCTCATCATTGATGTTTCTATCTCTCTCTCCCTCTCCCTTCCTCTCTGAAATCAATAAAAATATATTTAAAAAAACACACACAAAAAAACAAAAAACCTAGATTGGTGACTCCAAGTAAATTTATTGATCTTTTGGAACTTTGTTTTTCAAATCTATAAAGCATGGATAATAGTAATAGTCCATAAAATTTTGGTGATAATTACATGAAATAACTCATATGAATACTCAGTGCCATCCCTCATACATAATAGTACTTAATAAATATTGGCTCTTGCATTTTTGTTCATTTTTATTAAATTAATTTATTATATTCATCTTTTCACATCCACCAGAAAATATAGGGTTGTTTTCTGATATTCCCATCTATGATAGTTGAAATTATATAATTCATGTATGTATCAGTACAAGTTGAGAGAACATCATTGCATCAAAATTATGGAATCATAAGAGGAGAACAACCAGAGCTCACAGCACAACTTGTCCTCGTTGAATATTCATAAACTCACATTGAAGATGATTATTCAACATGTAATTAATATATTTGTCTTACTTGAATTCAGTGTATGTTTTAATCATTATACAAATGATTCTTAAATTGCCCTTACCTGTATCCAAAAAAGAAAAAAAATTCTGATTAGCTGAGAATGTTTATAAAACTTTATATTGAGTTTTTATAAATCAAATGCAGACACTTAGAAAAGAAATCTAATCACATCAGTAAAAAAGCAACATAAGATAGATAATATATATATTATATATCATAATAAATATATATATTGTATATATAATACGAAATGACATATATATATATAATATGAAATGACATGTGACACACTAAACATATGATTTTATCATGAATACACTGTTTAATCCACATTACATCTGGCTACCTCATACTTGGATACATTATTTATCATATCACTATTTTCCTCATTAGGTTCATTTGAATCTGACAAAACCTGATTTTTTTCTCCTTATATTATCAGTTAGAAAATATCAAAGGTACTGGGTTACTGAAACAGTTTTTATTTAAAAACTATTTAATTCTAAACCTGGTACATATATAAGAAAAATGTCTGGAGGAATATGTAGCTGGGACTTGTTTTCTTCTTCAAAGATCCCCTGAGCCTAAACTAGTTTGGCTCAGTGGATAGAGCCTTGGCTTGCTGACTGAAAGGTCCCAGGTTTGATTCCTTTCAAGGGCATTTACCTTGGTTGCAGGCACATCCCTGGTAAGGGATGTGCAGGAGTCAGCTGATCGATGTTTCTCTCTCATCAATGTTTCTAACTGTCTATCCCTCTCCCTTCATCTCTGTAAAAAAAATAAATAAATAAATAAAATATATATATATATATATATATATATATATATATATATATATAAAGATCCCCTGAGATCTGAAAAATAACCTAAACCCTTGTGAACTCCTTCTGAATATGTGACTATATTGAACTTTCTCTGAAAGTAACAGAGACATTGAAAATAACAAAAGTTCCAGAATACACAGAGTGAGTTCATTTGTTAACTCTAACGACTGGATTTGAATTCTGGCAATCCTTCCCAAATTAAAGAAACATAGGAACTCTGATGTCAAACTGCGATCATTTTAGGAACACATTCAATTCAAAACAAAATGAAGTAATTCAAAACAGAACTCTAAATTGTTAATGCAGACTAGCCAACAACTTTCCTAAGTGAAGGATTTAGCAAAAATATGTGTCTCATAGGATGTGGTTTCTCTGTACGTTAGCAAGGTTAAGGGAAAATTGAACCATTGGCCAGTTTCAAAATTGGTTGCTTCTGTTGAGCCTTAGTGTAGCAAGATGTAAAGCATGGAAGGAAGGGTATGGGACCAAGCCTAGAATTATTTACTGTGGAAGCTGATTTGTTATGAGTTGATCTTCATCCTAACCAGCTCCTCACAGTTTCCTCTTTTCCCATTATCTTTTTTCTTTTAGGCAGCTTCTTAGAGAGATGGCATATCACATAAAACAAAAAGAATTCTAGAAATTAAAAAAAAAACACCCATCTATAGTATAATAATCCAATAAGATTTTCTTTATTCCTCTATCTCTTAAAAATCTATACATGTGAAAATGCATTTTATATAGTCAAAATAATACTAAACATTATTTTATGTGTTAACTTTTTTAATCTAACAGACTTTCATGTATAATAATGTTTGTTGCCCTAACTGGTTTGGCTCAGTGGATAGAGCATCAACCTATGGACTGAAAGGTTACAGGTTTGATTCCAGTCAAGGGCATGTACTTGTTTGCGGGCATATCCCCAGTATGTTCAGGAGGCAGCTGATCAATGTTTCTCTCTCATCGATGTTTCTATCTCTCTATCCCTCTCTTTTCCTTTCTGTAAAAAATCAATAAAATATATATTTAAAAAATAATGTTTGTTGCCACATCTTATTTTATCATATCCTATATACTAAAAGACCATAAGCATGATGAACGGAATGACTACTTGACCACTCGCCATAAGTTGCATTGACCACCTCATGGTCCCTCCCCACCGGCTCAAGGTGATGGGGCAGGGCAGCCCATGGAAGCTCATGGTGGCTTGCCCGAGCATGATTTCTTTTTTAAAAAAATATATATTTTATTGATTTTTTACAGATAGGAAGGAAGAGGGATAGAGAGAATCATTGATCTCTCTATCCCCACTGGGGATATGCCCACAACCAATGTACATGCCCTTGATCGGAATCGAACCTGGGACCTTTCAGTCGGCAGGCTGAGGCTCTATCCATTGAGTCAAACCGGTTTCGGCTAGAGCATGATTTCATGTGCTGGGCCTCTGGTCTATAATAATAAAAGCGTAATGTGGTAATTAGACTGGACAGCCGAACGACTTTCAGGAAGTCCTTCCAAATGTGCTGGATGTGATTCTGGATGTTCTTCCAGACAAAACTGGGGCTGCAAGGGCCCAGACAAGCCACTGCGGCTGCGAGTGCTGGGGCAAGCCACGGAGCCTGCAAGGGCCAAGCCCCTTGCATGAATTTCGTGCATTGGGCCTCTAGTATTTTTATATTATTATTACATATTTGGTGTGTATATGTATAGATATGATAATCTGTAGCAATGAAGAATATCTTTAAAAGAAAGACTTTCCCTCATTTTTAAATGTTTCATAGAGTATAATTCGATTTACTAGTTTGGGCACTAACATAATAAATATATGTTTTGAAAAATATTTTTCCTTTCACAACCCTCCCCCCTTAGGATTATTATTATAAATACCGCCCTTGTGGCTCCTTGTTTATTTTTTTTTCCCAAAAGGAAATTGCAAACATTTAAAACATGAACGTGGCAATCACTGTACAAGAAGCTAGGGAAACAATACTCATCAATTCATTGTGGTTCTTACACTATGGTGTTTATATTCTAGTGTTGAAGATAGACCATAAATTATAAGTAAAAAGTATCTTTGCTTCAGATACTTTTTAAAATAAAAAGACCCATGAAGTCAATTAAGTAGACTAATGGAATAAAGTATATTTGAAAGGAGGTAAAAATTGCAAATTTGGGGGGAAGGACATAGAGCTTCTTTCTGAGTGAGATATGCATAATTGGAAAGGATATAGAAGGTCCTAAGAAGAGAATTCCAAGGAGAGAGAAGAGCAAGGACCAGAATACATGATAGAGAAATAATGTCTCTTGTTCAAGGAATAGAAAGGCCAGAGTGAGTGAAATAGGGAAGAGAATAAGGAACCATAAAGGTCGAACCTGGAAGACATTGTCAGTCATGTTATAATCATTAACAGGAGTAAAGAGGAAAAGGGACATGATTGCAGTTAACATTCTAAAAGCATATTCTTGCTATTGTGTGGGCAATGGCTATTTGCAGATAAGGAAACAAAGAAGAGGGAGCTCAGATTCTCTCATAGTTCTAATTTGAGAGAGAATGATGACTTGAAATAGGAGGTGGGAAGTACTTACCATGAGAAGTGGAAGGGTTAGAGTTCTGCTTTGCAGGTAAAGTCAACTGGACTCAGTGATAAAATACTAGGATCAATGTATGGAAGAAAGAGAAAAGGCTAAAGGATTAGAAATCAGAAATCAGCCTGGTCATTTCCAAGAACTCAACCGTATTTTACCAACAGTAAGACATTTTCCTTGCTAAGATAAGAAGAATAAGAAGAAGGAAGAGGAGGAGGAGGAGGAGGAGGAGGAGGAGGAGGAGAAGGGGAAGGGGAAGGGGAAGAGGAAGAGGAAGAGGAAGAGGAAGAGGAAGAGGAAGAAGAAGAAGAAGAAGAAGAAGAAGAAGAAGAAGAAGAAGAAGAAGAAGAAGAAGAGGAGGAGGAGGAGGAGGGGGAGGAGGAAGGGAGGAAGAAAGGGGAGGGAGGGATTGAGGAAGGAAGGAAGGAAGGGAGAGAGGGAGGGAGGGAGGGAGGGAGGGAGGGAGGGAAGGAGGGAGGAAAACACATAAAACCTTCAATATTTTACTAGTCAGTTTCTTCTATATTTTTCTTATTCCAAACTTATCTTTAAAATAAAATACATTGAGTGTGTATTTTGAAGAATCATTTACTACCTCAAGGCAGTAGTAAGGGATAACTTTTATTGTGTATTGTGTGGTGTACAGCCACATCAAAACCTGCCTATACCCTCTTATGATACCATGAACACTTACTGAAGATCTTTAATTATAATTACACATGCCCAATGTGATGAAGCAGTGCCCCTTACTAGTTTTCTATTTCTGTCAACAATTTGAAATGTTCTTAACCATTTAAAAAGGGAAGAATTTAGAACTTTTATTAGTCTCCACCAAGGGAAGATTTCCTTAACACTGCGTGTGTGTGCAGTATAAATGAGTATTTGTATTACATACATAGAAGTATATATATATATATATATATATATATATATATATATATATATATATATATTGCATAGGCTTTTTCAGCTATAATTTCTATTTATTGTTCACTGAATCAATTGAACATGAAGAGTTATAGAGGATGGAGCTATTACTACAAGAGATAAGAATTTACTGTTATGCATTCTGAGAGAAGATTCAATAAATTGGCTTATTTGTTATTAAGTTTATTATCTAAGAGCCTTAGCCCCCAACAACTTCTGTCCATCATGCAAAGTCCCTAGGAAGAAAAAGCAAGAGGCAAGGTTAGAAAAATACATATATTCTTTACTAGTTCAGGAAACTTCATCTAATATTTATTTTTCTATTTGACTAAACTAGATTATTTGGTGATATAAAGAATTTTCTTCTTTGGTTATAGGTAGATCTATAGACTATATGAAAATCAGTCTTGGAAATTTTATTTTAAGTCTGCTCTCTGATTTTGACCTTTAACTTTTGGTTTGATTGTCTCCATTGAAGAAATTGCTCATAATTCCCCTATAATGATATTATTCTTAAAAGGTGACCCATCTGAGATATTCTGGGCTTCTCTTTTTTTGCCTTTAGAAGAAAAAGTAATAGGTATTATTACAGTTATTCTATCAGTATAGTGTTACAGAAATTACCAGGCTAATGGAAACTATATATATATATATATATATATATATATATATATATATATATATATACACACACACACACACACACACACACACACACTAGAGCCCAGCCTGTGATTAGGGTCATCTTCCCCAGCTGCCTACAGCTGGTCCCACTTCCCGCTGCCACCCACCCCTGGTTCTCCATTCGCCATTGGGTGATCAGTCCTTGAAGGCTGGGGAAAGGGACTGAGAGTTGGTCAGTACACCTCATAGTGACTGGTCCAGTGGTAGGTCTGCCTTTAGAGTCAAATTGCATATTACCCTTTCATTGTATAGGATATATATATATATATATATATATATATATTCTTGATAAGAGCCCAGATCTTTATAATTCATCAAGAATCAATAATTGAAATTGCCCACTTCAAAATAGGTTAGCCCTAAAATGCTATGTGTTCTTTTTTTACTTAGAAAGATCATCTTCTTTTTTTCCAAAAATGTTATGCTTCTTCCTTCAGGAGGCACAATAATTTGATGCTCATGTTGCTGTTCAAATCACTTATTCGTTTTTTTGTGGAATGCTTTGATGTTCCAAATAAATCTCATTATACTGGAGATCAAAGAGGACAATGCCTTTCACCAGAGTACAATACACCAATTAGCATTTTATCTCTAGGGAGGAATATATATATATATATATATATATATATATATATATATAGTGCTTTAGTAAGTCCTATCAGAGTCTAGAGTATGCCCAAAATATATGACTAAGTGGGTGTGACAGTGACAGGTGAATAGACCTGAGAATAGTAAAATGTGCTGAGAACAAAAGGTGCTAAAGTTCTATTATTATAAAATAATCATTAATAATACTAATACTAATAACTATTATTAAGCAGCTATTTTATTCCATAGTTTCTTCCTCTTGGAAATATATTGTAGAGTAAGATAAAATATTTAATTGGTGAAGCTAATTATAGAGGGAAGTGTCCTGATTATTCCATAAATGGGGCTGGAATACTAAGTTTAAGAAATTAGATTTCAGTTTGAAAAAGGAGCACAACAGTTAGGCTGATTTGCGGGAGTGTAAGTGCACGCTGGCTGCATGCTTTGGACAGCACAAACTTTCCCTCTGACGGTGTTTGCTTGTAGGAACTGTGGACACAAGCTGCAGTCCTCTCCCCTAGCCCTCGGGATTGGTTTAGGCATCCCACTATTTTTCACTAAGTTGAGATAGAAGTTTTTGGAATGTGCTTTTATTATCTGAATTTAGTGTGTGGTTCGATGAGTCCTAGTTCAGTTCAGTTATCTGAACTGGGGCCACGATTCCCTTGGGATAGAAGAATCTTTACAAATTTGTCATTGCCTATATTCTTCTATCTTATATTTTTAAAAGTCCTACAATACTTTCTCTCAAATTATCATTTGACATGCAAATGAGTATCACAAGACACACATACTAGTACCTCATTCCTTTCTTGAATGATTTTGCCCCTAATTTGACTTGAAAATCCTTAATAGATTTGTACACATTGATTAGTTTTATACTACTAGTGTACATCCAAAAGTATTTCAGCATAAGCTTTTGTTAAATCTTACATGTAGGTAGGAAGACTCTGGTCCTTGCTGCCTAGGGCTGGTTCTTTGCCACATGCACCTATCTGTAAGGCCCTCTGAGGATCCCTCCCGCAGACCAAGTGATCTAAGAAACAGAATACGAAAAGCAAAGTCTTTTCTGATCCAGTCTCAAAAATCTTACAATCTCACCTATCTTATTATATTCATTAAAAGTAAGTCATTAATTCTAGGTCTTGTTCAGGGTGAGAAACATGAGGCTCCACTTTTATAAGGGAGAAATATCCAACAGTCCAATTGAAAACCACTACAAGATAGAAAGAGCTGGTCTTCCCTTAGAACTGGCTCATGTAAATATACTGGTAGGTGGAGAGCTACTTTTCTGTCTTATATTCAGAGTTCAGCATTTAGACACCATGGCAGGAGATTTAAATGCATGAGATTACAAATGTCTGGATGTAATGGAAGCAGGGCTCAAGATTCTGTAGAGCAATAAATGTTGAGTACATAACAGTTTACCAAATGCTATTTCCAGCACCAAGAAGATACAGTTTCAAAGGCACTTACCTTAGTGTCAAAGGCAGAAATTTAAATATATGCATCTTGTCGTGGCTGGTAGACCTTAGACAAGTTATATAAGAATGCCTCCTTACCAGTTGCTTCAGCTACTTAAATGATTTCTCATAACGACTCCATAAGGTGTGTATTATTAGCCCCAACTCATAGAATACAAAATTGAAACTCAGCATCATCGCAGCTACAAAGTGGCAGAGTTGATATTCTAATGCGAATTTTGTTGATTGATGCCCAAACTGCTTATACTCTCATACTCTTCTACTCTTTGGGGAAGAGAGTATATGTATCCATGAGGTAGCATGAAAGCACTTATAGTATTTTCTTTTTAACAATGTTAGCATCCATAAAATATAAAGTCTTATAAATGCAAATTGTTCTTACTGAGAAGTGATAAATATGTGTTTTTATTAATCAACTTTAAATATCAGTGGTTTCTAAGGATATTTTTACCTTAAAACTCTGAGTTAGTGTAAGCAACCAGAAATACACTACATTACAATTATCCAAGCCTATGCAATTTATTATCAAAGATAAGACAGAGGGTAAATTGACTGCATTGTTCTAGAGACATCTTCAGATCAATTGTCAGATCAGGGCACTCATGTGTCATTTGTATGTACCTTCTTTCTGCATAACTCAATTCATCTAACATCTTCATTACACTGTTGATAGAAAAAAAAAAAGGTATAGGAAAGATGACCCTTATATAAAGATGCCCTATAATTGCTCACTGTATACTGCTTTGAACCATATATTTTTAAAAATTTATCTTTATTGTTGAAAGTATTACAAATGTCACCCCCCCACTGACCCCTTCTAGCCAGCACCCAGCCCCTGCCCCAGCCCTTCACCACACTATTGTCTCTGTTTATGTATTGAATATAAAATCAAGTTAAATAAAATGAAGTTATATTCAAAATCTTAGAACAAGCATGTCGAACTAAAAGGCTAACATGTGCTAAATAAAAAAGGTTTAAGTTTATGTGGGCCACAAAAGATCAAAAGTTTCAATTTTCATAGAAACATAGGTTTATTTCAATAGAGACATGCTAAATACAAAAGTCTGAAATAAATGAGTAATCATTAACATAAAATGATAGAACATTTTAATAAAAGTTAATATTCTTTTCTTGAACATTAATTTACCAGACACTGAATAACTGCACAAATTAGTAAGCATAACACAAATAAACCCATTTTTTTGTTTTCTGAAAGTGAAATATTTCCTATTGTGCACACCAAACAAGTCAGTATAAGACTAATGACGTGGCAATCAGTTGCTAAAATTTTCACTGCTAGTATTAGTGGAGAGAAATGGTGCATCTGTGCCTAAGGCACATAAGGGAAATGAGTGCAACAGGATTATAGAATTCAGTCATTAGTGAACATTGTAATTAATGATTAGAGGCTCCGTGCATAAAAATCCATGCACAGGTAGGGTCCCTAGGCCTAGCCTATGATCAGGGCCAATCCGCTGACAACCTGCAGGGCAATCCGGGGTCATACCAGACTTGGCTGGCCTGGGGCCTGTGAGCTGGGGGCAGTTTCTGCATTGAGCATCTGCCCCCTGCTGGTCAGTGGGCATCATAGCGATGGGTTGTTTCACTGGTCATTCCACCATTTGGTCAATTTGCGTATTAGAGTTTCATATCAATAGATTATGTATAACAGTATATTGTAAAAAATAAGTTATGAAATTTTTATTAAACCATTTATTATATACCATTATATTGGATGAGCCACAAAAACATTTGCTGTGGGCTGCACGCGGCCTGTGTGCTATGAGTTTGATACGCTTGTCTTAGAAGGAAACCTGATCATTTAGAAACACCAACTTTGCTTCACACACTATAAGATGATCTGATATTTTGAATTTATTGAATATTTAAGTCACTAACATTTTTAAAACCCTATTTATGGAGATTGGAAGTCTTACGTATAGGATTAAATTTTGTCATTGGAATGGGACATTCCTACAGCCCATAAAGACTGAGGCCAGTCCCATCAATGTGGCCTATGACTTTCAGGCTGCAGTTAGCTTATACTAGAGTTTAACAAGTTACAGAACTGTTGAGTACTTAATCTGACTATAATTTATGACATGACAACATATTGAGGCTAAAAAAGTAATCAGTTTAAAAGTTCTCCCTTAATATGTAAGAAGGAGGTTGTACGCCGGGCAAGCATGAATCACAAGGTAATAAATGTCTTAGAAGATATTAACAAATGTAAATTGCTATATAAATATTAAATAAATTACACCATATTTTAAGGCTCTGAAACACTGAATCACTTTGCGAAAAGACTAAATGTCAAACTAAATAATGCATGTTTATACATATTTCTTCTGTGGACTATTATTATAACTTTAGCAACACTATTTGCTTTAACATGTTTATGTACAGCACACATTCACTTTTGGCATTTTCTACTACAGCTAGATTTTCTGTGTTTCAAGCACTGACTTCATTCCTGTAGGAAACAATTGGAAGCTTATAGCTTCTGTAGCAACTGGTCACTTGCCCTGCTTGGAGTAATTGCTAAAGGAAATTGAGGAATGGGGAGGCTTTACTACGGGTTATGTGTTTTGGGAAAATAGTGTCTCTTAACACTTGTATGGAAGGAATCAGTCCAACTAAAGTTCAAAATAAGCCTTAGAGATTAAACATTCATATATTGACAATCGATGTCTGGAGTGTGATGTGTGGAAGGAAATATGGAAGGAGGGAAACTGTGCTGGTGAGAAAGGGATTTTAGCCTGAAAATAATGCAAGAATTATACTATTTGTATTATTAGTTATTATTGTTGTTGTTATCATAATCACTAACATTGTATACATTTAAATCTTGAGGAAGTCCATGATATAAACTATTGTTTTTAAACCTCCACCCTAATGATGTAGGTTTCTACCCTCACTCTTATAAATGAAGAGTTTGTCACTCAGAGCGGTGACAGTCTGAGATCCCTCACTGACTAAGGTCCCCCACCAACTGACTAGCAGTGACTCTACGTAAATCTTGATTAGTCCTCATTTAAAGATAAAACCATAGATGTCCCATCATCTCATGACTGCATCTTCCCCATGCTCTTTGAGACAGTTTACCTCTTGGAGTCATGTTCAATGGCACCATCCTTGAAGGTCTTCCCCTAGTGCATCATCTGGGACAAACAGGGTTTCCTCACCTGCCAAGTCACTGATGGCCATAGCTTGGCTGCTGTTCACTCATACACACTGAGTCTGAGTTTTTGTTTCTCCTTACATAACTTCATTTGAGCAAACAATATGTTGCTCCATTCAAGGCTGAGAGGGAGTAAAGGGCTTATTTTTTCATCTATATCTGAGTAAACCACCAGGATAGGACTAGGTCTCTGCTGGTGCTTGCAATGCATAGACCTCGGAGAGCAGGGCTGTAGAATGAGAAAAGTCATGAGAGATGGTGTTATCAGGATCATGATTTTCAGTAAGCAAGAGGAAAGAACTCAGGAAGGAAAGCCAAATGACTTGGCTAAGGGACATCAGCAAAAAAGTTTATGGAGACACACTGAAGGACATGAGAAGATAATTTTTGGGGCCCAGGAGGACTAGCAAAACAAGGCAGTTGTGAGCAGGAAACTAAGTCAAGGACTGTTTCATTGTTAAAGCCTAGTCCACAAAGAGCATTCCTTATGAATAGAAATTATTTATTTATAAGAAATTATATATCCATAAGAATAATTGAAGCAATCAGTTCCTAGAAAGAGAATAGAGTCAGAGAAATTGTCTTAATGCCCAGCTGTCCATACACAGCTGTTGACTGACTTTTTATAGAATTGACCAAATTTGGGGGAGGAGGGGACGGTGTGTTCATTCACAGATGGAGGCCAGAAGGGGATTAAGTGATTTAGCTTTAGTGAAACAGGCATCAAAGTAAGGCAGTGATGCTATTATACATCTTGGTGGTAAATTAACTCAATTTCCTAGTTTAACATTTAATAATATACAGATGCAAACTCTTTATAAATAACATATCTGAAACTTGTAAGCATTGCTTACAATTTGTATTTCTTAATGATAAATATTTTGAATTTAAAAACTTATGTATACATTTCACATGTGAAAATTAGATTCTAAAGTGATTATTTCTATTAGAAGTCCTTCACTGTCAGATTGTTGCCTTTGGTTCTAAATGCAAATGCTTTTGCTCTTGTTTTAGTTATATCTTTGCTTACTATATCTTCATCACTAAATAATTAATGTGATTTAGTGAAGGTTAACAAATGATAATGCTAATAAAGTAATGATAGCTCTCATTTGAGGATTTTATGTCAATGTGATGAAAAGTACCTATGTGACCTTAAGCCTCACACAGCCTATTTGGAAGGTTGATTTTATCGATCCCTAGAGAGATTTCATAAAGTTGTCTGTGGCTATAATAATATGAAATTATATTGAGCCGAAATCAGTTTGGCTCAGTGGATAGAGCGTCAGTCTGCGAACTGAAAGGTTCCAGGTTTGATTCCGGTCAAGGGCATGCACCTTGGTTGCGGGCACAACCCCAATAGGGGGTGTACAGGAAGCAGCTGGTCGATGTTTCTAGCTCTCTATCCCTCTCCCTTCCTCTCTGTGGAAAATCAATAAAATATATTTAAAAAAAGAAATTATATTGAGACTCAAACTTAGGCTACCTAACTTAAAAGGCTTATTCTTACCAACTTGCAATATTATGCAATATGGATACATATGCTACTAATTTGAAGTTCTTCTTTGCCCTCCAATTCATTATGCAGGAGTGTGGGAAAAGTCTAGTTTTTTTCTGGAGTGAAAGGGAGGACAATTTTGATTGCCAAGCTGTCCTGTCCTTCCACCTACTCACAAAAGCAATCCGAAATGCAGTTAAAATATCCCCATTGCCTCAACTAAAAACAGATGTAATCCATGGGTTTTTTATTTTGACATTTTAAATGAAAATGTCTTGTATTTTTAATTTTTCAGTGCTTTTGTTCTTTACAGAAAACATTTCAGAAACATTTGAAATTTTGAAAAAAATTTCTTTAAGATAGCTATAAAATACTACAAAGTAGCTGGAAGTTTTGGTTTATCTAGAAAATAACTCAGCGGTTTAGACTAAAAAAATAATAATAAAGTGACTAAATGGGAATAATAAGATAAACCTATTTAAGTAAGCTCTATTTCACATAATAATTGGTTTAGCACTTTCAAATTAATTTGTAAACATTACTCTGGTGAGCTAGATCTACACTTGCTCAAAAAAAGGCTCAATTTAATAATAATAATACACTTCCTCCAATGCCTCCTTACCACTCTCCACCATCCCTACTCTCATAATTTTAGTTGATGCCAGGTCCCTCCCTCCCAATAGCTGATGTTGTATAACTCCTGGGACACTGAAAACCTCATGAAGGACAATCCTAGGGTTCAGTTCCTTGGTATAGATTCTTCTGGGATGCTCACAGACCCTACTTGCTTTGTTCTTTGAACCCCATGTCATAACTGTTCAGGGGATTAAAAACAATAATGCTCACTATCACTTTACGTCATAATATAATTTAGAGATGACAGATGTCTTAGTCGCAATCAATTCAAATCACTTTATTAAAACATGGAAATACTAGAAAATGACAAGATTTATCAATTTACACACACTCTAATTGCAGCTAGAACCCACACTTCCTGACTCCCAGACAACAATCACATTCCATTTCCTAAGTTTTGACTCTTGAAACTGATAATCAAAGTTCAACAATGGAGTGTTTATCTAATGATGATTCAAAAGTGTATCCTAAATATTAAGCAAAACCGATTTTATGACGACCTGTGATCTCAAACAGAAGACATAAATAGGACAAAAATTTTAGGATTTCTGGGCTACAAGTAGATTATATTGATCCAGAATTACAAAGAAATGTGATTTTAGAAGAATGTCAAATGACATTAAAAACATTTTCTCCTCCACAACAGTGTGAATGACAGACTTTGTGAAAATATATAATATATACCATCATATTTTTTCCAAATTTCCTCTAAAAATAAAAAAGAATATAATTATAGCATCTTCTCCCCCACCCCACAAAAATATTTCATCTATGCATTAGTATTACCACAAATATAGTGGCATTAAACAACATAAATTTATTCTCTTATAGTTCAGGCCAGAAGTCCAAGGTTCGTCTCAAGAGCACTGACAGTTCTAGTTCCCTCTGAAGACTCTTGAGGGGACTATATTGACTCTTGAGGGGAATATATGACTCTTGAGGGGAATATATTCATTGCTTGTCCTAGCTCCATATTTACCTCGCTGGTAGAGGCTGTACACATGTGTTAGCTTGTGTCTCCTTCTCCACATCACTCCAACCTCTTGCTTTTCTTCTTTTTGTCACATATCCTCCTTCTACTCTGATCCCCCTGCATTTCTTTCATAAAAGACGTGGCAAGTACACTGAACCTATTGTTGGATCTACCAGGGTAATCTCCCATCTCAAGATCCGCCATGCCTTTGGTCCCTTTGCCATATAAGGTAACATATTCACAGGTTCTGGGCATAGGATCTGTCGTTCATTTTGCAGAAGGCGATGGGATAGGAAGAAGACCTTATCAGACTACCAAGATCTTCTAAGCACCTGATGCTTTCAGTTATTTTAGCTACGCCTCATGGATTTCACAAATATCAATGTTTAAAGCTGGTTCAGTTCCCTGCTGGAGACCAGTTGGCCCTGCAAACTACAGCACTGTTATGAATGAGTGATAGAATGTGTTGTGACAGGAATCCTTTGGTAAAAGGTCAACAGTATTCCCATAAGCCAATGTATTATGTTAATTGATTGTTAGCAATCAAAATATGTCCCTGAACTGAGACGTATGAGCCTTCATTCTTTCACTGGGAGTTGGTCACTTCAGTAGCTTGTAAAACCTTTTACATTTCCCAAATTCATTTAAAAATGTATGCTAACTAAACCATGCAGCAAACAAATAGATGGAAGTGATCATCTTAATGAAAAATCTTAAAACAGGCATTACATTTCAAAGCTGAATATATTCAGCTGCGTATGTTTTAAGTACCAGTGTTATTCCCAGAGAAGCATTAGCACAGTTTGTTTGTCTTTTACTATTTTCTATGCTTCTTTATTTATACATGTATTTATATTCATATATATGCAACAGGAGAAGTATAAATGTTTGTACTAAATTTTTTGGTTGCTTAAAACACAGGTAAGAAGAACATTTACTGATTACACTTTAACGGTGTTTTCTTAAAACAATATGAAATAATATATTTATGAATATGTTCTGTGCGAATTTGTCTTTAATTTTCAAGTGTTTTTCAACTTCATCCCATCACTATATTTCATATTAAACTATCCTTTGCCTTGAAAAGAGGCATTGATTTTGAAGTATTTTTCCCCCAATTTGAATTAGTGAAAATCAAAGGAGAAATAATATAGAGTGGTAAAGCTTTCTCTCTCTCTCTCTCTCTCTCTCTCTCTCTCCCTCTCTCTCTCTCTCTCTCTCTCTCTCTCTCTCTCTCTCTCTATATATATATATATATATATATATATATATATATATATATATATATATATAATGTAGAGGAAGGAGGATCAAAATACAGACCATTAAAGTTATTACTGCAGGTAACTCAGGGGAGAATGTTTCCTATTAAAGAGATTAATATGATTCTCAAGATCAAATGTCACTGGTGTAAACAGTCAGATGAAGAATAGAGAAGTATGGGGATGGTGGGTGGTCCTTCATTCTGATAGACTGGTAGCAGTAAATTCCATGACTTCCCTCTTGTACGTTTGAAAAGAATATGGATTGCAGTAGCTATATAAACCCAGCAGTACCACATGCCGATCTATAACAACCACTGTAAAATGGTGTATGGTCCAATTTAGCTGTGTCTT
This sequence comes from Vespertilio murinus, assembly GCA_963924515.1. Classification (NCBI taxonomy): domain Eukaryota; kingdom Metazoa; phylum Chordata; class Mammalia; order Chiroptera; family Vespertilionidae; genus Vespertilio; species Vespertilio murinus. The sequence goes on from OZ004704.1 coordinate 203,797,035, forward strand.
AGTCCATTATCTCGCTGCATTTAGACTTGAGCTGTGTGAAATGGATAATTGCTGTAATCCTTCACACAGTTCAGAAGGAAAGCTCCTTTCAAGAAACACTTTGGCAACAAGAAAGGGTTATTTCAAGCCTGAGTCGAATGCCTAAATATGAGCTGACTAAATAATTTGGGTTTTCCAGGAAATTTTTTATTTCCCATATGATTTTATTCAACAATTCAAAATAATGGCGTGAAACCTACATGTCAGGTCCTATAATCTGGTGACTCTGAGTTGAATCCCTACACATGATAAGCTTATATTCTGGTTGAGAGTATACACATTTTTAATAAAGGTGATTTGCTATTGTGATTTACTTTTATAAGATATGAACCTTTTTATAATAAATATTTCACATGGAAGAAATTATCCAACCATATGCCCCAATTTTTTGTGCAAAAACAGTTTCACCATACCAAACTTAAAACATATTACTTTTTGGGAAATAAAATCGGTGCACATAGGTATCTGTTTCTTCATTTCTCAACATAAAGTTTCTTTGGATCTTTTGTTTTCAAACCGACGTGATTGACTTTTGAATGTTCCAGTAGTCCCGCTAGTACCATTAACACCTCTTTTCATTCCAGATAAAAATCATATGGGGACATAAAAAAAATTAAGCCCAAATTATACGGTGGACTTTGGAAAAGGATACTTAATAATCCAAATTATAGATAATTGTCCCTCAAAATTTACACTTCATTCTGTCTGTGTTGATTCAGCTTCAAAGCCTGGAAAGGAACCAAATTGTGGTCCAGTCTAAATAAAGTTTTGCCAAACTATTACAGTTTAGAAAGCCAAGCTTCCACATTTGTTTTTCTTGGGTCATGTATAAATGCTTTCAAATTGTGGCATTTCTCATTGCTAATGAGATAATTTTTCATTAACATAGCTCCCCTTTCTTAATGCAACACTTATTCCAATATTATCATGCTCAATTTTGTTTTTCAATGGCAGTTACTAACACACCATATAATTAAACAGATCCTAGTTGTTTTTAATTGGTTCCCTTGCATGGCCTTCTGATGGCTGGACTCTTGACTATTTCTAGGGAACTTAGCAGAAAGCTAAGAGTTTGACTATTATAGCCATGTTTATGTCTTGAGCACAAAGAGACTATTTTAGAAACGGCTTGAGATTTTGTTGAGATTTTAGCAGAGGGTGATTAATGAGGCCATGGGACTTCAATCGCACCTTCCCAAGTTATAAGAATTTTTCTCTCCCTATTGAGGTCTCTTACCTTGAATTTGTTTCTCTTTCTCCCACTCTCTCTCTATCTTGCTCACACTCTCTCTCTACCTTTCTATCCAGTGTGAATATAATGAATATATTTAGATAAGTGTGGATTTTCTTTGGGACTTATATATATAGAGTTGTAACCAATGGCCTTTAAAAACAGTTTTATGCTAAATATTATCTTGAACATGTGTTTGTTCATGTGAGATTTTTCAATCTTACTCAATTTTCACTTGAGTTGTTATGATACATGCATGTTACAGAAATTATTCAACTCACCAGATAGCATTATGGTAGTTATTTAAGTCATTAAAAAAGGTATAACCCTCTTTAATGTTAAAAGTATGATTTAATTTTAAAATATCCAAAATTTATTTCAAAAGATTTTTTCTTGTTTTCAGTGTTCAGTATGTAATTGAATCCAATAAATAATTGCTGAACTACTGAATACAAAAGGTAACGGTGTTAGTGTTAAATGCCACGCATATTCACAACAGTGAATGTGAAAGGCAGCTTCTCTTCTCTTGTATTGTGAGAGGTTGACATAAGTGGAGCCATTTAAAAGTGGAGCTAGAGCAGCCTTTCCAGAACTGCCTTTCACATCTTATTCTTTGAACCCTTGAGCTTTAAAACTAGATCATACCTTTTGATTGGACCAAACTAAAATTGTCTTCCCAACAACCATGTTCAAATCTGTTAGGGATGCGGGCATTTTGACCACAAGAACTGTTAAATATGGTTATTCTGCTTGAAGGTAGAATCAATAACCATTCATGTAACAGAGTAACCCAATTTATTAACACAAGAGTAACCCAGAGTAACCCATTAAATGCCTGTATTCTATTTATGTATTTATTGTCCCTTCTTTTCAATAAAAAACAAAAACAAACAAACAAAAAAACTTCTTGGATTCACTGTGAAATTGGGACACAGTTTGAGTCTCTGCTTCATCTGGACCCCTGCATTGCAATTTTGTGATCTCAGATAAACATCTGTTGCCTTTCATTTTGGTCTTTTACTTTTAGGTTGCCAGTAAGAATATCCCTATTTGTCTGTTTAACATAGATCTATTTCTATTTGATAGTAATTTCTCTTCATGCATGAAAATGGGAGTGTATGAGGTTTTCAAGACAGATTGCTAGTATTAATTGCTCTGCCATATTAAAAACGTAGTCATATGTGACTCAATCTCCAGCACTTAATCATTACTAGCTTTTATTCTTTTGACCAATGGACTGAGTGGCGATGTAGACAATCCATGCCAAGAGAAAGGGTAAGGCAATGAGAGGTTATTCTAAACTTGCAGCAGGGAAGAGCTTCTCCCTGTTTTAAAAAGATTCTAGGAATGGAGAGAGATAAAGGAGGAGAAAAAAAATGCTGCCCAAGAACAAATTTGGAAGCAGCTAGGCAACGAAAGAAGATTCTAGAAGATTGGCCATGACTCAAGATGGTTATCAGTCAACGAGAAAAGTAGAAATTAAATATATAATATAACCAGGAAAACAAACAAAAAATAATAGCTCATATCTCTGGTAATAAATGTACTACTCCATGAAAGCCAAATAAGGCCACAAGATTCATTCCTGACATATGGGATACTGTGTTTCATTGCTAGAATGTTTCAACTTTTTCTCCTTATTCATCATCAATTTTTAAAAATTCTAGCATATGAAAGGCACTGCCTTAGATTAATTTAATTTATTTTTAAACACCACCCTCTAAACACTTTCTGTGGTGCATTATTATGCAAACATTTTATTTAAAATTTATATAAAAATATATATAAAATTTTAATGACTCAATTATGTTACATATCTGTCATAACAACAGCCCAAATTTGATCCTAGATTAGTGGTTCTCAACCTTTCTAATTATAATGTAAATATCTGTGTTTTCCAATGCTCTCGATTCACAGGTTGAGAACTGCTAGCAAGGTCACCTAAGACCATCAGAAAACACAGATATTTACATTACAATTATGAAGTAGCAAAATTACATTTATGAAGTAGAAATTAAAATAACATTATGGTTGGGGGTCACCACAACATGAGAAACTATGTTAAAGGGTGGCGTCCTTAGAAAGGTTGAGAACCACTGCCCTAGATCTACCCAAATCCAAATCCTGGTCTTGTCTCTACTAACACAAAATTGGAAGTAAACCAAATCTTTAGTCAGACCTTTTATTATACCAATAATTTTATGTTATATTACCTTGAAATATTTGCTATCCAAAATATTGTCTGTAAAGACATAAATATTGTTAAATTGTATAAGCTTAGAAACATTCACATAAATATACTTCTTTTGGAGATTTGTGATGAATATTTATATATCAATGGTCATGAAAAAATTCTGCAGTAAACAAATGATCACTTTCTTCAACCCATTTATTTAGGCTATATGAACTTTCAGTCTCAGTGCCGAGTTTTGTAGCAAACTTCTTTAGTCTTTTTAATCCAATTATTAAAGTTATATAGCCTTTAAACCTCTATATTAAGTGGCATCACAGATAAATTTCTTGGGAAACTCTTTAGGGACTTTATGTAGTATCCAATACAATTTCTGGACACATACTCACTTTCAAAACATATTATTTTTAAGATTTTAAGTTGATTTTTAGAGAGAGAGGATGGGGTGAGCATTGATGTGATAGCAATAAATTGATCAGCTCTCTCCTGCACACCCTGTGTAGGGATAGAGCCTACATCAACCTGAGCATATGCCCTGACTTAAAATGACACCCAACAAACTGAGCCACACTGGCCAGTCAAAACATATTTATTGACTAGTGAATGAATGAATTAATAAATGAGTTCACTATGAGTAAATTGTAGGAACATACTAGTAAAAGTTTTCCATAGAAGAATAAAAAATAATGCCATTCATCTCTCTCTCTCTCTTTCTCTCATTTTTCTGCCATGTTTTTCATCGCCTTTTTCAGATCTAGTACTTCCATACAAATCTGTATTGCCTGATTAATTGTCAAAGCTTCACTGTATAAAACTTTACTGGTACCCCTATAAAATGAACATTGCACATGGGAATTTTTTATTTGACACTCACTTGAATAGGTAATGAGAGGTTGATGAAGAGGTAAAGTCTAACAATGAACTTGAGATTATTCTAGCAAAATAGATTAGATGAGTAGAGTAACCTTGTTTCCTTGATGTGCCTTATGGGAGGGGAACTCATCATCACCTACGTGCATGATCAGAGCACAGAAACCTGGCTCTGGGCCAGTCCACCATGAACTATTCAAATGGTATGATTAAAATTCATGAATGAAATGTTGAACTTCTTCCATATCCTGAAGCAATCAATGCTAAAATTGAGTTTCTTATCACACATTCTAGAAAAGTTGGAAATATTTCATTGAGAAGATGAACTTGAGCTAATTTACATTAAATTCACCTTTTTTCTCATGGGATTTTTTTTTTTTTAAGTTGAAATGATTATCCTGATAACATGCTATCTGTCATCAATAGGAATTTGTAAATTAAGATGGTGAGGTCTTTAAGACACCCAGACCTATTTGTCTATTCTGATCTATCAGGAAGGCTGCAAAAGAAAGGTCTTGACCTCTCCACAATCAGATGCTACTTATATACAAAACAAAACAAATTGTGGGTAAAGGAATGGATAAAGAATAGTTCTGTAATCTATTTTAAGTAATGAAAGGATTCTCTTCTAGTTTGTAAGATACTAAAATTTTGTACTCAAAATTACTCTTTACCAGTAAGCTTTATGCAATTTAATTACAGTATTGATATTTAGATAACATCCCATATACATTTAATATTTGATAATATAGCTTAAATACTTATAAAGATGACTGAAGTAAATAGGTTAATTAAAATTTCTAAGGTTCTAAAAGTAATTTCTATACAAATTATCTCACCTCCTGTCCATCAAATTAAGAGATCTATACAAAAATAGTTTTATTTTTATAATGATTATACATCCAACAGATTATATAATCCATTGCTCTTTTTAAAATGGTGAAAATTATAATAAAGCAAACATCTCTATATCTACAACAAAGCTTTACAGAATCCTCCAGGTGTCAGCTGACCTTAGTCCCATGACTCTCTTGCCCCTGAACATTCTTTTCTATACCCTAAACAATATATTATTTAGTTTTGGTATATTTTTGGCATTGATAGATAAAAACTAACTTGCTGTAGAAACCGGTTTGGCTCAGTGTATAGAGCATCGGTCTGCAGACTGAAGGGTCCCAGGTTCGATTCTGGTCAAGGGCATGTACATTGATTGCGGGCACATCCCCAGTAGGGTAGTGTGCAGCAGACAGCTGGTTGATGTTTCTCTCTCATGGATGTTTCTAGCTCTCTATCCCTCTCTCTTCTTCTCTGTAAAAAAATCAATAAAATATATATTTTTTAAAAACTAACTTGCTGTGTTTCTCTAGATTTTCTCTTTTATTCCAATATTATGTTTGAGTTATCATGTTACCATGTAGTTTCCCAATGACACTCCATTGGTTTCTTTAGCTTTCCACTATTACAAACAATAATAGCATGCACATTTTTGTAAATATCTTCTGCTATACATGTTCAAGAGTTTTGCTAGGGACTACATCTAGAAACTTAATTACTTTTTATAATATCTTCAAATGTGCCGAATAATTCCAAATTCTCTTCTAAAATGTTTGTAATAATTCTCACAAAATTTTTTTCAGTTTTGTCTATAACATTTATTTACGATTTCCTCCTAGAATAAGGTATTTTGCCAAAAGTAAGGTACAAATTCAATTTTATGTTTTCCATATGAGGAACAAACTGTACCCAAAACATTTACTGGTATTTCTCCATGCTTCCCACTGATTTGAAAACTCAATGCTGTATCAAGTTTAGTTATGTGAGTGCTTTTATTTCTAGGCTCTTGATTCTGTTTAATTTTTCTTTTTGTTTATCTATGTGCAGGCACTAGCAATTACTTAATGATATAAAATTCATACACCACACCATTCATTCATTCAAAGTATAATTAAATGGTATTTAGTTTATGACCAGACTGTGTAATCATCACTATGATCTAATTAAGAACAATATTATCTTTCTTAAAATAAATCACATGTCCATGAGCAATCACTCCCAAACTCTTTCTACATATGACCCTCTCTTCCCCTGGCCTAAAAAAATTGCTAAACTAATTTATTTATATATAAATTTCCCTATTTCCTGAATTCCATATAAATTGAATCACACAATATGGGTTCCTTTATGATAAGCTCTTTTACTTGGATAATATATTTAATGTTGATCCATGTTTTAACATGTAGCAATATTTCATTCCTTTTATTGCTGAGTAATAATTATTTAGATATACTGCCTTTTATTTATCCACTCATCAGTGGGAGGGCATTTGAGCTATTATGAATAACTCAATAAATATTAATTTATAAGTTTTTGTGTGGGTCTTTCTCTTGGATCTTTAACTAGGGGTTGGCCTTAGATAGTAGTACTATGTTTAACTGTTTGAAGAACTACCAAACTGTGATTCCTAAGTAACTGTAACATTTTAATATATAATTTGAAACCCCAACAATAGATGATGGTCTTCCTTCTCTAATTACTTTAATGTTATAATATGCTCTGTTATCTGACAGCAAATTACTCCCAGACTGTTCTTCTCTAGTATTACCTTTACTATTCCTAAAATTTTGCTGTTTAACCTAAATTTTAGAATTAGCTTTATAGGTTCTACACAGATTCTGATAGAAATTTGGCTAGAATTGGATTATAGATTATTTTAACAGGAAGGAACTTAATCATTATATTTTTAAATTATTAAAGAAACTATCTCTCAATATATTAGTTGTTCTTTAATTACTACAAAGTTTTGCAACTATTTAAATTAACTTGCATATTTTATAGGATTCTTTATTAATGCATTTTATTATATTTTTAATTACTTTAAGTGATATATATTTTAAATATATTTTTATTGATTTCAGAGAGGAAGGGGGAGAGAGAGAGAAAGAAACATAAGTGATGAGAGAGAATCATTGATTGGCTGCCTCCTGCACACCCCCCATAGGGGATCTAGCCTGCAACCTGGATATGTGGCCTTGACTGTAATTGAACCCAGAACTCTTCAATCCATAGGCCAATGCTCTAATGCTCTATCCACTGAGCCAAACTGGCTAGGGCTAAGTAGTATATTTTTGGATAATTTTCATATATTCTCCTGTAAGGTTTTGGACTCACACACATGAGCCAATTCCTTCATATATCTATAATAATGAAAACATAATATGCTAATTAGACTGGACATCCTTTTGATGACCTCCTGGACAAATCTGGGGCTGTGAGGGAAGCTTGGGTCCTGGTACCATAGGCCAGAGGGAAGCCAGTGCTGACAGAAGGGGAAGAAAGACCTACTCTTACACTAATTTTGTGCATCAAACCTCTAATATATACATCTTTACTGTTCAAAGCATTACAGAGACAGGCCATAGTTGGAAAAAATCCTTGAATGGGAAACTAGAAACTCAGATTCTAGGCCGACTATGCACTAATTAACTATTTGACTTTGTGTAACATTTTTCTTGACCTTATTTTCCTCATCCTTGAATATGTCAATTTGGTTATATAGCATTTGTGGTATTTTGTCATTCTAAAATTTTATAAACTTCTATCTGTAAACCTCACTTTTATGAGAGCTCTTGATGGCAGAATAGCTGATCCAGGTGTTTCTGATTACCCATCTCACCTACAACCCAGACTGTCAGAGTGAGTTACTGGAAATTTCAAAACACAATTCAACAATTTGACATCTTAAAGGGGGCCAAATTATTCTGAAATACAACCAACATATGTTGACCAATGTTAGCCTATTTAACTTAACAATTTTGGGTCAAAATAAGACAGAATATATCTTATATAACTATCAAATCACAAATTATAAATTCTTTTACACTAGACATACTATAAATTGTAGATTAAATAATCAGATTTTATAATAACAACATGAAGTTTAGTTGTTTTTAGTCATCTCAGTTTTCAAAAAGAGTAGCCTTGAATATTTTCAACATTTATAAAGAACTATCATTTTATTTGAGTGTTAGATTATTTCTCTTTATTTTACACATGTCAGATGTAAAAGGCCAGTCATTAGATTATTTTATGATAATGGTAATGCTGATTATAATGCTGGAAAACTAACCAGTTAATATTTTTTGCAATGATGTCAATTATTTAGATTTTAATAGTCAATGCAAATGTCTCTCTGAAAATGTAGTGGTGCTTTGGTAATGGCTAATCCCTGAGAGCTAGAAATTTTTTTCTAAAATATATCTGCTTTAATATTGGCCACCCAATATTAATTCAGAGGACCTGACTAAATATTGTAGGCTTTCATGAACAGTATGTATTTCAATAAGATATACTGAAGCCATTTCAATTGAGAATAAGATATAGCTTTATCTCATTCAAATATCCCCTATTTCCTTATGACCTTCATATAGGTGCTGTCAGGTTATGTAGAAAAGAGTTTAAATCCATTCTTATAAAAATTATTTTGTTTTTAAGAAAACATTTTAAATGTATCTTTTGCTCTTCTTCCACATCTTACACTTTCAATTATTTGTTCTTATTTGAGTAGTGATGAATTGTAAATTTGTTTGCTGCTAGTGCCTTCTAAGGAATGTTTGTCTCTGCCAAAATACATAATATTCAGTTGTTTAACGAGGTTTCTCTTTACAGAGTTTTGAAATGGGCATATTGTCAGTATGATTGAACTAACTAGTGTATGGATGTCTAGAACATGTGAATGCATAAATGTGTATGTGAGGAAATGAGATTTACCTGTTGGAAAGCAGTGATGTGTAAGATCTATTAAGTGGAAGTGAAAGTCCAGGACTAGTTGGGTAACAGTGAGCAATATCCTTCACATCTCTGTGCCTCTCTTTCTGCAACTGTAAATGGAGCAAAGAACCAGATCTACCACACAGGTTTGAGGTGAGGATTAAGTGAGTGCTAGTACTGAATAAATATGTTATTGATATTGTCAGTACTCATAAAGAATTTTTCCTTTCTTTAAATGTTAAAAAAATCCATATCCTATCTTCTAAGGGGATTTTCCCATTGTGCAGTGGCTGGTGAGACTGGTATTTATAGCAATATAACCATAGCGATATTTCAGATCCCATATGTACCAACTGTATAACTTTTCAAAAGATGGCATCTGATTCATCCTTGAGTGTTGGCTGGTATACATGACTCATTCTAACAACTAGAATAGAAAAAGAGATACTATATGACTTCTGAGGCTAGTTCATATGAGGTAATATTATCTCCTTCTCTGTGTTTTTTCTTTCCCTCCCTATTTTCTTTGTCTCCAGATGTTTACTTTTGGAACCCAGTTCCCATGCTATGAGGAAGGCCGGGCCACCAGTGAGACCATATGGAGTTGTTCCAGCTGAGTGTCCCAGCTCAGGACTCACTGCCAGCCAGACATGTGGGTGAGCAAGGCTTCAGATCATCTCAGCCTCACGGCCAATGCCAAGTAAAGCTGAGAAGAGCTCTCCTTGCCAAAGCCTGCTCAAATTGCAGATTAATGAATACAATAAATGTTGTGATTATTTTAAACCACCGCACATTTTATGATAAAGTGTTACATTGCCTTAGTGATTAGAATAATAGGCAATGCAGATAAATTGCAAATGAGAAACTGCCTAGAAAAATTCAAGAGAATGTGGTGGTTAATTTTATGTGTCAACTTGACTAAACTAAGAGATACCAAGAGAGCTGGTTAAGAAAAAACAACAAAAAAACAAAACAAACAAACAAAAAACTTGGGGGTTATGTATGAGGGTGTTTCTAGAAGAGATGAACATTTGAATCAGTAGACTGAGTAAAAAGACCTACCTTATTAGTGCTGGTAGACATCAACCAGGCCCTTAAGGGTCTGAATAGAACCAAAGGCCAAGGGAATTTGCTTTCTTTGCTTGAGCTGGGACGTCCATCTTATCCTGCCCTTGGGCATTGATGCTAGTTCTTAGTCCTTCAGACTGAGATTGGCCTTGCATCATTGGTTTCCTTGGTTCTCAGGTCTTTGACCTTGGACTGAGCGCTCTACCAGCAACTCTGCTCCTTCTCTGGTCTTCAGTCTCAGACTGAACTTCCTCACCTGCTTTGTGGGGTCTCCAGCTTGCAGACAGCAAAATCATAGGACTGCTTGGCACCATACTTATGTGAGCCAATATCTGGAACAAATCTCTTATACATCTCTATATTCTATTGGTTCTGATTGTATGTAGAACCCAGACCAATATAGTAATACATAAGTCTACCAAGAGCTAGGTAATGATAAGGTTAAAAAAAAGATATGAAAATTGGTGGGTGTCTGTACTTGAGACAGCAGGATAGAGTTCAAGTTTTGGAATCTTCCATCTCTAGTTTGAAATCCCAATTCCAACATCAACTTGCTGGGAAAATGTGTCCATGTTATTTTTCCTTTCTTTGCATGAGTTCTCTTGGGCAGGGATCAGGGGTAGAAATAGAAAATGCCCCCTAGAGTTGATGAGGATAAAACTATACAATAGATAGAATAGAGTGAAACCTTAGTCAGTGTCAGATGTTGTTTTCATTATTTCACCTGACAATGTTTTGCAAATGCCCTTTATGTTCCAGGCACTTCAGTAGTCTCTCATGGTACACTGGGAGTCGCAGTACCCACACTATGAAGCTAAGAATCTCTACACAAAGACGCTTTTCTGTTTGTTTGTTTGTTTGTAACAATTTTAGCCTGTTATTCACTTATATCATTTGGATTATTTTTAGGGTATTAACTAATTCTCTAACTCTTGAGTAACCTTCCTCCCTATTACTTCTTTCCTGTTATGTGTAGCCCAGTTAAGCAATAATAATCTGTTCAAAAATCTGAGCATATATTTGATTATTAATTTATTTAAAATATGTGTTTACTGATTGTGTGTGTGTGTGTGTGTGTGTGTGTGTGTGTGTGTGTAGAGAGAAAGAGAGAGAGAGAGAGAGAGAGAGAGAGAGAGAGAGAGAGAGAGAGATGTGAGAAGGGAACATGGATTGGCTGCCTCCCGCAAGCACCCTGGGCATGCACACTGACTGGGAATGGAACTAGTGCTCAACGAAATGAGCAACACTGGCCAGGGCATATGCATAGATTTCAAACAAATCACAAATCCTTGGCCATATCCCCCATCACCTTCAGTAAACCTTTCAGTATAATGGTATTTGATCTTGTTCTTACAAGCTCTAGTTAATGTGTTTTCTATTGATGCATTTAATAAATATTCCTGGCCTATTGCCAGGCGCTGTGGCACTGGGGACATACTGAGAATCATTGCAACGCAGCAGAGCCCCCTGCTATCATGGGACTTACCCACTTTCAGGGACAATAGATGAAGCTATACTAATTCTCTCATGATCAGAGATGACCTGGAAGACAATGTATGGGGAGCGGGGATTAAGAAGTCGGTGTTTCTGGAGAAAAGTTGTTTGTTTTGAGACGTGAATGATCAGTTGAAGTTAGCTGGCTTCATCTATTGATGCTAACGTGTCCACTCAGACTGCTATAACAATATCCCCCAGACTGGTTTGGTTGGCTTACAAACAACATAAATCTATTTCTCACAGTTCTGAAGGCTGGAAGTCCAAGATCAATATACTGGCATGATTGGTTGAGTATCCTCATCCTGGGTCATAGCCAGCACCTTCCTCATTGTGTCCTCTCATAGTGGGGAGGGGCTATCAATCTCTCTGGGTAGTATCATTCTGTCATTTATCTTTGTGCTCATTGTACTGAATATGGAACACAGTAAGCTATCATTAGAAGTTTTATAAATGAATAAGTAAATGCTTATTATTTTCAAAATATAATTTAATGCTGAATAGTCCAATTACGTTAGTCTTTCTCATAATGCTTCATAGAATAATTACAAAAGAAGCACTAGACAACACCCTTTATAATAAAGAACTACATTAACTCTTGTACTCAGAGATATTAATTTATAATTTATTTTCATAGCAATGATGCTTAGAAACGAAAGGTGGTGAAAATAATGTTCTAAAGAAAATAATGCTAAACATTTGGTTTTTAAATAAAACATGTATAAAGGAAATTGACTGGCTGAGGAAAAAATGGTATTTCATTGATTGTGCTATCAAAATAAATGGCTTTTTTTAAAGGACTGAGAGGGAAGGGAAATCACTTTTCCTTAATATGGACTTGTCAAGATTTTCAGTAAGTGTTTTGTGTGTTTTACCAGCTTAAGGTGGCAGGGGAGTGGAGAAGGAAAGGTCAAAATCACAAAACCTGCTCCAGTTTGATTTGCAACTATTTTTTCGTTTAATTTGCCAACTGTTCACATTTTTTCTGTGAACTTTTTCATAAAAGAAAAAAAAGTTCACAGCTTTCATTGGATAATTTGATTTATTAGTGCCACTGACTAATAAGCAAGTGGATTCATACTGAGCATTCTGCTACAATTAGTGTTTTAGTGGAAATGGCCTGTATCTGGGTCCTGAAAACCCGACAGCCTGCTGACATCTCAATTTCAAGCTATTCAGGTTTGGCTGTGGTTTTCTCCCTTCTAAGGCTATTTTATAAGTCTGTTTGTATGTGTGTGCATGTGTGTGTGTGTGTGTGTGTGTGTGTGTGTGTGTGTGTGTGTGTGTGTTTTGAGTTTTAAGATCATGGTTGAATTGATTGGGAGGTACAGAAAATTTCATATAATTCTTGTCCCCACACATGTATAGCCTCTCCCATTACCCATAGGCCCATCACAGTGGTACATACATTTGTTAAAATTGACAAACCCACACTTACACATCATTATCACCTAGAGTCCATATTTTAAAAAAAAAATATATATATATATATATATATATATATATATATATATATATATATATGTATTGACTTCAGAGAGGAAGGGAGAGAGAGATACAAACATCAGTGATGAGAGAGAATCATTGATTGACTCCCTCCTGCACAGCCCCAGCATGTACCCTTGACTGGGATTGAACCTGGGATCCTTCAGTCCACTGGCTGAAGCTCTATCCCCTGAGTCAAACCATGTAGGGCCAGAGTCCATATTTGACATTAGGGTTCACTCTCAGGGTTGTACAGTTTATGGGTTTGCACAAATGTATAATGACATTTATCCATTGTTATGATACCATGCAGAGTAATTCACTGCCTTCATAATTATCTGGGTTCTACCTATTCATCTCTCCCCAACCTCCACAATCCCTGGCAACCACTTTTCCTTTTACCGTCTACATAATTTTGCCTTTTCTAGAATGGCACACAGTTGGAATCATACAGACTATAACCTTTTCAGACCAGCTCTTTACACTTAGTCATATGTATTTAAAATGCCTCCCAGTCTTTTCATGGCTTCCTCTCTGAGCTCTTTTTAGTGTGGAATAATGGTCCATTGTCTGGATGTACCACAGTTTATATATTCACCTACTATATAATACCTTGGTTGTTTCAAGGTTTTTTGAGAGCAATGAATAAATCGGCTATACATATTTATGGGAAGGTTTTTGTGCAGACATAAGTTTTCATCTTATTTGGCTATATACCAAGGAGTAAAATTGCTGAGTTAGATGGTAAGTGAATGTTCAGTTTTGTAAGAAACTGCCAATCTGTCCTCAAAGTGTTTGTACCGTTTTGTATGCCCCAAGGCAATGAATGAGAGACTCTGTTGCTTCACAGTCTTATCATTCTTTGGTGTTGTCAATATTATGGATTCTGGCCATTCTAATAAGTATGTAGTGGCATCTCATTGTCCTTTTAATTCCTATTTCCATAATGAAATGAAAATGAAATTGGACACTGGCTCTAAAATTCATTACAGAAATAATATAATCCACTAGCTCTAAAATGTATTTAAAAAGTTAATAATTGCAATAGAAAATTATATAAATATAGCAGGGATTGAAGATTTGAATAAATGATTATCAACTTAACTGATCAAGTTGACAATAGAAATGTTCATGAAACATACACATCCCCACTTTAGCTTGACGAAACAGATTTGAAGAGCTATGTGATGTAATTCATGGCCACCATTATTAAGGTGACAAGAGATTTAAAACATTTTCTGACAGTAGATCTTCATCATGGGAATCCTTAAACTCTCTATCATATGGGATTTTAGTGGATAGAGCTTGTTTGCAATTTTTACTTTCAGCATCTATGTTAGAGTTATGTAGAGAAAATATTAGTAAACCCTTATTGAGCTGATCCACATCAAAAGAACCTACTCTCTTCATACCTGTGAAACCTTTCAGCACCTATCATATGTTAATGTACAAAAATATAAAGAAAAGCAAGCACATAATGCAATTCTTCCTTTCCACTTCTTTTATTTATTTTATTAGTCTTTCTTTTTTATCATGTTTTGAATTGGAGTAAAATTTTGAATTATACTAAGGTTTTAATTGTGAATTCTTATTTAGTCTAATTTGTGGACTGCTCCCTGTATTTGTTTCTATCATCCAACTCCACCACATAAGTTTATCAAAAAGACTTGTATTAATACCAACTATACATAGAGTAAAATTTATTTCCCAGGAGTGCTGCTTAATTATAGAATTTGTTTGTATCAATGAATGCTTCCTGGATGAGGAAAATAAAAGAGTTACCTAACTCAACTCAGGAGGCATATTTCAATTCATATTCTACCCAGCTAGGATAGATTTCATGAACTGTGAGTGCGTGTGTGTGTGTGTGTGTGTGTGTGTGTGTGTGTGTGTGTGTAGTGAATGAGAGAGAAAGAGAGAGATGTATGATTGATAAAGGAAATACACAGAAACAGAAATAAATGGAACCTACAACCTTATCTAGTACGCTAAGCATAATTAAAATGTTGATCTCTAAGTCAGAAGTTCTCCACCAAGAAAGTTTTACTTGTACCCCACCTATCTCTCTTCCCCCTGCACACAGGGGCATTTAGCAATATCTAGAGACACTTTTAAATGTGTGTCTGGAGGAGGGTGATATTCCCATATAGTAGATAGAGGCAAGTGATACTGCTAAACATCTTAAAAACGCAGGTCAGGCTCTCCCTCTCCCCAGTCAAATTAATTATTCAGACAAAGGGTCAGTAGCACTGAGGTTGAACAACCCTACTCTTGGTAAATTGTGGCCCTTCTCACATATTCTTAGAGTATTTTACTCATCAAATATATGTTGACTATTGATGGCATTCTAAGATGCATGCATGGTTCCTTTTCTGATTGATTTTGTTACCTGAAATGAGACAGATCCTTTAATAATGTAATGTGATTTAGGATGATGGTAGCTATAATGTGATAGGTTTCAGCATTCATTTGAAAAATGAAATTTGAAGAGCTATGTAATGGAAGACATACTCAAAGGTCCTAGACAAGAGTTAACTAGTATTTTTTCATTCGTCCCTAAGTCATTATTTTACAGTAAAACTTCATTAAGGCAATACAGTTTGTCCTAAATAGTATGGTTCGAAGGAAAATGTGCTCCTCAGCTAAATAAATATAACATGGTTTGCTAATAAGTAGACACAATAATATAAACCGATTCCCCTTCCTTTCCATTCTTCTCTGCACCTCACACCATAGCCATGTGTTTGTCTTTAAAGTTTGGAATGGACTCGGTCTTAATGCAGAGAAAGCAAACAAGTTTTGGGTTTAGATTGGAAAATGTGTTTTTGCTAAACCTAAGTTATAAGATTTTCTGTTATCATTTTTCTTCTTTATCTTCAGGGAAACTCTGTCCTTCTCTATCTCCCTCTTACAATATCATTAACATCTGTTTACATTGATAATAAATAAAAGGCATTTGCAGGGATGAAGACAGGTTGATATGTTTTCAAACTTTATGACTTTCTCCTAGTATTTGATCTTCATAATGTGCACTTTCTGCTATGATCCAATTAATCTTAAACACGATACCAGGCATGTAGACTGTTTGGTTTTAATTTACTAAGTTATAACTAGTGGTATTTTCTCCTTGGGTATTGCTCTGCGCCCATAAATTATTTGGTAGCAATTATCTCTTAAAATGCATCCAAATGCTTTCTCCTTGCTTCTTGAATTCCAAGTAAGCCTAAGAACTTATTCTAATGTTCCTTTTGTTCTTCCTCTAACAGAGAGATATATGGATGATTTTTTTTTTGGCTTGCACTCTGTGTAATTAGATGAGTGCTAGAAGCTACCTTCACCAAAAATAACTCCAGCTCTGTGCAATTCCATACCTCATTTCTTTGCAGATTAAAAATAATGAATGTATACTCCAAAAAACTCCTTAATAACATCTAATTATCAGGAAAGCTGTTAAAATCAGAATTTAAACAAATCAAATTTGGCAACTGTGAGAAACCTAGTTAGGTACTATAAATCTTTGATGTGTGGGCCACAGACACTGCTTATGTAAATGGATGAATCTATAAATGGAGTCAATGTGCTAAAATGGGAAGAAAAAAAGGGGAGTTTATCATCAGCCAATCATGTCTTTGACTCTTCAATGTGTCCCATAAGCTGTATTACTGCAGCCCCTCACTTCCCTAGGCAGGAGGTTCCTCCTTTGCAAAAAGGCTGCGAGTCTTACCTTGAAGGTTGTCCAGAAGAAAAATAATAGTTATGGTACAGTGTTTCTAAGTTTTTTACCTGCACCATTTAATTTAATCCTCTCAAAATATTAACTTCTACAAGACATAGAGTTAGGCCCTAGCTGGGTTGATTCCATTCCAGTTAAGGGCACATACCCAGGTTCCGGGCTTGATCCCCAGTGAGGGGTGTGAGGGAGGCAGCTAGCTGATCAGTGATTCTCTCTCATCACTGATGTTTCTGTCTCTCCCTCACCCTTCCTCTCTGAAATCAATAAAAAAGTATTTAAAAAAGAAGAAGAAATGAAGTTAGGAGGGGATATAGTAAATTTCTTCTGCACAGCAGTAAGAGCTAATGTTATGAACAAATCCAAGCAATGTGAGTCTGAGTCCATGATTGTTACTGTTGCATAACATGACACTAAATAGCTACACTTATAGAAAAAAAAGTGACATATGCATTTAAGTGATGTGTTAAAATTATAGTGGGATGAATATTGAATATATCCTAACATCCTGGAATACTGCAATTCCCTTAATTGTTTGTCTTGCATATTATGGCCAACTCTACTAGAAAATTCTAGCTCAAGCCCCATCTCCTGCAACTACAATTAGGTATAAAATATGTTGACAGATAAATCTCTGTTAGAATAGATGACTGAAGTGAGTCTTGTTCCACTTTTCCTCTATGCATTGGGCCTTGGCATTAGTTTCTAAACTAAATTTGCTTTCCTTAATTATCTAAATCAATTGTTTGAATGGTGCCATATCTATACAATAATAGCCCAAATTTGCACTTAAATTTAATTAGCTAAGCATAAAGTAGCTGAGATGGCAATTAAACAGATGGAAAATTAATAATAGTGATTCCACACTGGCCCAAATGTTGAAGATCATAACACACACAAAAAAAAGTTTGTTTTTTCTTCCCTCTACTATTGAAATAAAATGATTTCTCTGTGGAATACCTAGCAAGCTTTGCTGATCTACTTTTATTTTAAACAGTGTACGAATAACGGCACTTGGGCAAGCCTGCCATAGTATATGTAACATGGGTTCACAAGCTTGATAATTTAGCATACTTATTATAAGAAGTAATTGTAGAGATCTGAGTTTTCAAGTAGATGAGACTTAGAGTATTTCTGCAATTAGTGTAGTACAAAATGGCAAATTAAAAACACTTTGGCCACCTGTGCAGGATAGCTCAGCAGTTGAACATCAGCTTATGAACTAAGAGGTCATAGTGCATGTGCCTGGGTGGCTGGCTTGATCAAGCCAGCAGGAGGCAGGAGGCAGCTGATCAATGATTCTCTCTCATCATTAATGTTTCTATCTCTCTCTCCCTCTCATTTGCTCTCTGAAATCAATAAAAATGCTTTTAAAAAAATGCCTTGGCCAAGTCTCAGGTGGTTGAAGATATACCAGAAGGATGTGGGTTTGATTCCTGGTTAGGTCCTATATGAAAAGCAACCAATCTATGTTTCTGTTTTCCTCTTTTTCCATTCCTCTTTATAAAATTAAATTTTAAAGTATGTCCTTGGAAAAGGTCTGGGTGGAAAATGTCTTTTAAAAATATATATAAAAGGTATCATTGGGTGGTAGAGAAAAAGTCTAGCATACAATATCCTACAAGCCCATTGGGTAGATCTCAAGTTGGTAGGTCTATCAAGAACCAGATCTGGTCTTCTTATTTGCAACCTCAGTAATTTTACATTTTAGTACCCATTTTTATGTTACAAAAATAATTCAGTTAACCAATAGCACAAGGATACTCTGGTTGTTTTTAATGTAGAGTGATAGATCATTCTTGAAGGAAGTAGAATACTCCAATTGGCAAACTAAAGTAAATGTTTCAGGCTTTTTAGGCCACATTAGTTGCAACTACTTAACTCTACTTTTGTAGTCAGAAGACAGCCATAAATAATACATAACTCAAAGCTCAAGGATGTGTTCCAATAAAACTTTATTTATAGACACCCAAGTTTGAATTATCTATACTTCTCACGTGTTAAAAAAATAGAAGTATTGCTTTGTGTCTGTTTTCCTACATTTAAAAAATTAAAACAATCATAGTTCATGGAGTGTATAAAAACTGTTAGGCAGGACTTAGCTGACCCCCATTCTCATATAAAGATCAACCACTTCACCTACAAATGGGGTGTCCATAGAATTCACTGTTTAAATTTGGATGCTCTGGAGTGAAAAGGTACTCTAAAGTAATGAAAATGATATACACTTTGAAATATGTTTCTCATTACTGTTTTTCAGTAATGCTGTTTTTGTTACAGTAATACTGTTTTTTTGCTGTTTTTTATAGTTATTATAAACTCTTTAATTGTAATGGTAGTCTTATAGGATAGTTCTACTAAAAATAATCCTATGTCTCATTACAAAATGCTATTCATAGAAGTGGAAAGATAACAAAATAAAAATAAACATTTAAAAAAAAATTATTAACTGACCAGTAGAATATAACATATGCAGAGTAATTATTCTTCCTGCCTGCTCATGAAGTCAAATCAGTTTCTTAGCCATGATGCCTCAAATTATAGCTCTCACAGATTGCTCACATGGTCAACAAGAGGCGGAGGGTCAGTAGAAAGCCTTTCCCTCCTGCCTCCCAGGTGAAGGAGAAAACAAATGCTCCCCAAGCCCCAGTCCAAGGGCCCTTCTGTCCCCAGCAAACACTGTCTGCTGGTCTTGAGCAGTCAATGTTTCCAATGAAAGGTCACTTTGCTCCTGGAAAAAGGTTGGGAAAAGAGAGATGAGTGATTCTTATCCCGTTTGCTAATATTTAACTTCCTGCCAGATAGAGGACTGTGTCCATTATTCTTGAATCTCCTACTTTCCTAGTTTGGAGAAAAGAATTAGACTTGTCCATAGCCTAAATTCTCAAAGTGAAAAAAATCAGGACATAATGTCTTTAGTTACCAGAGAAAGAAATAGTGATGTATACATTTTAACTTTGATTTAAAAAGTTTAATTAAGAAATCTGGAAAAGAAAGTTATATTGAGGAGGAAAGGAAGTGGGAACAGAATAAGGGGCACTAAACTATAATATAGTAATAAATCAAGGTTTACTATCTAAACTTGATATGTTTTGCAGGAATCATTTAAGAATATTATTTAAAGAATATATAGAATCAATGTTGCAAATTTCATATCTAAAACAAACACACACCAATGTTTTATTCTGGACATTGTGGTGGTAAGATTAAACCTGATTTTCAATTTCTTATGTGTTTTTTTGTATTTTAGCTTTTCTCTAATGAACATGTATAATGAAACATTTAAACGAAAATATTGTTTAGTGATATGAGAAGAGTTAAGAATAAAGTTTCCTTGAAATTAGTGGCTATGACAATAGAGATGGAAACTCCCCTTTTTCCTATTTGATAATTTTAAATTAATATAAAATATTAAACATTTTAATAACAAAGAAGTTATTACATGATGGGATCAAAACAAAGTTACCTGAGTCCTATATTTAATGGCATCAACATTGTGCTTGTCTCTATTACCACTTGGGACTATCACCTTCACGGTTTCATAGCCTATCACTCATCCTCTCCCTCACCCATGCCTGCTCAGCTGTCTCCTTGAGTTCTTTGAACTCACTAAGCCTGTCCATGACCCAGACTCTTTTTACACATTGCACCCTCTGCCAGTATAGTCTGCCCCCAAATGTCTGCAGGGCTCACTCTTTTGCCTTCTTCAGGACTTGTACAAGTCTTCCATTTTCTGAGAGCATTTCCCAGACTTGGTTAATAAAGATTCTTCCCCCAAATATCTGTTCCTTTCCTCTGCTTAATTTTTTCTATAGTACTCATTACCATTTAATGTATGCATATATATACTACATGCATCTTGTTTATTGTGTGCATATATATGCTACATGCATCTTGTTTATTGTGTGCATATATATGCTATATGCATCTTGTTTATTATTTGCCACCATTGGAAGATAAGCTTCATTGTGTTACTGCTATAGCTCTAACATAGAAATGCACAATACATATTTGTTGAATGATTAACTTCCAATGCTCTTGGTAAGGTGACAAAGTTACTGGTAGTGAGTTGGCAAAGATGCCTTGGCTAGGCAGAGTTGGAAAGAAGCATTGTCAATATTCACTTTTATTTTACTTTCATAGACAACCAAGTTCTATTTTTTCTTAATTGCTAATATTCCTTACAAAATATAGTATATACTTTCTAATTATTTACATATTTTATCAAACTGTTTCAATATCTTTGTAAAATAAATATAATATCCATTATATGAAATAAAATACTCAGACAATGAGAAGGTACCTTACTTACAGCCACGTGGCTAGTCATTGCCAAAACTGATATATTCAGTCAATCCATAGTCAAGCTTTGCAGGCCCCAGAGACATTTAAACATTGTAAATGACTTTGCCCTGAGAGCCTATCAGTTCAAAGTTTTTGTCTGAAAATTACAGCCAACTCACCTCCAACTGGCTTTCGTAAAAGTTATTTATAGTCCCGTGTAATTAAAAAAGAATAGGCGAGCTCTCCCACTAAGGCTTTATTCAGGAGGTTTAGGACAACAGCAGTATTTCTCTGCGATTTCTTTAGCTCTGTTCTACCCTACAAGTCTGGTTTGTCTCCAGTTGATTTTTCTTATGTCAAAAAATAGGCAACACCAGGTCCCTGGTTTTGTCTTTTTCTTCTTTACAGTATTTCCCCCTTATTATTCCACTAAATTTTAGATTTTCCCTCTGATTCAAATGCTTCAGAACCAATATGTTGACTAAAAATAAATACACAAATAAATAAATAAGACTTACCTATCAACCTGGAGATGGGGATGTTTATCCAAACTACTTAGGGGTGGCATGCAGGATGCATACTGTGCAAGCAACTATGATGTCCAATATCGAGAGTTGCTTGTTCCCCAATTTTTCTATGGTTCATTTAAAAAGCTTCCTTGTAAGTCCTATGCTAGGTATAAAATGAAAGTGACCTCTTTCACAAACATTACTATGATAATAATCACTTTTAAACTCTAATAATAGGCAATGGAAATAAAAAGAGGAAGACATACAAGAACATAAAAAGGAAACCAGTGGAGAGTGAAGAAAGGGGAAAAAAAGTTATTAGCTTTTTTTAGAGGCGAGACAACAGGAAAGGAGAAGCAAGCCTCAGCAGAAGATATAAAATGTTCAACACAAATCCTGCTCTGGTTACAGTTTTAATTAGATGCCTTAGTGTGATTTTTATCCTTTATTTGGTGATAAAACACAATGCACAATGTTAACACAAAGTAAACAGAGCATGCTAGTTTTATCTGATATAATCAAATTAAGAATGTGTAGCTATGTAATAGTAGCAGGTACCCAATAGCGGAGGTGGCCTCAGCAATCAGCCTGGTGTCTGCCAAGCGTAAGGTCTCTGATTATTTAGACAGGTTATCCGTATCTTAGAAACAGATTGTTTTCCAAATGAATTTATTAGGATTGAGAAGTAGTTTACAGCTCCAGAGATAGAGTCACTGCATTAGTTTATAGAACAGGTATCTCATATGTGTGATTCAGACTACAATATTGTCTCAAGTTGATGCAACAGTGAGCTTAGCAATTTACATTCAATAACTGAAAACACTTTTTTTTTTTTAAAAAAAATTCTGGCTCTCTATAATCCAGGAGGATTTTGAACTATGCATACACATCTACTCATCCCTAACCTGCCAGGATAAATGAGAAAACTTGGTATGTATGTGGTTATATAACAGTTGTTATTAATTCATTGTGTAGTGCGTTGAGTTATAATTTTTAAAATATAGTAACTATTTCAAAAATTCTTATCTCTGATTATGTTTGAAAAATTAGAAAATCTGAGAAGAGTGGGCCGACATGCACACATGACAATAAGCAGAACCCAAGTTGTGGCTGTCTCTATAGATGAATATGCTTTCCCATTTGCCATTTACACTATGCATGAAGAACACCCACATCATTTACAAGCTTTACTAATGCATTGCTCTCATTTATAGGCAGCATCTGCTATTGAAATAGCAAAGAGAAAACACAGTCAATAATTGTTGAAGGCTTCAAAACATTTTATTCATATTATTGCAATAGGGTAGAAACTTCCAGCTATAAAAAAAGGTGGCTGAGGTTTTTAAAGGGAGGACAGAGAGAAAACAAAAAGGGCTATGGGGAAGTAACACAGTCTTTTAGGAGTGTTCTGGTATGATGGTAAATTGTATGTGTTAACTTGCTGAGGAAAGGCATGCCCAGTCAGATAATAAAATATTATTTCTGGGTGTTTCCAGAAGAGATCAGCATTTGAGTGGTGAACAGAGTAAAGCAGATGGTCCTCCCCAATCTGACTGGGCATCATCCAACCTGTTGAGGACTGAAATATAACAAAGAAAGGTAGGAGAAAAACAAATCCACTCTCTGCTTGAGCTGCAACATTTCTATCTCTTCTCCAGACATTGGCACTTCTGGTTCTTGGGCTTGTTGATTCGGATAGGACTTATACTGTTATACCTCTAATTGTCAGGAGACTCAAACTGGAACTATACTATTGGCTTTCCTGGTTCTTCAGGTTGCAGGTGGTCAATCATGGGGGCTTCTCAACCTCCAGATCTGCATGAGCTAATTTCTACAATAAATCTACTCTTGTATAAATTTATGTGGAGTCTATTAGTTCTGTCTTCTTTGGGTGTTTGAACAATGTGGGAGTTAGGAGCATTGGTACCCAACACAGTAGAAAACCTGAGTATAACTTTGGAATTCCCCAAAACTTAACTCCCCTGATATCTATGGAGAATTTGGTACCCTGTGGATACCAAATTCCATGGGTATTCAAGTTCCTCACATGAAATGGTATAGAACAATGCATAGAATTGGCCCTCTGCATTCGCGGATTCCCACCATGAAACAAAAATATTATTTCTGAACCCAGCCAGCATGGCTCAGTGGTTGAGCATCCACCTACGAACCAGAATATCACAGTTTGTTATTCTCTTTCAGGGCACATGTCCAGTTGGGGGCATGCAGGAGGTAGCTGATCAATGATTCAATCTCTCTCTCCTTCCCCCTTCCTCTCTGAAATCAATAAAAATCTATTTCTAAAAAATACTGGTTTGATCCAAGTTTGGTTGATCCAAGTTTGTGAACACCAGGGATACAGAGGGCCAACTGTACTTTGCTGAAAAACTATTTGCATATAAGTGGACCCATGCTATTCAAGCTCCTGTTATTCAAGGGTCAGCTGACCTCTGATGAGCCCTTTTTGCCACAAGGGAATTCATAGTCTATGCCTTCAACTCCTGCTTTAAAATTAAGACACAAAGCAGTTGAGCAATTTGGAGGCAAGGAGAGAGGAAGTAGGGAAGGGGTGTTAAGGATCCACAGCCTGCTCTGCAAATCTCCCATATGACATTGCTCTTTAAAGTCAGTGTTCAAGCCCACTGGAAGGGGAGGAGAGTTGCCAGGAACTTGGCACAGGATGCCTAAGGCCCACTGCCTTTGAGTGAAAGTTTTACCAAGTGAACAAGTCACTTTGAGCACATTTTAAACAGCTGCTGGTCCACATGCAGCACAGGCTGTGCTTGTGTCTTGCTCACTATCAGCACTGCAGAGTCTGTTGTCATGTAGGGCCTGAATTATTTCTCCTTCTTCTCCTCCTCCTCTTCTCCTGCTGCCTCCTCATGCTTCTTTATATATTTCTTCTTTTTATCTTCTTTGGCTCTTAGAGTAGTTTATATAAAACATGAGAAAGAAATTGAGAGTAAGGGCTTAATCTATCTTTGTGGAGTGTTAAGAATATAAATCCGTTCAGGTCTCTATCTTTAGCAATAGATTTTATGTATATATAAAATCATATCTATATCTATATCTATCTATCTATCCATTCACACACACACACACACACACACACACACACACACACACAATATAATCACTCTATATTATTAGAGGCCCAGTGCATGAAATTCATGCACAGTGGAAGGGTGTGTCCCACAGCCCAGCCTGCACCCTCTCCAATCTGGGATCCCTCTCACAATCCATTGCTGGCTCCAAACCACTTGCCTTCCTGCCTGCCTGATTGCCCCTAACCACTTCTGCCTGCCAGCCTGATCACCCCTTAACCACTCCCCTGCCAGCCTGATGGATGCCTATCTGCTCTCCTGCTGACCTGATTGCTTCTAACTGCCCTCCCCTGCAGGCCTGGTCATCCCTAACTGCCCTTCCTTGCAGGCCTGGTCCCCCAACTGCCCCCCCCACTGCAGGCCTGGTTGCCCCTAATTGCCCTCCCCTGAAGGCCTGATTGCCCACAACTGCCCTCCCTCCCCTGCTGACCATCTTGTGGTGGTCATCTTGTGTCCACATGGGGGTAGCCATCTTATTTGTTGGAGTGACAGTCAATTTGCATATTACCTCTTTATTATATAGGATATCAGTGTATGTGTGAGAGACAGAAATAGAGAGACAGAGATAGAAAGAGAGAGAGAGACACTGAGAGAGAGTTATCCTGGATTCAAAATAGTTCAAACGGTTATACGCCCAGTGAGTAAATTATTCATCTTACAATTTTCTACGTGGGATCATTCTTTTGGTCTATTTCCCTTTTGGAAAAAAAAGTATTTATGATCTAATTTTAATGCAGAGAAATTCAGTAATTAAAATAGAGCAGTACTGAATGTTGTTAACACACAAAAGTCAAAGTGTCAAATAGTCATTTGAGAACATTTAAAAAATTGGGTTCAGTTTAAATCACTTTCTAAGGTGTTTTGTGTAGGCTTTATAATTTATTCAGATTTTTCTGGTCTCCCAAATTTAGCTTGAAAACATGCCAAGAGGGATATAATTTCCCCCCATAACTTTCTGCTCTCTTTTGGAATGCAAATTATTTCAGAGCAACATCTTGCAGGGTATTGTTAACTCTTTCACTTCTGTGGTGAACAGCAGAGAATAGGAATGCATGTCACTAATATGTGTTAACATTTTCCAATGTTTGGGATGAAGTGGGTTTTAAAAGGACCATTGCAAACTAGCAGAACCACAGAAATGATGTCTGAATTTCTATTTCTTGAGGTTGCTTGATGATGCCAGGATTTGAATATTTGTCTTTATTCTTGATGTAGGGGCTGGGTGACTGACAAGCCTGCATCTGATGTATGTCTTATAACTTAAAAGCTGTCACTTCTTTTTCCAAAAAGCACCTTAGAGATGATAAAACGAATCCCTCTGAGATTTGATATTTTAAAATTGAAAACTAGGGGAGTGAAAGATTTTCATAGTTATAGCTACTGTTAGCATTTAAAAAAAATACCGGTTTTAGATGATAAAATGTTTATTTCCTGGGAGAATAGTTGAAAGGTCACCATGACAATCTGTCACTGTGAAGTCACCTCAACCTCTTCCTTTATTAAAAATCAGAAAGAGAGTTTAGGGAAGAAGATGTAAGCAAGTGTAGGAAGGTCCTAAACTCGCCTCCTCCCACAGACACACCAAATTTACAGCTACATACATGGCATTTGCCTCTAAAAAGGATCTGAAAACTCTCTCTACAAGAAGAGATAAAAGAACCACAAAGAGATGGGAGGAAGTAGCAATGACTTTACCCCTGGAGTGGCAACACCCAATAGGGAAGGATCTCACCAGATAGGTGCTTCTTCTGAACAGGGGGGAGTTGGTGTCCCACATCTGCCCCAATCCCTGAAAGATGAGCCTCAAAAATATATGGCTGAGAACACCAATGGAGTTGGCATCTGAGGGCTCCACATTGCTATAGGAAACTGAGATTCCCCTCTTAAAGGGTTCATGTGTGGCTTCACCCCAAACCCAAGAACAACAAAACAAAAAAGGGGTCGGCAGTTCAAAAAGCACCTCTATACAATATGGAAAGGAGTGTCGTTTGCTAACCTAAAGTGTGGGCTGGAAAGTGGAGAGTATTTTAAATGCTCTCCAGAAACTAAGGAGCTGACAGACATCATTATTATACTCTCCACCTAACCTGCTATTTCAGGGGCATGAGCTTAGACACAGCATGCTCCCACCGCTCTGCTAAGTAATACAGTGGTGAGCAGTCAAGGCACTATCCCACTGCCTCATTAAATCCAGAGAGCAAAGCCTGCTGGTGTGGCTCAGTAGTTGAGCATCTGTCTATGAATTGAGAGATCATGGTTTGATTCCTGGTCAGGGCACATGCTGAAGTTACAGGCTCAATCTCCCGCATGGGGTGTGCAGGAGCCAGTTGATCAATGATTCTCTCTCATCATTGATATTTCCATCTCTCCCTACCTTTCTAAAATCAATAAAACAAACCAACCAACAGAGAGCATAGATGGTTTCTACACTTCCTTGCTTTCTGGATGAGGCTGAGGTGTGACCGGCCAAGGGCATTCTCCCACTGCCCAGCTAAATCTGTGAAACCACACCCCTGACCCCTGGCTGTGGCTGGCAAGCAGGAGTGGTCCGTCATGGCATTCTCCTATGCCCAGCCTACAGCTGGAGTGCGTACATAGGCAAGGCTCTCTCTCACTGCTCTGCTGAAGTGCAAATAAATTGTTTGATGCCTTCCTGAAATTGGTAATTGGGCCTCCCTTCCTACTCCCTTCAGCTGCCTTGCACAGCCAGTTGGGGAGCACCGTCCAAATAAAAGACACTCCTTGATTGCCTCACCCTGGTGCAAGAGGGCTGATGCAGCTGAGCCCCCTGGATCTATAACAAACTGAAAGACAGCTTTTGTCAGGATGCCACTCCCAGGGCAATGCATATATAATTCCAATCTTCCGGGGAAAAAGCTGTATTTACTTAGCCTAGAGCTTCAGTCTCAGGTACTGGTTTTAGTTTTCCTATATACCTAAAGGCTGGCATAGAGCAGGGCTGGGGGCGTGGGGGGGATGTTTCCAGGGAACAAAGACACCATCCTTGTGGATCACTACAACTCAACAACAATGAGGATGCCCAGATAGAAACTTGCCTGGAATCCTGAATTTGCCAAATGTCACAGAGAGGCCACCTCCATAGGTATGGCCTAGAGACCAGTAGGGTTAACAACTGCAGTGCCACAGAACTATATAGAAATGTACATGCTATAAAATCTGCTGCCTGAGGATCTAGGTCTCCTGGTAAATGAGTCCTCCCTTTGGGACATGGAGAATTCTGGTGATAGATTCATTAATGAGAGTACTACACTGAATGGTCAGGTTATTTTTTTAACATATTTTATTGATTTTTTTACAGAGAGGGAGAGGGATAGAGAATTAGAAACCTTGATGAGAGAGAATCATTGATCAGCTGCCTTTTGTACACCCCCTACCAAGGTACATGCCCTTGACCAGAATCGAACCCGAGACCCTTCAGTCCGCAGGCCAACGCTCTATCCATTGAGCCAAACTGGTTTCGGTGGACAGATTATTATGATATCTGAATGCATATTAATATTGCCACTCAGTGTATATCCTATAGAATAAAAGGCTAATATGCAAATTGTCCTCTGGACTAGGAGTTTGACCAGCAGTCAGGATGGCCAAACAAAAATGCCCCCTCTCCTTACCAGGTTGTCCACTGATGCACAATTTCATGCACCAGGCCTCTAATATGTATACTGAGTGGCCAGATTGACTGGATAATAACAAAAGTTCAAGAGACAGCCAAGAGTTAAGGCAAGGGTGTTTGCCAGGTCACACTTTAAGACTGAGGAAGGTAGCTGTTTTGTATAATACATAGAAACAAACATGGAGTCAAGCAAAATGAGAAGAAGGAGGAATAAGTTTAAACAGAGCGAACAAGACAAAAACCCCAGAAAAAAATAAAACATAGATATTGAGAAAAGTCATCTACCTGATAAAGAATTCAAAGTAAAGGTCTTAAAGATACTCGCTGCACAGGGGGAAAGAATGGATAAACAAAGTGAGAATTTTAAAAGTATCAAAGATAAGTTATAATTGAACTGAAAAATGTATTAGAGGGATTCCACATCAAAATGGAGGAATAGAAGAACAAATCAGTAAGCTGAAAGACAAATCAGTGAAGCCTATTTAGACAGCTCAGCAAAATGAAAATGAGATAAAAAATGTGAAAATTCACTAAAACAACTCTGTGACAATATATAGCAACATAGCATTCAGATTAAAGGGGTCCAAGATGGACAAGAAAGGTAGGAAACTTATTTAATTAGTATCTTTGCTCAGATTATAGCCTCACCTCCCCTGACTGTGTCGGATGCTGACGTGACTGTGAAAGAGTCAGGCAGGCCTCAGTTTGAAAAAATCTTTTTTCTGGGATGGCAGAGTTCTAGGAAAAAAGCAACATTTCAGATGGGCCCTTTTAATTAAAAATTCCTTAACAAAGATATCTTTTATTTTGTTTTCAGTTAATGATTGTTAGAGAGACTACATTCACTTAATGTTTGTGAAAAAGGAAAAGTAAGGCAATCTGTTCGTGATGATACAGCGTTACCGAGCACCAAATCTGTATCTATTTCCTGTGTTAAGTTTGGAAAACATGTAAATAACTATATTTCATCTCCTATCCTCTGACAGTTTCAGTGTGGGATATGAAGGAGAAGATACAAACATAAACACTAACTCTAACCATACAAGCATGCAATAAAGAGTTTGCAGATAAAGATGAATGGAAAAGCAGATACAGGGGTAGCTAATTCTTCCTCAGGATTCTGTTGAGAAAATTAAGGACAAAATAAATAAATAAATAAATAAATAAATAAATAAATAAATAAATAAATGGTTTGGCTTTGTAGGGTATCCAGGAATTCACTGGACCCACAAGAGACCAAAAAAGGTAAGAAGGAAAAGAAAGGAGATGATTTACATGGGGGAGTAGTTGTCCTACTAGCATAGCCAAAGGCACAAGAGAGCATAGTTTGTCATAAGTAAGTAAAGAGAAATGTTGAGAAAAAAGATGGGAAAGGGTTCTTTTTCAAGATAGGCACAAGGGGCAGGGAGAACATAAAATGGAGGGAAGAAGACAAGAAGGCAGTATATGAAAAATATATGTAATATATGTTTGCCTTCTCCGAATAAAAAGACACAGCAGGCTACACTTGAACAGTACCCTTACTTAAAACAATAAGTAAAGATCAGAATATGTCAACTGCTCTGATTAAGGAGGATGAGCCTTATCTTGCAGGGAGCAACAAAGGGGTCAATTGCGGGCATTGAAGCAGAGGGAGGGCGTGTGCAAAGCCCTCCTGCAGGAAAATTAATCTGGCAGAGTGTGATGGCACGGAGGGATAAGCGGGAAGAGGCCAGTGGCTGGGAACAAGTGATTACTTCCAAGCTGGGGTGATAAGCCCGGTGATGAGGGTGCTGTCAGGGACAATGAGATCACACAGGGGCCAGAGGAATGCCCTTAGATATGCAATGTGACTTCTTACTGTTCTGCCCTTCCATGAAACAAAGGTCTTCTCTCCAGTTCTGTGGGTGCCAGGTCAGGATGGACCTCAGAGAGGGTATGTGACTCTTTCACAGAGGAACACCGTTCTATTTGCTCTGACCTTTGCCAGCGATTTTCTTCTCTACGCTTGTTTTTTGGAGAATGAAAGAGAAGAGAGCATGGGGAATAGCATGTTCTACCTGCAGTGGTTATAAAGAAGATGGTGAACGTTTTCATGTTCATTTACTTTGGCAGCGGGAACACTTCCTCCCTCTGTCTGCTCCAGCTTAGAGCATCAAGTGGGAGACAGCAGAGGAGTGTAGCTGCGAAGCCTTTATTTTTTCTACTGGAGCCCTTACACACAGGCCCTCCCTCCCTGTTACTGGGCCCTAGAGAAATGGAATCCTTGTCTAGGGCCTCAGCTTTCTCTGCTCCACTCAGCTGCTCTAGTTAGGAGGAGGAAAACACCAGGGGGTGAGGGGGACAAGCAGGGCTGACATCCCGAACACCATGGGGGAGAGCGCTTGAATAATTCACCGATAATGCAAATAGGCTCCAACTGGCAAACAATTCGCTTTCATCCAAATGATTAATCTGAAAATTAAAAAAAGTCTAACTGAAATCAAGACAGCAGTATTAATTTACACAACCCGGAGTGTAAATTAAATAAAAACATTTAATATGCATACCAGAAAAGCATTATGGGAATGGAACCAAAATAGTATGATTTAAACTTAAAAAAAAAATCGATGGCAACTGCCATTTACTTTCAATTCAAGCTGGAAATTGGATTGTGGTGATTTTGAAACACTATCAAGGTATAGATAGTAGGGCTATATTCTGGTCCCCAAATGCTGCTAATTGTTTTGATGATAACAGGTAAATATTGAATATCTCTGTGCAGAAAGAAGAAAAAAATAGAATGTCTATCTTCCATTCTATACTCAACACATAGGCGACAACCAACCAAAGACATTCAGCATTTTTTATGCCTTCTAAAAAGTCATCTTTATTGCTTAAAATATTACAGGTGTTCCCCTTCCCTCCTCCACTGAACCCCTCCACTTCACTCCCTTCCCTACCCAGGCCTTCCCTGACTATTGTCTATCTATGAGTTATGCATTGAAGCATGCGATTGACTGATGCATTTCAGAGGGAAGGAGGTGGGAGGAATGGGAAGAGATTAACCAATGAATTTATATACATAGGATATTCAGCATTTATTCAGCGTCTTTAAGTCTGCATTTCAAACACTTTTCTAAATGATGATAAATGCATGAAACCAAGATATCCAAAAGATGGCATTGCTTTATCAAAGTTCATTCCTTCCCAGATTCACTCCCTGAAAGTTTTCTGCCTAAAGAGAGTGGCCAAGGCAGCATTGAATTACATTTCTTCAGCAAGAGCAGGAAATAAGGTCATACCTGGAAGATGCAATGTTATTTTTAATAGGCCTTTTCCTTTTGACGCAGTTGGCTTATCTCCTTTTCCAGAAATCAGCTACAGGGGTGTATGTGCACTGTAAGAGAGAGAAAGCTTACAAGTATGTGCCACATGCATAACACAACTAAAAATCATTGAAAATATACTTTTTTAATTTAGATGCTAGAATTTCTGTAAGGTATTGTTGCCCTGGTTTACCACAGGACAAATGAAAATAAGTATTATAAAAGGTAATGCAAATGTATATGATCTCTGCATAGCAATGAAATAAATTCAAAGGGCTTGCAGGTTTCATTTGAGCGCCCTTATGAAAATTCAATAGCTCTCCTAAAACCTCTCCCATCCGTTTCTGAATGCAAAGGAGGCACTCTCGGACTATACACATTTAGCACCTAATGGAATCCAAAAGTGAGACAGCACATGAAAATGAGACAGTGCAGTCAAATACCTCCAGACAATGGCCACAGGATTGAAAATCACAAACGCTGAGCACTGTGCTGAGATTGGAGGTTAGGGAAAATAGTTATATATTTTGTAGTAAACTAGAGGCCTGATGCACAAAATTTGTGCAAGGGTCTTGGCCCCCATCGCCACCACAGCTGCCTGTGCCTCAGCCCTTGCCCCTGCAGTTTCTTCCAGAAGGTCCTCTGCTTTTATTATTATAGATGGTATGGTTTTTCTAACTAAACTCATTCTTTTTTTTCCTCTTCCCTCTTTACCTCTTATCACCAGACTATGCCAACTCATTATGTTTCCCTGTTTGCTTATCTATAGACCTCTGTGTCACTGGTCTTCATTTATAGACACAGGAAGGTTTTAGCAGCAATGAAATGGACAATTTTGACTACTCCCTCCCATTTATCCAGAGAACCCCTGTATTCCTTTATTCAAATGTCAACTTTGTAGTCTTTGACTGACATCATTCACTGGCCAGAACACATTGTCTGCTTTATTTTTTCCACTATCATTATCTAATAGGTATCTCTTCACTCTTAAGTTTCTACTATTCTCACCCACACAAAATATAATCTCTATAAGGGATGGTATTTATAACTATTTCTTGCACATAGTAGGTACTAAACCAATACTCATTAGATGAACAATTTTTCTTAGAAATAACTGACCCAGAAAGTTTCCAAAATTTTTATCAGCAATGGGGAACATGTCAGTGGTGACTTAACAAAATTCAGAATCTGGGAATCAGGTATAATGTAAGTGACAAATGAAAAGCTAAATATTCTAAGTTTGTAAAATCTTCAATTTTAATTTTAAAAAATGTAAAATGGCCCAGCCCATGGTTGAGCACTAATATATGAACAAGGAGGTTAGGTCATGGTTTGATTCCCAGTCAGGGCATGTGCTTGGGTTGCAGGCTTGATTCCCAGTGTAGGGATACAGGATGTGGCCAATCAATGATCCTCTCTCATCACTGATGTTTCTGTCTCTCTCTCCCTCTCCTATCTTCTCTGAAATCAATAAAACATATATTTTAAAAATGTATAATTCACTATAATTAAAATCTGAGTGACCCAACCAATTTGTATAGCATTAATTAGAAGCCAATTAGCTTCATTAGGATGGGGATTATTGTTTTAATATACTAGAGGCCCGGTGCACAAAAATTCATGCACTTGTGGGGGGGAGGTGTCCCTCAGCCTAGCCTGCACCTTCTCTCAGTCTGGCATCCCTCAGGGGATGTCCACCTGTCAGCTTAGGCCGGCTTCCCAGGGGATTGGGCCTAAGCTGGCAGTCAGACATCCCTCTGGCAGCCTGAGAGCCCTTGGGGAATGTCCAACAGCAGCTTAGGCCTGCACCACTGCCTCTGCAGAAGGGGGGCTCTGTGATTGCCATGGCTGGCCTTGTGGTGCAGGCTCACTAGCCCTGACCCTCGCCCATTGGTCATTCTGGCAGGTTGTTCTGGATGGTTGTTTGCTGTCCAGTCTAATTAGCATATTAGCTCTTAATTATATAGAATTTTAAGGCCTGCCTAGAAATTGATAGAAATGAATGAATAGGGATTTTCTTTTGATATTATTTTTCTTTGAATCTGACTTTGAAGGAGAAAGATGTGGGAAGCAACTGTGTATATAGTGTCCTCATTTTGAGTTATACCGATAGACCATGCCACAGGGATAGTTTTGATGGTGCATTTTGATAATTCTTAATAAGTGATCAATGTGGCTCCTGATTAAGTGAAGGGATTACACTATTTTAAAGGATTTTTATAGCCAAGGAATACTAGCATTAATATGGTAAGGTTTTGGCATATTTTTCTCTCTCTTTCTCAAAATCTATACATACTCTTAAATAAGCCAGAAATTAACAATCAGGATTATAAATATAAGAGTAATAATTGAAAAATAAGATATGAATTAAAGGAATTTTGTCTCCTCCTCCATATTTTCATGGATATTAACATTTTCATGATTATCAATATCTTCAGCATGTTTCACTCATTCAGTAAATAAATGTACTTATTTGTTCACTGCAAGGCCATGTACTAAGTCTGTACCATGTACAGTCTCTGCCCTCATGACAATTTCATTCTGATGTAAAGCAGTGGGGGCAAATGGATCAGATGAGGACGAGTCTATAAAATTATGGGGTAGAGTAATTTAGCTTAATTGAAGAATGTGATCTTCAGAAATGAAATATATTTCTTATGAAGTACTGAGTTCTTTATCACCAGAAATATTTGAGTAGAAGCTCCTCTGTGACTCTAAAGGGATTCTCTATTAAAGCTTAATATATCAGAGGGAGGATGTGCTAGACAGCTCCTATGATACTTTCCAATTCATAAATTCAATGATTCAGTATTCAGAGCAGCTCAGTATCCACGATAGGTTATTAAGTATGTTATGTAGCAGTGAGAGAAATTTACCATCAAATTAATTGCCTAACTAGTACGTACAAACTCTGCAGCCTATTCTCTGTTCCATTATTGCAACAGAATATCTAATATCATCTGCAAATTAAAATATCTGGCTTTTGATAGGCTTTGCAGTAGTTTACCAATAGTCTACATCTCTTTATCACAACCAGTTAACACAGTTGTAAATGTCCCCCCCCCCCCCCCGTCTTTGGGGTTGTCAAATATTTTTGTTTCAGCAAGAGAGTTTTTCATTGGTTCCTTTCAAACTTAGAATCAACTATTTGTGAAAATTAGCCAGGACTATGGCTTGGGAGTTTTCCTTAACTATATTTCAGAATGCAGTATTTTCATGGGAGCCTCGCTGATATCATCTCTGATTTACATGAAACTTGTGAATCTACTTTTGAGCCCCCTGACAAATGCCAGCCAGCTTTATTTGTGACAACTGCCAGAGGGGTGGTCTGCGTGGTGCATTTTGATCACTCTTAATACGTGATAAATGCGGCATCGAGTTGCGTTTACATAGCACACCTGGTACTGCAAACCCACACAGCTGTTAACAGGAGCGAACACTTGTTTACCAGCATTGCTGGCAGTTTGCTCATTGGAGGCAGCTTCCCAGGTTTACTACTGCTGTTAAATGAGTCCAACTTATCTTAATAGCCGCGTTGGCAGTGCCTGCGCTTTCCAGCGCTGCTTAAATGAGGAGAAATCAGTGTGATTGAAAAGTGACTTTCTTGCAATACATCTCAGGTTGACCTTCCCGGGATTGGGGACTTGGGTTCCCAGACACATTATCTGTCTACTCTGGGGTTTCTGCCAAAGAAGAATCTGCCATTCCAGCCATGTACTTACAGTGATCAGACCTTGCTGGAGGGAGATAGCCATGAATTGGAAAACTGCCTGAATTCATTCCAGGAAGACAGTCAAGAGAAGAGAAACAACGGGGACTCTGTTTCCCTGGAGTCGTTCAGAGCATTTGAGGTCTTAGATTTATCTGGCAAGATCCAAAATGGATAAGCTCTCCCAGGTTAAGTGTTTGCTTTGCAACAATTCTACCTCTCTACCCTGAAGACTCAGGGGTTTATGTTGGTGATAAGAGTTAAACTTAACCTAAGCTTTTAAGGGGGAAAAATATACTCAAAGTGCCTTTGACATTAATTTTTGTTGCTGTACTAAAAATGTTGTTGGCATTGAAAGGGCTAGACAGTATCAGGGTTTCCTTGACAACCAACACAACCAGTACACGATTCTCTGTTATAGCTGAGGAGCGGTTCACAGACTTCAATGTGAACTTTAATTGGTAAAGATTTCAATGTGCAGCCTGGCCAACGTGGCTGTTTGTTGAGCATTGTTCAGGCACCAAGAGGTCACTGGTTTGATTATAGGTCAGTCCACATGCCCAGGTTGTGGGCTTGCTCCCCTTTAGGAGCGTGCAGGAGTCATTTGATGGATGTTTCTCTCTCATCAGTGTTTCTCTCTCTTCCTCTCTTTCTAAAGTCAATAAAAACATATTTAAAGAAAACATTTCAATGTGCAAAGAAGGAATGCTGAAGCTAAATCAAACTGCCCTCAGTTGGGAGGAGAGTGCATTGAAAGCTCAGATGGAATTGGGTTTATAAAATGGGGAGAGATGAAAAGATCATGAAGTAGAGGGCAACATCCACTAGGGAAAGTTAAGGAGCAACATCCCATTAGGGGAAGTTAAGTGCAGAGTGAGAAAGCATGGCTGAGAACACGCCCTCTTCCGGTGACTGTCTTCTGCACACTACATTTAACCACATAGGTTTCACTAAGAGCAAAAGAACTCCTTTGCCAGGGCCATGCAGAATGCAATTACAAAACAATTCTACCCTTATTATTAAGAATGATTGTTATAAATAATTAAATCAGGCAATGATTTGGAAAACCAGAGATGTAGTTTATTGCAAAAAAGCACAAAAAGGTTGACTACATGAGGAGGGAGGCCCCGATGGGAGTCTGATTTCTTAAGCAAATGTAATGTCATTATGTTTGGGCTGATTCTTTCTTAGCAATGTTTACTAATGCTTTATGCAGTGTTATTTTCCAATGTTATTACAAACCCCATAAAAGATTAAGAAAATCAAATGCTAGAACTGATTTGTAAAAGAACAGTCATTGGCTTTTGTTCTCAAGCCAAATTTAGCATCATTTCATGTCCGTTATAATTAGTATATTGGCTCAGATTAGAGCCTCGCCTCCCTTGACTGTGTCAGATAATGGTGTGACTGTGAAAGACACAAGCAGGCCTCAGCTTGAACAGCTATGCCCTGGGATGGCAGGGTTCTAGAAAGGGAGCCACATTGCAGGTTGGCTCTATTCATTGCACCATGCCTTAACAAAGTTCTTCCACTGTCAATTAATCTTAGAATGAATAAACAAAGTGCAGCCTTTTACCTTCTGGAAATCACTATAGTCTCAGCAACAGTCCAGCAATTACTGACACTCTGGTGTGGCTCTTTGAGGTACTAAAAAGGTAATGGTAGCAAGATCCCAGGAATGTGGGTTGAGATTCTGTTGAGCTGAAGCGCCTAAAAATCAGTTGGGTTTTCTAAATACAGACATTTCAAGCCATCACAAGCCATCATGCCCCTCTATATTGCACAACACGTGCTTGTTTTGTTCATTTGCCAATAAACTTCCTAAATCTTGCACTGAAATGTTTCTTCCTTCTGTGGTATTGAAGGAAGAGTAATGGTAGAACATAAGTATATTTCTGTAGCTTAATCTAGAATTTAAGAACCAAAAATATAGGGCACACATGAAAACTTCTGTTTTCATGTGTGCCCTATATTTGTTATTAAATTATATCAAAGCCTTTGATATTAAATTATATATATAATTATATATATCAGAGGCTTAGTATATATAATTATTAATATATACTAATAATATATTAATATATTAACATATATTAATAATTATATTGTTGTATTAATTATATATATATATATATATATATATATATATATATATATATATATATATATATATTAGAGGCTTGATGCAGGAAATTCATGCAAGAGCAGGCTCTCCTTCACCTGGCAGCTGTCACTGGCTTCCCTCTGGCACTTGGGGCGTGGGCTTCCCTCACAGCCCCTGCTTTGTCCTGAAGGTCCTCAGGTGTAATTAGCATATTACACTTTTATTATCCTATCTAATAAAGAGGGGATATGCTAATTGACCCTCACTCCATCACAAAGATGGTGGTGCCCACAGCCAATAGGGAAGGAATGTGATAATTGACTGCCATGCCCTTAAAGATGGAGGTGCCCAGTCCCCTCAAGCCTGCTGGGGAGGCAGGTGCACAGCTAGGCTGGACCCACCCCCAGGATGGCCCTGCTGCTCAATGCACCTGCCCCTGGAATCCCCCAATCCCCTCAGCCCCGCAGCTGCCCAGGGCCAGCCAGAGGTACAGGCAAGCCTCAGATGGCAGCTGCCCACCGGCCCAGGGTCCTCTGATGCTCAGGTAACTAAAGTTGGTCAACGCTTGTGCTGCTGGCAGTGGCAGCAACAGAGGTGTAATGGGACATCACCTTGCCCTGATCGCTGGGTCGCTTCCCACTGCTGAGGGCTCCCAGACTGTGAGATGAGGCAGGCTGGGCTGAGGGACACCTCCCTTTAGTGCATGAATTTTCATTCACCAGGCCATATATATATCCCCCCCCTCTGGTTTCATAAGAGTAATATTATTTCATATTATAGTAAAATTCAGAGTTAGATAAGGTTTTATCTACCAAGAGATTGAGAAGGGATCTTCCTTATGACATTTACCTTCCCATGAGCCTTCTCTCAATTTCATTTCTATTGTTATCACATGCTTGCCTCTTCTTGCTCTAATTTAAGTACCAGTTCAATTATCCAAACTCAGTTCTGATAAAAAGCAAAATTTCAGGGAAAGCCTCATGTTGTTGTCACTTTAAGAGGTTTCCTATCCTCCCAGCTTCATATTTATTGTACCTGTTCCCTGTCGTTCTTTCTATACTGATCAGTCTAGACCCAGCCACAAATGTAGAAAAACCCACTCCAGTGTTTCTGTGCATCTGTCCCCCCAGTTCTGGACCAGTTTCCCACTGAGGAATCTCATCCACATTGTATTGGTAGTAGAGAAAATGAATGAATCTTCTCTTGAACTGTGGTGCCTGGCCCTTAAATAAATAAATAAAATGAATGTAACTTTATTAAAGAAAAAAAAAACACGTTTCTTAGAGCACAACTTCCTCCATAAAGTAGTCATAAAGGAATTATGCAAATGTGCTAAACTAGTATCCTGCAAGCTAACATTCAATTAATTCTAGTTCACTCTGAAGAGAACATGAGATCAGACTGTGGGGAGGTAAACTTGAGGAAAGACATTTACAACGAACATAAACAAACTTGACTAATTATACAATTTATGGCTGTATTACATAAGCACAATCCTAGCCAACCTCAAATTAGATAATTATTCGATGAGAATCTTGTTGACTTGTCTGATAGATTATGAACAAACGATTTTGAAAATATGTGATTTTTATCTACAAGTGTCACTCTTATTCAAATAGGTTATTATGTATCAGACAGAATTCTTTTTTAAAAATATTTATATATTTTATTGATTTTTTACAGAGAGGAATAGAGAGGGATAGAGAGTTAGAAACATTGATGAGAGAGAAACATCAATCAGCTGCCTCCTGCACACCCTCCACTGGGGATGTGCCCGCAACCAAGGTACACGCTATTGCCTGGAATCGAACCTGGGACCTTTCGATCCGCAGGCCAACGCTCTATCCACTGAGCCAAACCGGTTTGGCTGTCAGACAGAATTCTAATCATTGATGGATGTTACCCTAATTTTATTTATACAACCTTATGAGATAGATATATTATTATTTTCATTTTATAGATCAAGAAATAAGTACAAAAATTTTAGGTAATGTGTTCCAGGTTACAAGGCTGTTAAGAGTACATGTTTTAACCACTTAACTGTAAAATTTAGAGACTTTCAGAATATTAAGGCTATGAGAGATTTCAGATATTATTTTTCCATACTACATAAACTTCTATAAATTACACAAAGCTGAGCTTGGCATGTTAATGACTTGGCTTTGGTCATATCAACAGCTATGTGTCCTGGCTTCTGGCCCAAAGTAACATCTTTAGCAACATGATTTCCTGGTTCACCTAACCACATGGTTCAGTGTTGTGTTATGCCATAGGTTTGCTTATCCCTTATTGAGACCCAGGTACTCTCTCTACTCCCAAAGTCAAGTTTCTGATGGGTTTTCCCATACATATTTTTAGAATATATACATCAATAGATAACAATTATTCTTTCAGTTTGACCAAATGAACCTCATAATGATTGGGTCATATCTTATATAGACTAACAATCCTAGAAAACTTGACTTCTGATGTCTTGAAATCTTTAAACAGAAGAATGAGTTTGTTTACAACATTTATCAGACTGCCTCTCCTCCCCATCCCATTTCCATCCCCCTACAAGTCCCCAGCGTGAGAACCTTCCTCTCCCAAAGCTTTGTGGGTCTTAGACAGGTCTGATTTAAAGTGGCTTATAATCAAATGGGATAGAGTAAATATTATTCACTGAAGAATAAAAGGTCCATACTATCACATTATCCTTTCCCCCTAAAGTTAAAAGTTCAGTAACATTTGCCCTTCTTAGGTCAAACAGGAGAAATAAAATATTTGAGCAAATACTATCCAAAAGTGAAAATTGATGGTATTTTGCTGCATCGTATTTTTTCTATTTTATTGCATTCTTCTACTAAGAAATTTCAGAAGATTTAAATAAATTTTCATGGGTTGTATGATGTCATCTAGTGATGATTATAAGAATTGTGGATCCTTCTTAATATAATGTATACTCACTTAGAACCAATAAAATCAGTCATCTACTCGTTTAGTAACTTAAAGTCATTTTCTCTCTCTCAACAGGATACTATACTAGTCAGGAAAGGTTGGATTTTGCTGAAATAACAAATTAACCCCCAAATCTCATTATATTCTTACTACAAATCTCAAGCACACTTTGGGAATGGAGGGTGGCTCTGTTCTACACAGACACCTGCACACTTGGGCCCTGGGAGGCTCTGCGATCTCGGGGTAAAGCTAACATGTGGCTTCCAGTATTGCTGTGGCAGAAAAAGAGAAAATGAGTAAAAATACACCCCTTCTCCCATAGATTACCTCAGACTGAAAAATAACACATGGTAATTCCATTCGTTGTCCATTGCTAGAATGACTCACAGGGCCTCAAGCTCACTAAAGGGAAGGCTGAAGGTTAGAGGGGAGCATGTGTCGAATCTGGTACACAATAGAGTCATTTCCCTCGTTGATTGAATAATGGCTAAGAGTATGGGCTTTGGAGGCCCACACATTTATTTAGATTGATGCCAGGGCTCTGTTATCTACTTAAATGGGTAAATTTCATAATCCTCTGTTCCATCTTCTAAGAATGGAGATAATCACTTTAGTACTTACTTCATAGGGTTTTTTTGTGATCTTTAATGGAATGAAGCTCATAAAGTGGTTAGCACAGGATCTGTTACACAGTAAGAGCTCAGTAATATTACCAAATTAAGCTGTTATTTGACAAATATTTATGACCACCCACTAGAAGGCTGAGGAGAGAGACAAAGGAAATAAGATACCCACTTTCATAGAAGTCTTGGTATATCAGAGAGGAATGATATTTTGCAGATTTACAACTTTTATTTGAATGCTCATTTGGCTTTAATAACTTCTGAAGTTTACCTATCAAGAGGGTAAAATTAAATGCTAACTTGCTTCAAAAGGAGAAAATAACAAATAAATAAAAGCATCCTTAAGCACATGTAAGAGAGCAACAGGCTATGAAACAAGGATTTTAATTCTCAGAATAACATTAGTAAAGTTCATAAAATTGAACATATGAAAGGGCCCCTCCTCTGTAACTGAAATAAGTTTATGTAGGGGATGTGAGAGTTAGGTCACATTTCTTGGTATGCTTGACAAAAGACGAGCTATTTCAGTTGTAAAATGTCATTTATTAATTATAAAAGTTGGAGACCTGCTTATAATGATTGTGGATATTTTGTTGTTTGTTTTTCAACATAATTCAAACCTAGGCTATTGACCCTGAGCTAAAGCACCCATCCTAAAAAGCAAAGCAAATCAAACAAACGCATAACAATAATGAGTGAAAACTGAGATAAAGAAAGAACAAATACCTGAAATTGTGATGTTATAGAATGAGTTATACCAACTTTGTAATTAGCCTGTAGAAGAAAATCCAGGTTAAAGTTCAGTTCAATTAACCTCTTGGGTGTCTCATTAGTCAAATCCTGTTTAAAGTGATTATCTTATTCTAAGCACAATGACAAGTGAAATACACTGTTTATAAATCCCCACTGTTTGCTATAATAATGTCACAGCACTAGGTTTTGTTTGTTTCTGTCTTTATTTCTATTTATTTGGCTGGTTTGGGTTTTGTTTATCTGTTTTATCCTTCAAGATGTTTATGAGGAAAGAATTACCTACTCATTTCATGGTGTGTACCTTTCATTTACTAGTCCATGGCTTTAGGAAATATGAGATACATACAAAAAGGGAAGCTAGTTTAAATTTAAAATGTGTAAGTCATGGAAGACAAGCAGCTCAGAGATTGTATCAATGCTATTACAGTCACTGACAGATTTGGAGAATAAAAATTAAAGGAAAAAAAAAAGGAATCGGATCAGAACAGTTGAAATCTCTTGCCCTCAATTCTCCCTAACATATATTCACTTAGATATGACAGAAACAGTAATTGCAGAACTTTTTCAATCTGTCCATCACTTTATTCAACAGTAGCCACAAGGATTAAAATGACAAATCTATAGGTCATGATAATGTAAAAAGAAAATGTGTTATGGTGCATTGTGGGTAAAATATGCAAATTAGAAAGACATTGGAGATAATTAGATTTTCTCAAATCAGAATAAAATGACCTTCTTTGAGTGAACCCCCATTTTTTGGGAGACACACATTCATTGCATTAATTGTTATAAGAGCATGCCTTGTAATAAAGTCAAACTTGACAGATGAGGAGATTAAGAAGCCTGAGGATTTATAATTTAAAAAAAATAAATTGAGACAAAGATGCAAGATTTACTATGTATGCCACATTTTCCTCTATGTTTCAGTTATTTTGATAATTCATAAATTCTATTAATTAAATCCAGCAGAGAATACTATAAAATTAAGTGAAGTTAGGTCAGAAGAAGTGATAATGATCATCATTTACAAGAGATGAAACTGTGATAATATTTATAACTTTAATGAAAAGAGTTGTGCATTTTTTTTGCAGGTTACATTTCCACTATAACGTGACACCTAGTAAAATGTTGGGGAATTCAGAAGGACCAATGAATAGTTGTTGAATCAATGACTAAATTAAAAAAAAAATTAGTCATTATACTTAATGAGTTCTATTTCTCATTCCAGACTTATTGTTCAATGTCTATACAATTTTACTACCACTTAGTGCTATCAAAATTGTTACTTTTTAATAAACTAGATGGATTAGTCTGTGAATTATTGGTTTTGGATGAATTAAAATACATATTTGAAATCTTATTTGATAACATTTGCATACCAAATATTTTAAAATCTGCCTACATGTCTATTGCACTGATATCCTTTATTTTAAGTTCTAACTAGAAGTGGTGTGTTTACCCACAAGCAGCATGCACGTGTGTGTGTTCATCACATACCCATGGATGCAAGGTTTATTTGACATCTTTTGACTTGGTAGTTTGATTTCACTGCCAAGCATACCTCCCTCTGCTGTAATCAGGAGATTAATTTGGGTTTTAATGTCAGCAATATGACTGTGATATGACATTTGGGTTATAAATCAGTGTGCATATTCAGAATCACCAACTAGAGATCGGTGACTTTGAAGTAGTAATTTTTTTCTCTGAGTTTTGCTTTCTTGACAAACAGTATTTTATATTTACTCTCATCATAATTTACAGCTATTCTGAGATGCAAATTAACTGTAGGCTCCAAAGAGCTGTATGTGAGGAAATTCTCTTCTTAGCGCGTGGATTTCAATGAACTTATTTACAGAATAATTCTGCTAGCTCTAAGAAAATATCTAGCCCCATATCCAGCACTTAGCAAATTAAGATGTTGTGGACCAGGCAGTATAGTGGCTGCTGTACAAAGGAGAGACCTTTCTCTGTCACTCCATTTCCTGAGCCACAGCCTCCCTTTCCATTTAGCCACATCAGCCCAAAGGTATATATTATAGAAAACTATTCCTAATTTGTTCTAAATTTTCTCTCTTTTTATCTATATCTACTTACCGTATTTGCCGGCGTATAAGACGATTTTTTGGCCCTGAAAAATACGTATTTGCTGGCGTAGAAGATGACGGGGCGTATAAGACGACCCCCTAACATTTCCACTAAAAATACAGGGTTTGTTGTATACTCGCCGTATAAGACTACCCCCCACCTGGAGGCATATTTTTCAGGGCCAAAAAATCAATCTCTCTCTCTCTCTCTCTCTCTCTCTCTCTCTCTCTATATATATATATATATATATATATATATATATATATATATATATATATACCGTATTTGCCGGCGTATAAGACGACTTTTTGGCCCTGAAAAATATGCCTCCAAGTGGGGGGTAGTCTTATACAGCGAGTATATAACAAACCCTGTATTTTTTACTGGAAATGTTAGGGGGTCGTCTTATACGCCCAGTCTCATATATATACATAAAGTCTAACAATGCCTGTTGAATGCAAACACCCAAATAAATTATCATAGATGTTAAGATAGCGGGCTTAGGGTAAAAATGATGGAGGTCAGGCCATGTACTCTTTCTGACAGACTCAATATTGTGAATTGAATTTTGTCCCCACCCCTTCCCAAATGTATATGTCAACATTCTGGTTCCCAGTATCTCTATCGGTGATCTTTTTTTGGAGGTGGGATCTTTACAGAGGTTATACAGTTAAAATGGGATCATTGAAGAGGGTACTGATCTGACTGGTGTCCCTATAAGAATGAAAAATTTGGAGACAGATACACCATTTGAACTGAAGATTAAATCTACAAGCCAATGAGAGATCCTTGAACAGATCCTGGAACAGATCCTTCCCTTCATTTCTAAAGAAACAAACCCCTGCCAACACCATGATCTCAAACGGGTTCCAGAGCTGCCAGATAATGCATTTTTCATGTGAACATCACCCAGTTTGTGGTACTTTGTTACAGCAGCCTTATTTTTTTAAGGAAATACTATTTAAAAGACTGAGGTATAATATATAATATATCCAGTCAACTGGGAAATAATAGTTGCTGACAGAACACTCCATGCTCTGCCATTGCCAGCACAGATGAAAGACA
This sequence comes from Vespertilio murinus, assembly GCA_963924515.1. Lineage (NCBI taxonomy): Eukaryota > Metazoa > Chordata > Mammalia > Chiroptera > Vespertilionidae > Vespertilio > Vespertilio murinus. The sequence continues at coordinate 203,842,004 of OZ004704.1, forward strand.
GATTTCTGAAGGGACAGTGGACTCCAGTGTGATTAAAACTCTCTGATATCCTGAGGGGAAGAGGTTACAAATACAGATTGGCCTCACTGACCTTCTGTGTCCTTCTGAGGATAACAACAACTGCAATATTACTAGGGCAACAGTCTCTATTCCCTGGTGCCTTTACAATTGTAAAAAACTTGATATCCTAAAGAGGTCAGTAAGGCATTGCAAATCACAGACATTCTGGAAAAATCAAGTGTATATTTCATTGGAGGAAAATGTGCGTTGTTCAGGATTTGCTTTGTTAATTAGGGACAGAGCTTTGAAGAAGTGCTCCACAAAGTTGCACAATTTTTAAATATTTTGTAGAAGGTTTTTGGAGGATTTTTATATTTTGTTATATTTATTCATTTTATTTAAATTTCTGCATATGGCATTAATACTGGCAATGTCGTTTGTAGACTACAAGCGTCTTCATTATTGATGAGAGCAGTGGCTTTCTCTCAGCAGCTACTGCATATCCTCAGTAACCAGGGTAGGGACATGCATGATGTAAACTAAAGTAGCAAAAATTAGAAGTCATAATCAATTAATTATTTTCTAAGCTTACCATCCTCCACATGAATTTAAGTGATGTTATTTGTTAGGTTGATTTTTGTCTGTAATAAATACATTTGAAACAGAACATATTTTATGTATTTTGTTTTTTCAACAACACTATCCTACTTTTGAGTATGTTACTAAATATATAGTATCGAGCAACCGTGTAGACCCCAAAATAATAAATAATATAAATAATTCTCCAAACCATTAATCTGACTTTTTGTCTTGTATTTTTGGAGAAACAGTTTCAAGTGTGTATTTGTCAGGGTTCTCCAGAGAAATAGAATCAAACAGAAGCAATAGGATGTGTGTGTGTGTGTGTGTGTATGTATGTGTGTGTGTGTATGTGTGTGTGTGTGTGTGTGTGTGTGTGTGTGTGTGTGTGTTCATTGTGTAAAGAGACTTAATACAAGGAATTGGTTCATGTGATTATAGAAACTGGCAAGTCCAGATCTGAAATGTAGGCAGGCAAGTTCAAGACCCATGGGACACAATAGTATAGATGAAGTTCAAATGTGGTCCACTGGAGAATCCCCTCTTGCCCTGGAAATCCAATATTTTTGTTCTATTCAGGTCTTTAACTGATTGGATAAAACCTATTTATATTATGGAGAACAATCTTCTTATTCAAAGGACAATCTTATTATTCAAAGTTCACTTATTTAAATGTTAATCTCATCCAAAAATATCCTTCAAGTTGACACATAAAATTAACTAGCCATCACAAAGTGCCAAGGAACTTGCTACTTGGAACTGTCAGGGTCAGCCTCATGCTGAACTTTGCTATTCTCTCTGTTTACAGATAAAAGTCTTTGCCTTCATACGAGGACCTTAAAATCTCCCTTAATATCCCAGAATCTAAGGTAGGAACAGTTTACTCACATTGAAAAAAATCATTGGTGCTGATCTGGCCTGGAGGAGGTACCCTAAACCCCATACCTGTGCTCTATTTGTATTTCTATTACCAGAAGTTCCTCTCTACATTGTGACTGGGAGTGGAGTCCAGCTTTAACTGCCATCCCTGTTGCCAAGATTCTAATTTTAAAACTCACTGAATGACTCAGGTATTTTTTAAAATATAAATAAGGTTTTATCTGATGTTCCTCCACAGAAATGATGTCACAGTTTTCAATTTAGCTCAGTGATAATTTTCCATCAGCGCAAGCATGCTATAAAAAAAGATTTCTGCATGTTTTCTAAATATTGTCAATAATTTTTCTCTGCCAAACTGCTGGGGGGAAATAATTTAATATTTGGTGAGCTATTATAGAATGACTAGAGGCCCAGTGCATGAAATTTGTGCCCTCAGCAGAGGTCCCTCAGCCCAACCTGCATCCTCTCACAGTTCAGAATCCCTCAGAGAGTGGGCCTAAGCTGGCAGCCAGACATCCTTAGAGCTGCTGCAGAGGTGGGAGAAGCTCACCCCACTGTTTCTGTGCTTGCCAGAGTGAAATCAGCTTCTGGCTGAGTGGTGCTTCCCCTATGGGAGTGCACTGACTACCAGGGGGCAGATCCTGCATTTAGCACCACCTGCACCCTGGTGGTCAGTGCACATCATAGTGACCAGCCATTCTGCTGTTGGGTCAATTTGCATATTAGCCTCTTATTATATAGGATTACCTAAATTTACTCAGTGTGTACCTGACACTCCTCTAGACCTAAGAATCATACACAGAACATAAGGATAAGTCCAGGGATGACCAGACCACCTGCCTTTTCCTGCTCATCATGCATAAAGTAAACAGAAAAAAATCAAATCACATTAATTAGTAGCTTCACATTATTTATCCAACATATCATCATAGCTCCTTCCATCTAACTCCTACTATCTTTATATTCTAACTCATTATTGTATCATTTAGTTTCCCAATTTCATGCTTATCCTATATAATAAAAGGCTAATATGCAAATCGACCAAATGGCAGAATGACCAGTCACTGTGACATGCATTGACCACCAGGGAGAAGACGCTCAATGTAGGAGCTTCCCCATGGTGGTGGTCAGTACACTCCCACAGGGGGAGCCCCACTCAGCCAGAAGCCTGGCTCATGGTTGGTGAACACAATAGTGGTGACAGGAACCTCTCCTGCCTCTGTGGCAGCTCTAAGGATGTCTAACTGTGGGGAGCAGGCCTAAGCCATCAGTCAGACATCCCCCAAGGGCTCCTAAACTGCTAGAGGGTACAGGCCAGCTGAGGGACCCCTACAAGTGCACAAATTTTGTGCAACAGGTATCTTATACATACACTTACTTGACTATAAATTTCCTGGAGGATATGTTTGTGCTATCACTATGTGAGAGAGCTCAATATTCTTTTCAGGCAAATCTGAGCACAGCTACATCATCTTTCTCAAAACTATCAGGATTGTATATATCTCACCTTTGAAGAGGGGACTATTGGATATCATCAGCAAACTAGTTTGTTCACAGTGAGTAATATGCTAAATAGTAAAATGACCCACCTTGTGCTGTTTCTCACTTACCTGACTTTAGGAATGTTGTAATTTACCTCTTAGCTCATTTACAGACTTCTACTGTTGATTAGTTCATGTTTTAAACAAATAAATTGATGAAAAAGAGCTCAGGTTTTATATAATAACTTGGAGATATGGCAAAAATAAGACTCTATCATTGATATTAATTAGATTGGGGGAAGAAATAAGGTAGAGCCTAGAGCTAAAGGTTGTCTTATACTTTTAAATTTTACCCCTCATAAATTGAGAACCACACCTATTGCTTGGCTATTTATAGAAGAATCTTCATTGATAAGAATCTAGTTCAGCCAAGACATGATCTAAACAATGTGGCTGACATTGCATCATTAGCAGTGATAGCCTTCTGTAGCAAGAATGTACAGCTGAGAGAATTTCCTGTTTTGGAATTAAAGATGAAAGATAAATAGATAAAATCTATAAAGATCACTACATCCTTTACTACTGCACTCTTTTCTTTATAGAGCTTACTATTTAGGAGGGCTCAATTTAATTAGACCATGACCTTATAAGTGGAATAAGGAGTCACTGCATGCCAATTGCTTTTTAGAAAAATTTATGGAACTACAGAAAAGTGCCTAATTTATACATGCACAGCTCGACAAGATTTTGAAAACTGAACTCATCTGTAAAATTTATCTCAAGAAATATAGCTTTTCAAATATTCTAGACAATCCCTTTCTGTCCCCTTCCAATTATTATTCCCGCAAAGAATATTCGCGGTCCAGATTTCTGACAAAATAGATTCACTTTGATTATCTTTGGACTTTGTATATATGTTGCAAATAAAAGACAAAATACAGAAAATTATATAAATTTATTAGAATTTACATTAATAATGTCATGCCTTAATTCTTTTGCTCAATCATTAAGTTTATAAAACTTCTGCTTATATTTGTCGATTGCTCAGTCCCATTGCCATATGGTATTCTATGAAAGCAAATTATAATTTATTCATCCATCCTAATGTTGATGGGTCTTTGGATAGTTTCCAGCTTTGGTTTATTACAAATAATAATGTTGCCATAAATATTATAGTCCATTATTTGAGGGAACTTGTATAAGCATTTCTGAAGGCAGGTTGGTTTTCCCATGATTCCAATTATTTTACAAAATTCAAAGGGATTTCCACACATTTAAAATAAAGATAAGCCCCATGTTGACTACATATCTTGACTAGAGATGTGCCTCATTCCTCTACTCCATTACAACAAATATCATAGAGAGAGTTATTTATATTCTTTCATTTTTTACTTAAACCCTCTCCTAGTTAAAATAAAAGGTCAGATTGTCCAATTAAACTCGTGGAGATCTTTGATGGTGGCAAGCTTCACCAATAATTTCAAGGATACAAGCGATCAAGTGTCACAGGTGGGACAGAGTTTCACTTTATGTCCTTCCTTACAGCATCAGATGTCGTCTCTGGACCAAGACAAAAGAGGTGATCTCCAAAGGAAAATGGACAGTGATATCACACAGCAGGGAAGATTTAGATGAAATCTAAATGAAATATGAAGATTTAGGTGAAATCTAAATGAAATATCTCCATTGTATACTCAGATAGTTATACACTTGATGTGATATTTCCCAGGAATACAAGCTTTGTAAATCTACTTAAACTAAGTTGTCCCAGTGTTTGGGGAGGTGACTCCCTCCAGAAGTCAAGTAAGGAGGGTAAAAGGGGGTTCAGAAGGCTTACACCCACCAACAGGCATTGCCTGGGCAAGAACTGCAGAGGAAGCTGTGAAACCAAAAGTTATTTTTCTACACTACCAAAAATAAAAGACAAAATTTGTTCAAACAAGCTTGCACAAAAGAACAAGATTTGATATTGCTCAATAAGAAAACTGTCTTTCTATTCTATCTACCATAAAATTATTAGGTAAAGAGGTGGTCAAGGAAAAGGCTTCTAGAATTATAGGGAAAAGGCAGCATAGAGGTATATCTGACCACTTATAATAATAATTATAATTTACACTTAAAATAATTTTATGAATCCTATATTAATTGTCCTCTTGTAATATCTTTGCCCTTCTAAATTAATATCTACTCCCTTACCTGATTCTACAGCAATGATTATGTATCTAAAACAGGACCCTACAAAATACACATGAACTCCTGTCCATTGCTTTCACCTTATTCCAGGTGTCCATCAACCTCTAATGTGGATTATTCAGGAGCCTCTGAACCTCCTTGATTAGCCCTGGTCCTCTTCCCGGTTAACTCACAAGAGAGCAGTCAGAATAATCATTTTACCCTATAGTCCAGGCCATGCCCTCTTCTGCTTGAAACCTGCCAATCACTTCTTGTCTCACTCAGAGTTGAGGCTAAAATCCTATACTGGCCTAGCTCATGCCCCACTTAACTCTCTGCCTTCAGCTGCCCTTCCTATTCTCTTGGTCACTGAGGCTGTTCTCTTTGCTGCTCTGGGATTGTGACAGGCAAACTCCTGCCTGGAGAGCTTCTTATAGGAGTCCCTCTTCCTGGAATGTGCTCCCTAAGATATCATTACAGCCCTTTTCCTGTCTGCCATAAGCTGCTTGTAAACAGAAGTGTCTCAGTGGGAATTGATTTAGAATTAATTCATTCTGCCTTCCCATCCTCAGTGACATCTTCACCTTATATGTTTTATCATCATCTTCTTCTAAACCACAATGAAGTCAACTGGCTTATTTGTTCATTGCATTTCTCCCCAAGTTGCTCCCCAAAGGCAGGGAATTTAATCAGTTACATCCCTCTCCTCTTCTCTTTTCTAATATCTAAACAATGCCTGCCACCTTGTTGGCCCTTAATGAAAGTTTTATGCATTTATGAATGAAACAATGATTGAGTGAATAATTTACGTTTACTACATTCTTGCAGCTCAGAGTTTAAAGACAGAATTATCAGTCCTCATTTATTGCCTTGGTCCTAAATATATTAGGAAGTCATTAAAGTTTTGTGACTTGTTGAGTAGCATCTTGAAATCGGTTTATGGAAGACAGTTATGGAAACATTGCTGAAGGTGGCATGTTTGGAATAAGAGGAGAGACAAGAAGACCAATTATTAGGACTAGTGTGTTAATGGTCTGTACTAAGGTAACAACAATAGATGTGATAGTGCTTGGCACATAGATCCTGAAAATTTCATAAATGATTTTCCAGGTTGTGTGTTTGGTTTCTTTTTTCTTCTCCGTTTTCATCTAAATAGTTGACCTTGTGTCAGCAAAACCTAAAATTAAAATTAATAACCAAAGGTTTCAATGATATCCAGGGGATTCAAATGAGGTAATATGCTTCAGAAATATTTTTTCCCACAAATGAAAATTAAATAAATAAAAATATATCCATTTGTTACCTAGCATTTTTCGCTTTAAGGAATACCCGTGGGAAATACTATCTTAGCATTCATCACAAAACACATCCATAAAATAGCAGAACATCTTATTTTAGGAACAAAGGGAAATAGCGTTAGTGGGAAAGCTAGGTGTTTCTTCATCCTTGCTATCCAATGCTTGTGGGCATCCCTTCCCTGAAAACTGAAAATAGCAAATTGCTCTTCACAGACCAAAACACATAGGAGTCTGGAGAAAAGGGAAACCAGATGGAAAGGGAGGAAGAGAGGGTGAAAAAAATGGAAGGAAAGCAGGCTGGCACCTGTTATCTAACACAATGATTATTAAAATCAACCTATGTTATGCCAAAAGCTTCATTTTAAAAACTGAGTCTGCTACCTCTGGGTTAAAGAAATAGTTTGAATATGCATCTCATTCAAATTGTTTTCCATCACAGTCAGTGACTGTAATTAAAATTACTGAGTAGCTTTGAGTCCTTCCAGAGAAAATGATGAGGAAGTACAGGGAATACTATAAGTTTTGTCCATTCAGGAATATTCCTTGTTTCTAGATATAAAGTAACTAGAGGCCGGGTGCACAAAATTTGTGCGCAGGGCTGGGGGGTGGGGTGTGTGCCTCTCAGCCCAGCCTGCACCCTCTCCAATCTGGGACCCCTCGAGGTCCATCCCTCTCACAATCCAGGACTACTGGCTCCCAACTACTCGCCTGCCTGCCTTCCTGATTACCCCTAACCACTTCTGCCTGCCAGCATGATCACCCCCTAATCACTCCCCTGCCAGCCTGATTGATGTCTAACTACTCCCTTGCCAGCGTGTTTGCCCCCAAGTTCACTCCTTTGCCGGCCTGGTCACCCCTCACTGCCCTCACCTGCAGGGTTGATCGGCTCCAACTGCCCTTCCTTTCAGGCCTGGTTCCTCTTAACTGCCCTCCCTTGCAGGCCTGGTGCCTCATAACTGCCCTACCCTGCTGGTCATCTTGTGCTGGCCATCTTGTGTCCACATGGGGGCAGCAATCTTGTGTGTTGGAGTAATGGTCAATCTGCATATTACTCTTTTATTAGATAGGATAGAGGCCTGGTGCACAGGTGGGGGCCAGCTGGTTTGCTCTGAAGGGTGTTTGGGATCAGGATGGGGATTCGTGGCCTGGGCAAGGGGCCTATGGTGGTTTGCAGTTCGGCCACGCCCCCTAGTGACCCAAGCAGAGGACCTGGTATCTGGAATTTATTTACCTTCTATAATTGAAACTTTGTAGCCTGGAGCAGAGCCAGCCAAGCCTCCTGCTCACTCCCTGGCCAGCAGCTATTTCTGTTTGAATTTGTTTGCCTTCTATGATTGAAACTTTATAGCCTCGAGTGGAAGCCTAGGCTGGCAAGGGCAGGCCGAAAGCTTGGCTTCCTCCATTGCCTGGGTAACCCAAGCCTTCCACCTGCTCTCTGTGTCTGTAGCCATCTTGGTTGGGTTTATTTGCATAGTAGCTCTGATTGGCTGGTGGGCATGGATGATGGGCGAGGCTTGTGGTGTAGTGGAATGATGGTTAATTTGCATATTACTCTTTTATTAGGTAGGGTTATACTAGTATTTTATTCTTCAATAAAAGCTTTTGTTACAGCCAACTATTAGTATCCCAATAATAATAAGCATTATGAAAGAAAGTGATTAGATGTGTAAAATAAGCAATAATTTAATAGGTTAATACTGGCTCCAAGAGAATTTCTCTCTATGAAATATTCACGTTCAAATGAAAATATATGGGCATAGATGCCATACTTACATCAATCTGGTTTCTCATAAAAAAAAGGGTTAGTACATTGGGCTTACTCAACTATTTTTAGAAATACATATCAATGCCAGTAATTACAAATTCCATTTATGATATAGCAAGGACTTTTTAAAATTAATATTTATTAATTAGTAAATATTAATATATTTCACTGCTATTACAACTATCATATGTATATATAATGGTTGCTGAGCATAGCTGTTGGATTCTATTTTCTTTTGATATTTATATATTTGCTACAATGAGCATAGTGATGATCTGAAATTATTAAGTTCTCACTCTGCTAATACTTATGTTTCTAAACTAAATGTGTAGTTGATATAATTAGTATTTATATAATTTATATAATATAATTTATTACAAGTTCACTCACCACAGATCCATAGGAAGAAATAAATATTTGTTGTAGTTTTTTTTATTACAAGATCTTAGTGTAATTGCTTATTTTCAGAATATTGATAAATTTATATTTAATTAAAAATGTATACTGTCAGATGAAAATGAATCATGCTCTAAGCATATATTACAGTAATATTAAGACCTGGAATTAGCTCCACTGCTAGTTCTTATTAACTGTACAAATTTACTTAATTGACTCAACACCAGTATCCTCACATACAAAATAAAAATGTTTTGATAAGTACATAATTAATTGTATCTGATCATTCCCTCTCTGCTAAAGGAAACAATTAAAAAATCTGGACATAATACCAAAAACAGCTGCACTGGACAGTCATCAGCAGCAGGCAGACTCTGGTGTGGAGTACATGCCCAAGAGAAGAGAGAAGGAGGATTATATAAACAGAAATCCCAGGCCTGTGAGTGTAGCCTGGGGTCAAATATAAGTAACATAGTACAAGCAGAATGTGCCCTGCTCCTAGGAAAGAAACCACAGCATTTGACCTAGGAAATCAGGAGAATGAAACCAGGGAAGCTATGGCTACTGGGAAAGAGCAGTGAGTTCCTGAAGGGAAAGAACCAGAGAGGTGATCACATATTTTATCTTGGGCCCCAAATTACACATACATGGTACAGACTCAAAGTATCTTAGCTAAAGTCAAAAGACTGGGTTTGAGGTGGGCTTCCACCCAAGAAACATGTTTACATTTCAAGACGATATAAAATAATTACCTGCTAAAACAGGGAAATAACATTAATCAGAGAAAATAATAGATTCTGCAGAGTACAATTAAAAATCACCCTATATATAAAAGAAATCAGGAAAATGAAACACGTTTTCAATAGGAAGAACATTGATTCAGAATGGCCTATATGTTGGGACTAGCAGACAAGAGTTTTAGAGTGCTACTATAAATCTTGTCAAATAAATTAAGTGAAAATGGTCATGTGAATGGAAATATCAGCAGATATTTAAAATCTACACAAATAAAAGAATAATATGCTAATTAGACCAGATGTCTTCATGACTTCTTTCTGGACAAAGCCACTGTGGTGGGGCCCAGGTAGAGGCAGAGGCAGAGGCTATTAGGGATGATCAGGCAGGCAGGCAAAATGGTTAGGAGTGATCAAGCCTGGAAGGGAGAACTGTTAGGGTTAGGGGTGATTAGGATGGAAGGGAAGCAGTTAGGGGCATCAGGCAGCCATGCAGAGGTGGTTGGGATAATCAGGTAGGCAGGCAGAGTGGCTAGGGGCAATTAGGCAGGTAGTCAGGTGAGCAGTTAGGAGCTAGTCAGTGGAACTGGATTGTGAGAGAGATGTCTGACTTTCTCTCCAGGGAGGTCATCCTGCCCATTTAGGCCCGATCCTACTCGGACCTAAATGGGCAGGATGACCTCCCTAGAGGGATCCCAGACTGGAGAGGGTGTAGGCTGGGCTGAGGGTCATCCCCCCCATGCATGAATTTCATGTCCTGGGCCTCCAGTATAATATAAAAACCTAGGTGGATATCCTAGAGTTGTAAAAGATATACACGAAGCCAAAAATTACTGGATGGGTTTAGCAGCTGAATAAAAATACTAAGTAAAAGATCAGTGAACTCAAAGATAAAATAAGAGAATTTATTTAATATAAATAACACAAAAATAATTATTATAAAATTAATGGATCTTTATGGATCTTTTATATAATATCTGATGTGTATGCCATTAGTCCTTTAAGAAAAGGAGAGGAAAATCAATAACAAATGATTGAAAATTTTCTAAATTTGGTTAAAAAAAACTTTCACACTTTAACAGCTGATAACTCAATTTCACTCCTTTGTAGGTTTAGCAGATTTGAAATAATGGGTGAAGCCAGACTAAGCTTTGAATATATCAAATGTATCTTAAAGTACTACTATTCAATTTATGAAAAAAAATAATTAAAAATTAATAACAAAAAATACTAGGAAAATTTAAGCATATGGAAAATAAATAATACATTTCTATATTTTTTCTTAATTCAAGGAGGACATCACTTAGAAACTGAGTTAACAGGATAAATAAAAATTTAACAGATAAAAATTACTGGAGTGTTAAAGCAATGCTGAAAAAGGACTTTGTGATTTAAATTGATATATATATATATATATTTTTTTAAATGAAGGTCTCAAACAAATGATTTGGGATCACACTTTATGAGTTATAAAAAGAAGAACAATTAAACCCAAAGTAAGTAGGAATAAGGAGGCGATACAACCAAGAGCCAAAGGGAGTATATACTAATAAATGAGTAATATGCTATTTGGGGCAGAAGTCTTATGGATGTCCATCCAGACATCCATCCAGACAAAGTCACAGTGGCTGTAAGGCCCAGGGCTCAGGTACCTGAGGGATCAGGCATCCATGGGCTCATGACAGCTGTGGGCTCAGCAGCAGTGAGCCCAGGCAGCTGTGAGCTCTGGTGGCTGCAAGGCCTGGGGCTCAGGCAGCTGTGAGTTCTGGTAACTGGGAGGCAGTAGCAGCAGCAGCAGGTTGATGGGGGTGGTGCCTTAACCTAATCAGTCTGGTTGCTTCCCACAGAGGAGGACATCCTAAGCTGTCAGTAGGACATTCCCTGAGGGTTCTTGGACTGAGAGAGGGGGCAGGCCAGGCTGAGAGACTCCCTTCCCACCCAGTGCACGAATTTTCATGCATTAGGTCTCTAGTGAAATACAAAACAAAAAGATCACATGGCAGCAAACTGCTGAACTAGGGTTGAAACTTAAGTCTTTTCACTATGAAGCCAAAATCATTTCTAATTAGCCATTGTGCCATTTTCTTAAAAATATATTAGACTTGAATGTTAGTTATATATATATAAGTACAAATATTTCATTTAAGTTTAGACATAAAATATTGTGTTTATGCTCAAGTTGATGTCATAATAATTTAAAGATAACCTGACGAAGAGTATTTTTCATATCTCCTGTAAATTTTGTGGTTTTTAGAACAGTTTATACAATCATAATTATAAAACATGATACAAAACAAATGCATTATTGAATTTAGTACAGAAATAGACTTGATGATCAGAAAAATATGTGTGTTTAATTTTAATCTGGGAATTAAATAATGTTTATAGGTATTATTTGGCCATTTGAAAGTGTTTATGTAGATATGTGCTTTTACTATATTTTATATATTATTTTTGTCATTTTACCCCATGTGTTATTCTATTTTTAACTTGGCTGCCGGAAAGTTTGTAACAGATAGTAACATTCACTTTGAATAACTATTTTGTTCTAATTTAATAGCACACAATACCTCCACATTACTTAATTTTATAGGTATTTAATATTTGTCTTATATGTGATTTAATGTTTTCTGCCAATGCCAGTATTTTTGAGGCAAGTAAGCTACAAGTAGTAGTTAGAAAAAAAAGTAAAAATTTGTTTGTAAGAAAGGTTATTTTTTTGTTTTTATTTTTGTTTAATCATTGAGTTTGGCTTTTAAAAATCAGCTAATATCCCAAGTCAGGCATTTGGCAGCACTTCTTTTTATAAGGTTTATTTAAACCAGTAGAGACCCCTATGCACGAAATTCGTGCAAGGACCTTGGCCCCTGCTGTTGCCACAGCTGCCTCTGCCTTAGCCCCTGCCTGCTGAGGCTTCGTCCAGAAGAAAGGATTATAGATGTTTGTCCAGTCTAATTAGCATATTAGGCTTTTATTATTATAGACAACTAGTGGCCAGGTGCATGAAATTCGTGCACATTAAAAGGGAATTAATTAGAGGAAACATTTTAATATTGCTATTTGCTCTTTCTCTCTAATAGAAGTGTCAGAGATGAAAGAAAATTAGTAAAATGTATATGAAAATTTCCCACCTGTCAGAGTCTTGGATGTGCTACTGTACCCAGAGTCAAATCCTTGCCCAGCCAAGTGTGCCTAAAAATCGCAAGAGGCCCAAACCTGACTGACCCCACCCCATCAAGCCCCGTAGGGCAGAGGGGTGGGGACCACAGCCTCAGGTTTGATAGTCCTGGTGCCAGGGCATGGGACTTGGCTTCAGGTCCAAGCACAAAAGCACGAGGGTGTGAGGGTGTGAGGGCGTGACAACCATTTACATATTAGCTCTTCATTATATAGGATAGCTATCTATATATAGAATAGAGAAATATGCTAATTAACAGGTCAACTGGACAAGAGGAGGCTGCTTGTGCAGTGTTGGGGGAGGGCCTGATCAGCAGTGGCCTAGGCTGCTTCAAGGGCCAGATGGGGAGGCAGGGCTGGACTGGCAGCGGCAGCCATTGCAGGGCCCAGGGAGATGGACCGGTTACTCTAGGGTTGGTGGTGCTGCGCAATTTCAAGTTGTGCACTGGGCTCCTAGTTAAAAATAACAGTGTACATTGGCAGGCTGCTATGGTATTCAATTCCAAAAAAAACGCATATGTCTACACACACATACGCGCATCCAATCTTCCCCATACACACATGCGCAACCATGTGAGTTTAATCATGTGCATGTTTGGAAGTTAAAAACATACTTGTAAATTAGGTTAACACACATTTTAAGTATGTATACCAATTACTTAATGCAAGTATGTTATGTTATATCAATCTCTTTCATTAATTGTAAAAGGGGAAAAAAAACAACAACAACTCTTCTTTGGTCATGTTGTAACTTATTTACAATAGTTTCTGAGTAAAGTATTCAGAGAAATGCATTAAATTTTTCTGTATTTGTTAAAGTGTTGAAATGAAGATATAAGCATCTTCATTGTGATATTGTGATATTGATGCTTATATCTTCATTTTATATTATCTTCCACAGAGAATTAGTACACATGTCCTATATATAAAATAATATGCATCAAGATTATTTCAAATATAACTAACGTTCATGAACTTATCTGGAGAGATTCCAGATTGATGAGATATTTGATACTTCCTTATGTGGCTTGTCATAGTATAATTCTGAAATGCTCAGAAATCTTTCATCATTGTACAAACTATTAATTCATCCCATTACATGAATCCTATTGTGTAGAATATATTGCTTGCTATGAAGATTGGTGGATAGAGTTTCCTGGTTGGTCAACTGGTTAGTGAGTTTTACTTCCTGAGTTCTCATATCCAGATTACACAGCTTTGAATTCAGAATGTCATTGTTATAATCTGCACGGTCCCTGAAAAAGTCATATGTTGAACCCTAACTCCCCGGAGTGATGGCAGTAGGATGTAGGGCCTTTGAGACATGCTTAAATTATGAAGGTAAAATCCTCAGGAACGGGATTAGTGCCTCTATGAAAGAGACCCCAGAGAATTTCCTTTCACTTCCACCGTGTGAGGATACACCTACAAATCTTTGGCCTGGAAGAGGGCCCTTGCCAGACCCTGCTGGCACCCTAATCTCTGACTTCCAGCCCCCACATCTGTGAACAATAGCGCCTGTTGTCTGTAAGCTCCCCAGTCTATGGTGCCCTGTTGTAGAAGCCCGAATGAAGGAAGATAACTAGTTCACCTGACCGAATTCAATGGATGCTAGTTGGAAGATTAAACTACCACCCTGTGCTAACATCCTCATGGGTTGCCATGAAGATGTGAGTAGTATTTTTTATTTTAATGACCTTGCTATCTCCAGGGTCTGAGGCCTAAGGGTTAACAGGAGAATAACACTGCCTTATCTCCTCTGAAACTGGTGAACAAATGTGTCTCTTTTCACCATCTGAGGCTGGAGGCGTGAGACAGAGAAAGGCCAGGTCTCCTGGACCAATCGCCTAATCCTCCCGGGGCGCGGGAGTCCTTACAAGGGGTCTGTTGTTGGAGCTGAGGCGAGGCCGGGGAAAGGGGGCCGCTGCCAGGCACTGCTCTCTAGGAAGCCCAGCTAAGACCCTGGGAAAACAGAACCATTTCCAAAGATCACAGGCTCTGAATGGAGGGGAGCCCGAAGCAAAACACAGAGCGGCGTGGGAGTGACGGACTGAGCTGGCTCCGCGGGCTTCTCTGGGCCGCGTGAGCCCGCAGGCCAGACCCCAGCCCCGTTAACTAGTCCGGTCCTCTGGGCCCCATACACAGAGGGCTTTTCGGGGATGTGTTAGCCACTCCTGAGCCGGCTACGGAGGGGGGCAGAGGCAGACTGCGAGGGTGAGAAATTCTCCGAAGATGTTAGCTTTTAAAACACGGCGATGGACACTAATGTTCGGTTTGACCGGTTTTGCATTATTGATGTGGCTCTGGGTCTGACCCTACAGCTTTCAGTCTTTCTGTAAACACATTCCTCTGGATCTGCAGATCTGGCCGCAGAATCCCCGGGGGCTACAGACTGCTAGATGGAATTTCTAATTAAAGAAAAAGAAAAAAAGAAAGGGCTCCCAGCAAGTTAACCCCAAGTCTCCTCGTCCAACGTTGGCCTTCACACCCCCTCTCAGAAGAGTCCCCGCAGTCTCTTATTCATGGTGGCGACTTGGACTTGGCAGCGGCCGGGGAGGGACCCACTGCTTTCCTCCAAAAGCAACACCCTCCATCCATCCGGGGGTTGCTTCAACACCTTGCAATGCACCTTTCAGACCGAGAGGTCTCACACTGGGTGATTAATACAGCCCACAGAGGATCCATTTAGACAAGGATTGCTTGTGCACTCGGGTGATAGTTGCTAGAGTAATTCTCTTTTGCTTTGGGTCAAGGCTGAAGCGAATTCTGACCTCATAGACCCCTGGTGGATTGACACAGGTGCGGGGGGACCCCAGCGTGTTGTCTGCACGTTGGTTTGCCTCTCAGGGGCTTTCCTTGTCTCTTCCCTCATCCCGTCTGTCTCTGTCTGAACCCCTCTGTTAGACTCCATGTATCTGTTTAGGGAGAAAACACCTCCCTTTCATGTTGGCGAACGTTCTAGGAAGCGCACACTAAACCCTGTAGTACCGTCTTCAGGAGATTTTCTGCTTCTAGATTCCTCTGGCCAAGGTGACTGATATTCATATCTCGCCGGAAGCTGATCAAAGGAAGATAACATTTTATCTCCTCATGTCACCTTTACAGTCTGGTTTGGCATCTTGACAGAGCCAGAAGAATATTTGATATCCAAATCAAAACTCTCTGTGGTTAGTATTCTCTTTACTTCCTCTCTCTGATTTCCAGTGATAAATATATTCATGGCAACCTTAAAAGAGTAAGTGTAGGGCACTTGAAGAACTTACTAAGTGAAATGTGACTATTTGCATGTACTTTGAATTCTCTCTAGAAAAGCACATCACTGATGGTTCGGTTGTATTTTTGTTCCCATTTGTGTTCACTTAGGAAATAAAACTTAGCTCAAATAATCAAAACTGGAAGAAAAAAACAAAAACAAAAACTCTTTTTGTTCTCTACCAAGACACTTGCTTCAAATGCAAGGTCAAGGGAAGTGTCCGTTAGGAAGAGAAGACAATGTGGGTGTGGAGCCATAGTACCTGCAGGCTTAAAAACAAGTTAAAAGCACTCTGTTCATTCTTGAGTGGTAGAATGGATGTTACAGTCATAATGCTGAGGAAGGCTTTTCATTCTTTTTGTTGGATTTGGTTTTTCCTTAGTTTCTTTCTATTGCTCTTAAAATAATTCCTGTCGCCACCTGTTCTTTCTGCCAGAGGCCTTTTAGACACTGATCGCACAGAGAAGACTAGGCCAGTGAGGGGCTGCATTGCACAAGCGACTTAATAATGGAGAATCCCAATTTGTTAGTCTGTCTTCTATTCTGTTTAGCTATTATTGCCAATTACATTAATAAGGATGGGGTCTTTGTTTCCTTCAGGTATGTCCCAAGCACGGTTTTCCTCAATAGGCTCATAAATTGTTTTTCTTGACTTAGACTAAGATGAGGCTCTACAGCTTAGTCACAATTAAAGAAATAACTTATGGCTGAAGAGTCTCTCAGTCACAGGTAAAAAGATTCTCAAATAGAAGGTTATAAGTATAGGGTTTTTTTCATTAGTTTTTAATAGAATCCAGTTTAGGTATTTGGGAGTGTTGATTACCAATAATAAAACAACCATTTTTTTTTGTTTTATTTTGTTTTAAAAAAGCAACTGAGTTGTTTACTATGCAAAGTAGAGATGTTTAACTTTTTCAATAGATACAACCTAACAAAATCACCAAGGCTTTAAGGGTAATTTATGAATTGATCAGCCATATTTAGTCCAGAAATGAAATTTCTTGACCTTTTGTGCTTGACATTTTGTATATTTCCGGATTAATTTGACTAGATTTGGCTTCAGGTTTTACCCACACTCATCTTCCTTTTCAGAATAATAAAAACAGGAAAAATAATTCCCTTGGTACCTTATATGACCCTGGCTACCTGTAGCAGCTGAGAAATGGAAAAGGGGGATGGAGGCACTGCTAAATTTCGTTATTCTTCAGATATTACAAAATGCAACTAATAATCAGAAAATTGTTGAGAGAACATTAATATATTAGGCTATTTTTTGATTTTTTTAATTGACATGTAGCAATGTATATTAATATAATATATTTTTATATATTACTAGAGGCCTGGTGCATGAACTTTGTGAATGGGTGGGTCCCTAGGCCTGGTTAGCAATCAGGGACAATAGGGGCCAGACCGATCAGGGTCAGGCACAAGAGGAGGCAACGGTCACCAGGTCAGGTCAGGTGCAGAAGGAATGGATGCTGGACACTGATGCTACCATCGTCAGGGCTCCACCACCACATGGTTCCCCACCTCCACCCCTCCTTTTTCCCTCGCTGCCGTGCCACCACTGTGGTGGGCGGGAGCAGGCTTATCGGGGCTGGAGGGAGGAATAAGGCATGGAGTTTGGCAGTCAGTCCCAAGGAGGGAGCTAGCCCTTGGCTCCCCTGGGAAAGGGGCCAGGTCTGCTGCCATCCACCCCCTAGTTCCCCATCCCAGCCCACTGGCTGGCCCCAATCCAGCAATCGGGGGGCTGCTGGCTAGGGGAAGCAACTGCAGGAGGTTGGCTGCTGGGAGAGGTTGGATGTGGGAGCACACTGACCACCACAGGGCAGCTCCTGCATTGAGTATCTGCCCCCTGGTGGTCAGTGCATGTCATAGCAACCAGTCATTCTGGTCACTTAGGCTAATATATTTATATTGTAAGGCAATATGAGAAATTTTCACTTGATTATAAAAATTATTTAGTTCTTAAGGATTGGTATAAAAATAAAATGCTAAATGCAGATTTCAAACAGCTACAATTTTGAGGGATTGGTATCATATTTGATTCTGGATATTATGGCACAAATTGGGAAACACTGTATTTGCAGACTTTCCTGGACCCAGAATGTGCACACATTTAAAGCAAAGAGTTTGATAAGCACCAACTATTTGAGCCTGAAACTAATTTTTAAGGGCAATCAACATAACCTGATAGAATCAGTTCACTCTACACCTAGAAATTTCCCAAATCCAAGGATGATTTCTGGAGCCACAAAGTTATAGACACACTAAAATAACGTTCATCCAAAACAGTTCCAAATATTAAGTAGAAAGTTATGGACTGGCTTTGAATCAACAGATATATACTTGGATTCTGGCCCTTTCTCTTAAACTTTTTAAAGCCACATTTTTCTTCATGCATAAAATAAGGATAACTGTAGTCACCCCATAAAATTTAAATAAGGAATAAATGTTATAGTTTGGAAAGTATTTTGCAAATTTTCATACAATTGGTAATTTTCACTTTTAAAAAAAAGTATACTTTTCCTTCCTTCATCTTTTCTTTTTTTCCCCCTCCTGGAATTACACAGGGTATACATACATTTAAAAATATGATTGTAGAATATTAGCACTATATGAGATCTTACAAAGAATTAAGATAAACCCCTTGATTGACAGATGAGGAAATTAAGAAATAGGAATTAAGGGTTTTGCCCAGAGAAGCATATGCAGCAACGCCAGAAGAGTCTCTAAAGGTCAGAGCACTTTAGATACAAGTTCAGTAACTTTTCTATTAATTTGTACTGACTTTGTCCACTATGGGTCAGAATTGTTTTAAAATTACACAAAAACTCGGAGTAATGACACAAAGAGCAACACAGATATCACCTTTACCCACTGGTTAATTATTTTTAACCAGTATTTATTGATCACTCACACTGCACCAGGCAACTTACCTATATTACCTCCACCAAGCTATCTATGAGCCTGCAAGCTAAGTATGATCCTCTGTATTTTATGTCTGAAGAAAAATGAAAGCAGAAATTTTGTGTAGGATTCATAATTGGCAAAAGAAGGTGAGATTAAAATGGCCTGATCTGTTTCCAGATCAGTCTCTATCAATGTTTAACTAAAGCAGAACCACACCCAAACAGAAGCTGCTCCTATTTCCTTGTCCATAAACACTGTATAATCTCCATTGGGGAGCAAGCAGGGTAACTGGGAAGAGTGTACTTTTAAGAAAATGAAAAATCCTATATAATAAAAGTCTACTATGCAAATTATCCCTGAGGGGTGGGAGTCATTCTACTGGGAGTTTGTCTAGGAGACTGGGAGTTTAACCACTCTCTATGATGTGCGCTGACCATTAGGGGGCGGCATGGAACATGGTGGGCATAGGCGATGTGCCACTGGCAGGGGGCAGCAGCAGAGGCATTGCCAGCGCTGATGAGCCCCAATGAGAGCCAGACCACTAAGGGATGGTGGAGCAGGTGAGGGAGTGGTGCCAGGCCAAGTCAGGTGTGAGTGGGGACAGGGTCACCCCATCAATCGTCCCACAGACAACAACCAGTGGCGGCAGCTAGAGGTGGAGCCACCCACCTAGCTTCCAGGCACTGAGGGATCTGGGCAGGGGGTCCAGCACCAACTGATCTCCCTGCAGGCAGGATGGTGGAGCAGGTGAGGGGGTGGTGCCAGGTGGAACTGCAGGGATGTAAGGCTGGGGGCATGAGCTAGGGCCCCATCCCCACAGGCCACCTCTAGGGACCCCACCCGTGCACAGATTCATGCACTGGGCCTCTAGTTAAACTATAAAGGTTGAGTCTGTCATCTCATGATCATTGGTGGAAATCCTAGATCGTCGTCGATTATTTATCAACTAATAAACTCCTGGTGCTCTTCTACAATCGCCCTGAAATGTAGATATGTAATCCCACTTCAGACATCTGAAAATGGAAGCCTTCGATGTAATTCAGTATCTCACTCTGCTAAGAAATCTTGGGCTTTTTGCCAAGTGAGCACACATTAAGAATCGGTTAAACTTCAAAAGGCAAGGGCGGGGAAAGGCTGTCTGAGTTTCAGGTGGAGAGTGTGTTGAGAAACACCAAAGACAGGGATGGTAAGTTGAAATCCTTGTGACGAAAGGCTGTAGGCTATGAACTTTATTCTTAATTCATCAGGCAAGATCAAGGCATGGAAGACTTTGGAACTCTATCCAAATTAGACAGGAGGAAGATTAATCTGGTAGTGGTAAACATAAAATGCATTAGATCGAGGAGGAATTTGACTTAGGGAGATACATAAGCTGGTTGTTCTAACATTTTAAGTAGTAGAAATAGCAGTAGGAATAATAATAGTAATGATAATGATAATAATACCAAAATTGAAGGACTGGCAGTGAAGATAGAAGAAAGTGGACTAGTATCCGCTCTATGGGCATTAGTGCAGCTGAGACACAATTTATAGCTAAATCTGTGCTAACGGTATGTGCCTTTTTACTAGTCTGCGTTTTGTTGTTGTTGTTGTTGTTTTTAATCCAAGGGCTGACTATACTCAATGTGAGCATGGTGACTGTAATATTCATTTGCCTCCTGTGATCACATAACTGTGATGTGCAATGGAATGCTAAACACATGGGCAGTTAAAGTGTTCTTGGCCAGGACCTGTGAACCACATGGAAAAGTCTCCAAACACATTCAAAGGTGTCCTGTGGATTCCTTTGGAACTCCATGTACATTTATTACAATGGCAATGACAGCTGTGACACATAAGTCAAACCAATGTGTGTTTGAAACTTTGGTCACCTACTGCTGATTCCCTTTCACATGACTTGCGTTTTTAATAAAGAGCAAGATTTGCCCAAACATTCCTTTTTCTGTTTATCTGCATGGCAGGGTTTATGTACATTAGTGTCCTGCCCTCTTTTTTTAAAAATACATTTTATTGCTTTTTTTACATAGAGGAAGAGAGAGGCATAGAGAGTCAGAAACACCGATGAGAGAGAAACATCGACCAGCTGCCTCCTGCACACACCCCACCGGAGACGTGCCCGCAACCAAGGCACATGCCCCTGACCAGAATCGAACCCGGGACCCCCCAGTCCGCAGGCCGACGCTCCACCCACTGAGCAAAACTGGCCTTGGCTGTCCTGCCCTCTTGTGCACTGGTTTTGGCTGTACAATTTATATTTTAAGAAAACAAAACAAAACAGGAATTAAATATTTATGAGTTTCGGAAGGTGTCCAGAAACTACTTTTCTACAGTTATACCCTAATCCTTCCTTTTCTCCTCTAACATGTTACTGCTTCTTAAACAGAGAATAAAGAAACAAATGTCTTTTTTTCTTTTTCTTTTTAATAGTCTTGCATTACACTAACTCACATTTGCTTGTTCTGTCTGCTTTGGAACCACACTTGACTAGAATTTTCCTGCCCCGTCTGAGCTGACTGCTACATACACACAAGCCCGGATCCCCCTCAGTTCTGTAATTTCATTCCCCGTTTAATCATGGAGTTGAAAGTTGAGAGACAACAGTTAGACTTTTATTATGCCAATTCCAAGATGTTTTAATAACAGACCACGTGGAAAACTGGGGGTGCAAAAAGTAGGCATGTGGAGAGGAGAGCACAAATATTTCTTGACTTCAAAGCACAGAGAAAAGGATAAGTAAGCCATTCTGTAGCCATCAACTATATATATTTATTACCCTTTAAAATGGCCAGAGGTTCCGAAGTATAAATAAAAGAGACTATTTGGAAGTCTGACACTATTGCTCCAACTCTGAACGATGCAAAATGCACTCACTCTGAGAGCAGTGTATACTTTTAATCATTTTAAAACATTAAATTAAACAAGAAAAACATGCTTGCTTTAACAAATTCAAACCAAATATGTGCATGCAGTTAAAAGTGCAAGCCCTTCCCTGCCTTATTTGCCCTTAATAGTCCTGTGTTTATTATCCTGGGAGATTTTTTCTATGCGCATAAATGTGCATCCTATATGTTCCACTAAAATTTTGTAAACAAATTGATCTCAGATTCTTCATTTTGTTCTGAACCTTGCCATTCTATTTAACAATATGGAGTGGATATTTTTCTAAGTCAGAATCTAATTCAATTATTTTAATGGCTTCCCAGTTTTGCATTTATAGATATTGTGTAATTCCTCTCTCTCTCCCCCTCTCTCTCTCCTTCTATAACACTAGCAGTATTCCTATGAACTTACTTGGACATACAGTCAGCCCTTCATACCTGCAACCACAGATTCAAATCACTCAGGTTGAAAATATTTTCAAGTAATTAAAAAGCTAATGATATATTCTATACCAGATATACTCAAATACTTTTTCTTGTGATCATTCCCTAAGCAATATAGTATAACAAAGATCTACATTGCATTAGTTATTATAATGAATTAGAGATTATTTAAAACATAGGGAGGCTATGCATGGATTATATGCAAATACTGTACCATTTTATATAAGGAATTTGAGCATTCATGGGTTTTGGTATCCACAGGGTTCCAGACACCCATCCATCATGGCTACTGAGAGAGGACTGTATATTTGTGTATACATGCTCAACTATTTAGTAGAAAATATATCCATATATGTTGTTTAACACTTGAAACATCTTTTCCCTTTCATGTAATGAATGACAGACCCCTTTATACATTTTGCCTGTGTCTTCATGATCTCTATAGACCAGAAAGGATATTTTAGGCAAATTTCATAAATGTTATAACTGGAGTGCTAAATATCACTAAGTATAATTGTCACTAATGAAACACTTCTGCGCCTTATCCTATCCCCAGCCACTCAGCTCTAAGAATTCATTAAAATATTCAAATATTCTCTTCCTCTTTTTGTATCAGCACCCATAGTACTGTCTGCTTATGGTGCCGTCTTTTCCTCTACTCAACATTCATCAACATGCTGGTGATGCTATTTTATTTTTCCCTTTCCTTCCAGTAATTTTCGTATCAGCCTCTCTCTGCAGTAAAGAACAAAGCTACTGTGGAAATGACAGCTTCCCCAGGAGCCATCTAAGTACCATCCTATGCTCGGGTTTGTTTGTTCTTTTTAGAAGATCAGAGAACACCAAACATGGACTACATCTGACAAGATGCTGGGGTGAACTCATTTTTAGCAGATGCCATGCTGTGCGTGACAGTTTTGCAGCCAGAGGAGTGATTTAGGACAATGGAAGAATGGGGCCGTATTGAAGCATTTCATATTTTCTGTGCAATGTCACTGATTTTTTAAAAGAAATATTTTCCGATGTGACAGAAATTATTGTCACTTTGGTGATAAAAAAAGGCTCCATAGTTGAAGTGACATTGGTTTTATGAAAAGCTAATCAATTAATTTAGGCATAAATAGTGGAAGGATTTTTCGTGCCTGTAATTATGGATAGACTAAGAGATGGATATCAAAATTGGGGGAAATAGGAAAATGCCTCTTTACTGAGCTATTGTAAAATAATTTCTGGGGCCAGCGTAGCTAACTAGAAAGGAACTGTTATGAAAATTAGGGAAGCCAAAGTCTTTAAAATCACTCTTCTTAAAAGAGGCATTTATTTTTGCAGATAGGAATATATGGAATTTATAGTATGCATGTATTTTGAAGACTTGTTTCAAAAGACAAAGCCCCCTGCTTCTGACTATATGGCAGCCCTGGAAATATAAATGGTAATATGTAGGTTACATGCAAGGCCCAAGGCTGTCTGTCCATCAGCAAATAGAAGTGATAAGTCTATTTATGCTGGATAGAAGTCACAAGAGAGAAAAATCAAATCAATTTGTCTTAATCTGCAAGAAATAAACTATTCCAAACTAAAACCTGCATTCATTTCAGGCAAATTTTGTAATTGGCATGCATTGAAAATCAATTTGATGGGCTCATTTGGGACTCCATGAACTATCTGTTTTATTTGGAGGTTTCCTTGTAGCACCCACCAAGGGAGGCTAGGCAGAGGTAGGAAGGCATGATTTATGCAAATTACCCAAATGCCTGTGGACTATAACAATTTTAAACTATGGAAGGTTTATTTGCCTTGGAATTCGAAAATTGTGGAGTAAAATAGTACATCGTGTATAGTTTGAGATTTCAAAGTAAAAAAGATGGATGCAAAAGGGTGAGATAGTCTTTTTCTTCCTTTACGTTTAAAGGAACTGAGTTAAGGTAATTGTGCTTGTCTCGGAGGCGCAGGTATGACAAACTAGATGGCTAGAAAGATGCCTTCAATATTGAAATTAGGCCAATCTAAATGCAATCCGGCCTTTAATGTCTCAAAAACCTGAATTGCTTCACAAAAGGGACACTTTGCCTAAACTACATGAGCGTTTGGAAGAATGTCTTTTATTCAGAATTTGCCTACCTGAGAAGTCATTAAGAAATTCCAGAAAACACGAGCTATGGTTTTTAAGATAGGAAGTCCAAACTAAACTCTGAGTCAAAAAAGCCATTTGACTATAGTGAAATTCCATCCAATTAAATCCACACACACTGTAAATATATTGGCAAATTATTTAGACCACTCAATAGCTTTGGGAATGTTGCCAACATAAACTGAGATGGAAGGGAATTCTACTTTTTAAAAATGACCGTTTCTTCCACTACACATTTAGACATCATGATGCTGGAATGCTTTACTATGCTAAATGTAATGGTGCCCATTACATGGAGCTTAATGGTGCCCTCTTTAAAGTTGGGGTTACTATTTAACACAAAGACAGTTACTTATGCTATGGCAACTACTCTAAGGTCACTTAGGAGTGTAGGTCTTTAATAAAACCCAAATGTCAATTTCATTTTAGATTTTTTTGGAGGGTACCTCCTTGCCCGTGTGGCCCTTTTGTGTACATTAGATAAAGGTACTTTTAGAATGGACACCCCCTGTGTCAGCAGCCCTTGGCCTCCACTTTGCCCACTCATCTGGGCACCACTTTGCTGCTGCAAACAGTTCAACTGTACATCATAGCCCTGCATTTTCCAATGATCTCCAATTGGGAATTTGTCACATTATTTTTCTCTGACAAAAAAAAATGCTTCATATTTTAATAAAGTGAATTATTTAAAGGTATCAAATTTATATTTCTTCAACTTCTACTAACTCCAAATGACTGTATAGCCATCCTTTATTTGTCTCAGAGAAAGAAGCGCCACTCTTCTTACCTGGGATCAGCCTATTCTTCACTCTCCCACATGCACAGGGGATTGGCTAATCCAGTCACCCCACTCACCCCACCTCAT
Organism: Vespertilio murinus; assembly: GCA_963924515.1. NCBI lineage: Eukaryota > Metazoa > Chordata > Mammalia > Chiroptera > Vespertilionidae > Vespertilio > Vespertilio murinus. The sequence goes on from OZ004704.1 coordinate 203,866,970, forward strand.
CTCACTCTCCGGTTTGCATGCTCAAGCGTGTTGCTGATATTTTCATTCTCGCAAGATTATCTTTCACAGAGCAGAAATCTTGAATTCTAATGAAGTCTAGCTTATCAGTTATTTCTTTCAGGAAGTATGCCTTTGGTTTGGACGTAAAAAAGTTATCACCAGACCCAAGGTGATAGACATTATCCTAGGTTATTTTCTAATACTTTTCAGTTTTTCATTTAGGTCTGTGTTTCATTGAATTATTTTTTGCTATATTTTTAAAATATATTTTTAGTGATTGATCTAAGCTTTGTCATATGTATATAGGCAAATCTGCTAGATATTGGATTTTTGATATTTTTTTCATTGTTTAGAATGTGTTACTCCATTTGATCCTGCTTTTTCTCAACAAAATTTTATAGGTCTTTAGTAATAGTTATGTACTGATGTATTTTTTCCATTTGGATAATTTTTAAAAGCTTTAATTTTTGTTGTTTTTAAAGTAATTTTCACTAGTTTTACTCAAGAGAGGGTTAGCAAAACTACTCATGCTATTGTGTTAATCAACCTACTTCTATGCTCTTCTTTTTTAAAAACAGGATACTTGATTGTCAGGTGTTTTCAATTTTATATGAAGGGATAGCTCTTAGATTTTTAGCATGAGATACAGTAATCTTTTGGGAAGCCCAGAGTAATTCTCTCCAGACACTGGCAAATGAGAATATATCTCTTAGAGAGAATGTAATCATGGCTTCATCTGTTTCTAAGTGCTTTAGATCCCTTCAAAGGGAAGATAGTCATAAAGAAAATAGAGTGCTACTGGACCTGCCCAAACATAAGAATATGTACATGCTATTTGGACATTGGAATGAGCAGGTGATATTTTCACAAATTTAAATGCATTAGCAATTATTCATCTTGGTAAGAGAGAGATGACCCTGAATTAAGAGTTAGAACACATTTAGCTTTATTGCCAACACTGCTACTATGTGGCCTATTAATTTAGATAGGTCTCTTAATACTTATCTGCTTTCTTATGTGTAAAATTAATTAAACCAGAATTACACACCAGACAGAGCCATTACAGGACTAGAAGCAATAACGTAAGCATACTATATACATGCAAACTGTCACATGCATCTTGCCTAGTAGTGGGACTCATAAAAAGAGAAAATTAATCTTCCTGGACTCCACATGGATTTATAAGCAGCCACTATTCCTGACAAACAGGTTTTAGCAATGAAAATTAATGTCTCATGAAGTTTATCACCAATGGTGAAGACAGTAAACAAATAAATGTGTAAGTGCAATATAGTTATGCATTTATATAAAAATATACTATAAAAAGTTCACCTCAAGTTTTATTTTAAACTGAAATGACTGAAAATTTAAATGACCACATGTCTGTAATAATAGACATTTCACCTTGGAAAAATGCATACATACATAAATATCTGATGATTATACTATTTGGGGGGGGGCTGTTATAATTTATATATTATTTTTTATTCATTTATTTATTTTGTTAATTCTCACCTGAGGATATTTTTCCATTGATGTTTAGGGAAATTGGAGGAGAGAGGGAAAGACAGAAAGAAGCATCAACATGAGAGAAACACATCAATTGGTTGACTCCTGCATGAAACCCATTAGGGCCCTGGTCTATGAGGAAACTGCAACCAAGGTACAAGCCCTTGACCAGAATCAGACCTGGGATCCATCAGTCTGCAGGCCAACATTCTATCCACTTAGCCAAATTGGCTAGGGTGCCAGGGGTCATAGTTTAATTGGACCACTTGTATTTATGTTATTTTGATGAAATAATGTGTCATTTTATAGATAATTCTAGCTTCTCTATAATTCATAAATATTAAGTTTCCACAATGCTAAGACCCTGTTTGCCATAAGTGACATGATTTCAGAACCTGCCTAGAGTAAGCCCCACTCTTAGCAGGATTTGAGTGGAGTTATACCAGTGGAACAGGGCAGATGACAACCCTTCCTGTAAGAAGGTTTTGATAGAAGAGTAGATGGAGGGAAGCTCAAAGACGGTGCACACTCACATAGAGCCATAAGATAAATACAATGAAGGAGGTAGAACACAGCAATGATAATGTAGACGGGTGTTATAGTATCATGGAGGTGAAGTACTTATTCAGTAAAAATATTGAACTTTTTCTATGTGTCCATCACTGTACTTGAACTGATGATTCAAGACCAATTGGGCAAGGATTGTGCCTGCAAGTTGTTTATGGTAGATTAGGATGAGGAAATCATGGTAATGAATTCATATTTGGCTCTACTACTCAACATTAGTTAGATCATTGTATTATCTTGACAACAAGAAGTCCCAAAGAAGAACAAGCAAATTCCTTATAGAAGAGCAGGGTGAAAAAACTATAAAAAGTAAGCATTTTTGAAAAGATCTTTATTGATTTCAGAGAGGAAGGTATAGGGAGAGAGAGATAGAAACATCAATGAAGAGAGAGAATCATTGATCAACTGTCTTGACTGGAATCGAACCCAGGACCTTTCATTCCACAGGCTAATGATCAATCCACTGAGCCAAACCAGCTATGATAAAAAGTAAGCATTTGAGCTGACTTTTAAGAGATGTTCCCCTGAGGGGGATGATGGGATGTGTGGTGGTGATGGTGGCAGGAGGGTCGCAGAATGTTTTCCAGACAGACAGCAGGATTAAGCAGCTTGAGTGTAGGTGCACAGAAAATGTACATGAAGGTAGAATTTTGGAAACACTTTTACTTTTGCCAAATTCCATGAGAATGTGTCTTTATTATGCTATTCTACAAAATACATTATGATGATTATTCTGTAATATTGGATTGTTTTATTCTTCTATTACAGATATAGAAGAGAGGAGTATAATCTTATATATAGGTATGCCAAATAAGCTTTACAAAAGATCATTTTAGAAGGTTTTATAAACCCAGATTGAAAATTTACACACCTTCCCACACTATTAATATCACCCAATGAATTCTAGTTAAGTAACTCAACCTTATATAGCTAGAATAGGGGAAGCTATTTGAAATTGCAGTTTTTCCCCAAAATTAGCATGTTTAATATTCTACAATACTAAACTATTATTAAAAGCTATCATAGGTTAGCACCGAATAAAAGATACAGAATATAAATTCTAACAGTAAGGGTCTATTTTGTGTGTACTACAGGTGGGAAAACATAGAAGAAGGTGCAGAAATATGTAGAGCGCCTGGGGAATATTTTACTGCTGTTCTTTAAGCCACTATCACATACCAGGTAAATTCCAGCCTGTGCTCCAGCAAATCTCAAATTTGTATATGTCTGAACTACAGATAAACCTTGACAGGACTTAATCCTCACCATTAAAGCAGAGAAACTACCCTTGCCCACTTAACGTGAAACTGCTCTTTGTAATGCCAGCTGGTTCAGCAAAGACTGGAGATTCCTCTATGCATCATAGATCTTTCGGTTGGTAAATAGGGAGGTATCTACTTCTGAATTAGCCGAATAAAACTTGCCAAGCTTGCAAAATATCCTGCTATGAAAGTGTGAAGTGAATGGAAGAAATTGGACCTGAAGTAAAATTTATTCTCTGTTCATAATTTGCTCACCTACCAGAAAGGCATGCCTTTCTCCATTAAGAAAAAAGGAAAAAAAGATCACCCACACAAATTAAGTGCAGCCGACTTTTCAGTTCCAAAGGTCTAGTCCGGGGAAGGAAGGAACCGAGGAAAATAAAGGGGACTCTGGAGGCTCATGACCAAAGAAGGTTTCAATCACACTTTAAAATTAAGAGTCTCAAATCAGGATTTAATTTACAGTTTAAGATTTAATAACACAGTCATTGCATGCTAATTAAACAGCAATGGATCATTTACCAACCTGTTTAATGAGGTGTAACAACTATTGCATATAAAACATACCGACATTATTATTACATTGCCATTAAACTCAATAAATCTGTTTGAATAATTATTGGTATTTAAGTACTATAAAATTGCTAACATAACTAGGTATACCTATTTATATTTAATAAAACAAGAATTTCATTGTAGGAATAATTAAACTCCCAGGACCTCATTCCTGCGTTGGTATGACACAAAATTCCTATTGCCAGCAATGGAAGTCACAGCTCCAGTAAATGAAGAATTCAGCCCACACAGAAGGAACTATCCTCATCATTAGGTTTTGAATCTCATTTTAATTATATTAATTAATTGATATAATTTAAGAGCCGTCTCACCATTATTCTTTGGACCTGAGGAACGCCAAGCCTTATCCTATTTCCCTTTTGCCCACAGTGGATAAATTGGAAAGGCTTGTCTATAAATGTAACCTGACCTAAGGTGCAGAAAGGCAGTCAACTTTATGTTGAGAGGTTTGGTGAGCTAGTGAGGAGTGGAGGGTTCTGCGGACTGAAATACACATAGGTCATGAGCCCTGTTTGGTGTATGTTGCTAGGCTGCCCACAAGATGAGGAAGGTTGTGATGCCACCAAGAATTGATCTGCTCTAACAAATACATAGCTGTGATGTCATATGCTTTCTGTGGGTGGTGAGGGCCAAAGATGGATTGAATAAGATTGTGGGTATAGGGAATGTCATGTGGGATAATCATTAGGGTCAAATACTTGAAGAATTTGTATGAGTAAGATCTAATTTTGGGGTGATAATTTGTAAATGTAATGACCTTCCTCATGTATCCGGAATTTTTATTAAAAATGTATCATGCTACTCCACATAGTAAGTGGTTCTATGGGTGCAGATAACGTGTATGGAAGATAACGTTGTATGTGAAGCAGATAATATGTATCAGAGGTAGAGACAGGGATTCAGTTAAAGCTAGATAGTGGAGCTAAATGCCATAAGGGTAAACGTAGACACCCAAAGAACATCAATAATTTTGTATTGGGTGTTCAAATCCTTTTATGTAAATTTTTCCTTTTTTCTTTCTTTTAAATATATATTTATTGAGTTCAGAGAGGAAGGGAGAGGAAAAGAGAGAATGACAGGATAGAATCATTGATTGGCCGCCTCCTGCACACCACACAGAGGGGATTGAGCCCACAACCTGGGCATTGGCCCTGTCCAAGAATGTAACTATGAACTTCTGGTCCATAGGTTGCCACTCAACCACTGAGCCATGCCAGCCAGGCCTTTTATGTAACTTTTAAGGTAAAGATGGGTCTTTGAGGCCTGAAGACTTGTGGAAACCAGACATTTTACATATTTACAAATATGTAACACATTTGTTAAGTTTAGCAGAGATCAAGAAGGGTCAGATAAACTCTATCATCAAATTAGAGAGGCATTATTTCAAATAAGACAATAGAGAAGTAAAAATGGCCAGAGTTAGTATAAAGATCAGTGGATACCAAAGGTTGGGGGAGGGTGGGATAAATCAGTAGGCATAAAGGATTTTTAAGGTAGTAAAACTACCCTGTATGATACTGTCATGGTGGATGCATATCTCTCTATATAAAAGCCTAAGTGATCATTATGACCAGATGACTAACCAGTAGCTATGATGTGCACTGACCACCAGGAGTCAAACACTCAATGCAGGAGCTGCCCCCCTGGTGGTCAGTGTGCTCCCACAGCCAATCTCCCACAGCCGGCCAACTTTCCGCAGCCCCTCCCCTCAGCTGGCCAGCCCTGATCAGCCCGCTGAGGAACCACACTCATGCATGATTTAGTGCACAAGAGCTCTAGTTATTATATATTTGTCCAAACTCATAGAGTATATTCATTGAGAATGAACTCTACTGTAAACTATGGACTTTGGATGATAATGATATGCCAATGTAGGCTCATCATTTGTAATAAATGTACTCTGGTGGGGCACATTGATAATGGAAAAAGCTATGTATATGTGGGGGAGGCAATATATGAAATATATCTGTATCTGCCACTCAATTTTGCTCTGAACCTAAAATTGCTCTAAAAAAGCCTATTAAAAATCTGAGTCTATTTAAGTGCTAATTATATGTAACAGAAATTTTATAAAGAGGAAACTTTAGAAGTGGCAAAATCAGTGAAGTCTAAGAAGCCTTTGTAGAATAGAAATGTGAATAATGCTATAAAGAGCAGAAATTGAGTAAGGGGAGGTGCATAGACTAGGTTATTTAAAGACAGAGAAAGAGCTTGAGAAAGTATAAGATGAAGTGTGAAAAATGTCAGTACAATAAAAAATTACAGCAATTAAAATATAGGATTTTTTTTAAATTAAAAAAAGATAAAAGTTCTCCTGTTCTGATTAGGGTGGATACAATGGGGTCGTTATTAAATATCTTATAAGAAAAAGAGGTTAGATTCCCTATTAAAAGGCACATTGGGCCATTGATAGATTTTGAGACAATGAATGCCATATCAACAAATGAGATCCTATTTATACTTTTGTGCTTCATCAAAGTATGTATTATAAATATGGAGGCTCCATCAGTGATTTGAGTAAATTATACCATCATCTTCCCTTCCCTGAATGGCTCATTAATTTCTTCAAAAAGGCCAGCATATGGCTTACCTCTGATTTGCTTATACAGATTCCTTGTCCTAGAATGTCCTTGTCACTTTGCAAACCTCATAATACCCTATTTGTCATTCAAAGGCAGCTGTGTGTGGCCTTCTTTGGGAAACTTTTGATGATTTTCCAGATCCTTTGTAGACTTGGTAGAATGGAGCAGCCTCTGCTTTAAGCTCCCTACAATCCTGCATTTACTATTCTCAGGGCACCTGCAATTGTTATTGCATGCCACTACTTACTTTTTATTTCTCTGCTTAAGCTAAAGACCTTTAGTAATAGATCCCTCTACTATTATATTTTTTTATTATTTTTTATTCCAGCTTTATTGAGATATCATTGACAGGTCACAAGTAGCAAAATGTCATCCTCATGGCTAAATGATATTCCATGATAAATATCCCATCTTCTGTGAGAGAATAAATGGTTGTATTTTAGAGCTGTTATGTGTGTAGTCATTGGCTACACAGCAATAGAAAAAAACAGTACACACACCAAATAAAAATCCACCTTTTCCATGTAGTTTTAATAATTCTTTGAAAAATGTTATTATGGACCTATTAATAAGTTTAATATAAACAAGTCACTGTTAATCTGCCCCATGAAGAGCAGGGTTTCCAGAATAGCAGGAATTAATTTCTAATTTATGAAAAGTTCAAATATTAAATTAGTTATGTTTTCGCTTCAGGAATGGTATTAGCAGGGTGCGATGTTTTTCTGGATAAGGCTGCACTGTTTCTATCATTCTGAAAGAGGAGATACTGCTTTCTTAACAAGGAATAGTATTTTCAGTATTGATCTGTGACTGGCTAGGGAAACAAGCCAGGATAGAGGATCTTACATAGCAGATATCAGAAGTCATATCAGATATAAGTCACCCAAAGTAAGGACAATGAATTATGACAAAGCAGGAACAGGCAGGCAGAAAGTGACCAAAGCTAAAATGTTTATAGGAACTAAAGAAAACATGAGATCAAAAGGAAACATCTCCTGTTCTCCAGAGATGTTATGAAAATCTTTGATCTATCTTTTCTAGATATCCACCAAAAGGCAAGCATTAAATTTGCATTAAGTTCAATGTTTGCATTAGGTCTAGTGAGAACAGGCAATTAAAATAGTATGTGTTACTTCATAGGGAATATAATCAATAATATTATAATATATATGTATGGTGTGAGATGGGTGTTAAACTTATTGGGGTCATCACTTTATATGGTATATAAATGTCTAATCACTATGTTGTACATCTAAAACTAATATTGTAAGTAAACTGGAATTGAAAAATAAATTTATAAAGGAAATAGTGTACTTTAGGAAAAATACATTTATAAAAGAAATAATATCTATTAGGAGTTTGGGAACACAGGAATCACAACAGTTTCTAACTTAAATTTTAAAAAGTAGAAAAGAGAGGAATTGTAAAGCAGAAACTTACTACAGGAGAGAACTATAGGAAATTCAGATTGCATTGGGTAGGTTCCTTATTTGAAGAGATATAGACCACCATCCACAATAGAACAGGATGTATTAAGCCACTAAATATACCAAGTACTAGAATGGTTATTTGGGGAGCTGTGCTATCTGCCATAGACAGGTCAGTCAAAGACATTCTTAGGTAATGAAGAATATTGGAATGAAAGCAAACCCTGAAGGAGGGGAATCCTCTCTCAGCCACAATAATGCCAGTATTGTTTTGTTTTGTTTTGTTTTGTTTTCACACATGAGGTTGGGTGCAGTAGAGAAAGAGAGGGGGAGAGAACCAAGGCAGGCCAATTAGAGTAATAGACTTTCACCATGTCAGAAGTTTGTGTTTTCCTTGGAAGAAAATGAATGCTCACTGCATAGAGGTGTTTGCCTAGTTAACTTAGAAGGAAAACAGGCTTGGCTGTGGTTGGTGGATAAAACTAACTAGATTTTGAGACATACACCCAATTTTACAGGATAGGAATCCAATCCTTTCCCAAGCAAAAGTTAGTAGTCCCCAGGGCTTAAAAATCACACACCCTATTACCATCTGGCTGAAGCAAAGAGAGCTAAATGTGCAAACTATAAAAAGTGCAAGATTCCTTCTCATGTGGGATGAATTGATGTTTCACAAAGAAGGAAGAGGAGGACATGAAGACAGAGAGAGGTGAAAGCATTGCTTTAAAGAGAAATGAGAAAATACAAATCTCATTCATTATGATTGCAGCCAAGTATGTGCTTTGAAGGACTACTCTGCTCTAACACAATCCAATGGCAGGTAGCATTTACAAAGAGAAAGCTCAACAACCAAATCTAAACTAAAAAAAGATTTACATTTCCAAGGAGAGAGAAAGAGAGAGACAGAGAGAGAGAGAGTGAGACAGAGAGAGAGAGAAATGGGGCTGCAGAGAATGGCAGTTCAGAGTATAGTTCTTGAGGAATGAACATGAAAAGTGCTAAAAGGAGTTAGAAAGTCAGTTCCACTGAGCTTTACAGGAACTCTGTGCATACTAGAAAGTTTCTCCCTTAGGTGTAAGGTTGGTTGGGAGATGGTGAGTAGATAAGTGCCTTTTATAAGGGAAATGCATGAAAACATATTATTCTCTGGTTAGTTACAGGCTTGGGGTGTTTATTTCAAGAAAAACAAAATACATGACCATTTAGAGCATTCATAGTGGCCCTCTTTGAGGGGAAATGCATCACAACATCTGTCTTGGGGTTCCAGTTTTGCAAGAAGCCAATTCTAGCATGTCATAATTGCAAGAGTTTTATCTAAAGGTTGATGAAACTTGGGGGCTCAACAAGGGCTGAGTCACATATATAATTACCTGTTGGAACCACTGAAAGGCACTTCCCCCAAACCTGAATAGGATGATTGTTTGCTGTCAGACACCTCAGGGCATCTTAATCTACATGTTATAGCCTCATGATGGCCAAACATCTGAACAGCCTTAGGCTATTCCCCAATCTGACAATGCTTCTATAAACCTTAACCTTTGAAGTTTATGTCTCCACCTTGCCTTAGGACAAATTGTGTTAATAAAAAGCAAGCTTCCTGAAGCTCCTCTAACCCCTGATGCCTTTCAAAGTTATCTTATATCTCTGGACTCTTACTTAATCTACACACAGCCTTCCTCCAGATTGTTGAACCCTTTTTAATGCTGGGGCAAGAACCCCCGGCAGGTTTCTGTGGGAACACTGGCCTAATGAGTCAGAGAGGAAAGGTACTACACGTTAATCAGGACTTCAGGCCAAGTCATCTGCTGCCTTTGGCCTGGTACTTCAGTATCTCTAATGTCAGCATGGAAGCAGGAGCCATGGACTGTTATTGTAAGACTTAGCTCTACACAGAAGACCCAGGGGTAAGGTTCAAACAACTACACAATCACTAGACAAGGAGCAGTAAACCAGAAGGAGAAAGATAATTGAAAATGAAAACAATTATCTTTCTATAAGAACACATACAATCTTTTAGTAAGTTTAATAAATTATTGACTGGAGAAAAATATATAAATAATGACTATTAGGTGTGGTTTAAAATAAAAGTTAATATAAAAATCAGGCCAGGAATACTACAGTTGTGGAAGAGAAGTGTTCAATAGGTAGTTAATATCTGGTAAGTTCCTTGTGGGCTTAAAATTTCAGGACAGACACTGGACATGCTATAAGTGGGATTGGAATTTTCTTAGTCAGCAAAGGAACATCAATGGGAAAATAGAAAATCCAAGTGAAGGAAGGAAAAAAAATTGGAGACAGAATATCACAGAATCATTATTATTTTTTTAAAACATATTTGTATTCATTTTAGAGAGGAACGGAGAGAGAGAGAGATAGAAACATAAGATGAGAGAGAAAGGATCATTATTTAAGTTACATTACAAGAGGGTTTGGCTATGCTAAAATGTGACCCACAATCTCAGTAGTTTATACCATAGGTGTGTTTTCTGCTCCCACTAAGTGTCTACTATGGGCTGACCTTGGTTTGGCTACATATAATCTTCACTCTGTGACTAAGGCTGATGGAGGAGCTTCTATCTGGGTATCTCTGGTCCTATGGCAAAGAAGGGATCCTCTCTGGCCCATAGTGCTTTGGGTCAGAAATGACAGGTGTTGCTGTCACTTAAAAGTTCCCTGAGAAGATCAAGTCACTTGGAAAAAAATGACATTAACAAAACTCAAAAATATATGTTGCAGGGGCAGATGCCATAGTGAGGGGTAATTCAGGAAGAGGCAGTGATTATTTAAAAATTGTTACACCGGTCAAGAGAAAATACACCATATGTCACTGCAAAATATATCAATAAGCATAATAAAATTAAACTGATGAAAATAATCTATTCAAAGACAGGGCTTACAGATCTTGTTAAAAACAGCAAACAGACTGTCAAAGCTCAGAGGGAAGGCAGGGGAGGCTGGGATGTAAGAGATCAGCCTAAGGACTTGTATGTATACATATAAGAATAACCAATAGACAGTATGGGGGTGAGGGCATGTGCTGGGGGGGTGAGGGGGCTGGAGTGGCCTTAAAGAGGCCAATGGAGAGAAATAGGAGCCATACATAATGCTTCCAACAGTAAAGAATTTAAATTAAAAAAAATAGTGAAACTATACCTGCTCTTAAAATAAGCCTAAAATAAATGTAGACAGAAAGTCTAAAAATAGGTTAATCAGAAAATATATGCCAAGAAATCACACATTAAAGGGTGCTAGTGTAGAAGCAACAACAGATAAAAAATAACTTGTCAATAAGTTTTAATAAACATGAAGAGTTATTAAAGAAAATATTCACCTAGAAAATATATAATTCACAAACTTTTGCATTTAAAAGATAGATTCAAAAACATATATGAAAAAGTAAACATAATAGGTAGAAATCAACAAAAACTGCAAACATAGGTGATGTCGATATACTATATCTTACAGAAGCTGAAGATTATAATAAAATTTGATCAGTATAATACATTTGATAAGTAAAATCAAAAGCATTTTCTTAGATAGATATAGACTCATGATAGATTAAATAGCTATATCTAACATGTATTTATAATATCTTTCACCTAACCAATTAGATTATACATCCACTTAAAGACTTCATTAAAATTTATATACACTGGCTCCAAACTAAATTAAAGAGTAGATTCAAATAAAATTCAAAGAAATTATAGCAATAAAATATAATCTCTGACCTCAATGTAAATAAATTAGAAAACTGAAAGGTTCTCCCCCTCCCAAACTGGTGGGCGGATTTTAACACATGACCCCTTAAGGTTATCTTCCCCTCCCAAACTGGTGGGCAGAGTTTGACACATGACCCCTTAGGGCTCCCCCCCCTCCCAAACTGGTGGGTGGAGCTAACAATATGACTGACACCTGCCAAGGGGACATCTCCAAGACAGCGACCAATTAACACGGGCCAAGGTGCCCTTGGGGCCCATCCCTTCCTGTTCCACCTGGACCCAACCCCCTCCCTTAAAAAGGAACTGCAGGCCGGACACGTGCGCTCTTTGGAGGGGCATCTCCATTGGAGGGGCATCTCCATTGGCCCGGTTGGGTTCCGATCTCCTGTCCCCTCTCCCCTAATTCTGATCTTTACCTTGGTGATGGCTCCCGCCCATTACCGGGGAATAAACTCTCTTTAAAACTCCCTGTTGTTCTGTTTCCTGTTTCCTTTCAAACCTAACAAAAACAAATGCTAAAATATTATAAATATCTTTCTGTATCTATCTATCTATAAATTAGCATATAAATGAAATGCATTTACAGTTAGATAATGTGGCAAAAAAAATAGCCACATAGAAAAAAAAAGGGTAAGGAAAGTGATCTCTTGAGGGCAAAATATATGCAGACTAAATGTATAAAAATTTTAAAAAATGAGAACCCTTTTTATATATGTTAGTTTATTGAAAGAACTATAGTTCTAAGTGTTAGAAGACACAGGGGCAAGATAGCTTTATCAGTATGACACACAATGTGACCTCACTACTTTGGAGAATAAATGTTGCTATACCTGGTAACTTTAAAACTGTGCAACCCCACAGGTGGCACATGTAGTCCTCAGAACCTCTTCCCCAGTACCCAGAGAGACATTTGAATAAATGTGTACTCTCACATTATCTACACTAATAAAAGAGAAACATGCAAATTGACTGTACCTCTGTGTTACCCACCAGTCAATCAGGAGTGCGTATGCAATTTAATTCAACAAAGATGGGTTAATTTGCATATTCAGGAGTGGAGAGGCTAGGGGAAGGATGGCCACTTGCATGGATGCTGGTGCCAAGCAGCCTGTGTCTAGAGAACAGATGTCCTGGGACCCAGACTGCTCTGACCCTATAGGCCTGGAACAGCCAGGGTCCAGGAACAACCCTCTGCCACCCTGGCCCTACACACAAAGGGGGCAGGGTGGGAACATCTTCCACAGCAAGTGATGCAGACAGCAAGCAGGGCCCTGCTTGTCCCTGGTCATGGCAGCGAGGGGCAGGCAGTCCCCCACAGAGAGTAGACAACAGGGCCAGGGGTGGCATCAAGCAGGCAGGTCCATAGAGAGCAGAGAACCATGGGGAGCAGGCCTAAGCTGTCAGTAGAACATCTCCTGAGGGCTCCCAGATTGAAGAGGGTGCAGGTTGGGCTGAGGGGGCTCCCCTCCCCACCATGCACGAATTTCATGCACTGGGCCCCTAGTATATGTGTGTGTGTGTGTGTGTGTGTGTGTGTGTGTGTGTGTGTGTGTGTAAAAGGCAGATATGCTAAGTGTCAGACCATCTGATAAATCACTATGACGTGCACTGACCACCAAGGGGCAGATGCTCAACACAGGATCTTCTGTGAGGCACACTGGCTATTCACAAAGAAAGGGCATGGCACACATGGCACCCACAAAGCAACACTCAGCTTCCCTCAAGTGGGACAAAGGCCCTGCCACCATCCCGGAGTGACACATCACAAAATTTCAGCCTACACTGCCAAGACTCCATGGCACAAAATGTGGCTCACAGCCCAGCCCAGCCTGGAAATGGTCCCTGTGAGCATGGGTAATGACGTCAGGTAGCAATGTCCAGCTTCTTGTCCCTAATGACTAGCCTCCTTATATTTTCTTTAGCCCAAGAACACGATTTGCTTTATAACCAGATGGAAATATTTTATACTTCAACTAAATGTCTGTGAAGCATTTTCCCATGCCTCATCTCATTTGATCCTCACAGAAGTCCTGGAGTAGGGAGCTGGGAGACTTGGTGGAATCCTATTTTCTTTTCATTAGCTGGAAAACGGAGATTTAGAAAGCTTAGAAACTTGACCCCACTGAAAAGAAGTAAGAAATGGTGGACCTTGAAAATGAGTTCAGGTTTTCTCACTATACAAAATATAGTCAAACACTGCTGCAGTTAAATATTTTGTCCTTTGTTCTCCCTGAGTGATCTATAATAATAATCTGCTTCACGTTGATATTTACTGCTGTCTTAAAGATTGTTTTAAAAATTAAAATATTTAGTTCTCGCTCTTTAAAAAAAAAGTTTTTGTTCAATCTCTGCATCCCTCTCAACGTCCCCTACTATTCCCTCCCAACAAACAACAGTGTGGTGATTTCAGCGGAAGATGTAGAAGAGGGCATAGAGGGAATAATGGTGAAAACAAAATAAAATAAAGATATTACTGATTTTCTGTTATTGATATAAAAGCTTTAATATAAAGTGCCAGGTATATAGGTGTGTAATAAAAATGTTGGGGAGTATGCTGAATTGAGATATTTTCAAAAATTTTAGCATAACTAGTGTTTATTTATTAATGTTTACTGATTTTTTTCATCTAATCTTTACATCCTACTTATGTATGTATTATATATTTTTAAGTATTTGGTCTGGTGAATAATTTTAACATTGATATTTTGGCACCAGTGCAAATAATTCAAATATTCTTATTTTTACCTTCTAGAAAACTAATTAATATTATAAATATAATTATTGTACTTTAGGTTGCAAGCATAGATATTTAAAAAGTAAAGGAAAAACAACAGAAGTCAATATTTTAGTTGGTAAATTTAAGCCTAATAGATTGTAAAAAGCATTATGTTGTTTGTAAGGTAGAGTTTAAATTTACCATATTCTAGCTTCTCAATCTGTGCCTACAAAAGTGTGAAAAAAACTTTCTTTGCTCACTATAGATAAACAAGTAGTACAGAAACCTCCTTCCTTTGTATAGTGTTTATTTTTCTCTTTAAATAGGATGAATTCATCTTCTATTGGTATGAAAACCCTGTGGTTATTGTATACAATAATACTAACAGCACTCCAAATCCTTTGTCATTAAGGAGCTGGCAAGAAGGCTTCTCCTTGGGGCTCAGCAAATGGCAGAAACTCTTTAACAGGATGTGGAGAAAACATATGTTTGGGTGGCTTTGCTTTACTTTTTTTGGATATGTTTTCAGAGAAAATTTCTGTAATGGAAACAATAATAGGAAAAATATATTTTTGTGAAATAAATCACTGCAGAAAAAGAAAAAAATTCAGAGTTGCTCCATTAAAAAGATATAGATATATATCTTATTAAATTATGTACATGTATGTATACACACACACTAGCTAAGTAATTCAGTATAAGTGATAAATATACACATTCTTTGATATAGATAAGGGGTCCTACATGATCCATTTTGCCAGTCTAAATTGATTAAATTACCTTAAACAACAACAAAAATAAATGGTAGTTGTGTTTAGTGTTCTATGTCTCTCAAAAAGGAATTTACCAGACTCTCTTTACTCCATTCAACCATTGTGCTTCCCATTAAGAAACTTAGGGTCAAGAAGTGAATTTCCAGTTAAAAAGGACCAATTGTTCACATACATAGCTCTGTTATGAATATCCACTGACGTTAGTGATATGGATCTAAAGTTGAGACAAAAGAGAGTTTGCACTTCCCATTCTTGAAGGAAACTTTAACTTTTTAAATCAAAATACTTAGAAAGTACTAAACTAGTCCATACTTCATAAACTTATATTCCACAACCAAGAGAAATAAGAATGTATCCTTCATGTTCATGTGTGTGTGTGTGTGTGTGTATGTGTGTGTGTGTGTGTATGTGTGTGTGTGTGTGTGTGTGTATAGATATATATATATATATATATATATATATATATATATATATATATATATATATTTTTTTTTTACAGACAGAGAGGAAGGGAGAGGGATAGAAAGCTAGAACCATAGACAAGAGAGAAGCATCGACCAGCTGCCTCCTGCATACTCCCTACTAGGGATGTGTCCGCAACCAACATACATGCCCTTAACCAGAATGTATCCTTGAGCCTTTGTGTAGTTAAACATCCTTTTTGCAACTGAGAGGGTTCTCTGCACTGACTGATAAATGCACATGCTATTTCCCACGGCTGCCATTGGACAGGTTCATGAAGAGTGCAGTCGCTGATGAAGACAAATGCAATAAAGGCGACCTAGAACTCCCTGGATATATCTTATTTTCTTTTCATCAGAACCGCCACATGTGGTGATGTATTGGTATGGAAGGCAATGTGTTACACACACACACATGCACACACATATAAATGCACTCCCACACACATGCACAGGCACACAAATATCTGTCAACATTATTCTTTTTATTCCCAACTACGTTTGTAGCAATAAAACCGGTGACATTAAGCATGGAACATATTAATAGCACTGACAATTATATAACAATATATTAAGTTTATGGCCGTGAAAATAGCTTTTTATTAAACCTGGTGAACATCATTATGAATATATGTTTGAAGGGATACATAAATCCAGTCAAGGGTGTTAGGATGAGAAGGGGACAGAGAAAAAGAAGCTGACTGAAATTACTTTGACCTAAAAAAAAAAAAAGTGTATGATAATACATTAGGTGGATTTGGTTGTCTATAATGAGCAACGTGAAGCCAGTAATGAATTATCCATGGATTTTGACAATGCATGAATAATGTAAAGTATTGCTGTTACTGAAACTACTAATTGTGCTGGGGTGGGTGGGGTGGGTAGGGGAGGCCGGGGGAAGGTCAATGGGGAAAAAATGGAGGCATATGTACTATTTGTAATACCTTAAACAATAAAATAAAATTTAAAAAAATGCAGTCATTACTTATTGGAGAAGATAATTTATAGTGGCATCATTGTCTAAGGGAGCATGGTGACATAGGGCATACATACTCTGGACTGATTTTGAGGGTGACAGTTTTTAGGACAATATCTCTTGCTGATAATTTCTTTAAATGTACTTAAGTCTAGAGAAGTTCTTGTGAAGAAAGAGGAATGAAACTTGGTATAGAATGTGGGAAAGATCACCAAGAACACATTTAAGAACATCAAAGGAATATTAAGTAGAGTATAAGATAATTTCTTCAAGAGAATTGTCTATAATATGCTAATTAGACCAGACGTCCCTCTGGAGGAAGCCAGGGCTGTGAGGGAAGCCTGGGTCCTGGGTATCCGCAGGCGGTCCCCGGTGCCAGAGGGAAAGTGGCGCTGGCAGCCAGGGGAAGCAAGGCCTACTCTTGCACAAATTTCATGCATCAGGCCTCTAGTATAAAAATAAAAAGTGTTACATGATTAGGTCAGGAGTTTCTCCAGAAAGCAATCCCAAACAAGCAAAAGGGACTCATAATGGGAGACTTTTTTAGTGCCTGAGAAATTTGTGCAGAGTGTTTTTCCTCCAGGGTTCTTTTGCAAACAGAGCTGATCCAAGTCCTTAATTTCATCTCTCAGAGCTTCAGCTTTCTCTTTGTAAAAACTGAACCTGATCTTCACTGGATCTTTGCAATTCTTTCTAGCTCTGATGTTGTGTGATTGTGATGTACTTTGTCATTTTCTCTGGATTGGGAGGCCTTTCTATCTCCAAATAAAGGAAGAGTTGTCACCTGATCAATGTAGTTTCCTCATCCATGAAGTAGAAATCGCATTATCTAACAATCAGCATTGCTATGGGGACTGAATGGAATATGGATTATTCAAAATGTTTAACAGGAGTTATCATATTGTGAAGTACAATAAAGGATATTCTCTCTACATTTATCTGTTATTCTTTCTACAAAGGATATAAATAATAAAAAAGAATATCTATAATAATAAAAGGGTAATATGCTAATTGGGCCAGATGTCATTCCAGACATCCTTTCTGAAGAAGCCAGGGCCGGAGGGAAGCCAGCCCAGGTCTCAGGTGCCAGAAGGAAGCTGGTGCCAGCAACTGGAGGAAGGAAGGCCTACTCTTGCATGAATTTTTGTGCATCGGGCCTCTAGTCAACAATAATAAAGTGCCTATAACAGAGTCTTCATAAGAATCAAAATGAGTAAACATATATAAAGTGTATACAACAGTTCTCTGCACATAGTTAATGCTATATGGGATGCTTCCTTATAAATCTAGCACTAATTATTATCTTCTTAGTGGTACTACTGTTACTGATATCCTATATAATAAAAGAGTAATATGCAAATTGACCATCACTTCAACACACAGGATGACTGCCTTCATGTGGTCAAAGATGGCTGCCCCCATGTGGACACAAGATGGCCAGCAGGGGAGGGCAGTTGGGAGGGAGCATCCCTGCAAGGGAGGGCAGTTGGGGGCAATCAAGATGGCAGGGGAGGGCAGTTAGGGGTGACCAGACCAGCAGAGGAGGGAAGTTGAGGGTGACCAGGCCTGCAGGAAAGGGCAGTTGTGGGAGGACCCAGGCCTGTAAGGGAGGGCAGTTGGGGGGGGGGGGCAGGCTGGCAGGGGAGGGCAGTTAGGGGCAATCAGGCTGGCAGGGGAGCCATTAGGAATCAATCAGGCTGGCAGGAAGAAGTGGTTAGGGGTAATCAGGAAGGAAGGCAGGGGAACAGTCGGTAATCAGCAGTTCTGGATTGTGAGAAGTATCCCATTTTGGTGAGGGTGCAGGCTGGGTTGAGGGACACACACCCCATGCACAAATTTCATGCACCGGGCCTCTAGTTTTTAATAATTATTATTGCTATTATTTTTAATTGAAAGCCTTTTCCTCATCTTTAACCCGTAGTATATACCTAAATGATAAAATATTTATAGAGCTCTGCTTGTTCTATGCGTAGAAACTAGATATGCAAGCTGTGGTGTATGTGTATATATGTATAGAGAATATTTTCTGGGCCCAACTTATTTCTTGGTGTCAGTTTTTATATTTCATCCTATTTTTGCTTTCACAAAACTCTGATCCAAACCTGATGGCCCATTGTTAAACTGAGATATTAGGTTCAACTATGTAAAATTTCTGATACATCACCATTGTTGACCCATTAAAAAGAGCGAATTCATAATTTAACTTAATACATGGTCCCTCAAGCAAACTTTGAGCAATAATTTGCAAACTAAATCAAATATTAGTTGTTGATTGATTGACAGAGAGGAAACCTCCTGGCAGCTAATTTGTAATATACACTTTGATTATATTAGAATTCAGATTTCCTTGGCATTATTACATTTAATGATTCATGATTTTAAAGGCAGATTCTGCCTATTCATTTAGCAATCTTTACATGAATGGTTACAAATTAATGAATGCCAGGGCCTTCAGAATTTAATAATTCTGTCTCCTTGTGCTATTAGATTCTATATATTCAATATTCTTGTTTTTACTCAGACAACAAAATATCCCCACATATCAAAAAGCAAAAGAAATGGAACAACTACCTAGTGCAGTACCAAACAGTTGCTTATACTATAAGCTTTGATGAAGAAAACCCTCATAATGCACAGACTCACTCCTCTGTGCTGTTTATTAAGCATTTGTCTTTCAGCTACAAGCCCTCCCTTCATTATTCAGCTCTGTGGTGCTGGGACTAAGATCCTACAAATTTGTTTTCTTCTAATAGACTGGCTTCCTCTTAACTTGTGTCAAAGGGATACTAGACGAGACTGGGGACTTGTTTATTATTGCAGCTTATCCAATGTACTATATTATATATTTTTCTGGCTATGAGCCTATTTTCTATGGTCCAATCATTCTATTATATAATTTGGACATCGCCTCTTAAATTTTGATCACCCATCTGAATCTCTAATAGGCAACTCTACTATTTGTGGAATCTATAGTCTTTGAAGCATTACCCAGACATAGCTATGGTTAATTCTTTGTCTCGCTCCAAGTCCATCATCTCACTTTCCTTCCCTTAAAGATGTCAAACATAATCTTCATTAGCCTTTCCTTTAAAAAATAAATACAGGAGGATAAATTAACATCTCATAACTTCTCCTAATTTTAAGGGAACAGATAGATCCTAACTCTCTTTATTTTAATTTTTTAAAGTTTTTTAAAATATATATATATATATTTTATTGAGTTTTTACAGAGAGGAAGAGAGAGGGATAGAGAGTTAGAAACATTGATGAGAGAGAAACATTGATCAGGTGTCTCTTGCACACCCTCTACTGGAGATGTGCCCTCAATCAAGGTACATGTCTTTGCCGGGAATTGAACATGGGACCTTTCAGTCCACAGGCCGACATTCTATCCAATGAGCCAAACTGGTTTTGGTCTAACTCTATTGAATCATGGAGAAAGAGGCAAAAACGGTTTAGGATTTTTTAAAAATATTTTTTTAATTGATTTTTTCACAGAGAGGAAGGGAGAGGGATAAAGAGCTAGAAACGTCAATGAGAGAGAAACATGGACCAGCTGCCTCCTGCACACCCCCTACAGGAGATGTGCCCTCAACCAATGAACATGCCCTTGACCAGAATCCAACCTGGGACCTTTCAGTCCACGGACCAATGCTCTATCCACTGAGCCAAACTGGTTTCGGCTGGTTTAGAATTTTTGAGTAGAATGAGTGAAATCTTTTTATTCCAAAAACTATAGATAGCATTAACATGTCATTCTTTCTTATCTCCTTATAGCAGTAAAACATAGATTTATGTCTCAATAAATTGCACCGCCGTACACCTAGAGTTCTTAATTGACCTGACCCTACGTCTTGACATCTCACAGATTATATTTGACTTATAATCATTAAGCTTGACTACACAAAATGACAGAGCCTTAAAGAGGATTCTTATACTCTATTAAGCATTCTGTATGACTCAACATCTAATTTTTGAAGACTGGGCCTTCTTGAGCAGGGTGTAAAATATATCCATGGCCTGAGCTCCTTACAGCAGAGCTTTCACTCCGTTCTCATGTTTTCTCTTCCTTTCTTCCTGTTCAGCTTCTTTCCTTTAGAGGATTCATCTTTGTTCTGTTTATTGTCCACCTGCACTCATTGTACAAAGCTGGTTTCTAAAACATAAGCCCCGCCCCCACTGCCCACCCCAGGTAAATTTGATTATCCTTACTTCTTTATTTTTTTTTCCTTTTTTATGGAATTTATTGAATGACACCGGGTAAAAAAATTATACAGGTTTCAGGTATACAATTCTACAACACATTGTCAATACACTGTGTTGTTTGTTCACCACTCCAATACAAGTCCCTGCCTATCACCACTTATCCCCTCTCTACCTCCTCCCACCCCTACTCTGTCCATCTCCCAGCAATCACCACACTGTTGTCTGTATATCCTAAGTTCTTTAAGAGGTTTTTTTTTTTTTTTTTTTAATGGTCTGAAACCTGCATCATAGCTTACTTTTTCTCTTTTTAATTTAGGGTTTGTAAGATTTTTTTTTTTATTATTTTGTGGTAAGTTTCAACCTGCCTGAATGAGCGGGAGTGATTATCTTTATCAACAATATGATTTACATAATATAGACAAGTAGATTGTTGTTACTCTTGGACTCTTTCCAAAGACTTCCCTCCCAAAAATCTTCTTCCCCCTTTAAAGTAGACTCTTTTTTGACTGTGGTATTGTTCCCTGGATGCCTTAGCTACAATTAGAGTCAGGCCAGGGCAATGAGGGAAAGTGTACATTAATGTGCTTTTTTATTCAGCTTCTTATTTTTAAATTTCCTTTTCCCTCATATGTAAGAGTCTTATTTTCTATTTGCTGACATATATATTTTAGGAAGCAAATCAATGATGAAAAAATTACACAGAAAAGTTAGGATTAATTTGTTACTCTCATCTGTACTTTTTCCTAATTATTATTTGATGAAATAGTAATGATCAGCAATGAAAAGTTGTTATTATATATAGAGAGAATTTCTTTAGCTGGGATCTATTGTGGTATAAAAAATGAAGTCATGTATGGGACTGTAACTACTACTTGACTAAAATCAATTTCTAGGAGTAATATGGGTAACCGTATAGATTTTATCAATCAAGATAGGAATTAGAGCATTCTATGGAAATTAGATGCTAAATATTAGAAACAAGATATAATTCAAACATGTTTCCAAAAAAAGTATGCACTTCCATATGATCATGTTTCATTTTTGAGCAACTGGTTTTGATTAGGGAGTGTATGCCATTTGCACAAAGCAAACTTCTGTTTAAGAGTGATGTACTGTATTGAATTTTACTGACTCATAAGTGTTGCCTTTTTACTAGATACAATAAATCACTTAAATGTATTTAAATGGGTATCATTGCCTGATATCAATGTTTGGGTGAAAAAAGTGCTCAAGGGAGTGTTTTTTGTTCACGTTCTCTCTTTTATTGTTAGATTCAATTTTCTTCATTTTTGTGATGTTGCCAAAATTTGACATTTTTCCATCTATGCTTTTTCCCACATTTTTTCATACATATCTACTATTTAGATTTCATATATTGTCTTGATAACATATTTGTCTGACTGAGAAGCAATATTTTAACATCACTAGACTAGACCCCATGAGACAGTGATTGTGCCTATTATGTTCGCTGCTATATCCTTGGAGACTAGAATAGTTCCTGAAACAAAATAAGATTTTAATGTGTTTTTGACAGGCAGGATCTAGTTTTTCAAATTTTAAGTCACTTTAATATTCTTTTCCTACACATCTATCTAAAGGTGTAGCTATGATCTTAAAGGAATAGCAGACCACTCTGAGTTCTATTAGTTTCATGTGCTAACTCCACCCATTGTAGATGATACTCTGAGCTGTTCAGCATCTGTCACAAATTCCAAAAAGTGGTATAACCATAGACACTGAGTTCTTTTAATACTGGTAACCAAAGATTTTCCACTTTCCAACTTCTAGAATCAGGATAGAACTATACCTTTACCTAGCCCCCTTGTGATTCCATGAGGGCTTGATACTAGTTCTGGGCAATGGGTTTTGAAAGAAATGAGTGTAATTTCAGAATAGAGCATAGAACTCTCAGTGTAGAATTTTGCATGGCCACTAGTCACAATCAAGATGGTGGCTGCTTTATCTGTCTGGGACCCTGAGTGACTACAAGAGAAGCTGCCTTGTTGGTATTGCTCAGAGGATGAGCATCAACTTATGAACCAGGAGGTCATCATTCAATTCCAGGTCAGGGTATATGCTCTACCCTCAGTGTGGCTCTCTCTCATCATTGATGTTTCTATCTCTCTCTCACCCTCTCTGAAATTAATAAAAATATAGTTAAAAAAAAGAAAGAAGAGAACTAACAGGCTCAATAGAGATGAGTGAGAAGTAACCCTTTTCTGTCTTAAGTATCTGAATTTTAGAGATTATTACTGCAGCATAGTTTAACATGTCCTAGCTGATATGGTTAATGTATTAAAGAGCTCTATGATTTCTAATAGAGTGCTTGAGTCTTCCGTGTGCTATGCAAAATGCCAGTTTTTATCACCCATGTTTTTGTAACGGCCATGTAAAATACTACCCCAAATCCTGCTTTTTCCTTTACCCATTTACTACTTCCTATTTGATGACATACCTTTCAAGAGAAAAACACATATTTGTTAAAAACTAAGACTCCTTTCAAACTGTTTCAGATTTCCTCCACCTTGAACTATGCTTGTCATACATTGGGTGACACCTTCTAGTATTAGAATGAGAGCTAGATCTCTGCCATGAGGATAATGCACAGTTTCTACCAGCTAATTGCCGATTTGTTAATCAGTGCTCACATGGAACTGTGTAGGCAGTCTAAATTTAATTGAGTACTTGCAGAGAAACACTGGTGTACTAGCTACCATATTTTTTTGACCCTGAAAAATATGCCTCCAAGTGAGGGGTAGTCTTATACAGCGAGTATATAACAAACTCTGTATTTTTAGTGGAAATGTTAGGGGGTCGTCTTATACGCCCAGTCGTCTTATACGCCGGCAAATACGTATTTTTCAGGGCCAAAAGATCGTCTTATACGCCGGCAAATACGGTACTTATCTGAGAAGATGAGCAAAGGAGTTCTTAGGAGACATGTTAGCAAAACCATTTTTTGGACTATAGGATTAGTTTAGAACTTGAATTAATATGATTTTCTCCAGGAAACCTTGACATTGTTATATACACTGAGTAGCCATATTATTATAATCTCTGAACACATAATAATTTGGCCACTCAGTATATATCCTATATAATAAAAGGCTAATATGCAAATTGTCCTCTCAACTAGGAGTTCCACCAGCAGATAGGCTGGCCAACCACACATGTCCCCTCCCCCTGGCCCCCATGCACAAATTCATGTGCTGAGCCTCTAATATATATATATATATATATATATATATATATATATATATATATATGTATTGAGTGGCCAGATTATTATGCATTCAGAGATCATAATAATCTGGACCTTAAATTCCTCAGTGCAGAGCATATGGTGCCTGATAACCTCTGAATCTGGCTTTGGATATCATCCTTCTCTCCCTTTTCTAATTTTATGACCATTTTTTGCAGAGCAATCTTTGATCTTTGTAAACCACAATGCAATTCTGACAGATCCACTTCAAACAGGCTTTTGAGGCTCTTCATATTTTTCCCATCAACAAACTAGACAAAAGAAGATAGTCAATTGTCCTACTTTTCACTAACAAAGCATATGCACCAGATTTGTGAAGTGTATCTGTAATGAGAAGAAGCTGGGAAGCTGGGGAGAATGACTTTGAGTCACTCCGACCTACTTCAGTGGTCAATATTTCCTTAAAATGTTCCATGTGCTTATATTTTTAATCTCTTTAACACTATGATCCTACATGTTTGGAAGAAACAGAAAATCTGTCTCCTGATGATTTGTGTCTTCTTACACTACATAGTAGTAAGGCTGCCAGATAAAATAGAGAACTCCCAGTTAAATTCAAGTTTAAGACAGATACTGAACATAATTTTTATTAGCAGTAGGCTTAATGAGATATTTGGGACATGTTTATAATAGAAAGCACTTGTTTATTTGAAATTAAAATTTAACTGGATTTTCCGTATTTTTACTTGCTAAACCCAGCAAGCCTATATTATATTATAGGAGACACTCAAAATAACCTAACTCTTCTCACTTTAATAGAAGCTCTAGAGTTGGAATGAGAGCCAGAGTTTTCTAATTCCCTACCCAGAGGTCTTTTGTCTGTATCAGGGCTGTCTGCCATGACGGATACACAGATTCAGTGCACCACCTCTGGGGGAAAACCTGCTCAGCTATTGCATCTCCCAATGAGCTGTTGAAATTTGGAAAACTAATTTATCTTTTTTTGTTCTTTGGTTATCTCATCAATATCGATTCAAATAACATTATGAAAATGCACAAAGCAAAGTATTTAAGTTGGCAATTATTATTTCACAGGAACAGAAATTATAAGCAAGTTCTATTTTGTCTTTTGTGTTCCAATCTCTCGGAGTCTCTGATGAAATCTAAAGATAATTACAAAGGAAATTGTGCATTCCAAAATTTTCTTAATAATTCAAATAATTCAGAAGGTCATGGACTCTTTGAAGCCCAAGTACCATGAAGATAGAATGAATCTGATATTGTTTTTATGTACATTTTAGAACCCTTTATATTCAAAAGATACTTTATCAAATGAGGTAGCCTCTTAAACCCAATAGATTTGCACTTTTATCAGAGCAGTGTGATCATTTGTTAACCTTGGGATCCCTGATAATTTTTTCTTATAAAGGGCTTAGACACTAAACTTGAACTGAGTTGATAGCCTAATGCTGACTGATGTGTTTCAAATTCACTTACCAACACTTTTCAAGTTGGGCACACATTTAATTTTCTTGGCACTGTGTTCAATGATTGGGAGCCTTGAACTTGAATATAAAATTTTCAGGGGCATTCTAATGTGTGCTCTACATAGCAGAATACAAGCAAAAAAAAGAAAAAAAGAAAAGAAGAAGAAGAAAAGAAACTCTTCAGAAAGTAGTCGTAGGGTTTAATTGTATAACATAGCAGTATGGCTATATCATGAATCATCCAAGTACATTTGTATTATCAAAGAATGACATCTATTCTCTAAATTAAAAACGATCCATATCATTTTATTCATCTTTTCATACCACCACTGCCACAAGGGGTGAAAGAAAATAGGGGATGTCAGAGGAAACATAAATTGTACATTTATTTACGACCAATGCCTGTCTATTTGAATGTCACACTAAATTGCACAAATTAAAATGTGTTTGTCCTTAAGATGATAAAAGTAATTAATTAAAGGCCAGATCCATTCTACAGGGGTTGTCAGGCCTAGCAATATTTTATATGATGGAGGGTAAACAGATGGACATCCTATGTAAAAAACAAACAAAAAGTTTCTTTAGTTTTCAATAAAACAGCAAAGGACCACATCTGGTTGATCCAGGCACAGTGTTCACTTGAATCATAAGAGAGGGCTTCCATACACATTTAGTATTCTGAGATAACATGGTTGAGCACATCGAGGTTAAGCAGTTTGTCCCAGGTCACAAACTGGCAAATTACAGAGCAGAATTGGAACATGGGCAGTTGAACTTATGGTATAGCACTTGTCACTTTTGCTGATAGAAGTGACATTTACTGTGTACCCCTTTTACCTGTTCAGTTCTTATCCTCCCCGAGCCCCCAATCATGGCAAGCAATGCTCTATTCTCTGTTTCCATGAGTTCTATTATTTTAAAAATATTCCATACATAAATGACACCCTGCAGTAGTTGTATTTCTGTGTGTGGCTTATTTCACTTAGGAAAGCCTTCCAGAATCATCGCTGTTATCACAAATGGCTGGGTTTCCTTCTTTACTAAGGCTGAATTATATATCCTCCTCTATAATAAAAGGGTAATATGCAAATTGACCCTAATAGTGGAACAACAGGGAACAACTGGTCACTATGATGTGCACTAACCACCAGGGGGCAGATGCTCAATGCAGGAGCTGCCCCCTGGTGGTCAGTGTGCTCCCACAGGGAAGCGCCACTCAGCCAGAAGCCTGCTCATGGCTGGCCAGTGCAGCAGCCTTTCCTGCCTCCGCAGTAGCACTAAGAATGTCCGACTGACAGTTTAGGCCCACTCTTCACAGGGAGCAGGCCCAAGCCATTAGTCAGACATCCCCCAAGGGCTCCGGGGCTGCCAGAGGGATGTCTGACTGCCAGCTTAGGCTAGATAACTCTGGAGAGTAGGCCTAAACTGACAAGTGGACATCCCCCAAAGGGCTATGGACTACAAGAGGATGTAGGCCAGGCTGAGGGACACCCCCAAGTGCACAAATTTTCATGCACCAGGCCTCTACTGTGTGTGAGTATATATATGGTGTGTGTGTGTGTGTGTGTGTGTGTGTGTGTGTGTGTATAGTGTGTGTATATATGGTATATTACATATATATGATATATATGATATATTATATCTATCTATCTATCTATCTATCTATCTATCTATATAACATTTTGATAATCTATTCATCCATCAACTTAGGTTGTTTCCACATCTTGGTTACTGTGAATAATGTAAATACTGTTGCAATGAATATTGGAGTACAGAGATCTCTTAGGAATACTGATTTTGTTTCCTATTGCTATATACCAAGAAGTGGGATTGCAATATTATAAGGTAGTTCCATATTTAATTTCTTGAAAAATCTATACTCTTTTCCTTTTTGGTTTTATAAGTTTATATTCTTACTAACAATGTACAAGGGTTCCCTTTCTCACATTCTGGCCGGTATTTGTTTTCTCTTGTCCTTTAGATAATAGTCACCCTAAGACAGTGGTTGGCAAACTCATAAGTCAACAGAGCCAAATAACAGGACAACAATTGAAATTTCTTTTGAGAGCCAAATTTTTTTAAACTTAAACTTCTTCTAACGCCACTTCAAAATACACTCACCCAGGCCGTGGTATTTTGTGGAAGAGCCACACTCAAGGGGCCAAAGAGCCACATGTGGCTTGTGAGCCGCAGTTTGTCAACTACAGTCCTAAGAAGTATGAGATGAAATCTTTTCGTGGTTTTGTTGCATTTCCCTGAGGATTAGCGAGATTGAGCTATTTTTTTCATGTTCCTGTTGGCCACTTGTATGTCATTGGAAAAAAAACGTTTTTTTTGAAGATATTTGTACCTATTTCCTCAGGCGCATTTGCCTGTAATTAATTAATTTTCTTGTAATGTCCTTGTCTGTCTGTAATATGCTTCCAGGGAGATACTGGCAACTTGGTTTTATTTCGGAGAAAGTTAGAAGAAGGTTGGGGAAGCATGCACTGATTCCCCCAGCTCCAGGGAGTAGAGCGGTCAGCACTGAGATGAATGCTAATTAGAAGCTGGCCCTCCAGCTGCATCTTGTAATGTGGGCAGTGGGACTCCTTCCAGAGAGTTACTGGGGTGGGGGTGGGGGGCTTTTGCCTGACCCCTCTGTGCTGACCCTGGGAGAAGCCACAGCAAACCCTTGTGCACATGTTAGGAACGCACACTTTATTTTCTGCAGTCCCGTGGAACACACTTATGCAAGCCTCGCTGGTTTTCAGGGCTAGGTGTTCTGTGGACCCAATACTTGAATGGGAGCCTTAAAAGTTGGAGTGCTAGATGTACTGTCCAAATCCTCTTCTCCTCAGTGGGCAACTCAGTGGGAATTCGAAGTTGACTCCCGATTGTATAACCCGGTGCTGAGGTCAGGGTGATGGCAAGAGTGTGTATCAGTCTTGCCCACACATTTAGATGTGGGTGTTTTCTCTATTGCCTGCTATGTAGGAGACACTCAGCTAGTGTCTGGATTTCTGTCAGAGAGAATTGTCCCATGTGTAGTTGTACATGCATTGCTGTGGGAAGGGGAAATGCAGAAGCCCCCAGTATCACCATCTTGGTAAAGACAAACAAATAAACAAACAGAAAATGAAACAAAACTTTGTCATCTGCTTCTGAAGATGACTTTAATCCATCTTCACAGCATATGGTGTAGCGAGTCCCCTTATATCCATTTCAAGAATGATAAATCTGAGATTCAGAAAAACTAAAGTAGCTCTCTTAAATGAAGGTTAATAAGGGATGAACCTAGGATTTGATCTACCACATTTCAGCAATTTGAAAATGCACTTTTTTTTCATGCTTACATTATCAACATCAGAGTTCATTTTATGATATTTTTAGGCAAGACAATTAGGGGGGCATACTTCTTGTGATTAAACTTGCTCATAGTCATTCTCAATGTCATCTCTTCAACTGAGTTATGTGCATTGTTAAAGCTACAGATGTTGAGTGCAATTGCCATCTAAATGTCTTTAAAGAGACTGCATTATGCTACAGTTCAACACTAAAATCAAAAGTTATGATTTAAGCATTTTTTTCCCTTCAATGTAGGAAATAAAATAATTATGTATTTTACAATATAGACATTTTAATTTGACAGAATTAGACAGGTAGATGTGTATTCAAACCTTCAAAGTAAGTATAATAATGTTATTCTAGGAATTATTCCTAACAAGCTAGTTTTATATACTATTGTATAAATGCCATAGAAGTATATATGTAATCAAATTATTTATTTTAAAAAGATGCACAACTCAACAAAAATATTACATAAATTATTTGGAGTTATAGAGCATAGAGATCTTTGATGGGTAGATAAAATACTTTTTAGATCAAGAAAGTTTTATCCTTAGCATTTTGGTTACATTTTAAATATATTGAAACTGGATAAACCAGTAAATGGATTTTGGCAATATGCAAAGATGAGGCTATAATACACTTCAATTATTTCTTTGCATAAGCACAATAAATCTATGAAAAAAGTTTTGTACTGAGAAGAATGTGTTCTTCCTTCTTCTCATAGACCAGGAAATCCAGACACATACCAAGTTTTTTGTTTTGAAACAACTTGACCTTAAAAATTAGATATCTGGCATTATTTTAGGCAGATACTTAGCAACAAAAAATATTCACATCAACCATACAAAAGAGATCTTAGATGTACTAAATAGTTGAAAATCATATGTTTCTCTCTGGCCTCTCTACCTAGAAATTCCATTTATAATCTCTCTTATTTTCACATTGCTCTAATGATATCTGTCCTCTACTGATAATTAATCCAGATAATGACATTTCTGAATATGATGCCACATCTCTGGACTCTGAAGTGTGTCCAACAAGCTATTAAAATCCCATTAAAGCTTTATTTACCAGACTCAAATTAAAAATAAACATTGGTTGTACATAAGAGAGAATAATGATCACACTGACCTTGGGATGTTCATTCCTCAAAAGCTAAGGACTGAAGCCATGGTGAGATAAAACTAGAACCTTTAGTGAAGGAAATCTAACTAGTAGCCCTGGCCAAAAAAGCTGGAATACGTGTAATTTGTTTATCTTTAGCCAATACTAATTTATGAAACAATTAAATGAAACTATCATTTTTTATTTTTCTGTTTATTTATATGTGAGTTTTTGAATACACCATTAATACAAATTTTATTATATTTAAAAGTGACCTTTATATGCTTTTAGCCTCCAACCTTAACTTTGAGATCCTGGTGGGAAGTATTAGCTTAAATCTAGCTTGAATCTAGAACATACAGATGCCATCTGGTGAACTAGTGAAATAAGATCCCAGTGATTTCCACTTTGCAATAATGGAAGTTATTTCACAACATGATATCAGTTTTGTCTGACACTGAAATTCCATCTTCATCTTAGGGCATTTGGAAACAAATTCACTATTGTGAGCCATTGAGTACTTGTTTGCAGAATTTCTGACTCATTTCTCTAGAGCTTAGGCAGGCCCAAGGGAAGAAATAGCTAACTCTCCTGATTTAATGTAAACACCAAATCTTGGTACTTCAGAGCATAGCTCACTGGCTATTATCATCTGAACGATAGAGATAAGACAGATCTTATAGCATAGAAATGTATACTTGAAACCTATATGATCCTATTAGCCAATGTTACTCAAATAAATTCAATAATAAAAAAAAAACGTCCTTTTCTATTCTTGAAGGTGCATAACCAGATCTTTGAGAAGAAATGATTGCAAGAAAGCATATTGGGTGCTGTTTGATTAAGCCAAGAATACTTTTGACCCAAGCTTAAAACTTTTGTGATTCGTGAAATCTTATCTATACTACTAAAAGGGTATTATGAAAATTGATCAGGACACCCTCACAGTAACAACTGAGTAGCAGGCTGGCAGAAGCAGGGAGATGAGGGGGCAGTGAAGGGTGACCAGGCTGGTGGGGGGGCAGTTAAGGGCAACCAGGCCGGTGGGGGGCAGTAAGGGGAAATCAGGCAGGCAAGCATGTGAGCAGTTAGGAGCCAGCAATCACGTATTGTGAGAGGAATGTCCAACTGCCAGTTTAGACCCAATCCACAGGATTGGGCCTAAACAAACAGCTGGAAATCCCCCGAGGGGACCTAGATTGGAGATGGTCCAGGCTGGGCTGAGGAGAACCCTCCTGTGTACAAATTTCATGCACTGGGCCTCTAGTTGCAATATAAAAGGAAAAAAAAAATGGACTCTTCCTAGATCTGCCATGAAATATCATACAACTTTGAGTGCTCAATGGGTCCATGGAAAATCTGAAGATGTTACACAGATTAGCTAATAAATGGAGCAATAGATGCACCTGCCAGAACAGCCATGGCCAAACTACGGCCCCCTGGCCGGATCTGTCCTGTTAGGCTGTTCTATCTGGCCTGCAGGGAGCTGAAAGAGCGGGCCATACCCTTTTATGTAATGATGTTTACTTTGAATTTATATTAGTTCACACAAACACTCCATCCATGCTTTTGTTACAGCCTTCCGGTCCAGTTTAAGAACCCATTGTGGGTTCTTAAAAGTTTGCCCACCCTGCGCTAGAACAATACAAGGTGGCATCTACCCCCCTCAAGTGATACCATCCAAATGTTTTTTGAGGGTTTTATTATTTTTACCCTAGATTTAACCTGTCTTTTGGTGTAGCCCGAGCAAATGGCATTACTTTGATCTTTGTTTCCTATTCTCTGGTTAAGAAGGAGAGGTGATGGCTTTGGTTAGGGAAGATAAGGTCTTAAGATTCACAAGCTGGCTGCCCGCTGCCTAAAGTGTTTGGACTTGTTTCACTTCCTTATCTCTGTTTCTCCATTCTACTCGTCTAGGAATTTCTCTAGCTTCTTACCATCCTGCCACACAACCACTCTAAAAGCTGAGTTTTGTGTAATGGATCCAGTTGTCAATTTAACCAGACTATACTTATATGCAAATGCTTTATTTAACAAAAATATCAAGCTTACTATTCTGAAATTTTTTGGACATCAAAATACTAGACAAGTCACACATACAGAATGAGATCGGATTATATATGTGATACACATGAAATCTGCAGTAAGTTAGAGGTGATTCCCCCTAAAGCATCCTATACAATAGAAGCCTAATATGCAAATTGACTGAACAGCAGAATGACCAGTAGCTATAATTTGCATTGTCTAACAGAGAAGCTGCCCCCTGGTGGTCATTGCACTCCCACAGGGGGAGTGTCACTCACCCAGAAGCTAGGCTCACAGCTGATGAGTGCAGTGGTGGTGGTAAGGAGTGAGGGATCCTGAACTGCAAGTGGGATGTCTGACTGCTTGCTTAGGCCCACTTCCCTTAACCTCCCTATCAGCCTCAATTGCCTGCTAGGCCGAGGGACCCCACTGGGCATGAATTCGTGCACCGGGCCTCTAGTAAATCTGTAACTTTGGACTATATTTCTTCTGTGTAACTCCTAAAATATAAAGTTTGAATAGAAAATGTATATGTATATATATTATTGATTTTTTTACAAAGAGGAAAGGAGAGGGATAGAGAGTTAGAAACATTGATGAGAGAGAATCATAGATCAGCTGCCTTTTGCACCCCCCCACCCCCCCACCCCACACCCCCCCCGCACTGGGGATGTGCCTGCAACCCAGGTACATGCCCTTTACCGGGAATCAAATCCGGGACCTTTCAGTCCGCAGGCCAATGCTCTATCCACTGAGCCAAACCAGTTTCAGCCATGTTGTTTTTCTTTTTTTTTTCTTTTTGAAAAGGCATACAATCAGGTGATACTTTCTAAAAACTGTTTCATGGAAAATTTTAAGTTGCATTATTAGATTACTCCATAAATTAAAAAAATTATGATTTATAAAAGTTTTAAAAGCTGAGTTACAAATAACTATAACACAGCTTGGAATACAAATTATTATCAAACACTAATAAATTAGTAGGCTAACATAAGGCATTTGAAAGTTAAGAAATTTGAATAGTAAAATAGGAAACATTTTTATTTATTATAAATTGAAAGTGAAAAAATAATTGCTTTTGATTTCAATATGTTTATAATCCCTTTCAGTTTAGAAATTCCAGTGATTTATTTTCCTTACTCACCTATCACTCTCAAACTTTCCTTTTGCTGAATGGAGACAATAGACAGGTGCACATGTTTCAAAACATTCTTATAAAATTCTCCACACATAGTTTATTTATATTCTCAGAATCTGTTGGTCAATAGAAAATGCCAGAGAACATTTCTTAACTCCTCATGGATTCTAGTTGTGAAATTAAATTACATGAAACATGGAATTTAAAAAATCATAATTAAGAAAGTTAACTTTTGAAATACCCCAACTATTTGTCCCAGGTAAAACCTTCAAGATTGGTGAAAATGATTTGGTTTGACAATCTATAATAATAAAGGTGTAATATGCTAATTAGACCAGATGTCCTTCTGCATGACCTTCAGGATGAAGCCGGGGCTGGGAGGGAAGTCCGGGTCCCAGGTGCCAGAGGGAAGCTGGTTCTGGCAGCTGGGGGAAGGAAGGGCTATTCTTTTTTTTTTTTTTTTAATTTTTTTAAATAAATCTTTATTGTTCATATTATTACAAATGTTCCTCATTCCCCACCCCCCGCATTGCTCCCCTACACCAAGTTTCCATTCAATTCTCTGCCCTTTCCCCATGCCCCATTGTCCTCATCCATAGGTGCAGTTTATGTTCAGTCTCTTCCCACCCCGCTCTACTCCCCATTTCCCCAAGAATCATCAGTCCTCTCCCCTTCCATACCTCTGATTCTATTATATTCACCAGTTAATATTGTTCATCATGATTTTTACTTCTCTTGGTTTTTAGAGTCACTTGTTGATAGTTACGTGTTTGTTCATAAATTTTATCTTTATTTTCTTCCTCTTCCTAAAGAACCCCTTTCAGCAACTCATATAATTCTGGCTTGGCAGTGATGAATTCCTTTAGCTTAAATTTATTTGTGAAGCTCTTTATCTGGCCTTCGATTCTGAGTGATAGCTTTGCTGGGTAGAGTATTTTTGGCTGTAGGTTCTTGCTAGTCATCACCTTGAATATTTCTTGCCATTCCCGTCTGGCCTGCATGGTTTCTGTTGAGAAATCAGCTGACAGTCGTATGGGTGCCCCTTTATAGGTAACTACCTGCTTTTGTCTTGCTGCTTTTAATATTCTCTCTTTGTCTTTAGCTCTTGGAATTTTAATTATGATGTGTCTTGGTGTGGTTCTTTTTGGATTCCTTTTGTTTGGGGTTCTGTGTGCTTCCTGTGCGTGTAAGTCTATTTCTTTCCCCAGGTGGGGGAAGTTTTCTGTCACTATTTCTTTCAATATGTTTTCGGTATCTTGCTCTCTGTCATCTTCTGGGATGCCCATAATTCTGATGTTGGTTCGCTTGAAGTTGTCCCAGAGGTTTCTTACATTATCTTCAACTTTCTGGATTCTCTTGTCTTCTTGCTTCTGTGGAGGAGTGTCCTCTGGCTCTTTGTGTTGCAAATCTTGGACTTGATTCTTGCAATCTTCCAATCTGTTTTTAGGACTCTGTATAACATTATTTATTTCAGAGATTGTATTCTTTATTTCTAGTTGACCCTTCATTATTTCTTGTTGATCCCTTATCATATCCTCATAGGTCTCATTTATTTTATCGGCCTTTTCTAAGAGATTGTTGAACAACCTTATAAGCGTGGCTTTGAACTCTATATCCAGTCGCTTTTTGACCTCCATTTCTTTCGTTTGTGATCTGATTCCTCGTTTCGGCATTTTCGCTGCTTCCCTGAGTTGGTAGGTTGGGAGGATCAGCTGTGTCTATGCCAGGAGACAACCTTATTCCACTAGACTTGGAAACCTGCAAAAGCCTCTCTGAGTTCAGCTTGGATGGGGCAGAGTTTCAGGGTGGAGCCTACAGCCTTGGCTTCCGGTTAGCCCCGCCCTTGGAGGTTCCTGAGTCTCAGTGTTCCTCAGTGTCCTTTGGTACTCGCTGCAAGTACCTCTGAGAGAAAGGCGCCCTAGAGCTTCGCCCACTACCAGACAGTGTAGTCTCTCCCCCAACAAGCCCACAACTGGGGTTCAGAGCAGTTGGAAGTGGGGTGAAGAACAGTCCGGAGCTTATGTCTCCTTCCCGCTAGGGCGATCTCGCGGCCCAAACAACAGTCTGTCCTCTGTGCGCGAGCAATGTGCGCGACTCAGGGGCTCTGCTTTTCACCGTTCCCCTAAGCTTCTGTCTTACAGCCCAGATTCCCTCTGTATGAGGCTGGAGCCTGAGGGTCTTGCCCAGGGCTGGGGTTCAGTGCAGTCAGAACTGGGGCTCAGCACAGTCCTGAGCTTTTGAGTCCTTCCCGCTGGGGCAATTCAGCAGCTCAGCGAACAGTCCCTCCTCTGCGCGCAATGTGCGCGACTCCAGGGCTCGGCCTTTCTTGCCGCTCTGCTGAGCTTCTGCCTTACAGCCCAGATTCCCTCTGTATGAGCCTGGACCCCAGGGTCTCGCCCAGAACTGGGGTTCAGTGCAGTCGGAGTTGGGGTTCAGCACGGTCCGGAGCTTTTAGGTATCTCCTTCCCGCTAGGGAACTCCATCCAGGCACTCAGCCGCCCCTCCTCTCTGCGCGTGCGCGGCTCCGTCCTCTCCCCGCGCGCAGCACCCTGCCTCGTACCTTAGGCTTTTACAACTCCTCTGGTTTTCCTTCTGGTTTTCTCTTTCCTTCTAGTTGTAGAATTTCCAGTCAGTCAACTTTCCTGTAGTTCTGGATAGTGTCCACTCTATATTTTAGTTGTATTTTTTGAAATTGTTGAGTGCGGCTGCAGTTAGGCTTTTACCTCTGCCGCCATCTTGTTGTGAGTCCTCGGAAGGGCTATTCTTGCATGGATTTCGTGCATCAGGCCTCTAGTCTCCTTATAAGATACCTCAAAGTAAGGTCACCTGCTCTTAAACCACTTCAGATGTATATCTCTGCTATTAAGAATTCAGATAAATAGATTATTTATTTATTTTCTTGATTATTTTGTATTATAATTTTTTAAAAATATAGTTAACATTTGAACTCACTGCAGCTTTAATAGTCTTATTCACATTTTGACTTTTGTTCTTTGATCTCAGTTGAGATGAAATAGGATCTTTTCTGGCACAAATTCTGTTCCCTGTGCAGCAGTTATAATAATACTCTGTTGTTCCTCTCAAAAATCCCTGAGCTTGGTAAGGCTCAGGGAATTCATAGTTTAAAGAAATAAGTGTATTGTTATGTCAAACTCCTCCTCAATTTCCTCAGACGCAGTAGGCTGAGCCGCCAGCGGGAGTGGGTGAAGAGAGGGCTTTGGCCTTAGGATCTTCTCTGTTCCCGTAGGTTTTAGGAAATAATATACAAAGTGAAAATAGGAGAATCCAGGTCAGGATGATACTCTCAGTAATAATCAGGTCCGTTGAAGGAATTTAGAAAATGTGAGATGCAAGAGAAATACTTCAATAGAGCTTTGCTGTAAAATTCTCAGCTTTGTGGGGCTTTAGGGATAAAGAGAATATAAAATTATTTTTAAAAATGAGTGAAAAGTCATCATTTAGCAACAGGAACTAAAGAATAGTATAGGGATAATAATATCCCTATAGTATTATATATTCAATTTATATTTTTCTTTATCATATATAATATATAATATCATAATATTATTATATAATAATATATAATATCCCTATGCTATTATATATATATATATATATATATATGATAAAGAAAAATATAAATTGAATTCAGATCTCAAGTCTGAGCTGAATAAAGAAATCAAATGCATTTTTATTTACTTTTGCTTTTTAAAACCTAAGTTAATAATGTAGTATATGTATGTAGAAAACACAATGTTCAGAGGTGTTTCAGAATCAGTGTTTATTTTTATTTTCACAAATATCTTTTGCATTTGTGAAGATTTTAAATGATTGCAATTTTGCAGATGGGAAAACGGGTTAAGTAAATTAGTCTAAATTTTTTTAAATCACTTGAAGAGCTCAAATACAGATTTTCTGAACTTCAGACCCCGACTCATCTTTTGTAAAATACTTGGCATAACATACTGCACATTATTCAAAAACAACTCTTTTCAAGGTCTCTAGAGAATGTCTTGTTCAATTTGTTTCATGATCCAAATGACTAGGTGTACCACCTTGGCCCAGAGTCCTTTGCCATGATTTTGGAACCAAGTGCAAGTACATTTATGGGAGTGTTTTTTTTCCATGGGACTCTATGGAGTTATGTTGATGTTATTTGTTTTTGCTTTCACTTATGAGATTGAAATGATATTGTGTACATACATTGACTGTCTAGAATATATCAGATGAATGCTGTATATTGAAAAATAATCTGCATAAGTGTGAACCAGCACAGTTTAAGTCCATATTTTTCAAAGGTCAACTGCACTATGGCATAGCCAATGTTTGCATTATTGCCTATTATTTTTTAAAACGATGCAGAAAGGAATACAGATGCAACACATCACTAACATTAGGAAACATGCTTTGTGTGTGTGTGTGTGTGTGGCGGGGGTGCGGGAAGAAGCAGGGAAGACCCAGGAAGGAAGGAAAGTTATTTGCTCTCAAATAACCTATATCTCCTGTAGGCCATCTATTGATATAAGAGTTATTTTCTTTAGCTGCTTACTTCATTGTCTTACCACTAAAGTTTAGAATTTCAGTGGGAAGATGATTATATTTCCACACATTATGAAAAATGCTTATTTTAAATTGCAGTGAAGCTATTAGACAAATTTACAAGTTTGCTATGCCATACATAGTTCTGGGTTTTAGATACAGCCCAAAATTCTGTAATGGATTACCTTAGGAGAAATGCTGAACTGTATGCACTTTAGGTTTTACCTTCGCGATGTTTGGAAGAATTGGTATAAAAGGTTAACTAACTTCTCACTTACCACATTCTGCTGATCTTTTCAGAGGTACAAATCAAAGTGAAAAATAGATTGGTATGCAGTTTGCAAAAGGGCTAAGAGGAATGCAGGGTATCGGCAATACTATCTCATACATAGAAAGAAAATTAGTTGGATTCCTTAAATTATTTTTAATATCTTTCCTCTAGATTAAAGTTGAAATTGTCGATGAAGCCTTAGCATAGCTGATAAAAATGAGGGAGACAATAATGGAAGAACGAAAAGAATCTGATGACCTCTGTTATTATGTCCACACAAATCAAAACTAATCCATAGCAATTTGCTGTTTAGTTGTTTCCTCGGTGATCATTAAATTCCAGAGATTACATGCACAAAACTCACTTTCACATGTGAGAAGTATTTAAAATACAGGGCTAGAGTCTACATTCAAAATGAAATCCAAAACCTGGTATACTCTTATTTCACATTTGTGAACTTTTATTTATTTTTATGATCATAAGCAAATAGGCTTCTTCACATGACCCCATTTAATGGACTAAATTGACAAATTTTTTATGCCAAAATTTAGTTTTACATGTTAAAGCTATTTTAGTTCATTAAAAGGCAAACACTTTCTTTGTTTTTTCTCTGAATAACAGTGATATGACTTTTATTATCATAAATATGGTTATTAAATTCTTTATAAGAACTTTATAACTACAGGAGTGTATAAAGTTTACCGTGATAATTTTACTGAACTGTAATTAAGGCAGTTACAGAGGTGGGGATCTCAGATTTTACTTATAAATAAGACCTCCGATGTTGACATAAATATTCTGAGCCTCAGAGAAGTTTAAATAACTTACATAATTTCACACATCTTCAAGGGTCACAGCCAGGATCAAATCAATCATATTCTCAACATCTAAATAAAACTGCTGTTCACATTTTAATGTGCATCCTTGTGTGAGTTTGTGTATGTTATGAATTGCTATAAGAATATATAAATGTAGCTGAAACCGGTTTGGCTCAGTGGATAGAGCATCGGCCTGCAGACTGAAAGGCCCTGGGTTCGATTCCAGTCAAGGGCATGTACCTTGATTATGGGCGTATTCCCAGTGGGGGGTGTGCAGGAGGCATCTGATCGATGATTCTCTCTCATGGATGTTTCTAACTCTCTATCCCTCTTTCTTCCTCTCTGTAAAAAAAATCAATAAAAATATATTAAAAAAACAAAAAAGAATATATAAATGTATATATTACATTTTACTCTTTATAAGATACTTCATACTTCTGTAAATAAATATTCATAATAAACTTAATTTTTGAAGCAGATGGAAAACCCCCTCTTTGATTGAGTCATACTTTACCCACCTGCATCTCTTGATGGGTTATTTCTGCCTTTTTTTTTTTTTTTTTTTTTTGCTTACAAATGGTATGGTGGTAAGAAACTCTGCACTTTAAATGTGGTTTGGTTCTCATAGCTAAAGCAGATGACTGGATCAACTGGTTAGAATACAACAACTGCTTTAAATGTTTATTATGAAAGGGATGGTTATGGAAAACACTAAGCTGACCTCTTGCACCAGATGCAAAATAGATATAATGATGAGCATAACTGAACTGGGAAGAAAGTAAGAGAAATCCCAGAGCTAAATTGACTGCAGGTCATGAGACAGGTCGATCACTGAGAAGTTATGCTAGTGGCTGTCCTGAACACAGTTCCTGGTGGCCAACAGGAGAGGTTTCATGGATTGCACACACAGAAAGGGAGAAAGCTGGGGCCCCTTACAAGGAAGGACTTTGAGAAAAGTCTCTCTCTCTCTCTCTCTCTCTCTCTCTCTCTCTCCTCTCTGTTTATAAGATCAGGTAACAAATTGAGATCTGTATGCCTCACCTGGTCAAAGACTATACAAAATTTCCACGACTCTGTGTTATATCAGAGAGAGAGTGTGTGTTGTTGCTGAGAATTTCTAACTATCAGCTGATCCTCATAAGGGCTTTGAAAGCAGGATTCACACTACTTGTGTGGCCCAAACACTTAAGCTGATATTTAAAATTGGTTTCGAATTGCCTGTGTCCCCAAGGACCCCAGCAGAGTAAAAGTTTATGAGCTTTTTTTGCAGGAAGTACCTTATAACTAGGCTTAAAGACATACTTAAAGAAAAAATTTTCATAGACTAGAAGCTCAAAAAGAAATAATATCACACCACAGAAAACAAGCCACGATAGAGAAGTATTAGTAATGAATAATTAGGTCCTGCCAAGTCTAATATATTGGAATGACCAAATGCAGACTATAAAATAAGTATGTTTAGTGTGTTTAAAAAGGGAAATCAAAATATAATTAAGGAATAAAATATTGTACAAAATAGCCAGGCAACTAAGAAAAAGATTTACCTTAAGGAGTGGCTCAAAAAGTAAAACTTTTTAAAGGGAAAAGTGTGGTAAATAAGATAAAAAATTCAATGGAGTGGTTAATCTGAAAAAAAACAAAAAACTGAAGGGAGAATGATTACATTAGAAATAGTCATAATAAAATACCTCAAATGCAGGAAGACAAAAAAATAAGGAAATTTGAGATCATAAATTATTTAAGATGTAGTAAATCTAACAAAAAAAAATAAATGCAACACACACACATGTATCTGAGTACCAAAAAAGCATAACAAATACACAGAGTAATGAAACACTGAAGATTGGACCAGGTATGATTCTTGACCAAAGTGGAATATATTCTAATTGCTCCTCTAAAAATTTGGAAATAAAACTAAGAGAGTTAAAAGTTTCTCTCTCTTGCTTCCCAGAATATAGAAATGTAAATTTGGAAAATGTTGACGGGCATTGCCTACCTTGTAAAATAAATAAACTATTGTCTTAAACATGCTACTAATTGAACCTAAACTTCAGTTCATTCAAATATAAAATTAGGGTAACAATGAACTTCATGACTCTTAAAAGCAAATTAACAAGATAGGGGTATAAATTACTTGCTCTATGACATTACACTTTATAAACACATTGCACTTGTGAGGCTTAATTGACTTTCTTTATTAATCATTTCCTGTTAGAGATTATAATGTAGGAGCTACAGTCAGAGATATAGCCAGAGACAGAGGTGTGTTCCTAAGTTTCTTACGGCTATCAAGACCTTTGGTTTCTGAGGACAATGAATCCTGTCTTCTTTAATTTAAATTTTATTTTTTGTTACCTATCATAGGTATGCCCTAGTTATTGGGCAATGTTATGATGAATATATTTTTAACTTCCCTGTTGCAGATGATATATTAGGAAAGGAAATGCAAGCTACACTAATAAAAGAGAAGAATGCAAATTGACCATACCTCAGTGACACCCACCAACCAACCAATCAGGAATGAGTATGCAAATTAACCCAATAAAGATGGTGGATTAATTTTCATACACAGGTGCCAAGTGGCTGAAGGACTGGTGATGCCAAGTGGCCTGGGTCCTGGAGATGGGCACTGAGACCGCAGCTTCCTAGGACCATCACTAGCCACAGAAGGTGAGGGGAGCCATGCCAAGCCATGCCCACAGGCTCCTGGGACCATTGCCGGCCCTGGGAGGTGAGAGTTGCCATGCCAAGCAAAGACTAAAGACTCTGGCCAGAGCAAAGACAGAAACTGGCAGCCAGAGTGAAGGCCTGGGTCCCAGGTGCCAGAGGAAAACTGGTGCCAGCAACCAGGGAAGGAAGGCCTATTGCAGGAATCTTCATGCAACAGGCCTCTAGTACCTAAATAAGAACACTGGGTGCTCAAAAAGAGAACTTTCATCTCTGTGCATCACCCAAATTCAAAGTTCTTTTACAGTCTGGTACGTCCAGAGAACTGACTCAGGGTGGCAGCAACACTGGGCACCACCAAACTTTCAGCTTAGAGTCAGTGGCCAGGCACCTTCACTGTCTTGGTTGTGGCCCACCATCAGGCTGAATCCTAGGTTACCTAATGGAAGCACTAATCTACCTTATTCCTATTCCCTTCTTCATGATTCCAAGCCTAACTTGCTAAAAAGCCCTTTAAATTTAATATAGAGCTCAACCACTTACTTAACAAAGGATGACTAAATGAAAATTAAACAGGATTCTGAAATCTTCATTGACATGCTGTGCTTCTTCAGTGCTGCCATGTAAAAGAGAACAGAAAGTCCATAGTCAAGTCAGAAAAAAGAGTCAGAAAGTCCATAGTCAAGTCAGAAAAAATAAGAGCGTGTTTCATTGGTGATCAGAAGCACTATAAGGTGTGAGGAAAACCAAATACAGTTCCCATTAAAGGTATTTTTCATCCATTCACTGTGGCAAGTGTTGAAGTGTACCTTTATTGACACATAAAAAAGCTATTGTAGACTGCTCTGACACGTAAGTTCTTGCTGCCTTTTTTTCTTAATGACTTTCCCAAGACAATATGATATAAATTGCTAGTAGCATAAAGCATATTTTCAGCAATAGATAAAAGCAGATTCTTGGCTGCAGATATTTCAACACCTGCTTTCGGCAGAATACACTGAATTTTGTGCTGTCTATTATGTTTCAAGTAATGCTATCTGTTTCTCTTTGGGAAACTAAAATACTGGTATCTTAATTTTTTTTAGGCATCAATATTAGTTTAATAAGTCAGACACAATTGTAAAACTTGCTAACAAGGTCCACAAGTCTTTAATAAAGCAGAAAAATCAGCAATTCAAAGCCCAATGAAGTTTTTGAACTTTTTTAGAATATAAATCAACTCTTCTTAAAATCTAAGTCAATAAAAAGAGGAAGATATTTTTTTCTCATTAGTTGATTTGCAATACATTTAAGGCCTAGGATTTCTATGTGGGAATAATGCCATAAAATATAATTATATTCTTAAAAAGACATTTTATTCATGAAAACCATTAATAAGGAATACCAAGTGCTAGATATTAAGCTAATTTCTAGAACCATAATGAGAAATAGTTCAACATCACAGATCTTTAAAGGAATCAGACAATGCATCCAATGGAAGAAGTGTTACAGGTAAGGTAGAGTACTCAGCGGGGTGTTGAGAACCAGTGGAGTGGTAACATAGGACACTTCTCAGGAAAATGTCTGAACTGGTTCCCAGAACACCCTCCTGTGGTTTTAGAGAGAGCCCTAATGACAAAGGCTCAGGACTGAGAGAGAACCTGGTGGTCTCTGGGACTTCAAATACTTCTTTCTGATTTGATATGGATGTGAGGGAGAACAGATAGATGAGGCCTGTAGTGGAGCACACTCTGTCCCATATTAAAGAGATCAGATTTATCCTAAAGCTACACAGAAAGGCTTTGATGTAGGAAACAGATATTTCTGATTTGTGATCCACTCTGGCAAGAATATCAAGAGTAGATTGGGGTTGGGTTGGAGGGTAAAGGGGCAACCAATATAAGGACCCCAACTGAAGTAGATATAAAATACCAGTAGTGCTAAAATTTTTCTAACTAGTTTAAGTCAGCTCCCCAACTATGTTTAATAAATTGAATACATTGAATAATTTACAAACAATAGATTGAATATCAAGTAGCTATAGTTGGGAATATATGGATAATGCATATCAATAATACTAGTACATATATTTATGAAAATATATTCTTTTTAGTCCAAGAGTAGAGTTTCACTTAGCCAAAACTTAGTACTATGAGAAATCAAAGCTTGTATTCATTAGGCCATGACTACCAAATAGCTGTGCGATTAATTATTTTTTAAGATTTGCCTTTCTTTAATTCTTACCCCAAAAGGTATGAGTAGGGGGCTCTCATTCCTTTCAAAATGATGACGAAACAGATATATAGAGGGGTGTGACTTTCCAAGACATCATAGCACATCCTGGAATGAAAACCACCTCTGTCTGACATCAGGAACTATGCTCTCAATCTATGAAATATGCCCTAATTCACATATTTGAAATTCTCTGCACACTGTTACAGCGAACTCCAAAGTAAAGTTGCAATCACTAAAGCAGGTAAGACCTCCATTAACCAAGTGATGAGATTCCAGTTCGTGTCGAGGTTTTAGGGAGTAGGCACAGACTTGGCTGCAGGTGGCAAGGCTGCACATTTGCAGCTTAATGACCAAGGAGAGCTGATCAGCAGCCATGGTGACAGGCACAGCTACGAGGGAAGAGGATAGGAATGAGGACAGATTGCTGTGAGGGGAGAGCAGAAGTTGGAAGCACTAATACCATCAATATTAATGCCAGTCACAATGTGAGCTCGGTGCCAGGGAGGCTGGTAAAGGAGGCACCCGTGAGAGGCTAATAGCCACATCCGATCATCAAAGGGCAGATGTTAAATGTGATTCAGATGAAAAGTGAGAGGAAGTGCTGTGGGAGGGCGCAGATGAAGAGACAGGCAGATACACATGGTAGAAATTCTCAGACATAAGTGTCATCACAGAGAAAAGCAGAACACTGTGGGGAGGGGACTCACATATTCCTCGAAATCCATCATTTTAGTTTTTAGTCCAAGCGAGGGGCAAGCAAAACA
This sequence comes from Vespertilio murinus, assembly GCA_963924515.1. Taxonomy (NCBI): domain Eukaryota; kingdom Metazoa; phylum Chordata; class Mammalia; order Chiroptera; family Vespertilionidae; genus Vespertilio; species Vespertilio murinus. The sequence continues at coordinate 203,911,303 of OZ004704.1, forward strand.
ATATATTTAGCCATTTAAACATACTCATCATCCTTAATAATTAAATCAAAAGTCAAAGAAAGAGGTTTCTTCCACACCAAAAGCTTATGGCATTAGGATAGATGCAATTTCTCCAAAAATACCTTACAGAGTGAAGGAAGAATAGAGTGACAAAAACAACTCGGCACTGCCTTTCTTTATTTCTTTTGTTTGGATCCACATATCTACAGCTCTGCTGACATCAGGTGCCTCATCTCTCTCCGAGCATTTGTGTTGTGTTGCTAAGGAATGTTCTAAGGCTAGCAGGTGTTTCTCATAGGTGCAAGATGAAGTAGGAATCGCTAATTCAGTGATTTTTAGATTCATATTGCTTCTTCCAGTTGGCCTATTGATACAAAAGACCCCTATTTCAAAGAATGCAAAGAGTATGCAATAGTGTGCCTGAAAGAATAAAAATATATCTAACTTTCATATTCTCCATCAACTCCAATGGCGTGAAGAATCTAGCATCTAGCATCGCTACTTGGTAATCTACATATATAAAAGGCTAATATGCAAAGTGTCCCCTCAGCAGTTTGGCCGGGAGACTGGGAGTTTGATTGCTCACTATGACATGTGCTGACCACCAGGAGGTGGTATGGAATGAAAGAAAGCCCTGGCCGGCAGCCAAAAGACCTCAATTGGCCTTGATCACAGGCCAGGCCTACGGACCCTACCCTTGCACGAATTTCATGCACCAGGCCTCTAATGTTGCTACAGTAGCATGGATTGTCCTCCCAGGCAAATAAATATCTTTAGATATCTGATGTGTACTTGTAGCTGCTAGTGAGTATCTACCTGAAGCAAGTCATTTTAGAAGCAAAAGGAAAATGACCATCTCAATTATTTACAATCAAAGAGCCAAAAGCTAAATTAACCTCATTATTGAAGGGAACTGTACTGAGACTGAGAATGAAAAGTTAAGAACACATCTCACATTGTGATGCCCAGCTTAAGAATAACTGCTTTCTTTCTACAACTGGATATGGATCAGATTTATTTGAGTTAAATAATAAGAGAAGAGGCCTGTGAATCGGAAATGTGAAGAACTGAGCAAATATCACATGATGGAATACAGAAGGGGGAAAAGGGTATACAATTAAGAGTAGTAAAGGTAAGGATATTGGTCTTTCATACAAAATGTTTGTAGATAAAGCAGTAAAGGAAATACTCATGGAAGAACAAGATTTCAGTCGCTCTGAAACCTAGTTTTGAGCTCAGTCTGATTTGTTGACCTCTGTTCCCTATAAATCTCACAGGATTCTTGGATTTATTTAGACCAATATCTTCACATTAAAGCGATCTCTATCCCCACCTAGACTAGTGACTGGCATATTACAAAACGTTAAATATTTGTTGAGTTAAAGAAAGAATGGAACCTGAGACAGGTTTCTGCATTTCCATACTTATACACTGAGAGGCCAGATAGTTATGATCTCTGAATGCATAATAATCTTGCCACTCAGAGTGTGTGTGTGTGTGTGTGTGTGTGTGTGTGTGTATGTGTGTGTGTATGTGTGTGTAGAGGCATGGTGTATGAATTTGTGCATGGTGGGGTCTGGCCAGCGTGGCCAGGGAGAGGGGATATGGGCAGTTGGGAGGCCTGCGTGCTGGTCAAACTACTGGTCGAGGGAACAATTTGCATATTAGCCTTTTATTGTATAGGATATACACTGAGTGGCCAGCTCATTATGCATCCAGAGATCATAATAATCTGGCCACTCAGTGTATCTTTTAAGCTATCCTTCTTCATCTTATACAAATGATTCAAGATTCCTCTTAAAATTCTTATGATGGTCAAAACTAAGACATATATGTAGGCAAAATACACACACACACACACACACACACACACACATTTATTTATCACACATATTTAAATACACACCTACACACTTTTCTTTCTATTATCTATCTATCTATCTATCTATCTATCTATCTATTATCTATCTATCATCCAGCTTTCATCTAGATATCTTCTATTTAAAACTCTGAATTTATATCAATACCACCCAGTTCAATCTAGCATTATGAGATTTCTGTCTTCTCCTATTTCTATATCCTTTCTCCTAAAATGAGAAATTTGTCGCTTATTGTCCTTAATATTTTTACAATTTCCCCCCAAATGTTCTTGTAAGTATATCTCATCAAGGTGGGTTGCTTTGCAGAAATTATATGGACACACATCTTTGCAGGTTGCTTTCTTGACTCTAATGCCACTGAGCATGCTGAACCTTCTAAATGCACCCCAGCCCTCTGAAGCCACTAGTCAGAATAGCCACACTGGCAGAGGACTAGCCAAGGGTAATGGCATATATATTCATTTATCAGACCCTATGCTTAATATCAACCAGATGTCATAGTGTTTCAAAACAAAAATATATCAAGACACAATTTAGATTGTATCTTAGCTTCCTGTTTTTCCCCCTCAAAATATACAAGTTAGAAAGGAAAAAGTTTGAATGACAAATTAGGTTTTTAAATATGTTCTCCAATATATACACTCAAAAGGAGGAAGATAAAAAGGAAATCAGTACTTTTCCATGCAGATTTTCTACAAATAGTTTTAAAATATATAGTTTGAATTTTACATGGTCAACCAGATGTTTACAACAGAGAAAAGGATGCTTGTCTTATTTTTCTCTCTAACTTTTCATTTTAAACTGTTGGGTTCTATACGATAACACTATCATTTCTTTCTCCCTAAAATTATAGTAAATTCAAGATAATATTTCTTATTCTAAATATCAGACTTTTTTGATGCACTTAGAGGAAGGCCTTTGAGCTAAGCATTTCAATGCTTTAATGGAACAAATCACCTTTGCTGATTTCCACTGTTACTTTTATTTAAGCTTTATTTTACTCATCCCCTCACTGAACTAAAAAAAAAAAATCCATTTTGTCAGTAGATGTTCACTTCAATTCCTAAAGAGATAAATACAAGGTTTACCTAGTTATCAATTCAGCACTGATCTTTGAACTTTAAACATCACAAGAATATTCTAATTCTACAGAAACATTTTAAACTATTTCCAACACATTTTCTCGAATATGGACTTTTTTTCCCTCTGCCTAAAGTTTCCTACCCCTTCCCTACTTGATTTTTTTCTTCAATGAAAAATATGCTTAGCTTCAAAAGCACATATAACATAAATATCTTTTGGCTTCAAAGAGAAATGAAAGGCAGCAGAGCATGGTATAGTCTTAAGGTTCTGTCTGGGCTTAAAATTATGTATGGCGAAGCAGACTATTTTTACATCCAAAATTGAACCAAGTTCATAGCATTGGGTTATCTCAGGCTTTGTACATTTTTTTACAGATAAGGTGACAGCTGTGTGTTAGCACAAAATATGAAGTTATTCAAGATTGAGCTATTAGGCACTTGGCAATGGTGGCAGAGGAAAGTGGTTGCTCAAGCCCTTCCGCAAGTGATAATTATAAGAACCAGGCTAACTTTTAAAATTCACTATTTAAAGGAACTTTGAAGTATCAAAAAAAATGACAGAAGCCAAAGCAGAGTTTACTCTTGAAAACTTACAATAGAAGGAAAGCTTCTTAGTCCATTAAATAAACACTTTAATTCCAATCCTTAAGAATAGTGTGAAAAAAAGAAGCTAGAATGAAAAAAGAAAGAAAGAAAGAAAGAAAGAAAGAAAGAAAGAAAGAAAGAAAGAAAATCAAATGGTGTATTAAAGAAACATCTGATTGCCAAGGTCGGTTTGGCTCAGTGGTAGAGCATTGGTCTGTGGACTGAAAGGTCCCGGGTTCGATTCCGGCCAAGGGCATGTACATTGGTTGTGGGCACATCCCCAGTGGGGGTTGTGCAAGAGGCAGCTGGCTGATGTTTCTCTCTCATTGATGTTTCTGGCTCTCTATCTCTCTCCCTTCCTCTCTGTAAAATATCAATAAAATATATTTTTAAAAATCAATGGAAAAATATTCTTAAAAAAAGAAAGAAAGAAACATCTGACTGACATAAAATTAAAGCAGGGTAAAAAACACAAAGAGAAACAATAAAAAGAGAAAGAAAATAGAAAACTAGTAGTGGAATGTCATAGCAAACATTTCTATTTAATATAAATACATGAAACACCTGGTAGAACTGTGTTAAAATTCTATATAATAATGAGGTAATATGCAAACTGGCCATCACACCCTTACACAATATGGCCACCCCCATGTGGTCACAAGATGGCCATGGCCATGCCTATGTGGTCACAAAATGGCCACCCCCATGTCATCATAAGATGGCTATCACAAGATGGCTGGAAAGGGAGGGCATTTAGGGGCAACCAAGTTGGCAGGGGATTGCAGTTATGGGTGAATAGGCTGGCAGGAGAGGGCAGTTTGAGGATGACTTGCAAGGGAGGGCAGTTATAGATTACCAGGAGGGTTAGGGGACAATCAGGCTGGTAAGCAGAAGTAGTTAGGGCCAATCAGGCAGGTGAGTGGTTGGGAACCCAGCAGTCCCTGATTGTGAGAGGGATGTCTGACTGCCACAGGAATTGGGCCTAAACTGGAAGTCAGACATTTCCTGAGGGGGTACCAGATTGTGAGGGTGCAGGCTGAGCTGAGGGACACAATGCACGAGTTTTGTGCACCGAGCCTCTAGTAATATTGTAAGGGAAGCACAAGGTGCAAGGTGGTGAGCCATAATTCAACAACAGTCTGGGAACAGGAAGGAGAGAGAGGGTTTAACAACAAAAAGCATGAGGAAACTATGGGGAGTGATCCAAAGGTTCTGTGTTGTGATCATGGCTGTGGTTTACAGTTGTGTTTGTTTATTAAACTCATTGAATTCTACCCTTTAAATGGTGCCATTTATTATATCTGAGTTATAATTCAATACATTTGTTTTAAAAATAAATGGAACACAAGGAAAGTAAAACAGTTCAATTTTTAGTAATGAGAACACTGATTATTTATTCTGGAGTCAAGCCAATGCTAATGAAGTATGTATTGTTGGGGATGGGGGCATTTAAGGCAAAGAGGGGAAAGAAGCCCTAATTTATTGAGCAGCTGCTGAGGGATAGATATTTCACAATTAACTCAATTGCCACAGGGTGCTGTTCTAACATGGGTGCTTTTCCCATATTAAAAAAATGAGGAAACTGATCAGTAAAACAATACCACAGTAAAATCCCACAGATTTGAAAATGTCTTAAGTTGCTCAGTTTTGAAAGATAATACTCTCAACTACCCCTCACTCCTCTTTGTTGCCTACTGTTCACTGGAACAGTTTGTGAAAGTACTAACGAAAACAGCTTTCAATAACTTGTTTAATTAGTAAAATGCCTAGTATAACACAAATGGCTGTTAGATTTTAACTTTGGAAAGCAAAGAGTAATCACAGGCTTAGATTGATTGATTGATTTTAATCCAATGTTAAAATCTGTTATTGTTGCCGGGAGTCTTATACTGGTCAATGTTTTACAACCAGTTTGACAGAAAGAGTCAAAGAAAAGCCCTAGTTTGTAGACTCTGATGATTTCCCTGGTATGAATATTCCCAGAATGGCCAATTTAAAGCTCTAATATAAACACCGAATGGGGAAGAAAGGCCCTCAGTTGGCACTCCCTAGCCCATGCCAGTCAGCTCCAATGCACCACTGCTTTTAGCTTATTTAACAAAAAAGGGATGAATTGAGATTTTTTAAAGTTTATTTACTTTCACAGCTTTTCTGTTAATAGCAAATTTCTTTGGCAGGTGTTAGAGTAAGTTTAGTTCCATGGCACTCATTAATAGAATGAAAACTCATTAGCAGATTTGTGTTACTCACAAGAGGGAAATTTCCTGATAACAAATAGAGTTTAGTGCATCAGCAATATAGGTGGCTTCCACCTTCAAAGCACATCGTTTTATGTAATGGCATGTCTATAAAAAGAACTTCAGGTCTTCCTAGATTCATTTTCTTTTACAGTTCGTTTTCAGTTCTTCAGAAAATCCCAATGGCTTTAGCTTTTAACACTCACCTCACCATTCTCACCACACTCACTTTTACAGTCACTTTGGGACAAACCACCTCCTGGAGAATGGCAACAGTCACCTAATCTTCTCTCCCCTTCCATCTCTGTCCTCATATTGTCCGTTCTAAATGTAGTCACCGACATGACAGGTCTTGGACCTAAATCCCATATTGATGATGCTTAACGCAAATCCTGTTGATGGTTCTGTAACACATTCATGGTTGAAGGCGAACTCTTTACAGTGACCTATATCAATGCCCTACATAACAAGAGCACCTGTTTCCCTCTAGAGGCCCAGTGCACAAAATGTATGCAATTTCAGGGATATTTGTGAATTTCCCTTCTTGCAGTCTGGGAGTCCTTGGGGGATGTCCCACGGACAGCTTAGGCCAGCTCCCCAGGGAGCTGGCAGTCCAACATCCTTAGCACTGCCACAGAGGAGGGAGAGGCTCCAGCCACTGCCTCTGCACTCCCCCGCCATGAGCCCAGCTTCTGGCTGAGCTGCGCTCCCCCTATGGCAGCACACTGATCATCAGGGGGTAGCTCCTGCATTGAGTGTAGGTCATAGTGACTGGTTGCTCTGCTGCTCAGTCAATTTGTGGATTAGCCTTTTATCATATAGGATCACTGGTCCCCCTCATACACTTCCCCAGTCACTCCATCCTCTAGGGTCCTTAATACTCTGTGTTAGACTGTATCCTCTGTATCTCCCTTCTTACAGATTTTCATATAGATGGCACCTTTGTTTCCCTCATATCTTGGCTCCAATCACCTTCTCAGTGAAGTCTTCCCTCAAATCTCTTTAAAATTGCACACTATCTCCCCATTGCTATGCTGGCCCTGCCCCATGCACTCACTTGCCTCCTTTCCTTTCTTATTTTTGTTCACAATACTTAGGGGTTTCTAATAACTATAAAATTTACTCATGTATTATATTAACAGTGCCCTACTTCTTCACTGCAATGTTAATTCAATAAGGGTAGGGTCTTTTGTTTGTATGGAATACCTAGAACAATATCACAGACGATGGATATCACTTCTTAAGTGAGTGAACTGAAATGTATTAAAATCACGATGTAGTTAGGAATGTATCTGATTATAGTTCCTTCCTAGTTTCATATTAAATAATTAATATTTTGTCTAAGAAAAATGTTTCCTACTGGGAAGTGTATAATAGACACAGTTTGACCAAGAAGAGAAAGATCAACTTATACTTCTATTGCTGGAAATGAAACAAAAGAGGAATTATAAACATCTGAGTGATTACCATAGGACTTAGAACATAACAAGTTCACCTGTTTCCTTAATTATTTGTAGAACATGCTACAAATAATTAAGACCCTCTGTATACGTAAACATTTTTGAGACCTTTAAATAGCTTATGTTATATTTGTTGATTTCATCCAACTCCTAGTGTAAATATTTCATTAACAGATATTTCTTGAAAACCAATTCATGTGGCTGTAGGCTTGATACCTAGGATTTAATAGGATATGGCATATGATGGGTTCATAAGCTTAAGAAACATTAGATAACACATGCAAATAACGTGAAAATGAATAACACACTTAGTATCATCTAGTAAGTGCAGAGTTTGGAACATGAATGGAATAGTGCATGGTAGCTTGGAAGTTGAAAAGCCTAAGTGACAGAGTAATTAAAGTTCTCTTGATGACCTGTGACACTTGGGGAAAGCTCCACAGAACAGGTGGATTATACTGTGCCGTTAGCCACTTTATGTACTATGTGACACAGCAAGAGGGAAATCAGCCTTGATAAAATCCTGCACTGTCATGGTTAGGCTCCTTTGAGGTCTAGTGTCTGATTTCATAACAAGGGATCTCATATATATTGCATCTATTATTTTATTTGTAACATCATGGAAACAAGACTGTAATCACTTGAGAATGACTATATGCCCCCTTCCAGGTGAGGAATATTTTCACTTTATTTTATATAGACAACTAGAATCCCGGCTCATTAAATTCGTGCATGGGTACATTCCCCAGGCCTGGCCTGCAATCAGGTCCATCTTCCCTGGCTGCCAGCAGCCAGCCCCACCCCCTGTCACCAACCCCCAGTTCCCCATTACCATTGGGAGATCAGAGCTTGCTGGCTTGGGGGAAGGACCAGCCATTCCCGCCCATTCACCGGCCCAGTTCCCATCATGGGTTGTCCTCTGTGTGTGGGGTGACCAGTGGGATGGGGGCCTTGGCTTGGCACCACCTGCATCCCATGCCAAGAATCCCTTATTCCCCATTCACCATCATGTAATGGGAGCCTGCTGGCCGAGAAAAGGGACCGAGAGATAGTCAGTGCGCCTCATAGTGATTGGTTGAGCGGTACTTCTGGTTGTTCTGCCATCAGGGTCAATTTGCATATTACCCTTTCATTGGATAGTATTATATAAACAGATTCAAGGAAGACTGGGCAATACTGTACATTTATGTAACTCCAGGTGCTTTCATTCACATGATATTCCATGAAAATGTCACCCCTTTCAAACACAATGTAAACAGAGTCCTCAGGGAACAGCAGCTGAATGGGCTCCTGATGGAAATGGATTTTTTCAGAATGAGTGACAACTCCTTGTGAGTAAAGCTAAGTTCTACAGTTGAGTATCAATCAAGATTCATCTGGTAGGAGATATATATTATGAGATTTATAGTAATATGTCCGCTACACAATTGTGGGGTATGGTTAGGCAAGTACAATTAAAATTTCAAAGGCAGGCTAAATAAATGGAAGAGGAGGTTGAATCAGAGTGTTATTCAGAACAATCCCTTGCTTTGAATTCAACCTGAATGGCCAACATGCAAATGCCTGTGAAACATCAATGAACACACAGCTTCAACTTCTATAAAAGCCCAGAGAGATTGTCTATCTAATCCCTAATATTATGTGTTCTGCAATAAAACTATACTCCCTCCAAAGCAATTACACTCCCTCCAATCAATATTACATTTCCCAGGAAGGACAATATTTAAAGGAGGAAGGTTTCAACTTTATTAACTAGTGAGGGCTTTCTGTTCTACCTTCATTGATCTAAACCACATCGGGGGAGGGGAGTGAACATCTGTTTTTTTGTTTTGTTTTGTTTTGTTTTTTCTTAAATTGTTGTATTAGTTAAGGTTCTCCAGAGAAACAGAGCCAATAAGTATATGAATGTTTATTATAGGAATTGGCTCACACACTTATGCAGGTCTAGAAGAGCTATAATTCAACTCTACAAATTGGAGAACCAGGATAACTTCTGATGTAATTCCAGTAGAATGTGAACACCAGACAATCAGGGGAAACAATGGTGTAACTTCAGAGCCCAAGGTCAAAGGCCTAAGGACCTAGGGGCTACTGTATAAATGCCAGGAGGAATGAGAACTAGGAGTTCTTGGAAGGCAAGCAAAGATGGGCATCCCAGCTCAAGGAAAGAGAGGAAATACACTCTTCCATTGCCTCGTTAGCCCCCAAAGCATTGCTTGATGCCTACCTACAATGTTGAGGGCAGACCTCCTTACTGTCTCTAATCAGATGCTAATCTCTTCCTGAAACACCCTTACAGACACACCCAGGAATAATGTTTTACCATCTCTCTGGGCATCCCTTAACGCCAGGGGTGGGCAAACTTTTTGACTCGAGGGCCACAGTGGGTTCTTAAACTGGACCGGAAGGCCAGAACAAAAACAACCTGACCATGCTGGCACTCTCATCTTGGGCTGCTGGTGAAGGAGCGGAGGGGAGAGCAAGAGAACCCTCCACTCTTTCAGCTCCACAGGCCGGATAGAACAGCCTAACGGGCCAGATCCGACCCGCGGGCCTTAGTTTGCCCACCGCTGCTTTAGCCCCATCAAGTTGACACGTACCATTAGCCATCACAATTGTCAGTCCCTGTTCCCTGTTTCCAGGAGTTTGTGTATAATTGGTCTATAGCAGGAGCAAGGTTTGACCTTTTCATAATAACAACCACATATCAGAGCAGGAAAGGTCAGCGTGGCACTGAAGCAACATAACAGCATCACTTCGGGGGAGCAGGGGGAGGGGGGTCGTTTTCTTTTATCTTGATTTTGGAAATCTGCTTTCACTTCCATTTATACCTGTGGTGTAAATGTGTAAGATTTTTGCCTTAGGTTTTCTGGATTCTTATGTAAAGCAATAAAACCCACGCAGCAATGTTTTTAAGTCGTGTTTGGTACAAGCCAAGTGATATTTGTATATAAAACAAATCAGGGAAGGAAGTATGAAACTCCTTGCTGGGGAAATGCGGTGCAGTTAATGACTCGCTATTAATTAAGAGTCCCAGGGACCCACCAGGATGCAGCAGCCAAGGGTTAGCCTTTCTGGGAATAACTAGTTTCAAGCATTAATTGCTATTATAATCTGTTTCCGCCAGTTCAAAAGGGACTATTGGTTACTACAGTAACAGAAATAATAGCTACCTATTCAATTGGCTAAATCCTATAATAATTTCAGGGAGTTAGAGTCTACATGCTATTTTGTTAAAGATCTAGTTACTCATTTTCCAAAAGGTGACATCCAAGACTAGAAGAGATGGTATCTCTATGTTTGTTGAGAAACAGGTTATTTAAGTCACTGCTAAAAAAATGCTGCAGAATGCAAATTCCTCTCCATGTAAGTAAGGGATGATGATGATGCTCATGATGATATTCATGATGATCATGATGATGTGAATGACAGAAAAGTTTTTTCAGAGTAGCAAGGGAAACTTTCCAATGGAACCAATCAATTTGGTGTTACCTTCACAAATTAACATGCAGATTGATTTTGCTGATGGCCAAAATAATATTAGCCTTTTAATAATTTAAATATTTAGGCTGAAATGGCCAGCAAATCATACTGAGCAATCTCATCATACAGTAGAACTACAACTGTGTATTTTGGGTGGTCTGAGGTATAGGCTTTTCCAAATGGAAGCTGAGAAGAAATGAACAAAATGGAAATCAAAGTAATAGGATGCATTTGTTTCATTCCACAAAAAAGACACGTTCTGAGTTAAAAGTTGCTCTTAATTTACCCAAATTTGCTTTTTTAAAATGTAGTTATACTACTGACAACATCAAGACAGTGGTAATGTATAATTCTATCACTAACAGGTCCAAGAGGGGTCTATGGTAGAGAATTTTTCTATTTACTTCAAGCTTCTTATTAATGTGTGTGTGTGTGTGTGTGTGTGTGTGTGTGTGTGTGTGTGAGAGAGAGAGAGAGAGAGAGAGAGAGAGAGAGAGAGAGAAGAACAAAAATGTGTAAGAGAGACTGAAACAGATTCAGAAGACAGAAAGAATTAAGGGGTATCCAGATATGAAGAAGGTATAAACAACCTTAGTTAAGGAATAAATTGCTAGCCAAAACCGGTTTGGCTCAGTGGTAGAGCATCAGTCTGTGGACTGAAAGGTCCCAGGTTCGATTCCGGTCAAGGGCATGCACATTGGTTGCTGGCACATCCCAGGTAGAGGGTGTGCAAGAGGCAGATGGTCAATGTTTCTCTTTCATCGATGTTTCTAGCTCTCTATCTCTCTCCCTTCCTCTTTGTAAAATATCAATAAAATATATTTTAAAAAAAGAATAAATTGCTAAGAATCCACGAGGCAAGAGTTCAAAGAAGAGTTCTGCCCAGGAAATCCAGAAGGAAATAATTTTTTAGACTTATTCTTGTTAAATACCTGCATTGCCAAGTACGAAGTTGAAACTCATAGGTCATGGTATATAAATAGTAAATCTTATTTACAAAGTTAAATTGTTTCAATTAAACTGCTTAAATATAGTTGGGGATGTCCACTATGGATAATACATTGGCATATATAACTACTGAAAAATTAGAAACCTTCTCACTGACATCCAAATGAAATACATATATGTATCACCCATCTTTTTTCTCTGATATGTTTTCATAAATTGTCATCTCCTCATCTCTCAAGCTCAAATGAGACATCCCTTATATTAAAACCAATATCATAAATATATAACAAAAGCTTTACATTTGGTTGCCACTTTATGTTTTTATATTTCAAATGAAATTAATCTAATTTCAGTCAGGCAACCACTATAGAGTTAAATAAAGCTGGCATTCCATAGGAATAAGATAATGCTCTATAGATAATAGAATCTAGGAACTTTTTTTTTTTTTTTTTTTTTTTTTAGAATCTAGGAACCTTTTACCTTATATTTTTTCCCCTGATTATCCTTAGTGGACCCAAGTAATTTTATTTACTTTTAAATTTTTAAATTTTCAAATATATATATTTTAAATATATATATGTGTATATATATATATATATATAAATTCAGAGGGGAAGGGAGAGGGAGAGAGAGAAGAGATAGAAACTACAATGATGAGAGAGAATTATTGACTGGATGCCCTCTGCACACTCCCCACTGGGGATCCAGCCTACAACCCGGCATGTGCCTTTGACCAGAATCAAACCTGGGACCCCTCAATCCCCAGGATAATGCTCTATCTACTGAGTCAAACCTGCTATAGCTATTCAATTATATATTAATCTTATTTTCTAGAATTAAGTCCTTGCAAAATTACCTCAGCATATAGATAGAAATGATAGAATAAAAAAATAGACAGCAACTATAGAAATAATTCAAATTTTAAAATTTCAAAATTAACTTTTTTTGTTTAACTAGTAAAAATAACAATTTATGCAAATTAATTTTCCCAATCAATTTATATATAAAACACTTGTATTTTCAGGTAATGGTTGGGATAGGTGAAGCTGATGTTCATAAATAAAACAGGGGAGACTATTTGGATTTACATAGTGCTTTTTTTTGTTTGTTTTGTTTTTGCTTTGGTTTACATCATTTATTGACATAACTTCCAATGCTAGCTAGAGCTTGCACTCTGCCTTGCAGCAATTTTTCTAATCAGATAAAATTCTGGAGGGTGATTCATTACATTTGAAAAAGGATAACTTATGACAAGATATCAGTGATGGCTGGACAATACAGGGAAAAGCTATGATCCTTGTTGAGATCCTAGATTCAACATGAATCTCAGTGATATGTTTTAATGTCTTGCATTACACAGAACAAGAAAAATGAGTATTGATACTAAGGAAGTAAAGCTGCAACCCAGTCCCAATAAAATAGAGATTAATAAAAACAAGAGAAGAATATTCAGATGCTTGGCCCTTTTAATTTTCATCGGATATTAATTTTCATAATACAATCCAGGGACCATTTAAAAAGTAAATTAGATATTATTCAACCTAGATGTTTGCACTTAAATACATAGCAACCCTATATAATAAAAACCTAATATGCAAATCAATCAAATGGTGGAACAACCAGCTGAATGACTGGTTGCTATGACATGCACTGACCACCAGGAGGCAGACACTCAATGCAGACACCCTCTCGCCCCAGACCAGCCAAGGCCAGTGACAGCAGGGGGCCCACCCGAACACCCTGCCATTTGCCCCACAGAAGGAGTCCACTGGCGGTGGCAGCAGGGAGCGGGACTGGCAAATGAATAGCTTTAGTCTGGCCAAGGCAGATACAATCAAGGTTGCCCGGTCACACACCGGTCACCCCACAGATGGGCCCTGATCAATGGCCAGGCCTAGGGACCATACCAATGCATGGATTTCGTGCACTAGGCCTCTAGTGAATATATAGAAAAGTTGTCAAGGTGGTCATTCCTCTTACAAGTATTTGAGTTATATTCTAAAGAAATAGAGTTTCAGCAACAGATTTTAGATAATACTCTTCATTCAATGGAATCTATAGGCTTTGAGTTAGACCTATGCTTGAGTCACCAAATTAGAAAATATACGTGAAATATTACTTCCAGGAGTATGAATCTTTGGAAGATCAAAAAGACATAAACACATAGCCAGGCCAAACGTTTGCATATTTTCTCTGTTGGTTCTCCACAAGGCCATTTCTTTTTCACCCAAGGAGTCTTTTGATTAATATGAATTGGTTTTATTATGGTGTCACCATGGTACCTTTGTACCATGCTACCTAGGCATAAAAACGTGTTTCTGAATGGCTGCCTGGTTCTGCAGCTCTATTAATCATTTTCTCATTTACCCATTTAACAAGAAACGAGGGCCTTTTTCATGCTAGCAATTACTTAGACACTGGAGCACAGAGATTAATAAAATTCCATTTTGCTTGAGACAGATTAATGGGAATTAAAACCGGGCAGGGGCTCGTCACAATGAAATGTCACAAATGATAATGCCATGAGGTAATACTTGTATTTATATATACAAATATAGGTAACTATACTTACACACACAAATATAATAGAATAAATATGCTAATTATAGTTATATTATATGCTGGTTAAAATTTCTTAAAAATGTAATACACAAAAGTCCAATGCTTACCCCTTTAGGAAAATTTACTCTGACCACACTAAAGTAGTTCTCAACGTATGGACCCACTAGTCACCCATTCTTTCACTGTCCTGTTTTATGTCTTTGCTATTGGAACTAGAACTAAATGCTTTCATATACATATTCTCTATCTTCCTATAGAATATACATCTATGAAGGTAGACACTTTTCCTTTTTTATTGGTGCATCTGCTGTGCGCAGAAGGCAGTGCTACATGGTAGATGTTCAGTAGCTACATCTTGGATGTAAGGTTGGATGAGTGCAAAGCAATGAGCTTATTTATAGTCCTGGGAAGTGTCCCACCAGATCCTGTCTGTTGTCAATTTATTTATTCCTGTCTTCAATATTTTCATTGATGTGGAAGTATCTGCTTCTTAATCATCACCCCATTGACTGGCATATATGGGTTCATAGTCAAACTTAGTCTACCTTTTCTTAGGCAATATACGAATTAAGATTAACAATGCCTGATGGAAAAACGTCTGACAATTTTGTCACTGTTTAACTTCAATGATAAACAGTGACAAGAAGGACAGATGGGGCAGTTTTTCACTCATGACTCAATAAAGTTTGGAAATTCAAAATCCAATGTTCCAATTTCAAATTCGGACCTCTTTTGGACTTCCATTAATTTTGTCAGTTATAATCTCATGCAAAATGAATTTTGCTACATGATTTGAGATGAACACTTCAAATATCTTTACACATTCCAAACTGGTATCTATTCAATAGAATTAAAAGAAAACACTTGCCTAAGGGCAATCCCTTAGGGAACTGTTTGGATTTTGGTTAGAAAATATAGAAGGCATCATTGCAGTAAAATTGTCAGATATATACACTTTTTGGATAGTATCTCCAGTCATTACTGAGTGTGCAGCTGGACAGTCACTCATCTATGCTGCCGGTAGACCTTAAACTCACAGTTCTATCTTGTTCCTCCATATTTTCTATACATCAAGATGGCCCACGATTTTTCTTTTTCTTCCTTTCATTTTCTTTTTTTTTTAAATGAACAAATTTATTAATTTTTTCCCTCACATGAATTTTGTTAAGGTATTATATGTGTACATATCTTACCATTGCCCCCCCCCACTCCCATTCATGCCCTTCCTCCCCAGAGTTCTGTGTTCCTTGGTTGTATTCATGCATACCAGTCCTTAGGTTGTTCTCTTATCTCCCCCCAGGTCTCCTTCCCCTCCCTACTGTCATTTGACAATTTGCTTGTTTTATGGTGACTATCTCAGGATCTCATGAATAGAATCCGCTCCTCGTTTGGCAGTCTGCTTGTTTTATGGTGGCTATCTCAGGACCACCCGAATAGAGTCCGCTCCTCCTCTGGTTCTCACCGCCCCTCCCCCTGGGTCCCACTGCTTCCCTAGGGACACACGGCTCACCCGGGGCACACGGCCCCCTGGGACACACGGCTCACCCGGGGCTCTTCCTTCCATTTTCAACTCAACAAACCACTCGTCTTCAAAGAATTGTACCTAGGAAGCCAAAGTACTGATTCTATAAAAGAAAACATTTAGGTTGCCTGCAACTGACTGCTCTTGCTATCTTTTCCTGCTCTGCTCTTGTTCTTTGTATAAATACATGGTAGACTACTGTGACTAAATTAATGGGGGAAAACATGTGAAATTGGAGATCAAAAAGTACAAAAACTAAATATAATTTATGATTGAAATCATAGTTTAAAAATTATAGAGGCCTCAATTAAATAAACATATTTTAAAATAAATATATAAATAATGCTGTTGATACATACATTTTAATTAGCTTAATTAAACATAATCATTAGGTTTGTCATGATGCTGCAGAAATTCTATGCTTTGTTGAAATAGGGCAGCAGAAAATATCATGACATTTTTCCCTACTTCTTTTAAAATAACAATGTAGATATTTAATATTCCTGTTTTGCATAGACCCTATTCCCCTCCTACCATCTATATATATAATAGGCTAATATGCTAAGTGTCCTTCCCACTAACCAACTGGTCCCTATGACATGCACTGACCACCAGGGGCAGACACTTAACACAGAAACTGCTGAGCTGCAGTGATTTGGCAGTGGTGATTCTAGGGCAGGGGTGGGCAAACTTTTTGACTCGAGGGCCACAATGGGTTCTTAAACTGGACTGGAGGGCCAGAACAAAAGCAACCTGACCATGCTGGCACTCTCATCTTGGGCTGCTGGTGAAGGAGTGGAGGGGAGATCAAGAGAACCCTCCGCTCTTTCAGTTCCGCGGGCCATAGTTTGCCCACGGCTGGTCTAGGGTGATGCACCCCAAAACAGAGAAGGGGAACCCGATTCCTCACAGGGCTGTGTGATTCCACCTTTGGCCATGGGTTATGTTGTTTCTGGGGCACTGTCGGCCCTGAATCTGTTTACCATCCACTTGCTTTTGCATTTGTGTTCTACACCCTGTACAATAGCAACTTTGCAGAATGCCCTCTTGCACTCTGGGACCCTTCAGAGGATGGTAGAGTCCCAGTTTTGGCCAGATCCCTGCAGGCCAGGCAAAGGGACTCCACCTGTCAGAGAAATTCCACTCACTTTGCAGATACTTTTCAAGCCACAGTATCATCCCAGGTGTGGCTGGCCTGGGAGGGACCACAGTGGGAGATTGGCTCCATGGCATGCCCGGCCCCTTTCACCCAGTCCTGCCGCGCCAGCCACCTTCTAATTAATTTTCTTTCAGTGTGCATGAATGTGTGCACTGGGTCACTAGTTTTATAAATAAGCAATGATCCATGGCTCCTTTTTTTATTTTTTTATTTTTTTATTTCAGAGAGGAAGGGAGAGAAATAGAAGCATCAATGATTAGAGAGAGCCATTGATCAGCTGCCTCCTGCATGCTTCACACTGGGGATTGAGCCCACAAACCAAGGCATGAATCCTGACTTGGAGTTGAACCCTGACCACCTGGTTCATAGGTCAGTGTTCAACCACTGAGCCATGCCAGCCAGGCTTGCCCATGGCTCTTTAAAGCAATTTTTATACCATTCAAAAGAAATATAAAATTATCCTTTTTAATCAAAGTAAAAAAATAACCATCCTAGGGAATAGAAGTATTGTAATATATATGTATACCCAGATCAGCTTACCAGTATATATGTTCATAATCCTTTATTGAAAGTCTATATCTATCAAATTTAACTAAATTTAACTAAAAAGCAAGTTATAACTCTTATTTTTGGATTTTTATTGAGTTTTGATTTTTATATGGCATTTAAAATGTGTTCATTATACACTTTGTTACCGAATATATATGTCTCTGCAGGCAGATTTAATGATATTTCAATATTCTATCTTCTAAAACCAAGATCTACTACCTATTGACTTGCTAGTATCATTCTCATTTTGAATGAATCTGTTCAAGCTGTAAAAATGTGACATAATTTAAGCAAAACACTTCTACTGCTTAATGATGATACCACTGTACTACAAAAAGATATATTTTCTAATATGTTCAAATGTATCAAATACATAAAGCTATATTGAACAGTGTTATAGAAATTATAACAAGTGGTGGTAAATAATTTTAGCTAATAAAGGAGAATAGTTTCATGCTAGTCTTATTTTAAAAAATAATAATAACGTGTAATTTTTATGTCAAGTGAGGAAGGTGAAGCCTGTCACTTAACAGTAAATAGCTATAAAAATGTTTCCTTTATTTTTCTATTGAATACAAAAAAAAAGTCACACTAGAAACATAATTGAAGAAAGTCATTTTGCCATAAGGGATAAATAAAATATGCAAGAGTCTTTACGAATGGCTACATTGGCCCTAACTAGTTTGGCTCAGTGGATAGAACATCAGCCTGTGGACTTAAGGGTCCTAGGTTTGATTCCAGTCAGGGGTATGTATCTTGGTTGCAGGCACATCCCCAGTAGGGCGTGTGCAGGAGGCAGCTGATGTTTCTCTCATCGATGTTTCTAACTCTATCCCTCTACCTTCCTCTCTGTAAAATAATACATAAATAAAATATATTAAAAATAAAATAAAATAGGAATGACTACATTGTCTTGGATTCGTTTTTATTTTTGTTTTTTATTGTTGACACTATTACACATGCCCACCATTTTCCCCACCCTTTGCCCACCTCCACCCAGCCCTCCCTCCCCTGGCCTTTTCCACACTGGGATCTGTGTCCCTGAGCTCTACATATATGTTCTTTGACTAATCTACTCACCTTCTTTATCCAATGCCCCCCACACCATCTCCTCTGACAGCTGTCAGTCTATTCCATGTGCGGGGCCCTGATGCGGCAGAGATCTCCCTTTTCCACGTCCTGCGTGGAAAGAGAGATGAAGGAACCGGTTCTCAGTGGAGGCGGCCAGGGATTGAGAAATATTAGAAATGAAGAGAGAAGACACAGAGATCGATTTTAAGCTGGGAGCTGGGAGGGCCGCCGATTTCCTCTGCTGGAGAGGCACACTGAGGACCCTCTGAGCCACGCAGCACATCTATTTATACTCCAATCCAACAAGGGGGTTTCATAGGAAAACAAAGGGCCTGTGAGGGCCCAGGTCCCACCCACTCCTTCCTCCCGGGCAAACACAAGCCAGGAACTAAGAACATCTCCACACTCCCAGGGCGGGAGTGCAACTGACATGATTCTGCCAATATCTCAGTATCAGTCAACAACAATCTAAAGAACGTCAAAGTGTCTTCCCAGGTGGCCCTCTACACCCATGCCTCTGGGTCTATGTTGTTCATCAGTTTATTTTGTTTACTAGATTCCACATAGTATAAGTGAGATCACATGGTATTTGTCTTCCCCTGACTGCCTTACTTCCCTTAGCATAATAATCTCCAGATCCACCCATGCTCTCACAAAGGGAAATAATTGCTTCCTTTTCACAACCACAGAGTATTCCACACTGTACATGTACCACAGCTCTTTTACCCACTCATCTCCTGATGGCCACTTGGGCTTTTTACTGATCTTGGATATTGTGAATAGGCTGCTATTTTTAAAGTAAATTTTAATGAGATGGAAGAAAGAAAACTCGGCTCTCTGAAAGAATGTTCAAGAAGCTGAAAAACATACCAGTTGAAACTGAGTTAGAGTAAAAATAGGAAAAAAAATATTTGGCAAAATTTAATACAATGCATTGTATCATTTAGCCTTAAAAACAAAGCTTGGCAACCATTCTGCTGTGTGTGTGTGTGTGTGTGTGTGTGTGTACACGAAAATGTGTGTTTCTGTTCATAGATATGTGATTTGCATAAATTAAAAAAAAAGTCAGGGGTGAGATTCTATAATGTTTTTGTATTTATATTATTATTCAACACCTAGACAATCTGGAAAATAGTTTCAGTGACCTAATAGGTTCATCCATCTCTCTCTTTCTTTCTCTCTCTCTCTCTCTTCCCATTTCTCCAATATATCAGAATTCCCAGTATTCCTGGTGACAGTCTGGAAAAGCTTTCAAGAAATACTTACTTTGAAAGACAAGACTCAGAATAAACTCCCCAAATAAATCTATCATTCTGGTAGTAGAAATAGCTTCTTGTAAGTGATGAGTTCCTATGAATTACCTACAGGTACATCTCTGTAAACATGATTTCCTTTCTGTGTGACTTTAAGTTATTTTATGAGCACACAAATGGGAACAACACTCTTTTGAAGCATATCTCTTCTCTAAACTGAGTTGCACATGTCTAGAAAAGAACACCCAGGGTATATGACAGTTGTGATTGGAATGCTCATGTTTTAATATTTGCAGCAATGAAGTTTATAGTAAAGAGCGTCACATTTTCCCTTTGCTCATGTTACCAAAAGGACAGCTGGAAATACCTTAGTGATATATGTTTTGGCATCAGAAAACTAACGGCGAGTCTTTGAAAATTTTGTAACTGAGAGTAGAATCACTTCAGTAGCCTGGAAGGTGACCTTGCGCTCTCCTTTGATTCTGAAAACTTACAACACAGACGCACACAAGCAATAAAAAAGATCCCTGGCATTGCATTTGCCATATCTGTAATGCTATACTCGTGAGCGTCCATTAGAGGGCAGTGCAGCTATTAGCATTCTGACATGCCAGGTTTTGATCCAATTTCCTGATGTTAGCATAGCATATAAAAAGCATACATTAATTTAAAATCAATTGCATGCATTTGTTTTAAAAGCACTCAGCTTGTACCTGATGGTTAATAGATGCGAAATGCTTGGAGCCCTGATGATGCACATGGAGTAGTGAACATAATGAATCTGGCAGATTAAAAAAAAAAAAGTGTGTGTGTGTGTGTGTGTGTGTGTGTGTGTGTGTGTGTGGCAGGGGGGAGGTCTTAGACAAATATGAACTAAATCCTTTCATTTGCCTGGATACCTTAAGGGGAAAAATCAGATATAATGGAAAAGCATGATGAACAGGCCAGTAGGTATAGGTATTCGTTTACATTTAAATGAAAAATAGCTCAGGAGAGAAGAAAGGAGGATACTTTTTAAATAGTTTCCAGCCTCTCGTTTGAAATGCAAAAGAACAATTCACTGTATGCGATTTAAGTGGATGACTCTGGTTGGCTTGGTCCTTCTTAAAGATTTGTTTCTGTTTACCTTGGCCATGAAAAGTTGAAACGCGAGAGAGGCTGTGCAAAGACTTCTCCAAGGAGACCTAGCCTTCTTGAATGTCATACCCACTGGGGGGGGGGGTGTGGGGAGGAGAGCCCGGGTGACTTGAACACCCTCCACAAAGGAGATGACAGGGACAGAGTGGAACCAAGCGCTGTGTTAGGACATTATTCCCTTTCACTGGCAACACTTAAAAGCATGCGTTTATAAACATAAGGCTCCCGAAATAAAAACATCCTTTCCTTCTATTTCCTGCAGTGACAAGAGATATATATTCTAGATTGGAGACAGAGCTGCCTTGGAGATAAATTGTCTGATTTCAGCATCTCAGCGGTGAATAATAGATTCCCCTCGGAAGCACATAATTAAAAAATGACATTTCTGCTACGTTGTGCCAACTCAGGACCGGTGGCTGCCCCTGGCTTCCGGGCCTGAGAGAATCTCCCTGTGGGGCACAACCAGATTGTGCATTATTCACTGGGACAATGTGAGGCTGCATTAAGACAAAAAAAAATGTTCATTCAGGGGAACCGAGGACTTTATTACACTCTTCTCTACAAATTGCTCTTTTTTGATTTCCTTCTTCTTTTTTCAACCCCGCCAATGAGAAAAGAATGTGGATGATGGGATTAGGACATTCACTTTTTACAAATTAGCAAGATGAAAGAAAGCATATGGGACGAGCAGAAAAATATTAAGTGCCTGATTTTAGCTCTTATTTTTTTTCTCTGAGCAGAAATGCAGATCCAGTCAGAGATGAGGCTGAATGCGATGCAAGAGATGTATATCTTTGACACAAGGGGGTTAATGCTTGTATGGGATTTTTCCCCCTGGGGTTTCCTGAAAGGCAAGTGAGTGTGGGCAGAACAATTGCTCTTTAAGAGCCCATCAGTTCACTGTATGTATCTAAAAAGTGTGTCTGCTCGAGAAGCCTCCAATTAACAGTGACTAAAATGGAAATGGATTTTTAAACATCAAATATCTGGCATTTAGTGAACCAGGGCTAGGGATAGATCACTTGTCCTATTTTTAGTTGATTAAATAACAGCGGTATTTTGCAGGTGCATTTATAATAAGTAATAAAAGCACAAATAAGAATATTCCCTCTTAAAAGTGACATAAGATTCCTTACACAGATCATCTCAGGTTTGGAATTTCTACCCGCAAGTCCAGGTTTTCAACCCTAGCATCACAATTTATTGTTGCAGGCCCAGGAACCACTCACTGCACCTTTCTGAGATTCAATGTTTTTGTGAAAAGCTGTGTGTTTTGTGGACTGGACAGCCATCCCCGGTAGACTTATAAAGAAACATCAGCTGCCGTGAGGTAAACTGTCTACCACTAAAGGCTAAAAAATATATAAAGGAAGTTGATTATAGTTTTACTGAAAGTATTATTTTGCAACTTTTCTGTAAATAGAAAATAATGTTTAAAAATCCACAAAAATAGCTGAAACCTGTTTGGCTCAGTGGTAGAGCGTCAGTCTGGGGACTGAAAGGTCCCGGGTTCGATTCCGGTCAAGGGCATGTACATTGGTTGCATACACATCCCCGGTGGGGATTGTGCAGGAGGAAGCTGGTTGATGTTTCTCTCTCGTTGATGTTTCTAGCTCTCTATCTCTCTCCCTTCCTCTCTGTAAAATATCAATAAAATATATTAAAAAAATAAAAAAATAAAAAATCCACAAAAATAATATCACTATGATGCAGGCACTTAATTACTTAGTACTTAACTTTTCTTTTTTTTAAGTGAAAATGTTTAGAAAAATCTTAAGGATAAAGGTAATAGTTATTTCCCCCTCAATATATTTTGTTGATTTTTTACAGTGAGGAAGAGAGAGGGATAGAGAATTAGAAATATCCTTGAGAGAGAATCATCCATCAGCTGCCTCTTGCACACACCCTACTGGGGATGTGCCCACAACCAAGGTACATGTCCTTTACTGGAATTGAACTTGGGATCCTAGAGTCTCCTAGGCTGGCACTCTAGCCACTGAGTCAAACTGGTTTCGACAAGGTTATAGGTTTTAATGTATGTTGAAAAAGCAATCTAATTTTTTGTAATGACCCTGGTTATATAATGTATTACTATTATAAGACCACGTAAATGGACTTCATTCTTTATCACAACTTGGTAAGGTTGGTATAGTTTTTCTCCTTATTTTAGAGAGGAGTCTATCAGCAATGAGAGGACTAACTATTTGTCAAAGAACAGAGTCCAACTCTGTTTTCTAGGTATTAAAGAAGCTTTTATTTATTAGTACCTAATAAGATTATTACTTTGCATACATTATGTCTAAGCCTCATGATACCACTGCAGAAATTGCTAATCTTCCAGTTATGACTTAGGAAACTAAATTCAGAGAGGCTAGATATTAATATTAGGTAACTTAAATGATTGTATTCACACTTCTTCTATTCTTTATGATTGTCACTATTAATTTCATGGGAGGCCGTATGGCTGATTCACAGTGAATCTATATTTAAAAGTGATTAGAACTTTTTAACATGAGTTTTTTATTAAAATGAAAACATATAGATGCCTGTATAGTCAATTCTGTACAGTAGCTAGAAGTAGGTAGCACTATTTCCAATAAGGCAGGAAAAAACAGACACACACATAGACTCACACACTTATACATACACATAAGCAATGTAAGACAGCTAAACAAATGTAGAATACCAAAATTTTTGCTCTTCACTTTTTCTCCCTATAAGTTCTTTTCCATATGCAGGGTGGAGCAAAAGTAAGTTTACAGTTGTTCATATGAAAATTAATACAATAACTAATAAAAACAATACAAGAATATATATATATATATATATATATATATATATATATATATATTTTTTTTTTTAAGTAGAAAACCAGTTTCACTCAGTGGATAGAGCATCGGCCTGCAGATTGGAAGGTTCCAGGTTTGATTCCGGTCAAGGGCCTGTACCTTGGTTGTGGGGACATCCCCAGTAGGGGGTGTGCAGGAGGCAGCTGATCGATGATTCTCTCTCATTGATGTTTCTAACTCTCTATCCCTCTACCTTACACTCTGTAATAAATCAATAAAATGTATTTTTTTTAAAAAGAATAAAGTATATGTTTCACATGCTTACAACTGTAAACCTCCTTTTGTCCTACCCTGTTATGTTTGGTGTATGTTGTGACAAGCAACATGATGGCCATAAACTAATTGCCAATTCATGGAACAGACCAAAGTCTAAGCCTTGAATGCTGTTTGTTTTGAGGAGTCAACTTCTTCTGTCTTTTCTAGTGTACTTGTGTGCCTATTGGTTAACAATTTATTTGCATGAAAATCTAGTTGAGACTCCTGTGAAGGACCAAGAGCAGACAGAGAAGCTTAGCAAAGTATCAGGGCCTCTGTTATCAGTGTGAAAAGGGGTTTGGAATAGAGAATTCAGTTTAATATTCTCTCCATAGTCGGCAAACTGCAGCTCACAAGCCACATGCGGCTCTTTGGACCCTTGAGTGTGGCTCTTTAAACGGCCTGGGCAAGTCTATTTTGAAGAAGTGGTGTTAGAAGAAGTTTATGTTTTAAAAATGTGGCTCTCAAAAGAAATTTCAATCATTGTACTGTTGATATTTGGCTCTGTTGACTAAGGAGTGTGCCAACCACTGCTCCCGATGTAACCCCTAAAGAGGAGGAACCATATTTGGGACTGGGTCTGGGAGGACAAAGGAAGAAACAATGTTAAGGAAAGATTATTAAATTGCTTCACTCCAAAGTGCAAAATAACAGGAAAGGGAATGAGAAGTCTTCTTACATCATCTGCCTAGCATGCCACATGCTGTTCCTCTGAGGCCCAGGGCATGTCATGAATGCTGGTGTCTTGGTCTGGAGAGGTCTGGGAGCACGTGGGTGTGCCTGGTGCAAGGTCTCAGTGCAAGTGCCAGAGACTGCTGTGAAGCACCCTTTAAAAGACTGGTGACCATGGAGGCCCTTCTAAGGAAGACTACCTCAGGTTATCTGAGGAAGAGAGGGAGGAAGTGAGAGTCAATGTGTGACAGAGGCAACGGGACTTTCCATGAGGTGACAATACGCCTGGAGATCCTCCAAAACACTGAGTGAAATTGCATAGAAGAGTTTCCGGGAGAATCTTTTAAGTTAGTTGTGCGGGAAAGTATATCAGAATTAGTTAAATTATGCTTAACCTATCCACCCATACCATGGCCTTGGAAAACAAGGATATAACAATCACTGAGCTGCCAATCTTTTATTTAGAAGGCAAAAATATGTCTATAAATGTTTTTTAAGTAAATAAACATAAGTCAATTTATTCAACAAGTTAAGGTATGCAAAGTGTTTTTCTTTTTTTTAAAAAAAATATTTTATTGATATTTTACAGAGAGGAAGGGAGAGAGATAGAGAGCCAGAAATGTCGATGAGAAACATCGACCAGCTGCCTCCTGCACACCGCCGACTGGGGATGTGCCTGCAACCAAGGTACATGCCCCTGACCGGAATCGAACCTGGGACCCTTCAATCCGCAGACCAACGTTCTACCACTGAGCCAAATTGGTTTGTTTCTTTTTTTTTAAATGACCCCCCAAGAGATGTATTGATTTGAACTAAAAATAAATTATAAAAACAGGCTTAAGAGGAGCATAGTTTGGCCAAATAACTGTCACTTATCCAGTGCCCAAATCTGACTGCAGCTCTCTCTTCTTTCATGTGAAGTTTTCATAATATCTTAGAGGTTGCCCCCTTCCTGATAGCCAGAGGGGGAAAAGAATGGGTGCACATAGAAGGATTTTGTAGGCCAAGTCTGTAAATGACCCATATCTGTCCAATCTGCCTTTCACTGGTCAGAAAACACTCCCAGTGACACAATAAATTCTGAGATCTGGTGAATGGCATATATGAGCGTAAGAAGAAGAAACTAGCCAAAGCTGGTTTGGCTCAGTGGTAGAGCGTTGGTCTGCGGACTGAAAGGTCCCGGGTTTGATTCCGGGCAAGGTCATGTACGTGGCTGGTCGAAGTTTTTCTCTCATCGACGTTTCTAGCTCTCTATCTCTCTCCCTTCCTCTCTGTAAAATATCAATAAAATATATTTTTTTTAAAAAGAAGAAACTATAGTTTTGTCAAGTAGCTTTACTCAATAAGCAATTTTTAAATTAGTTTTTTTTAAATATACTCCACTAAGCACTGTGGGGGACAAACGCTCTAAGGCCTGCAAATAATAAGCATTCAATAAATCATTGTGAATCAACAAATGAGTCACATCTTCCAAAATGTTTCAAGAGGGCATGAATATCAATAGATTTATTCTCTGCTCCATTCCAAACATCTGGTCCAGTACATGGAATTTGGAATCAGAACCATTTTTATAAAGATTGGTTTCTCAATTCATTTAAGCTTCCATTCACTCAATTTGTAGGAATATGTCAATTTTATAGTTGTGAGAATTAATTGTATATATATTCTGACACATAGTAGGTCCCCAGTAAATAAAACATGCATCATTTAGCATTGGAGGATTATATGGGAAGAATAGATTGGAGAAAACCATCATTTATTCAAAGGGAGAATTCTCCCTGCCCAGAAAGATAAAAATGAATTGGTAAGCCTAGTCTATGAGTGAATAAAGAACAAATATAGAAAAAAAATCAACTAATAGATAGTCTGCACTTCAAAGACTGGGAAATTGGAACCAATCCAAAATGAAGCTAAAGAAACTAGAACTGAAATGAGTAAAGATCTAAGCAACAAACTGAAAAGAACATTGTACAAGAAATGTCCATAAATCATAAGGAATTTTTCTGGTTCAGAGAAAGCAAGAGATCAACAAAGAAGAAGATAGGTAGTGAAGGTTTTTCTTTGATAAAGACAGCTGTGCTGGCATAAAATCAAAAATAATACTTTCTCTTCAGGATAATAAAAAAGAGTGATGGAGAAGATTTGCAGAAAACACAGGTACAACTAGAAGAAGTGGGAGTGTATATTTTGAAATGGATTAATCTTGGGTCTAAATAACTGATCAAAGACTAAACATTACATGACCTTGACCGAGCCTTCAGAAAACTCTAGAATTCATCAGTAAGAAGTCAAAGTATCATAGTGAATAGTTTAAGAAAGGTTTGTCATTAGTTCATGTATATTTAAAAATATATATATTTTCATTGATTTCAGAGAGGAAGAAAGTGAGATAGAAACATCAAAGATGAGAAAGAATCATTGATAGACTGCCTCCTGCATGCCCCACACTGGGAATCAAGCCCTCAACCAGGACATATGCCCTGAGTGAGAATTGAACTGTGACCTCCTGGTTCACAGGTCCTCACTCAACCATTGAGTCATGCTGGCAAGGCCATACATATTTTAATATTTTGAGATGCTTTTCTTTAAAGAACATTGCAGTTAGAAAATGCCCTTGAAATGTATTTCCTGATTTTAAGTTTCATACCTCCTATCTTCTAGAGCTGTGCTTGTGTATTTTAATATTTTAATGAATCACATTCTAGATATTCTTCTGCCTGATAGGAAGTGGACTTATATTGATAGATCTTTAAATTCATTTGATTATATAATGATGCTTATATAGTGTTTTTCTTATCTTCTTCCTTTTCCACATTTCCACTATCCTCAGTACCTTGAATCAAGTTAATGCTCTGTGCCAGTCATTGGATGATGTATTTCCCCTATCAGCTCAATCGATGTTCACAACCAAAGGGAGGGGCAAGTATTTTACTGAAAAGAAAATTCTCACATACATTCACTATCTGACCCTGGGTGACATTATAGCTGACAAATGGATGTATTGGGATTTTACTTTAGTTCAGTCCAAAGCCCTGTTTCTTAATATTTTCTTTCAATGAAGAAGACAGAGAGGAAAACTAACTTTGAGGAGCAGCGGCAAGGAGGTCAGTAAAATGCCACAGAAGTGATAGGGATATAAGAGATGAAAAATAAATTTTCTTCTACTCTTCTGAGTTTGTAGCTGAGAACCTTATAATAAAAGGGAGATTTAAAGAAAAAAATAAGCAGAAGTTCACTAACATGTATGTATCATGTACACATGGAAGATACCCAAGGAAATTTAGTAACTCCTGGAATTAGCTTAGAATTGGGGACTGAATACTATCTTAATAAGGAAAGGGAATGGGGGAATACAGGCCTATTATTGCAGGGGAAATAACTTTAGGAAAAATCAAGAATAGATGAACCTGGATGCCCTTAGAAGAACAGATGGGTGGTACAATTGTGTGGGTGTGATGTCAACTTTTGGTCTTCTCTCCTGTGATGAGTCAATGATCTCTGGTTAAAGAGACTGCTAGGGAGGGGATTTGTGACAATTGAGTCCCTTTTGGAGTGCCTGTCTTTTGGTTGATATAGGGAGTTCAGAGTCCCTCCTTACATTTGCTGATTTTCAAGTGCCCCAGACCAAAACAGTTATGCCAAAGCAGCATATTTTGGGGAGGTATATCCTGCTACCGTTCAGAGGCATGCTCAGAGAAAAGGAAGGTGATTTAGGATAATGTTGGCTGTGAGCTACCTTGGATGCTTCCTCCTGGACGGAATGAAAATGACAAAATAATGTGAATGGAGAAGCTCATGTCATATTCTCCACAGGAAGGAGTGAGACACCGAATTGGGAGAACGCAGGCTGCCTGGAAATTGCTGTCTCATCACCAAACCATGCGCATGAACTGAGCATTTTGTGCCACACATTTTAGCACATAGTAGGTCGGAAAATACGTTTCTATCTACCGCTTTGATACTTAAGGCTGTATGCTGCTTCCTTCTCTAGAAATCACATACTTCATCACTTGACTGATGGTCATGTTAGTGAGTGGAATCAAGAACGCCCGGGGATGGTGCACTTTTCTGTTCAGAGCTATTTCCACATTGCCATCTGGAATCCTACTCTTTTGGCTTTTGTTCTGCTTCTGCTATATTATGTCCAGGCCTCAAGAAGCTTTAAATTCCCTCAGCAGGTTGGAGCCAAAGCCAGCATCAATTTAGTGCCGTAGTTCATTCACACTGGCTCATGCTCTTTTTTTTTTTTAAACAATTTCTCCATACCTTTCTGGGGGTACAATTGCTTTTCTTTCAAGGAGGAATTAAATTTCTGAAACCTGTGTCTAATTGTGGGCTGTCAAGTAGCTATGGCTTACTTCTCTCTGCATAGAAAGAGCACCGGCCAGATGCATACTGTGGAGGGCAGGGGAAGGCTTGTTCAGCAAAGGTGGGTTACGGCTGACCACAAAGATGTAGGGAATCCGGCCACAGCCATACAACTTGTGGATGAGACACATATCTTTGTTCAATAAGGTTTCCGCTGAGATGACATTTCTGCAAACCAAATGGGCTCGGGTTCCCTGGAAAGTAATGGGGTCTTTGAGAAGCCAGGAAAATAAAGGCTTTTAATGGAGTAAGAATCATAAATGCTGTATGGCATATGGAATACATTGTGAAGAAGTAATCATGAGACGAGAAGCCATGGATTTAATAAGACTCCATTTGCACCGCCCACACAAACAGAATTAGGAATAAATCCTATGTGAGGGGACAAAGCAAAGTAGCACAGGAGTATATACCCTATGTTAATTTTATGTATTTTTTAATAAAAGGACGAATAAATGGTATTCTATGCACTTAACTCTAACAAACAAACGCATATTATAAAATAAGCAGAATACTTGAATAACAATGTGTAAGCTCACTGGTCATGTGATACTATATTTAGAGATTTTGCTTTGTCATCTTCTAGACAAAGCATGCCTTCACAGCTCAATGTAATTTCTTTAATCTCTATTTGTAGCACTGGAGCTGAGGAGAACTAGCAACATCTGAGGGCTGGCATTTTTCTCTGTGCATGACTTTAATTTAATTTTGTGTCTCACTCAGCATGTGTATATACAGAGTGATCCATTTAACTCTCAGCTTCTCCATCATATTCTCTATATTCTTGTGTTTGGATATCTTAAACTATGGGCCAAGGCTTAGGGCTAATCCTCCACGAGCTTCTTTTCAATGGAAACAATGTGGCGGCGGCGGTGTTCCATATGAAACCCCACATTTTGAAGAAAATATTAGCTTTAAATCTGAATGTACTGGTAATTTCAGCTTTCCATTTATAAAAAATGAC
This sequence comes from Vespertilio murinus, assembly GCA_963924515.1. Taxonomy (NCBI): domain Eukaryota; kingdom Metazoa; phylum Chordata; class Mammalia; order Chiroptera; family Vespertilionidae; genus Vespertilio; species Vespertilio murinus. The sequence continues at coordinate 203,941,339 of OZ004704.1, forward strand.
ATGGAATTTAATATAAAACTAGTTACTCAAAAAATATCTTTTAAAACTCTGTAGTCTGTGCTCCCAACACTAATATCCAATGCAGTTTGAAATTAAAGTATTTTACTCTCCACTGGTGGCAAGTGCATTAAAGATTGAAACAAATAGTTTTTGGTAATATGAAGTGTGTGTCGTTGGCCCGGTCTTCTTTTTAACTCTGGGTTACATTATTTTAGAATTTTAGACATATTTCTTAAATTATCAAATAATATTTTGCATGTGAAATTAATATATATATATATATATATATATATATATATTTTTTTTTTTTTTTTACATTATGAACCATTAATGAACTCCTGCATATGCATTTTTCGTTGACGCTACCAATGCCCTTGCTCTAATTACATGGCCTTGGCACTTTTCCTGAGCTATCCTCTATTATGAATTGTATGTTCATAATTTTCTTTCTATATTATAAAGTATAATTTCACAACACATGTATGTACTCTTTACCGATATATTGCTTAATTGAATTTCTTTTAAAATTGCATGAAAATGCAGTCATATTGTAGCTAATCCTCTGTAATTGGCTTGAATTTGCCCAACGTTGTTTTGATGATTCATCTGTTTTGTTTCATGTTCCTATATATTATTTATTTACACTGCAGTATATATTGCTCTGAGTGTCTATCCTAAAATTTATATTTGTCCATCATCCTGATGATTAACATTTGTGCTCTTTTCTGACATTGTTTTCTTATTTTATTTTTTTGTTATTACAAACGCCACTACTATAAATCATATCCCCCATATCGCTTGGTTCGTGAAATAACTTTCAAACTTTTCTGAGAGTGATTCATAACTAGTAAAATATTCACATTGCGGCTAAGGAAATTTTGTGCATAACTTTGTAGAATGTGGGATATTATCTTATTTGCAAGCTATTGTACTCCTAGCATGTCATGGGTGCTGGCAGAACACACAAAACTCATGAATTGGGATAGAGGATCTCATTGCTCCCGGCAAAAGCAGTAGCCAGAGCTCCAGGTTTGTGGGCACCATTTCCCCATGCTCCCAAACCCCACAGGTGGGACACAAAGTGTCCACGATGGATGCCTAACACACACAGTGGACCGATGCAGAAGAGAAACACTGAGCTTCAGTGATCTTCCACTTACAGGTAAGCCTGCTTTGTAACTGAAGGGAGACATTACCTCATCTCTCAAGGCTTTTCGTTGCAAGCACACCCCTAACTTGTGCCCTGGGCAAAAAGTGTTCAGAGCTATAAATTCTTGGCGCACCCAGCAGGAATGTGCAGGCCACCAGGGTCCATAGTGGATTGCCTCTACCTACAAATATGTGTGTGACTGAAACCCTTCTCCTGAATGTGTTGGGTGCACATTGATCTTTTCTATTTTACTTCATTTACAAAATGCTGTGTCTGGCTCACAAAAGTAATTGCATAACCTAAAATGTAGCAAGCCTCAACTTACAAAGCAACCAAACAAATTATGTCTTAAGTCATATACCTGAGAGAACAATTGCTGGGTTACATTCAGCTTTAAAATATAATTATTTTATAATGTAATTTGTCAGCTATGATTCTTTTTTTTTGCAGCTATTAAATGAATGTTCTCCTGCTATGTAGCTTCCCACCAGTTGGCTTTGTTAGACAATTTAAATTTTTACAAAAAGTTGGTGCCTAATTACATCTGATTTGGTTGTTGAATTATTATTAATTAATAACAACAATAATTGTTAATTATTAATAAACATTGTCATGTATGTAGGGTATTTTTGTTTCCTTTTATGCTAAATTCCTGTTCAAAACTTTAGCTGGTTTTAAAATTGAGATAGTTATCTCTTTTATATTGATATATGAGTTCTTTACATTTGTCAGTTATGCATATTGCTAATGTTTTCTGACTCCATTTTTCACTAAGTTTCTGTTGTTTTTTCTAGATGGCATTTAGAATGTTTTTATATTTTCTATTTTTAATTTATAGCCTATACTTTTTTCATATGTAAGAAAAGTTTTAGATCACAAAGATATAAATTTCCTTCAAAAGGATTTTAAATGCTTTTAATATTTAAATCCTCACGACATCTAAAATGATTAAATCATCCAAATGATTCAAATATCTAGGAAAAAAGCCTGTAACAAAAAATGATAAACCAAATATTATACAAAGTAAACTATAAAGCATTAAGGGATGATCAATCTGACCTAAATAATGAAAAATATTTAGGAAATTAGAAGAATTAGCATGTACAGAAACAAATAATCTTCAAATTTACCTGTAAGTCTACTAAAATTCTCTAAAAATTATTAACAAAAGATTTTGGCTGAAATTTATAAGCTGACTATAAAATTCATGTCAACATTCAAAGGCTCAAGAGTAGCTAATGCAATCTTGAAAATGATTAACATAGAAGGACCAATATTCCCAGATATAAATACTTAGTTAAAAATTAAAACAGTGTGTTATATAAAGCCTATTTAGAAAAATCACCCAAGAAAACAGAATAGAGCATTTAGACACAGGTCCAAACATAGTATAGGCAATGGATTAATGGCAAATATGTCACAAGAGAAAGATGAGAAAGACAGTCATATAAATAAAATGCACTTTATCAATTGGATACCCCCTAAAAGAGAGATTTTTATTTATTCACAGTGTAAATAAATTTTCATGTAAACTTTAGCCTTTTATGTAAATTTTTAAAAAAAAATTCAAATAATACCACAGGGAATATTTTCATTATAGTGAAATATACAAAGATTATTTTAAAAAAATAGAAAGGACACACATACAAACACAAAGCTCTATACAGAAAAATATTAACAAATACTATATGGAAATTAAGAGACTCTGTTTATCAATATACAATACTGAAGTGAAAAGGTAATCATATCATGTGATGTTTGCAATATCCATGACTAACAAAAGATTTGTTTCCAGAATATATATTAAAACCCCTATAAAGTAGTAAAGAAAGAAAGCCCAATTGAAAAATTGACTAAAAGACTTGAACAGTAACTTCACTTCATTTATATTCAAATGAACACAAATACTTGAAAATGTACTCGACCTCATTACTCATCCAGAAATTTCACATTAAAACTGTAATGAAATATAATGAGAGAGGCTATAAATAGCAATAGTGAAAATATTTTATGTTGGTGAAAGTGTGGAACATTTTCTTCACCATTGTTTATCCATGTGAGGAGATAGTTTTTCCTGCCTATGGTTCTCTATAGAGTCTTTATAGTATAGTAGATACCCAGTGCACGAAATTTGTGCATGGGGGGGGGGGGTCTCTCAACTCTGCCTGCACCCTCTGCAATTCAGGATCCCTACACCTTTTTTCTTATCTAGCTAACCTCTTCACATTTATAAAAATAACTGAAATATCACCTACTCTAGGAAATACTCTTTGAACAAATGTCTTTACCATCTGTATTAAGTATTTCCATAGTATATCATTCTTTTTCTTTAACAGCTACTTAGAGTGGATGCAATGTGGTTTTCATTCTTTCATCTGAATTTTTTCTTTTTGTTCTTGTAATAGCAAAGCCTATCCAGTATACATTTGCCCTTCAAGGGCTTATATTTGTTTCAGTTTCTAGTTGGCTCCCTGCTTTTTATTTATTTTTTTAATAAATTTGGGTTGTGATGTAAGTCTCACTTGTAATCAAGCCTGCAGGTCTCCCTATCTGAATATTTCTATAGTACCTATCATTTTAGCATACCCGAGATTGTCTTCATTTATAGAAAATAACAAAAAATGTCACCTCATCATTTGATGTAGTAATATGTTATAACAAGATGTATTATTCTAATGATTTAACTATTACAAAACTGAGGTGTAATGAAATAAATCACATTGAACAAGAAAGAATGACTCAAATATCAAAGCATTGTACACTTAGGGCCTCCCTTGTCCTATGCCTCAGATATCATAGCATAGTACACAGTTCACATGGGAATCAATTTCCTTTAAAATAGGAAGGGAAGCCATACTCATGCAGCAGCTACTTCCACACATATTTTTTATTTTATTTATTTAATTCACAGCACATACTCTTTGTCATAATTATTGGAAAATCATCCTAGCAATTGCCTCTATTCCCCTCTGTATTGTTGCCTTACATTCTGATGTTATTACTGCGCTTTTATCACAGACTTGCTCTAATAAGACTGTGAATTACTTAAGGACAGAGATCATGACTTTAGCCTGTATTTCTCTGTCATGGTGCCTAGATAAATGCTCACATGCTACCCAGTCCAAATGACTGTGGTGAGAGAGGCCCACCATTGCTGGAGACCTCTGATTTTTCTTTAAGGGGCCTCACTTGTTCTGTGCCTTTACAAAGGGGTGAGTAGGGGCTGAGGGAATTTGAGGAAACCCAGACAGAATGCTCCTCCTAAAACGGGCATTGCTAAGCTGGCATCCGGGACTGCCGGGCATGTGTCCAATTAAAACCCAGACACACAGCAGTAACAAAGGCACTGGTCTCCTACTGCTAATGCATGGGGATCAAACCCCAGCCTGCAGGAACTCACCCAGGCAGTCAGGACCAGGCTGCTGGGTAGACCTGGTCTGGTGCTCCCAACTCTGGGAGACGGAGACTTCCTGTGGCAATAGGTTAGAGGCCCTGGACTCTGCACCACTCACCTGAATAGGTCCCTAGCTCAGGTTGGTCAGCAGACTGGCTTCTTTGCCTGGGATTGCAGACAGCTTGGCCAGGCTCTGCCTGGCCTACTCGCCCCGTGATCTTGGGGAGGCTGGGCCTGCTGTTCTCCCTGTGATCACAGGGTGGCTCAGCCTGGGATCACTGCTTTCTACTAGCTGCAGCTTGCCAGTCTCCTGTGGGCTTGGGGGTGGCAACCGTTGGAGCACACAGCATGTGACAGTGGCTGTGAAGGTCACCACAGCAACCCAGCACTGACTGCTGGTTGGTCAGCCATTGTCAGTGATTGGTTGTTGATACAAGTTACCAAGTTACAACCCGGGGGTTTTGTTATTAGGATATTATCCAGATCAAAGGTAGAGAGATCAATGGTAAACTTATAATTATTCCTTGAACTTCAAAACACATTCCCAGATATACTAGAATACTCTAATGGGTAATTTTTATCTTTTGTTCTATATTTATCACTCATCTGTTTATATATTTATATTTAATGTTTTATAAACTTTAGGTATCCATCTATCCATCTTATGCATAAATAAATTATTGAAACACTAGAGACCCAGTGCAAGAAATTCATAGGGGGAGGGGTTGTCCCTATGCCCAGTCTGTCTGCTCTCCAATCTGGGTCACCTTGAGGAATATGCGACCACCTGCTCTCCCCTGCTGGCCTGGTCACCAACAATTTCCCTCCTCTGCTGGTCTGGTCATTCCTAACTGTCCTCCCTGCTTGCCTGATTGCCCACAAATGCCCTCTCCTATAGGCCTTGTCCCCTCAACTGCCCTCCCTTGCAGGCCTGGGTTCCCCCCAACTGCCCTCTCTTACTGGCCCTGTGTCTCCCGATTACCCTCCTCTTCTGGCATGATCACACTTAACTTCACACAACTGTCCTCCCCTGCTGACATCTTGTGGTGGCCATCTTGTGTCCACAAGGGGCGGCCATATTTTGTCTTGGTGTGATAGTCAATTTGCATATTACTCCTTTATTAGATAGGATGGCTGATTTATTAAAATGCACTCAGCAAAATTTGGTGATTTGAGCAGGCTCAACAAAGTTCACATGTTAAGCTTTTGTTAAATTATCATATTTAAATATTTTTATTCTTGACCAAGTATCTATAAAAGTTGAAAAGACACAAAAATATGAATGTTGAAGATATCTAGAAGAGGGGCTATATATATATATATATATATATATATATATATATATATATGGAACATCTTGGTGAGAGTGACTAATTTAATATAATGTTATAAAACCAGTGCTTATAAGCTTAATGATATTTATTTGGGTATATGTGGATGACAAGTTTTTGAGCTAAAATAAGAGTTAAAAGTTCAATAGAATTGGAATGGGAAGAAAATAAATGATACTGCTACAATATTCAAGTATTTTTCTCCCTCTAATATTGGGCCCATTTTGTTAATTTGCATAACCTATCATATGAGGATGTCTAAGTGTAAGACTCTGTCCTATGTCCTTTTTTCTTATGTTCTCTCTTTTTACAGTTGATGGGCTGATTTAATTCTTAGAATATCATCCCAACTTGATCTCCAGATACAACCCTCCAGATACAACAGTCAAATCTTTCTCTCTTTTCCATATTCGTAGAGGATGGTTTTTCATCTCTACATCTGGCATAATTCTGACTTGCAATTTGGCATCTTTATGTACCCTCCTCAGCTTACATTAGTTTACAAAATTCTGTCACTTCTATGTCCTCCCCTAATTCCTAGAATATACATCTTTTGGTATAACTTGTGGTAATTATGTAATAGGCATGTTATTTTTTAGAAAATTTTATATAGTTATAATATTGTGTTTGTTTATCTTACATCACTTATAGATCCTTACATAGAACTGAACCTAATGAATATATAGGCATGAACATAATCTTAATATGATGTCACTGAACCTAATTTACAATCCAATTATTTTTTTTTCCTTATGATGGTTCAATAATACAGAACTATTAATCCCCTCAGTAGAGTCCATGTAATGTGTTTAAAGCCCAGTGATACCTGCCCTGTTCAAATGTTCTTTTGTGTCATTTAATCAACATTCCTTGCTTTGGAGATACTATTTATCACAGAACATCCTCTTAATGCCTTTAATGTTGAAGATTTTATATTAGTGGAGTTTTGGGAAATGAAATTATTAGGATGTCCTTAAAGTCCTTTTCCATAAATGAATGATTTATCGGGGCAATGAAAGAAAGAAATACGTTTGCCTGTTCAATATAGCAGGTCATTTTTGATGAATGGGACTCACCTTTCTGTAAGAAGCCTAATTTAGCACTGGTACCATTTCTTGAATTTTATAGAGAAATAAATTGTAAAGTATCTTAGAAATATGGCCACGGGAGGAACAAGATGAGGTTGAAAGGTTCAAAATCTGAACTACCTTGGATATAACTTAACATCAATACTGTCCATCGTCAAGCTATCCAGAGGACAATTTGGCTTTTTCCTTTAGGAAGAATATTTACCTGGTGTTCACTACAAGGAAGACTCATTTCAAAACTTAATTACCTCCTTCTTGTTCAGATTAATGTGGGGTTTGTGGCTTGACCTTTGGTAATGTGCTGGGCTGGGTTGCAACATCTTGTCAGTGCATCATGTGCATTTCTTCCTGACTCCACCTTGAGACACATGTTGATAGCTTGAAATTGACCATAGTGAAAGTATTTACATCATAAAGGTTGGTGTGCATTATAAGTCGGGGTTCCACCCTTCCGGTGATCCAATGTTAAGCATTTACCAACATCGACCACATTATTGCCTGTGCCCCAATGCCTCAGATTTTCACCAGAATCCAAAACAACTTTGACAGTTTAATGCTATGTTCATGAGCTGAACACGCTAGTGCTTTCACATTCCCAACTTCACTTGGTTATTACCAAATAATGACTAAATGAAAAAAAAAATTGCAATCTGACATCTTTTCAGGTTTTATGGAATATAAAATACATCTAAATATAATTCATCTTTTACCAAGTAACTTCCCATCAGCCATAGAAGGAATGAAATGTGGTGAAACCTAGGGGACTGGGACTTAATTTGAATTTTATTTATTTTGCTGGTAATGGACATGATCCTGAAGGAATTCATTTCTCAGATATCTCATCAGCAACTTAGAACTGATGATATCTATATTTTAGGATTATCATGGCTACACAGGGTCCAAAATATAGATATCATTTCTATGTATTTATGACAATATACATACATAATTAACTACATTCAAGAAAAACTTGAATCCATTGAGAACTGGGGTAGCCTAGCCCTCACCTCTTTCCACTGTTGCTGTGTTTAGAATGTTGGCGCCATAAATCTGGTCTCTGTTCCACCTGTTAGGAACATGTTATGGAAGGAATTGCCTCTTTTTTAGAATCTCAGCTATACCATCAACCAGTTTAAGTAATTGTGTGAGTCTGTGAATAACACAATTAATATAAACCTTGCTCATATTATTTGTAAAATAAGAATAACAAAACATACATACTTTTTATAAAAATTAAAATGATGCTTTTAACTGAATCATCCAAGAGAAATTACTTAGTTGCTACTTAACAATGATAATTTGTTTTATTTTTTAAAATATTATTATTAGCAGTAGTAGTACTAATAAATTTGTAATGTTATGTCTTAGATTTATACTTCTCTCCAAAAATATGAATGAAAATAGCATCTCCCTTTTATAAAGGGTGTTTAACCAAGTGTTTCAGGTTACCTGTCCTAGGAGGCTAACCTGACATTGATTCTGGCCAGAATCTGTAACTCTATGGAGTTTGGTGATATTGGGACATCCAGTCCTCCTAACTCCACCTTTCATTTTCAAATAAACTGCATGAAGCAAACTCAGTTATCTTCCTTCACTGGATGCAAAGCCATGAACATTATAAAAGTGAAATATGATGTGGCTTGCTTGAGACAATCTGGGGAACAGCAGATAGTCCTAGAACCTGAAGTAGGGGTCTTGCATTACCTGTTCCTAAACACTTTATATTTATCCTCCACTTCAGGATTTTCCCGAGGGGCTGAAGTTGCAAGAGAGGTAGTGAGGCTGATTAAGCTCGAGGAATTAGATAATGATGGCATTTGTGTGGAAGAGCAGAGGATCTACAAAAGCTTCCTCAACCTGACCAGTGTTGCTCAGTGGTTGAGTGTTGACCTATGAACCAGGAAGTAAGTCACAGTTCAATTCCTGGTCAGGGCAGATGCCCGGGTTGTGGCCTCGATCCCCATGCAGAAGGTAGCAGGTCAATGATTCTCTCTCATCATTGATGTTTCTATCCTTCTCTCCCTCTTCCTTCCTTTCTGAGATCAAGACTGTTAAACTACAGTGGGAGGAAAAGGGAGGTTGGGGCAGGGAGCTGTAAGAAGATCAACCAAAGGACTTGTATGCATGCATATAAACATAACCAATGGATATAAGACATGTGGGAAGGGAGGGAGGTGAAGGCATATGTGGGAGGGGGGTTGGAGAGGCTGGGGGGAGGTCAAGGGGAAAATAGAAGACATATGTACTACTATTTGTAATCCTTCAAACAATAAAAAAAGAAAAAAAAATTGTTTAAGCTTCTCCAAACATCAGCATCCTCTGATCCCTTAATTGATTTCACTCTCACAATGGCTTGCCATATATTCTTCTTGTGAAGACTAGAACATCTTCTTTAGTCCTCACCTCTCTTCTTTTCCAGATCTCTTACCCTCCTATCTAATCCCTAAAGTTTCAACTTTCTTTTTTCTCTCAAAATTATCTCTCGATATGTGCCAAGGTCATATTTGTTTCACCCTATTTACAGTCTTCCCTCAAAGCCCAGTATCACAGGAATTACACTCTCCATCATTTTTTAAATAGAGTAGGTGATGTGACTCATCCATGATCAAAAGCTTTTTAACGCTACAGGAAAGATTTTTATAAAAATTGATTTGCTTGAAAAGCACCTGCTTTTCCCACTACAGTTCACTAGCCCCTTAAGGCAAAGTTGGATAAAATTAGAGGATCCAGACAATAAGTCTAAATGACTCAGTTGACTCTCTAGAGGGTTGTAATTAAAGTTTCTCTATTCTGAAAACTTTTTGTGAAGTAAAGCAAAAAGCTTACCTTGGACAGCTGGAGCTGATAAAGGGTGTCCCAAAGGAACAGAATCCAGACAAAAGAGACTCTTGGGGAAGGCGGGGTCTGGCAGAAGTTGGATGGAGGATGGGTGAAGGAATATTATTTCTAAAGAGAAAGAAATAAAGACGTGTTATTGTGAGTTTTAGAGCATTGTTCTCCCTTTGCTTTATTCTCATCTGACAGGGGAGGATTATTTTTAGGGAGAAATGGTCTTCTAATCTTCCACTTCCTACCTAAAGTTAGTGCATTGCATGATCTCTAAATCCAGCTGTTATGACAGAAGAATGGAGAAGAATCCCTAACATAATAACATTTGAGTCTGGTTTGTTTAAGACATTAAAAAATAAAGAGTAGAAATTGCCCCTTTCTAATTGTATCCTGTGGGACATAATAGTCTTCAGAGTAACACTCATTCCACTCCCTGGGTAGGGTTCTTTGTGAAGAAGGAAGCCTATATGGTTGATCTTGAGATTTGTGTTTGTCTACAACAGATGTTTGTGCTATACTTAATCAGTTTTCTTTATTTCTCTTTTTTATTGAAGCATGCATGTAGCTTTTTCTGCGAAAATGGCTGTGATATCCTTGGAAGAAACTGATTAGTTTAATTCTGCACCTAGATAATCTGCTTCCAGATTCATCCTGGTTTACTCTGCAGAAAAAGAGGTACAGGAAGAGAGCCCAACTCGTGGCTTCTGCAGAAGGGAAAAAGTAGCTCATCTTCTGAATAAACTTATTATAGGCTCCCTTTATGATTTGTCCATCCTAATTTCTGACTTGAAGGGATTAGAATTGAGTTTCATCATATATCTGGTGCAAAAGTGTATTTTATAAAACAAGCAGACTTTTATTGGAACCCAAATTGGATCAGCCTCTTGGCTATACATTTCTAAAAAGGGAGGGCATGCATATAAAAGTTACTCATATACACTCGGCAGTCAGATCTGGTTTTGTATCCTCTTAAAAATACAACGTTGGACAAGACATATATCCTGTCTGAATCACAGTCTTCTCACCTGGAACTGGGTGATAATATTAGTCATCAGAGTAAGCTTTACAATAACACCAAGTATATTTTAATGAAGCTATGGATTTTGAATGTGATTATGTGTATCTAAGTACATAGAATTTAGTGTAATATTCTATAAAAAGGAAATGTCAAATAAATATGGTTCTGAAATTATTGTTTCTAGTTTTTTTTTGTTCTGTTTTCTTCTCTTCATTTAACTTCCTACTTTTTTTTTGTCCTTTAATGCATCTCAGATTCATCACCTCAATACATTGAGCAATTTATTAGAGTCTAGGAGAGCATGAAGAACCTCATTTAATTGATATTGTTCTATTGAATCAATAGTCTAGGACTCAGATTTTCCCACCTCAAGCTTTGTCTTCAGGTAATGAATTATTCTTTCTTTCAGCAACAATGACAATGGTTTTAGTAAGTGTATGAAACTCAGGTAAAGTTCTATGGCTGTAAAATAAATACACCACCTCTTAAAATCCATCCTTGGAATAAGAGAACACACACTTTGGGGCAACTTCTTCTTTACTGGTGTTAAAATATTCGAAGAAATTTCTGCAAATCAGCAGGAATTGACAGAATATGGCTGGAAGGCCTAGAAAATAAGTTGGTGCATATCACACACAAAAGAGTAGGTGCAAAATATTTGTTTTGATGTGAAGAGAGTGTAACATATTCTATATATTATTACTATAACAGAGACACAGATCCTATTCCAGAAGCATAGAATGCAATAGAAGGTACACAGTTCTGAATGTATAATACTATGCTTTCCTTTGCTCTCTTTGGGAGAAAGTAGTCAAATAAAATAATAAATTCTGAAACCTATGGGTAATGCTTAGAGGAACAGAGGCTGGCATATAAAATGTGCTTCTTTCGTGTTCTTCCCCCCCTTCCCCAAAGCATGTTGATGAATTCTCTACATAATCTGTTTTCCTGAAATGTACTATATATTAACAGGTAGTATGATTGCCTTGTGAAAAGAGTCTATAATTTTCAGTTCTATGAAATTTATCATATCAAATGTCTCAGCTTTTATAAGCCTTGTTACTTATCAATAAATATTCTTTCTGATTACCTTTTGCTATTGTGCAGAGCATAGTTCTGCCAGTGCTTTTCATGGCATGAGAGGTAAAATGTATTTTCTATGAATCTTTTTCCACCCAGACTTCCCTTTGAAACTTTTTTATTTATGAACCCTTTTCCTGACACAGCTGAGCCGATAGGAATCAAAATGTAAATGTCATCTGATAGAAATGATTAAAATTGACTATTATAATGTCTAACCAGCGGTGGCCTTAGGTCAAGCAGATATTTTTAATAAAGGGAAATGCATACACACACACACACACACACACACACACACACACACACACACACACACACACACAGCAATTCTTAGCCAGGCCTAATATATTAGGCAAAGCCTGAGGAGTATCAATTTAATTCAAAATAGCTTTTTAATTAAAAAAAAGAAAAAGAAAAAGAAACAAATCTGACACTGTAAAGTGCAGTGTCATGGTTGAAAGAGAGAAGTAATATCTAATTCAGCTCTGTAAAATTCATGCTTCTATTGTTAACACAGTTGCAACTCAGAAATCACCATGCCTATTCTATCTCATAAAATTATATGTTGCAATAAGATGTGAATATTGATCAGTTGCCTCCCTTCTGTACTTGGACCATGGATAGACTGGGAATCAAACCTACAACCTTGGTATGTGCTTTGACCAGGTCTCAAACCCACAACCTTTTGGTGTACAAAATGATGCTCCAACCAACTGAGCCACCAGGCCAGAGAAAATATACACTATTTTTAAATAATCGTGAAATGTTTATCAAAATTAATCACATATGAAGTCATAAAACAATATATATATATATATATATATATATATATATATATATATATATATATATATATATATATATATATTTTAAAGACATGACATTATCCAGGGTCAACAGTATGTTCTTCAATCACAGTGCAATTAATAATATAGCAAATTGGTGGAATATAGTGAAGGAATGCAAATTAAGCTAGCCTGATGCTGGATTGGACTGTGCTTCAACATGGAAAGGAAACTCTGGACACTGGCTCTGATTATAACTCTACTGAAGCCACAGCTATACTTCTTCTATGGCTGGGCAAAGGGAAAATCAGGGATGTAATTTCACAAAATAAAAGTCACTAATTTTTCCATGCGAGTCTCAGAAAATTCTTTTTTTCTCAGGATATCTCATTAAATCTATTCCCATTAACAACCGGGGGACCTCTCCCCTCCAGTAACACTCCTATCAGATTTCTCTGAAAATTTTGCTTTTAGATTGTCCAACATAATCTTTATTCTGTGGTACAAAGAACTATATTCGTTTAGTTATCTCTTTGCTCAACTTAAGAATTGCTAACATTAAGAATGTATTTAATCCATAAATTGGGTATTACAAAAGGAAAACAAAAGGTAAATACATATCTGCATGTTTGGAGAGAATACTATTCCAGACCAAATTGATAAGTCCTAAGCTTTCTTCAAATACAATTAGGAATAAAGTGGACAGAGTGCTTGTGATGGCTATGTTCAGTCACTGTGTAGTTTTTTGATTTGTTCAGAACTTTTTATATCCACTAAATTCCTGAAGCCATAGAACGCAAAACATTAAAATGCAACAGTAAATTAGACTAACTATTGTTTAACTAATGCTGATTCTGTTGCCCTTGGGTAAATATAGCATCTATAAGATAAAGGGTATAGGATTTCATAAGATTTTTGTCAGGATGTATGGGAAATGGCTCTATGCTTCAGTGAGGATGGCAAGCCTGGTATTACTTTATACAGTTCAATTATTTTGAAGAGAAAAATTAACCTACTCTTTTATACTTAGATTTATAGGGATGATGACGGTGGTAGATATTTTCAATAGAGCTTTTGTAAATGGTGAATGGCAGAAACAAAAAGCATAATGGAGCCTTTTTATTCAGTGTTTTGTCTATGGGATTTACATGTTTTGATTGTCAATGGAAAATTGTGTTTTATATGTTTATCTTCATTTTTTTTTTCTTTAAAGTAGTTTGATTTTGTTATCCCCAAACTGGAATAATTGAATTCAGGCCATTAACTATAGCTGTGGACTGAATGTTGAGGTTCCCATCTTAATTCATATGTTGAAATATTAACCACCCAATGTGATTGTATTTGGTGGTGGGCTTCATTGGAAGGTGATTAAGTTATGAGGGCACAGATCTCATGAATGGCATTAGTCCTCTTATAAAAGAGACCCTAGGTAATTCCTTTGTCCTTTTAAGACATTTGAGGACATAAGGAGAAAATGAGCATCTACAAACCAGAAAGTAAACCATCATCATATACCAATTCTGCTGATGCCATGGGACTTTCCAACCTCCAGACTGTAGGGAATAAGTTTATGTTTCTTATAAGCCAACCAATCTATTATAACCTATTATAGAAGCTGAAGGGCCCAAAATAGACCTTCAAAGAATTCCAGGTAAAAAAGATAATTTCTTTCTAGGAAAAATATTATAGTAATTTGGAGTATTAAAATATGGAAGACAACCATTCCATGCTTTATAAAACTAAAACATTCTGTTCTCTGAAACAGTCATATGTATGGATAGTCTCAATAACTATCCATACAATTTGCAATTAGTCTTTCCCTGACTGTGTAAATGAACAAACTTTTGAAGAGTTTGATCTGGCTGTTATTCCTTACAATAATGAGCATTTTGTCAACTACCAATAGGTCGATTTCTGTTTTTTTGTCCCTGAATGCATGATCTTTAGTTGAGTCAGGACAGGGATGTAAATTAAGAGCAAGATAACCAAAGAGAGGTGATTTAAAATGACAGCTGGGATCCCCAGGAGTGAATTTAAGAATTTAATTCTATTTTTGTTCCTGTTTTCTATTTCTTACCAAGAGATTGATCTGTGATAGTTATGGGAATAGGTTATTTAGTATGTCTTTTGACACAACACCGTAAACTCCCCTAGGAGGATTGCTGTGGAAGACATTTTCAGTGAAATAGCTGCCACTGACGGAATTATTAAGCATGGATAAAATGAAATGAGGCAACAAATATATAGGTGTATATTTGGTTTTTATTTTTTTAACCTTTTCTAACTTCTACAGCTATTACTTGAAGAATCACAAAAAATAAATAACAGAAAAAGCTAGAAACACAGAATATAACCTAAGGAATCCAACTAGCAAATCATTTCTCTACTGAAACTATAGTAAAGAACTAGCCACTTTCTCTACAGGGGATCATACAAATGATGTACAGATGAGAATCAGAACTGCAAAGAGGAGCATAGCTGCAGTGGCAGAAAAAGGAGCCAAAGGTAGGAAAAATTTCAGCAAGAATATATTTTCTTTGTTCTTTTGGGGATAGTTGGGACAAATACACTAGGATCTAAACTTCTCAAGGACACTTGATCTTTGTGTGCTTCTGCCAAATTCAATTGATAAATCAAATATAGTTGATAATGAACACACATTTTGTGAAAGAGATAAAAATTATTATCTCATGTTTATTGTGGGGAGTAAATGACTTGCTTCCCCTAGTCCACATACAAGTATAGAATAAAAATCTAAATTTGAATTCATATCTAGTGTTTCCAGAGAATTAAACTTCTTTGTTGCTGCTGAGAGAGAAGTCCCTGCAATATCTTCAGGTAATACATTTTCTAGGGAGAATGGGATGTGGAAGGAGGGTTTATTGGTGTTGAGTTACATTTCTCAGGTTTCAAAGCCCTTTGCCCTTTAAGCAGATGGATCATGATAATTCTTGTGTTTTTATTTTTTTATTTTTATTTTTTTGTTCTAAGGATTGTGGCCAATTACCAGAATATTTTAAAGAATATTAACTTGTAAGAACATGTTATAAATACCTTCAAAATGCAATGGGACTTTAATTTTAAAATGTGCCTTTAACATATATGTAAATTTATTTTTTGTGCTCATTGAATAGAAACTTATCTCACCACTGGGTAAAGCTAGCAATAAAACTACTGGTCTGCAATGTGTTGAGTCCTGGAAAAGGTACAGCTGAGGTTCCAGCAGAGCCAGAAGTAAGGCCATTGTCCAGAGCTTTTGTTTCATGTTGCAGCCAGATGTGGTTCAGCATCCAAACTAATTAAAATCTATTAGTCCATTTTGGAGTCCAACATGGCAACATGTGGGTATATGTGCTGGAAACCAATTCTAGCATGTCATAATTGCAATAGTTTCATCAAAAGGTTTATAGAACTTGGGGACTCAACAAGGGCTGAGTCACATATATTATTGCCTGTTGGGAATGGCTAAAGGCATTTCCCCAAACCTGAAAAGGATGCATTAAATTGATTGTTTACTGTCAGACAGCTTAGGGCATCTTAATCTACATGTAATCGCCTCCTACTGGCCAAACACCAGAACAGCCATAGGCTAATTCTTCCAATTTGACAATGGATACTGTCCCTAACCCTACCCTTTGATGTGTATATCTCCACCTTGCCTTAGGACAAATTATGTTAATAAAAAGCAAGGGGTCCTGAGACAAGGCGAGCTTGATTTCTTTAGCCAAGCTCCTCTGCCAATATGCCTTTCAAAATTATGTTTCATCTCTGGATTTTTATTTAATTTATGCACCGCCCCTTCTCCAGATTTTTGAACCCTTCTAGATGCTGAATCAAGAACACTGGCATTATATAGGGACATTATGTCCGCCCACCACAAAACAGGTTGCCCACCACAAAACATGTGTGAGAGGGAGAGAGCCTATTTCTTTGTTTAGAAGTTTAATTATCCAGGTTTCAAGGGCTTGCAGTGGACACACCCATTCTAACCACTGACTCACTTTCAGATGGAATTGGCACCTTCCCATGTCACTCAAACTTTACTGGGCATGCATCTAAACTGCCTTTGTCCTGTCCCTTCCCCCCATCAATTACTGGAGACTTGGAGAATGTTAAATGCAGCTTTGGGCAAAGCTGTATAAATGACATGCCTATATTATCTGGTCCTTTGCTCCTTTTCTATTAATAATAACCAAGTCATTACAAAGGCATCACTAGTAAATGGAATTTTAAATTGGGGGTAGAATCGATTCTTGATAGTGAAAATGGTTGGTACTGTATGCGGTCACTTTTAGGCATACTAAAGATTAGTTATAAATTGGAAAACTCATCAATTCATTTGATTTTATATAAAATATTAATTAAATACCCAATATGTACAAGAATGCTTCATATATATTATGAAGTAAAGAAATACTTTAGTGCTCTAGGGTGGTACACTATAATTGGAAATATGAAAATGATATGCATATTTTAGAATTAGGTAATATATAAGATTGTACAAGATAAATATAGAACAGTTATTACCTTTCAAGATATATGCAGTTATATTAATCAGTATAAGGATAAAGATGAACTAAGGTAGCTTCTAGTTGGATTTGCCTAAGGAATGCTTCTAAAAAAGCTCAGTATTTGAATGAAGTTTTGGTATTTGTTACTTAATTCAGTGCTATATTATAGCTAACAATATTTGTAATACAAATTTTCATGCCTTGCCTACTAATAGCCCATTTGGCCTCAATTTCTTCTAGGCTTCAGTTAATCAAATTAGTTCATGCATTTGCAAGTGAATATTGAATGTACTTTATAATTCTTACCGAGCATGCACTGTAACATGTATAAGTGGTGAATCCTCTGAATTTACTAACTCATTTCACTCAATATGCACCTATTTCAATTTGGAAAAACTCATTTGCCTAACGGATTTCCTCCAGAGATTGTTTTGGTTGGTGACTCATGAATTTGAAATTGCGGGCATCATTCAGATCTCCAAGTTAAGTCAACTCAAGGAGGGGAAGTAGAGAGGAGTATTTTGCTATTCAAGAAGACAAAATTAATTTTGGTATATATTTTAATCTAGATTAACTTCATACCCATCCACAGTACCAAGTTGCATTTCTTTTTGCATAAATTTTGCATCACATTTAATTCTGTAGTCTTAGGAGAAGCAACATATCTTTTCATTATGCACTGCTCCCCTCCAAATTATCCACAGTAATCAGACTTGATGGTATAATCATAACAAAAACCAGTTACCCTCCACTTGTGAGAAAGAAAGTATGTCGGGGACAGTAAATAGAAGCAGTAAATCAGGAGACAATTGAGGAGAAAAACAGAGCATGGGGGTTACTAAATAAACCAGAAAGAGGTGGGGTCCTTGGCACTCACAGAATTAGCCTTTGCCACTTTCTAATATCACATTATTTAATGTCTCTATACTTGGAATACATTCTGCTTTCTAATTAGAGTGAGGAGAGTCAATGTTTTTTCCTCTTCTCTACACAAAATTTGAAGTAAAAGCAATTATTCTGACTTCCCATATTGCAGTGAGGAATAAATGAGGGGAGAAAAGAGAAAGCTTTTGTTTGTCTGTAGGTATTGTTTTTGTCTTTTTCTTTTTATTTCAACCTCTTAAAAGGCTTCTTTTATTAAGTTAATGATGGGGCTTATTATAGCTATTTGGTATATTCACAGGAGTTTCTAAATTATATAATAAATCTTGTTAAGGCCATTATTTTAAAAAATGAGAGGGTGTATTATTAATTGGCATTGTTAATAGTCATAATTAAAGACATTATTTAAAGCTTAGCACCATTTTCTTTAAGGCATACTAATCTATGGGCTTTTAATATTACCTGGATTTATATTACATTATGAGTACAAAAAAGGGATAAATTATAATTAATAATCAAGTTTTCCTTTAAACGGCTTAATTTTTATTAACTGAAAATTATTTGTTCATTATGTTATCCTGGACAATATTGTTCTTTACACTTTTATTTTCTTTCTTCTTCTAAATTCAAATTTATAAAGATATACATTAGCATGGTGGAAAATGCCACAAAATAGCTTTTGAAAGACAAAAGTCATTAGTTCATTCATTAAAAGTTATTGATTCTATAGATTTGAGATCATTGGCAGAGATTTTTATGACATTGCTGTCTAGTTGCTATTCAGAGTAATAATCCTATCCCATGATTATAGTTTTACCACTAAATCATTGGCCAAAAGAAGGACTGAAATCATGAGAGTAAATGGCTTAGTTCTCCACGATCTACATATTGGAATTTATTTTTGCTAATTAACCAACTGGACACTAACTAATACATTTTTCTCATGTGTAAAATATAAATTATAAATAATATAACTTCTGTAACATATATCAAAAGGAAGTGTGGTGATGGCAGGCAGAGCAGGGGCTGGGGCAGGGTGGAAGTGGGTAAAGGGGGATAAGAGACATCTGTAATAGTAAAAAACAATAAAAAAGGGATATGTATAATATAACCTCATACAGTCCACATCCCTCATAATGTGCTATTTCCCATAAAGGATTCTTACTGTTTAAGGATGTAGTATTTAAACAATCAATTTATTTAAAAGAATAATGAATCTAGGTTGGATTGGTCATCTTGCTAGGTAGTTTCAAGATTTATACTGATAACTCTTTCAGAATTCTATTATGTTTCATAGTCTGTTAAATATCCCTGTCACCCCCAAGAAAAAGAGAAGTATAGACCAATCACATTTATGAATATTTTATAGATGTTTTAAATTATAGCAGATAATAGAGTACAACAGCACAATAAAATAGAATATCAAATACAAAGTCATGACCAAGGAGATTTTATTCCAGAAAAAAAAAGTATTTTATTGCTAATAAATGCATGAATGCAATCTAGTCTATTAATAGAACTGATGAAAATGATTATATGGTTATCTTTATAGATTCAGCATAGATGCAGAAAAGTAGAATTACAAAAACAGCATAAACATTAATTTATGTCAAAAGCTTTCAATAAAATAGTAATTGCTAGATAGATCATTAGCATATATACACACACAGACTCACTGTGCACACACAACCAAACACATCAACATAAAGGTCAAGTGCAGAAGCTTATTTTATGAGAAATACTAGAAACTTTTCTACTAACCTTATAAACAAGGTAGGGATAGACACTATTTCTAGGAACATTTAAAGGTTTATATGAAGTGTTAGCTAGTATTATTAGACAGCAGGAAATGATAAAAATTGTATGAAGCAGAAAGTCTAGGTATGACTTGCAGATGACATAATTACACATTGGAAATCAAATGATCGATGAAAAATACTATTAAAAACAAACAAATAATTTATTAATGTAACCATCCATGTAACACTGAAGCCCACTTGCAATGGCTTTCAAAGCAGATTATTAAAAGTTTTTGGATTTTGCAAGCCAGAGGACAAACATTTGAAACTTTATAATTGGCCACAGCGGGGCTATTTATTCTACAAAATTTAGCAAATGCAACATATCAGCGTATCATTTCTAGCAGGTTATAAAGGCAACATACAAAAATTCAATTGCATTTATACATACTAATATATATATATATATATATATATATATATATATATATATATATAATATATATCAGAAAGAACATATACTAGAAATTGATTATTTAAAAATAGCCACTTAATTAAGTAATAAAATGATAATTAGAATATAGTTCTATAAATCAATCAAACAAAATTTACCTAAAATTTTTGTGAATAAAACAAAAATATATCTTTAATATATCAATTTCTCGGATAAAAATAATTTTCATTAGAAGGTTGTCCATTCTTTCTAAATCAATAGAAATTTTTCCAAGGAGACAAATAGCTAATAAACACATGAAAAATGCTCAATCATTAGGAAAATGCAAATCAAAACTACAATAAGATACGATTTTATAATGGAAGGAAGGAAAGAGGAAGGAAGGAAGAAAGGAAGGAAGGGAGGAAGGAAGGAAGGAAGAAAGGAAGGAAGGAAGGAAGGGAAGGAAAGTAATCATACAAAAATTAGATCACTAGATCTCTAAATTTGTGAGTACATTGAGTGGAAGCATGAGAAACTTTATATTTTATTTTTTTATTTAAAGAAGATATAAACATTGTCTGATCATAGTTTAAAAATACATGGAAGGAAGCAGCTGTATTTTAGGAAGGCAGACAAAAATTTAAAAGAAATCTAATTTCAAAGCAAGTAGGGACAGATGGAATAAAATCAATGGTAGGTTAAATTTATTTTTGACAATGTGATAGACACATGTCTTCCATAAAAATTTGTATGCACATGTTCAATAATAGAAAGAAGAGGAGACTGGGAAAATTTAATGTAGATGTATGTTATAGAAATTCCATATATTGAAGTAATAATTTAGAAATTTGATCCTGTATTTTGAATTTCTCTTTGTGCTTTTTTTCATTCAGTCCTTGTCCAATATTCAGTGATAGAGTTTCTAAATGATGAGAAAGAATATTTGAAACACTTGTGTTCTTTAATATAAATTATATTTGAGAGAGTTGAGCAGATCAACACATAGTGTCTTAATATCACCAGTGGGTTTTGATAAATAACCAGAGCATGGTATCTGTTTGTCATACCCATGTATACTAGACTTCAGATTCTTATTCTGATGAAAATACAAATTAATTTACATTGTGGTGGCAACATGTTTATGCATGTCTCATAGAATAATTAATACTTTTCATTCCTAACACAGTCAATCTTCTTTATTTTATGGAAATCTTCTGTGACCATATTGTTTTTAATCCAATCTTTGTATTAAGTGCTGTGATTGATATTCTTATAGATAAGGCCAACAAAGGTTTGCATGCCTCTCTGGTTGATGATATTTCACTGCAGTTAAAATCTTGGACCAGTAAACAAAGCAACATCTATTTTAATCCTTGTTCTATTATTTACTAGCATGTAGGGCTGTGGTCAAGTTAACCTGCTATGTGTTAGTGCCTTTTCTATGCATAAGAGATAATTATAATGTCTTCCCATACGGAGAGAATATGCAAACGATTGCCCAGAATATGGCAAGTACTCAATTTACACTCTCTCCTTTCTTTAGACTGAGTCAGTAATGTTTTAAAATGATGGCTAAGTGGTTAACTTCTCTTTCTCTCCCTCTCCCATTCTCTCTCTTTTTCTCTCTTTGTCTTCCTCCTAATTGTTCATGTGACCATATTGAGGTTTATCTGAATGGCATGGCAAATTCAGTTTAAAAAGAATGCTAGATCTTACATATGTGGCTCAATTGGTTGAATGTCACCTCATGATCCCAAAGGTTCAAAGTTCAAAGTTCAGTTCCCTGTCACGGCACATATCTGGATTACATGCTCAATCCACAGTGGGGGCATACAGGACATAACTCATTGATTTTTCTACAATCTCTCTCTCTCTCTCTCTCTCTCTCTCTCTCTCTCTCTCTCTCTCATCACTAAATCATAAAGAAAATGTTTTTAAGAAAAGAATGTTACCTTGAGTGCATCTCAGATAGATAAGGGGCATGGCCATGTGATGTGCTTAGGCATTCATTTTATAAGTATTGAATTCTGAGATTATACTATAAACTACAGTGTGTTACTTCTTTGAAGAATATTTTAAATGCTAACATTTCTGTATTCACTCCTTTGATACTCAATATAGTCCTCTCTTAGGTTTTAAGTAACTGCTGGGGCCTCTGGATTTACTGTTATTACTTTATAAGTCTTTAATAGAATTAACTTTGCCCTAGGTAAGTTATCCTAATGTAAAATTTTGAGAAAATGTTATACAAAAATATGCACAAAATCATTAATTTAAGAATTATATCTTCTACTTATAGAATTGTTAAAATTAAAAATACACAATATATTTAAGTGTGTCACATAAAAGTATTAGGTAACATAACTTGTGCAAATATGTATAAACTTTATTGAAAATATGGCCTAATTAATGAGAGAATTGTCATCTTAGATTATATATTTGAAATACCAAGAAGGTTTTGCTAATAATTATACAACCAGCAGGGTTATGTGTCTTTTTTAGGAATAGTAGATGATTAGTCCTAAAGAAATCTGAAATATGTATGTGGAAATACTTTAAACTTTGAAAGAACACATTAACTTCATATTATTTGATCTTGGTAGATTTGTAGTACAAAGAAATAAACAAGAGATAAGAAGATAGTAATAAGCAAGAGAAAATATACTTATGATTTGTAGCTTAATAGTTGAACAAGTAAATGACCTAATAAGAATATATTTGGACCCTGGATTGGTTAATCATATGGTTAGAGAATAGTCCCAATATTCCAAGGTTGCAGGTTTGATTTCTGGTCAGGGTATATACAAGAAGCAATCAATGAATGCATAAATAATTATGACAACAAATTAAAGTCTTTCTCTCATCAATAATGATGGTGATGATAATAATAATAAGAATAATAATAATAAGAAGAAGACTGTATTTGGAAAGAGAATCAATGACTAAAAATGCATTCTTTAAAGGAAATTTTGGCCTGGTAAGGAAAAAAAACACACACATGAACTCTTTCTAATTAAGAAAACAGGGAGTTGCCAAAACTGGTTTGGCTCAGTGGATAGTGCGTCAGTCTGCGGACTCAAGGGTCCCAGGCTTGATTCTGGTCAAGGGCATGTACCTTGGTTGCGGGCACATCCCCAGTGGGTTTGTGCAGGAGGCAGCTGGTCGATGTATCTCTCTCATTGATGTTTCTAGCTCTCTGTCTTTCTCCCTTCCTCTCTGTGAAAAATCAATAAAATATTTTTAAAAAAAGGAAACAGGGAGTTATTACCTAGAAAGAAAATCAATAGAGGATAGTATTTCAAAATCCTATGTAATAAAAGGCTAATATGCAAATCGAACTGTGGAACAACTAGTTCCTATGGTGTACACTGACCACCAGAGGCAGACACTCAATATAGGAGCTGCCACCTGGTGGTCAGTGTGCTTCCATAGGGGGAATGCAGCTCAGCCAGAAACCAGGCTCATAGGCTAGTGAGCGCAGTAGCTATAGTGAGAGCCTCTCCCACCTCTGTGGCAGCATTTAACACAGGGAGCACGCCTAAGCTGTCAGTCAAACATCCCCTGAGGGCTCCTGGATTGCAAGAGGGCACAGGCTGGGCTAAGGGACCCCCACCCAAGGACACGACTTTTGTGCACTAGGCCTCTAATAATAAAATAAGATAGGATTAAAATTATACATATGATATCAAAGCATCTTATTAAAGTAAAAAATGTAGGTAAAATACCAAATAAAGCCAAAATATTTTAAAAAGGTAAATTATATTTAGTGATAAATGATTATTGAAATTGATGAAAGAGGAACATAGTAGTGATGATTATAGTTTTTACATAGTGTGAATATATGTGCATGTAAGTACAAAAGAACATTATGGTAGACACTAGTATTATCTGATTCTATTACAGATATGGTAGTAAAACAGAAAATACTTTCAATATAGGTTTAAAATTATTGCTATGAAAAAGTGTGATTATGATTTCCTACCATTTATCTTTTGTAGATGTGTGAAGCTGGTGAAAGGGAGCTCTATACATTCCAGAGGAGACAGCAAAATATTAGACACCTCTTCAGGGTGAGATCTTGACAAACATGCTAACACTGGTTAATGGCATGTGAATAAATTTTTAAAAAATCATGTGAGAATTCATTTATCTATAAATAAACAAGAAACAAGTGAATATGATAGGAGTAAGATAAAAAAATATGCATATCCCAATAGGAGGATTTAAAATTTTGTCCTAGAGGAAAATAGCATTTTAAGAGTGATTTTAAACATTGATATTACCACGTTTACATTTTCAGAAGATCATTTGGAAGTAATAGAATAAAGAACATGTTGCATAATCCATGGCAGCAATGCACTTATCATCGCTATAGCAATTTGTATGGACAATATTTTATAACTAGAGGCCTGGTGCATGAAATTCACTGGAGGGGGGTTTATGCCCGATCCCCAGGGCCTAACCCTAACCCTAACCGTAATCATAACCCTAACCCCAGTTTAGGCCCAATCCACAGGGATCGGGCTAAGCCAACAGTCAGATATCCCTCTTGCAGTCTGGGACCACTAGCACCTTACCAACCGCCTGCTCACCCCTTACTGCTAGGCTCGCTGCTCCTTAGTGCTGCCACCACCACTTCTGTGCTCACCACATCTGACTGATCAGTGCTCCCACTGTGAGAACACACTGACCAAGGGTATCTGGTCAGTGTGTTCTGGTCCTCAGTGTGCATCATAATGACCTGTTGTTCTACCATAATGGTTGCTTAGGCTTTTATTATATAGATGTCATAAGAAATGTCTTGCTTATTCAATGTTTTTTTTTAATATATTTGTTGAATTAGGGAAGTACTAATGGCACAGTCTTTTAAGATGATCCTTTTTATACACATTTGTATTACATGAAATAATTCAAGGACTTACTTGTATGCATGCATATTAGCATAACCAATAGACACTGGGACTGTGGGGGCTTGCCCTGGAGAGGGGTGGAGTGTCGGGGGGGGGTCAGTTAGGGAAAAATTACATATGTAATACCTAAAACAATAATAAAAAAAGACAAAAAATAAGTCTTGGGGAAAACCAAATAATAATAACGTTTTTACCTAATGTGCCATTTTAAAAATCTGCTTTCCTCCAAGTAAAAGCTATAGAGAAATTATAGGCCATGTTGGATGTGCTCCATTTCTGGTTTTCAAGCTCATCACCATCTTGGGAAGCTTAAGGGGGAGTGTTTTCAATTCACAAAATGAATGCAAGTGGTTTGAAAAGCTTTACAGAGGAAGATTCTCTGCCAGAAATATCACTTTGTCTAGTTGACAGAATTTAATGAGAAATTTTCTTTCTTAAGATTCAGACATGCTTTTCCAATCAGACCATTATCTACTCTGCGATAATCTGTCTTGTAAACTTAAATTGAGGCAAAGATGAGAGACTGACCACCTGGTGAAATTGAAAATAAAATTCACTCTCTTCTTTCAATACCACCATAAGTATTCTACAATACATGTTTTTTAAACTTGCCCTTACTTTGTTATAAAACTAATATGTGCTATCTGATATAGAGTTTCCTCTTTCTCTCTGTATATAAGAGAAATGCAAGAACAATTTGAGTATATCCACTGAGTATAGTATTTTCTGCAAAGCTTTGATTAAACCCGCCTGTCCTAATTTACAATCTAATAAAATATTATTTGTGTATCATCTCTGGTACAGGACAAACTTGGGCTTTATTCTCAGTACTGCTATTTAAGATCATGAATTTGAGGACTTTACTTAACTTTCAGAGTTTCAGTTTTAAGGTCTGTAAATTAGAAACTGCTACTACTGTATAGGTTTATTGTTATGATTAGTATATTTGTGACATTCCCTAAGGCTTAGCTGCATATGAGCCATTATTTATGACTTCTTCTCTGCTTTTCTCTTTTATAGCAACTGAAAAGTCAAATTACCTTACCAGATTAGATTTATTTTTCATCTAGACATGGACATGCTGCAAGTTCTGGCTAGTACAATGTAAACCAAAGTCTCTAGAGAAGTTTCTGAGAATATTTCACTTATGAAAAAGGCTTATCTAGTATATCCATTTTTATCATTCCTGGCGAATCACCTTGCAATCTGGAAGATGAAAGCCATGTGCTAGGAATAGTAGAGCTAAAATACTTTTAAGAATCTCTTTCCTAATGAATATATGAATATTTGAACTAACCTTGGCTTGCTGCCTCTAGAATTCTTATATAGTGAGTTAAATAATTTGTTTAAGATATGGTTAGTTTTTATTTTTTTTAATTTTTTTTGTATGGGGCACATTCATTGTTTTTACAATGCATAAAGGATCTAAAGACAATGTTTTTGTAATTTTTCCTTAGGATATTTTAATCTTTTTCCAACCACTCTACTGACTCTGTTCCTCCAACCACTCTACTGATTGTCAGGAAATAAATAAATAAACAAACAAAAAAAGTAGAATTAAAAAAAAAATTAAATTTATTTCAGAGAAAGGGAGACGAGAGGGTTGGAAACATCAATGATGAAGGAGAATCCTTGATCAAATGCCCCCTGTACTACCCTTACTGGGGATCAAGCATGGAACCCATGCATGTGCCCCGATAAGGAATGGAACCGTGACTTCCTGGTTCATGGGTCCATGCTTAACCATTGAGCCACCCAGGCTAGAAAATCTTTATACTGTACATTTAACATATGAAAGGTATTAGCTTATTACCTTGAATAGCAGAATTTCCTTGGAGCAGGGCTTCTTAGGACTAGTGTTACAATATTCATTCATTTTAAAGCAGAAACTGCTGTTCTACACATCACAATAATCCATCAAGTTGCCTAACTCACAATAAATCATGGGCATTTTAGTAAGAAGATGAGACACACATTTTAAAACTCATAATTTTTACTTGATTCTCATTAAATTCTTCTTAAAACAACTCAAAGTTCTTTTCCCTTTTCAGCTCATTTATCTCTCTTTTTTTTCAGAGACATTCCCTCAAAATGACCTCTTAATGTCTAAGTGATTCAGTTCTTAGCACATCCTGCCAAATATAAACTAATATCTATTGATTTGAATCATGATCATGGTGAGAGGGAGGAGGAATAGAGGGTGAATTCCAGTTTATTCTTTAATAACTTCAGTTAAATGAAAATGAAGTAATTAGTAACTATTAGCCATGCTTGCTTTTTTTTTAAAAAAAAAAATAGGCATTTTTAGAAAATATAGCAAGAAAGCTTATTCTCTTTCTTAAACCCATTAGAACTGTCCCCCTCGATGGATTGCACTTTGTCATCAAAATAAGCATATGCTTATCTATAATAATAAAAAAACATAATGTGCTAATTAGACTAAACAGCTGAATGACCTTCCAGACATCATTCTGGATGTTTTTCCAGATGAAGCCACTACTGCGGGGTGGAGGCAGAGGTGTTAGGGATGATCAGGCAGGCAGATGAACAGTTAGGGGCAATAAGGCAAGCAGGCGACCAGTTAGTGGAGATCAGGTAGGCAGGCAAACAGTTAGGGGCAATCAGGTAGGCAGGTGAGCAGTTAGGAACCAGCAGTTCCATATTGTGAGAGGGTACAGGCAGGAATCAGGAGCCCCCTGCCCTCTATGCACATATTTTGTACACCGGGCCTCTAGTTTGTATATAATTTAGCAACAAAAATAAAGATAACAAAATAAAACGTCCTAAGCCCATGATTCCTTATAATTATAAGACTTTGAGTAGAGGGAGAATAAAGATGTTTAAAACCCAGAGGTTTTCAAACTTAAAGATGATATTATGCTTTTCTATGTAAATGAGTAGGTTGATTGCACACTATGCCATCACTGCCTCATTGGAGACCCAGTTTTAAAGAGATATCTTAATCCTCTATGTAACTTGAAATAAATTAAAAATATTTGTATGCTATCAAATCTTAAAGCCACATTTATTTCACTTCCTTTGTATCTTTGGATTAAGAATTTTTTGGTTTATATTCCACTTTTTCAATTTTTGAGAGTAAAGTGTAATATTATAGGTCTGCTCATTGATAAGAGGCTCTGAATCAAAGGGGGTTGATTCATTCAAGTAGAGGAGTTTGTTCTTTATCCCTGTTCCCAAAACAGAACTTCCTATTTTGTGCCACCAACCAGGATTGATATCTTTGTTGGTCTTTTTTGTTTGTTTGTTTTTGTTTTTCTTGTGTTTTTCTCTTCTTTTGGAAAGCCTTTTCTGTTGAAGCTGGGCAGGGGCTTCAACATAAGGCTTCAAATAAAAATGGGCTTCTCTGTACTTTAGTGGTAATTTATGCATCTTAGCTTATAAGCAAATTCTCCTGAAAAGCTATTCAAAAAAGTAGTCAGTGTGGAGTGTTCTAATTTCTAAAATATGCTATATTAACCCACATCACTGTATTTTTGGCTTGGTGCTCACATTCATAAGGCATTATTATAGAATATCATGTTGATTTTTCTTCCTAGGAGACCTGGGGTACCACAAACTGTCAACAGACTAAGTAGTTGTCTTGTTGCTTTGCCATTGGCACACCTTGTTTTATTATATAATTTTTCATGGAGTGAAATTGTTAAAGGAGTTAGTGAAATAAATTTTGCTAACTTTTTAAAAGACAAAGTGATCACATCTAAAATATTCTGATTGTGTTAAGTAGACTAATGCTCTACCTTCTCCAAAGATGTCCAGTAGGCTCCAATCTTTATGACATGTGAATATATTATTTTACATGACAAGATGGATTTTGCAGAAGTGATTAAGAATCTTGAGATTGTACACTTATGTTGGGTTACCCAATGGTTTCAGGTCTAGAGTGAGAGAAGGTGATACAAAACAGAAGCAGAGTTTGGAGTGCTATAGCCACAAGCTCTGATGCAGGCAGCCTCTAGCAAGTGGAAAAGTCAAAGAATTGGTTCTCCCTCAGAGCCTCCAGGGGGAAAGCTGTTCTATTAACCCCTCAATTTTAGTCCTTTAAGACTCATTTTCCACTTATGACTTTCAGGGATATGTAATAGTAAATCTGTATTGCTTTAAGCCACTTTGTTTATGATAATCTGTTACAACATACATAAAAATGTGTACTCTCATCGGTTTCTACAAAAATAATTTCCAGAGGATTGATAATAAAAAATCAGAAAAATCCAAATCCATGGCTCTATTAAGATGGCACTGAATCAGTATAATTTGATGATGGAATAGAAGCATATAAAGAAAGTCATCTAGTTTAATCTGAGGAAGTAAGACTGGGAGTTAAGGTAACTGCTGTGACAGAAGGCATAGGAGATACCCAAGCAAAAGGGAAGTTGTGGTGGAATGAGCAAGAAGAGGAAGTACTTCTCACAACGGGAAAAGGTGTTTGTGAACAATTTCCATTGGTGAAGTGCTTAGAGTAATTGAGAATTGAAGAGACTTTTACATGACTAGAATCTTCAGAGTGATGTAGAAAATGGTGCAAAATTCAAACAAAGCTGTTGAACTGGAAGAACTGTAGAAGCAGCCATGACTTTAAGTTGGGTAATTAAGGATTATTGTCTTTAGTTGAGGAATATTTGGAAGCCATCAAGGGATTGTACTGCCCAGGATCCAGGATTTGAATAATTTTGACTTCTGTTTCAATTAAATAATTCTATATTATGCTTAAATAATTTCATTTTATGCCCCCCTCCCTGTTCAGATATGTCAGTGCTTTTCCTCATCCCAACATTAAGAGCATGTTATATATATATATGCTCTACATATATATGACATTGGTCAAGAAATATATGACATTGGTCAAGAAAATGTTAGGATATCACACCATTATGCATCTGTAATTATATGAACACCATAGATTCTTTTGATGTTTTTTGATGTTTTATGCAATGGAATGCCATAATTAATTGCCCACATTTCTAGGCCCTGCATAGGCAGTTTAGATAATTAATGAAAGTCAGTTAGTTGGTCACATTATCATAATCAATAAAGTTAGAATGACTCAATATTTCTTCTTGTCCTTTTGCTTAGTACTAATGCAAATGGAGATGAAAAAGAAAAATCACTGTGATTAAAAACAAATCTTCTATATAAGTGAACTTTTTAAAATTAATGTGCCCCTTATTATAGTCATGGTCTGAGTTTTATTCTCAATTAAGTGCAATCTAAAAATGAATTAAAAATGACATTTGTAAATGGGTGGAAAAGAAATCATATATAACAGTGACTTGACTTAAAAGGGCCAATGATATTAGCTCTCTTTAAAAAGTCTGAGGGCAAAAAGGAATTGGCCTATAAAACTTCCGGTGTCAGTATTTCCCAGAGACAGATGAGGTCCTACTAATTATCAGTTATTTAAAGGAAGCTGCTCTAGTTTTGAGTAAGAGTCTTTTTTTTAAGCTGCTCTATGATGACATGTATATTATTTTATATAATGTCTATCAGTGATGATTAAAATTTTAAGTGTAAAGAGTCCCATCAAATCCTCAAAGATGTATTTTTTAAAATAAAATTTCATGTAATAAAATTAGAGGCTACTCTAATTATGATTAAGCGAAGGAGTATAACCCCTTATCACATATTTCCAAACATACTTATATACCTTTTAAAAATTAAGATAGACCCCAATATTTTTTGTCTTTCTTTTTTTTCCTCTTTCTCTGAATTTTATTTATTTTTTAATTGATTTTTATTGATTATGGTATCACATAATTGTCCTTATCCCCCCATTCCCATCCCAAACCCCTCCCTACATATTCCCCTACACCCCTATTGTCCATGATGCATGCACACCAGTCCTTTGGTTGATCTCTTCCCTTTACCCCCACCATAAGCCAGAGGAAAATTATTTGGGGGAGTGGGGTGGGGATGAAAAAGAATCCAAAGTCAAATTTAAAGAGAATATCCCTTTATTAACTTTTGGTCGAGAATATGTTTGTATAGTTTCAGAAAACAACTCTGAGACCACCTGGAATCCAGTAACAGAGAGGAATAGACAGAAGTGCTCCAGCCATGAAGACAGAAGAGACAATTCAGACCCCAATATTTTGTATGTTAGCATAAATCTCCTACTAGCAAATGTGTAGCTCAGGTTGAAACTGCAGAACTCAGTTAAAGTCTTGTAGCAACAGAATATATCCTCTACGCTGGCAATAGTTAAGTTTTTTCTCTATTCAAGGTATACCCTCTCGTTTTTGAAATCAGGATAATTGTGTTCACATAGAAATGATTGACATATTATAAAAATTCATACAAACTCAAGGTACCATGTTCAGTCTTAAAGATAGAGCTTGAGACAAGAATAACTAAGTTCTTTCAGATTGGACTCTACTCAGTGACTTAAATTTATTCCTATTTAAATATTTTCCTTCTTTATTCCATCTAATTTAAGACCTTGTTGCTTATGATATTATACTATTCTAAAAATTTCTTTAAGAGAAAGATTGAGTGTCAAGACCTTGGCTCATGAAGACTATAATTTCAGGTTTTGTATCCTTATAAATTTCAGATTTAATTTATAGTCTTCCATTTTAGGACATATCCCCAAATGCTTTTTAAACAACTCCTACTGCTTCATTCTTCATATTTTGAGGAAGTTTATGATCCTTGAAACAAAAATTTCCCTAGAGAAAAACCTTATATTCACAATAGACAAATTCTTATGTAAATTGTGATTATTATGTTAAAGTTGTCAACTGTTTAAAATACTTCTGAATATAAAATCCTAATAATGATATTAAGAGGGAAATAGGACAGGAATTTCATACTCAATAGTATTTGGGAAATAGAAATTTAAATGTACTGAAGTAAGGTTTAAGCAAATATTTAATTTTTAAAGTTCTAAGAAAATTTAATAATCAAATATTTATTCTGAGTCAATAAGAAAGTAAAATAGGACTTTTGTGTAGACTATTAAATTATTAGCCCATATGATCTTACTCTTCCCTTTGGTGACAATCTCTAAGAATAATAAAGAAAATGTTTCTATAGGCTTAGAAATCTCATACAAGTTTTCATCTCCATTTCTTATTTCTCTGTATTTATAGGTATTTCCCTCTCAAACACAAAGGATGAGGAAAGTTGAAGACTTTCCAAAATGCACAATCAGCTCCTGACAATTTTGCATTGCGCAGAAAATAAAGAATAGATAGTTTAATGCAAACTAATCTATCACTAAAATTATTTTTAGTTAATAACACTTTTTCAAAGTTCCAGAAAATCTGCAGAATGGAATTATCTACTAGTCCTCAATTCAAGATTTTCCTATGCCTTTGCTCAGAGGAAGAATGGGAGAAACCTGCTTCAGTGAATCATAAAGCTACCATTACTTATCACATTGTGATCACTTGAATTAAAGATAGAGATGTTGTTTGAGAAACAATTAATCATGAAATTAATTTTGATGGAAAAGGTCCACTTTTGTTTATAATAAAATTTAATTTTATCATAAATTTTTATTTTAACAGTAGACAAGTTAAGTTTCAGTCTAAAAAGACACTTAGCACTAACAAGTTTTCCTAATATATTATCTAAACTAGAGGCCCAGTGCACGAAATTTGTGCACAGATAGTGGGCGTCACTAAGTTTAGCCTGCACCCTCTCCAATCTGGGACCCTTGAGGGATATCCGACCACTGGGATGGCCAGTCCCACTGTGATTGGGCCTAAACGGGTGGTTGGACATCCCTCTCACAATCCAGGACTGCTGGCTTTCAACCACTTGCCTGCCTCTGGCTGAATGCTCCTAACCGTTTCTTCCTGCAAGCCTGATCACCCCCTAACCACTCCCCTGCCAGCCTGATTGATGCCTCACTTCTCCCCGGCTGGCCTGATTGCCCCTAACTGTCCTCCCTACAGGCCTGGTTGACCCCAACTTCCCTCTCCTGCTGGCCCAGTCACCCCTAACTACCCTCCTCTGCTGTCTTGGTCACCCCTAACTGCCCACAACCACTCTTCCCTGTCGGCAATCTTGTGGTGGCCATCTTTTACCACATGGGGGCAGCCATCTTGTGTATTGGAGTGACAGTCAATTAGCATAATACTCTTCTATTACATAGGATGACAAGTCAGGTGACGAGGTCAGTGTCATAAAAACTCTTTATCCTATATAATAAAAGGCTAATATGCAAATCAACCTAACAGCAGAATGAGTGGTTGCTATGACACACACACTGATTACCAGGGGAGCAGATTCTCAGCACAGGAGCTGCACCCTGGTGGTCAGTTGTCACTCAGCCAGAAGCCCTGAGCCAGGCTCATGGCTAGTGATCACAGTGGCAATGGTGAGATCCTCTCCTGCCTTTATGACAGTGCTAAGGATGTCTGACTGCTGGCTTAGGCCCTCTCCCCACATGCCTAAGCCATCAGTTGGATATCCCACAAGGGCTCCTAGGACTGCAAGAGGGTGCAAGCCAGGCTGAGAGGAAACCCCTCCCAAGTGCAGAATTTTGTGCAATCGGCCTCTAGTTGTATAATAATCCAAATCTGTGAATGAGAGTTCAGAAGTGATATTGTGAAGATAAATATGAAAAAGTCAACATTTGAAAGCAGTTTAGGTAGATTTTTCATACACAGATAAAAATTAATGTTCATAAAATTGATGCTGTGAAAATATTAAAAAGTATTTAGATTCAAAAATGAAAACAAGCATGTAAATATAATTTACATAGATAAAATTTTGCCAAGGCTTTTAGTATATTTGTAACTAGTGGCCTAGTGTAGGAAATTCATGTATGGGGTGAGAGGTTCCCCCTGCCCAACTTGCATGCTCTCCAATCTGGGACCCCTTGGGGGATGTCTGACTGCCTGTTTAGGCCTGAACCTGCAGTCAGATATTCCTCCTCTCTCAATCTAGGACCACTGGTTTCTCTCTCTCTCTCTCTCTCTCTCTCTCTCTCTCTCTCTCTATATATATATATATATATATATATATATATATATATATATTGATTTTTTTTACAGAGAGAAAGGGAGAGATATAGAGAGCTAGAAACTTGGATGAGAGAGAAATATCGACCAGCTGCCTCTTGCACACCCCCTACTGGGGATGTGCCCACAACCAAGGTACATGCTCTTGACCGGAATTGAACCTGGAACCTTTCTGTCCACAGACCTACGCTCTACCACTGAGCCAAACCGGTTTCGACTAGGACCACTGGTTTCTTACTGTTCACCTGCCTGCCTGCCTGATCACCCCTAAGTGCCTCTGCCTGCCTACCTGATTGCCCATAACCCCTCTGTCTGCTTCCAGCCTCCACTGCTGGTCACTCTCTGCAGGGCTATTGGGCCCCACTCATACCTGTCTTGGCCTGGTGCCTTCTGCTCTCCTGCTCCACTATCCTGCTGTGGTCCAGTTCTCATCAGGGCCTATTGGGGCCAGCACAGCCTCCACTGCTACATGTTGCCAGCACTGTGTCACTGATGCTTGCCTTGTTCCACACTGCCTCCTGGTGGCCAGTGCACATTGTCATGAGTGGTTGAACTCCTCATAGAGGAAACGATTTGCATATTCGGCTTTTATTATATAGGATTTGTATATGTGTAAATGATGTATTTGGAATATAATAAAGGAATTTGAAATTTAGATAAAATGATAATTCCTATATGAGTACAGTCGTTACATATAGTATATACATTCTAAGATCTTTCTGGATATACTCTAAGATAAGCTAGATCTCATAGTAGAGAAAATTAACTTTGAAAGTAGGCCAAAAATAATGATAGAGAATGTTCACTGGATTTCCCTAAAGAATTTTTCCTTAAAGAATTAACATAATCGTTATTTGAAAAAGTATTTAGATTTGCTTAATTTAGTGAAAGAAAATTTAATGGAAAGAAATGCTAATCAGAAATTTTAAAACAAAATGAACAAACTTGAAAATATAAAATGATAGTTGCCAAGGTACATTTTTAGGAAATACATTAGACCAAGTCAATACTATTTCACAGTAAAATTAGAAAGTTATTTTTTTTCCTCACAGTGACTCATTTTGTTTTATTTTTATTTAGATGTAGTTAATATACCATATTATATTAGCTTCATGTGTACAACATAGGTATTCAATGATATACCTACTGAAGTGTTCACCACGATACATAGGTCTAATTTCTCTGAGCTGTGACTGTTTCTGTGTATGGACTATACACTTCTGCTTCTTTGTATGTCTCATAAGTTTTGCTTGTGGAAAACTGTATTTAAATATATTTATGTGGTATTTCTCAAAATTAGATTCATCTACCTCCTACTGGATAGCTTTTGCTGACTTATATTATTTTTATTGGTTTGTTAGGACTCTTTTTATAAGGCTTATAGTACTTGTTATGTGCAGCATGAAAATCTAAGCCCAGTTATCTTGATGGTTAGTTTGATTGGACAAATATTTTATTACATGTATTGAACCTTCCCGAGGGCAGACCAGATAATTCTGCGCTAGGCTGTACTTTCTTTCATGATTAGGGCCTTCTTATGTATGTTCTGTTCATGTACATGTCTTGCATATCTGTGTTGTCTTCTATATTTCCAGAAATACATCTGAGGTTTTCAAAGTCCATTATGGACATCTCTTTCCCCAGGTTGGCCTTCTAAATTTTTGGTGAGTCTCTGATTCCTAACCAGTGTTGCTCCTTCGAGCTTCTATGCTGTTAACCAATTGCCAGTGATTATTGTTGACAAATGCATTTGATTTTGGTCTTTTTGTTGAGAGCATTTACAGAGCCATGTCAGTACAGACAAGCCCTAGAGTAGAGATTTTCAGGAACCTTATAGATATATCAAGTAATGCGTCTTCCCTGGGCATGGCAATTCTGAGGATTTCTACCACTGGTCTGTCCCATGCAGTGACTCCTAAAATTGTCTAGGCCATTGGTTTTCATAGCTATTTATTTGTAATAAGATTGGTTTGCAAGACTTTTGATTTTCAAGGTCACCAAAAATAGGTCAGGAGAATATTTGTGGCAAGTCAATTGCCATATAATTTGCTCTTTTCACTGAGATTCAGCCATCACTCATAAATAAAGTCTTTGTCCATTATTTGAAGTTTATTGTTTATTTCCAGAATTTCAAAAGTTTGATCTTGAATAATTTTGGCAAGTATTCTCTATACTTGTATGGAGAAACAGATTTTTGGAGATCCTAAATCTATTGTTTGTCATCTGGCTCTTGTGATTTAAATCCTCCATTGTAAATCACATGTAAATAACTTGTTACCTCAATGATATTTAAAATATATTTCACTACATAAACCTATTTTGAAAAGATAGCTATATAGACTTTTAATGTTTACCACAATTTTTAAATGTTTGCTGCAGTTAGAATGTGCAGTACAGCTCTGTTGAGGTCAAGCATGGCCATATGACTTGATTAGATGAAGATGTGAGCAGGAGAGTGTAGCTATCACATTTTGGCAGAAATGTTAAGGGTCTCCTATGTTCCATTCTGGATTTTTATGAGAAAGCATGTGTGAACACAGTTAATAAAAAGGCTTAGTGTTATCTAATTGTGAGGCAATGATGTGATGGCTCTGATTTGTTTTCAAATATCCATCCTCATCTTATGGGGGATTTCAGACTAGGGGTGATCTAAGAATAATATTCTGTTAGGAACCAATGTGATAGCACAACTTTCTCAGTGCCTTTATTGCACAAAGAGTCTGATGTTTTGGACATTTGAATTACTTTCCAAAACCAACCCCACTGGCAAATATGTTATCTATGATCAATTCAATACCTTTCTATATTCCTGGCCAGCTCTGGACAACATTTAAAAGTTGACAATATAGGGATACCAAGTATAGCATAATACATATACATGTTAAACACATTTCTAGATTAATATACCAAGTATCTCTGTATTGTATTTTAAATTATTTCTGTGTATCTATATATCCTACATAATAAAAGCCTGATATGCTAAATGTCTGACCATTTATTTGACCATTCACCCAGTCGTTATAACGCACACTGACCCCCAACATGAAGACGCTCGGACCAGAAGGTTAGCTTGCTGCTAGGGTCTAGCTGAGAAAGGCCATACACCCCCTAAAGCCCTCCTGCGGTCCCTCCTTGGGGTTGGTCTCGATACCCGATGATCTCTGGAGCCAACCTCCATCGATCCCTCCCCGGCCTCTAAAATATTTCTTCTAATTAATTTCCGTTCAATGTGCATGAATCCGTGTACCAGGCTTCTAGTTATATGTAAGTGTAAACACAGACTAGCGAGAATCCAAAGTTATATATCAGCAGGGTCAACTTGAAAGGGATCAGAATGAGTCTCAGAACAGAGAAGAAATTAGCATTCATGGATTGAAGGCCTCCCACTTTTCAAAACAGGCCAGAATGTTAGTAAAACAGAGGTTTGGTTATGCATTAGAATTCATGTTTAGAAATTCTTTGTAAGAAAGATGATGTGTTCACCTTTATGTTAATTAGAAAACTGGTTACTTTTAAAATTTATTTTAAATATATTTTATCGATTTTTTACAGAGAGGAAGAGAGAGTGATAGAGAGTTAGAAACATCCATGAGGGAGAATCATGGATCAGCTGTCTCTTGCACATCCCCCACTGGGGATGTGCCCGCAACCAAGGTGCATGCCCTTGACTAGAATCAAATCCCTGACCTTTCAGTCAGCAGGTTGACACTCTATCCACTGAGCCAAACTGGTTTCGGCTTCCTCTTCTTCTTCTTCTTCTTCTTCTTCTTCTTCTTCTTCTTCTTCTTCTTCTTCTTCTTCTTCTTCTTCTTCTTCTTCTTCTTGTTCTTCTTCTTCTTCTTCTTCTTCTTCTTCTTGTTCTTCTTCTTCTTCTTCTTCTTCTTCTTCTTCTTCTTCTTCTTCTTCTTCTTCTTCTTCTTCTAATGCAATCCTCTCCTTCCCTTTGCATTTAACAGTGGCTTGTTTAAGGTAGGAATATATGCATCACTGATGTCATTGCCTTTTTACCTTAATTGAAGTGTAAGAACCCTCCCCCCCCCCATTACACCAAGCCTTGCCTGTATGCTAATTGCTATGAGTATTAGGTCATCCCCATTTAAGACCAGCAGCTGTATATATTTCTTTGGACAGCTCATGCTGAATCTAACAAGTCACTTTAGATTTCAAACTCAGTGTGGCCACCAGGGTGTTCTGGGAAGCTCCCCAATCGTGGGGGTAAATAGACTGCGTGATGATGTGGAAAGGAAAAAAACCCTGAAGATTGCCAACACATCATCAGTCCACAGCTCCTCACCCATCCCCTAATCCTCAATTTTCCACAATTACTTTAAAAGAAAAGCAACTGAGTTTGTCTTGCCCTGTTTTGGAACCTGTTCTGAGAGGACCAGACAATTCTGTCACATTTTCCCCTCCCTACTTAGTGTTGCTTTAATTTCTCTTGGAAACGTGTTAGTGTTAGTGAGCAGTGGAGAGCTTATATAAGCTTTTGCCTCTGGCTATGCTTTTCTCCGGGGATTTCCTGTGGCTAAGGACCCTGAGTGAGTTTGATGATGCAGGCTCTGCTCACAAACCAGTCATCAAGTCTGGGATAATACTGCAAAGCTAGGCACTTGCTCTGAAGGGAAAGCCCCAGGGATTCTGGGTACTTCTCTCTCGCCTAAGCATATAACCAGTGCATTAGAGGGTCCTTTGAAAGAGCGCACATGAATTTCACTTCTCTGATTACGTTCCTGTTTCACCAGAACAGTAGGCTGAAATCTGCCTTTAACATTTCCCGGGGTTGAATCTCAACCGCTGGCAGACTCTTTGATTTCTTTATGCAGCATCCTTTGGAGAGCTTGTAAAGCCAGATAAGAAATACCCATGTGGCACCGCATTTGAGCCGTCTTATTAGAGGCAACTTCGCAGGGCGGCTTTGCCACAGTTTGCTGCAGAAGCTTGAACAAGAAACCTATTTGCACACACAGTGTGCTACAAAGGCCAACGTGAGCTTTCCAAAGGTGAAGAGCTGCCTCGTAACGAGTCTCCAAACACCTAAGTCTGCCTGGAGACCCTCAACTGTGACCTACTAGGTGTGCCTGTTTGGAACGCGAACAAAACTTGTCAATTTGTTGAAAATATCAGCGTGTTAATGGCTTGAAAAAGCAGACGCTGTGCTTTATTTTGAGTAGAATGGCTCTCTCTCTTCACGAAGCCTGTGCAAATAGATTTTCGGAACTCTTACAGGCAAGCTGTTTCAGCTCAGTTGTAGGAATTCGTTCTGTTTATAATTTCTGTTCCATACATTGCACTGCCTTCTGAAAAGATAGATGTATGTTTGGCTTCGAAACCTTCTTAAGTACATTATGTTGCTTCACTAAATATGCCCTTTTATAACGCCCAGTGCCTTTTCAATGACCAAACCCTGGGAAATGAATGGTGAGTGGTCTGTAATTATATTCAGATTTATAGGGCGATGGTATTAAGAGACAGTCACTGGTCCTTGTCATTATAAAGTGCACAGAGGTTAGTCTCCACTGTGTTAAGTTAAATTAATTCTTTGGTTTGTAAATGAACAGGTAAGTACCAAGAAATTTGCAACTATGCCAGTTGGAGCTCTTAAGTAAGATTCAGAAAAATTTTTGGAATGCTGGAACTGGAGGTCAAGGTCTATGCCCATGAATATAGAGACCAGTATTGTGCGTGAGTGTTTTTTTGTCAACTGTGTTCCATTACACGGATGGATACAAGGATTGGACAAATAATTAGATTTAACCTATTTTGTTATTTTGTCAGTGGAAAATGACAAAATATGAGGGGATAAAGCAGACAAAAGTGTGTACAAAATAAACATATATTTTCATGGATTTTACCTTAGGTAAGAATACCAGAAAGAACATTAGGGAAATGTGGTGTAGTGAAAAGAAGATTAGATCAACCAATTATGAATCATGGTGAGATATAGGAGTTTTGGAGATAAGAAACTAGAGGACCTGAGATGGGAAAAAATAAGAAGA
Source organism: Vespertilio murinus (assembly GCA_963924515.1). Classification (NCBI taxonomy): domain Eukaryota; kingdom Metazoa; phylum Chordata; class Mammalia; order Chiroptera; family Vespertilionidae; genus Vespertilio; species Vespertilio murinus. Next base: position 203,981,475 of record OZ004704.1, read on the forward strand.
GGTTTTTCAGAGAATGGATTGCAAGAAACTGAGATTACAGCATCAAGAGACTAGGCAACTGAAAGAATTAAAGACAGGACCCAGCCAGTGTGGTTCAGTGGTTGAGCATTGACCCAGTAACCAAGAGGTTGCTGATTCAATTCCTTGCCATGGCACCTGCCCATTTTGTGGGCTCCATCCCCATTGAGGGGCATGTGAGAGGTGGCTGATTAATGATGTTTCTCCCTCATTGATGTTTCTATCTCTCTGTCCTTCTTCCTTTCTCTCTCTAAAATTCAATGAAAACATATTAAAAAAAGAGTCCAATACAGGATCATTGAAGGACAAGATCAACAAAACGTGTATGTATGTATTATATATATTGTTCTATAAGTGAAATTCAATTGTGTAACTAAGGACCTCAAAATTGAGTAGATTGAACAAGAAAAAACTTGTTTAGCTCCTGATCCTCTGGGTTAGATGGATGATCCTTCTATTGTGAGTTTCCTCAGCTGAACCCTGCTGATTTTTCTTATGTGTTTGTGTCAGTTGAAGGATCAGCTAGAAAATGAATGATATAGGATGGCCTCACTTATCTTTCTGGCAATTAGCAGGCTGTCAGACAATGCATTATGAGTCACTCAGCCACATGTCTCTCAACTTTGAGTAGACTAGCTCAAACTTTTTCACATGCCGATGTTAGGGTTTCAAAAACTATAGAGCACGATGCACAAATATTTATAAGGTTCCACTTTCATTATGTTTGCTAATGATTCATTGGCTAAAATGACTCACATGACCAACCCAAATTCAAAGATATTGTGCTGGACTCTGCATTCAATTGTGAAGAAACAAATTTGTGACTATTCTTAAATCAACTACATATATTTATTTTCTATCTTATCCACTAGACCCTAACTTCCCTGTGACACAAACTGAGTCTGCTGTGCCCATTCACTAAAATTCTCTATCGCCTATCACAATGTTTCAAACACCGTGAACATTCATAATAATCTCCTGTTAAATTCCTATTTATCAATACCTCAACATGTCCAAAACAAAGTTATCTGCTTTCTCAAAAATCATCAACTTTCCCAAACCTACTTTTGTGAAATTAATGCCCATTTTTTAGTTCTTTAGCTCAAAACATTGATGTCACTTCTAGGCAACCCTACCCTCTTCTCTTGAGTAATCAGATCTAATCTGTATGTATGTAGGTAGGTATCTATTGAGTAGATAGTTCTAGATTGACTTTCTGCTAATAGATTTCACCCCATTGTTCAACTGCCCTCCCAGCAAAGCAATACTTTTACAAAAACTACTGATTATGCCACTTCTATGCTCAATGATCTTCAATACTTTTCTATTTTATAACATAATAATACTTTGTTATTTTATAACAACTGGCAGCTGAGCATTTAAATGCCAATATTACATAATCTTAAACCAGCATTTACAGGCTTTTCTGTAAAAAAGTTATTTAACATATTTTATATCCTGCTACCTGAACTACAACCCTTTTCCCCAAGTATACTGATATTATTTTTTCCTTTCCTTTATTTTTTTAATCTACCAGCAATTCAAAATTTTTTTCCTCACATATTTGTGTCTTTACTGATCAAAAGCTAAATCACTGAACATTGCTCTTTTCAATGATACTACCTTAATAAAACAAACAAACAAACAAAAACAAAAAAAAACCTGTTACTTAAAACACCTCAATCCACAACAAAGAAAATTGTCCTTTTGCTATTGAAACTTCATAACACCTTTTATGTCTGATTTTAAAATTGCCTGTTGACTCTTCTGTCCCTCAAGGGTCTTACTTATTTTATGACTGAGACTGTATATTATTAATTACTATATCCACAAAATGCAAAACACAATATCTTATTTATAGCCTATACATCATAACTGCTTGATAAATTAATGTCAAAAGGAGAACTGAAAACCTCATATTGTGTTCAGCTTAGTACACATTAGCAGGTGATGTATATTAATGAAATAAACTGAAATTACTATCTCAAGCCACTTGGATTTGCTCTGTGACTTTCTCCCATTATGCATCTACTTCCAGGGGCTAAGTAATAAATCACACATTCAACAAATGCAAATTAAATCAATCTTAAGGAAAGTGCTGTTAATTCAAAAGAATACACTATAACTTTATAACTATATTTCATTGTTTGAATTTATAAATTTTTATGGCCAGGATGAAGATAGGAGAATCTTAATGACCCTTGTACATATATCACTGAGGACTCAGAACTAAGGAAATACTGTTTAAAATCTATGTTCAGCATCAATTAAATAGAGTAACAGTTGCTCTTACATAGTTATTTATATTTTAAAAGTGTTCAAAACAGTAGTAAATTAAATAGCATATTCATTTTTATTTATAAACCACTAGAGGTCCAGTGCACAAATTTGTGCATGGGTGGGTGCTGGGCCTGCTGGGGGGAGGAGCAGTGGGAGGTTGGCTGGCAGGCCCCAACCCCAGTTAGGGTGGGGGTTCAATTGGGCGGAGGCAGAGCAGGGGGAGGTGCCACAGGAGGTTGGCCAGCCAGGGGGAGGGGCCTTGGGAGGTTGACAGGGGTTGATTGAGGCCCCCAATTAGGCTGGTTGGCCCCTGCAGTGCACATCATAACAACAGGTCATTCCAGTCATTCTGGTCAGTCGCTTGTCTTTTATATATATATAGATGATTTCAATGAAACTATCACATCCCTCCATGATAGTGCTTTAAATCACAGCAATTGAAACATCTTAAAGTGAATGATTTACTTTAAATGCACAATATGAATTTTCGTTCTTATACTGCCAGTTGACTGATTATACTACTTTTAGTAACACTCAGAAATGTCACTGTAAAGAATTATTTTCCAACACATGTATTCTCTTGGGTCTTTTATTAGAATTAAGAAAGACATCTAGGAAAAAACAATTTCTTTGTCTAATAATTTAGGAAAAACTGAGTACAGGTTACATTACTACATAATTTCTCAATTCTGTAGTTTGCTGACTTAATAAATGTCAAATAAAATGATATATTTAGAATAGCTCTCAAAATTATATGAGAATGAGACAACTATATTTTTTATGCTTTATATGTAGTCATTTCAATCTAATAGCATACTAAGAAACACTTTGGAAAATAAATAATTACTAACTACATGATGTGTTTCCATGTGTGTTGTATCTGTCAGTTTATTTTTTACTAATTATATTTGGCATTTGGCATTTTATGCTTCTTTCATTCATTCTGCTTGTTCTTATGATAGCAGAGAATCAATTTACTTTAGAGATATTCTCTAATTTATCACAGAATTGATTGGAATGACAATTAAATCCCATGCCCAAATAGTGCTTATAATGACTTAATCTAACCTACTTGTACTTTCTCTTTTGGAATTTTGAGTGATGAGTGAAAATACAGAGATGTCAAATAATAATCCCAATTTAAGAGATCTAATAAGTAGTAAAATCATGGTTTAAAACCAATTGTAGGATTCCAAAATGTTTGATAGTCTTACTGTCCCTCATGTCCTAACATCATATGGAGAGATAATTCTTAAACAAATTATATATACTTTTATTGATTTCAGAGAGGAAGAGGAGGGAAAGATAGGTAGAAACATCAATGGTGAGAGAGAACTATTGATCAGCTGCCTCCTGCACTCCCCATAGTGCAGGAGCCCCTCAAACCGGACATATATTCTGACTAGGAATCAAACAGCTACCTCCTGGATCATAGGTCAACACTCAACCACTGAGCCACCAGCGGGGCTGAGATGATTCTTGAAATCTGCTGGGTGATGATCACTGTAATTTATATCTTCTCTAAAAAGATTGTGACAGGAGCTATGGGACCTGGGTTATATCTTTAAATTCCTGGTGCCTCCCTATTTTTTTCCTATTTTTAAATGAGAAAGTAAATAAATCCCTTTTTATTTTTTAGACTTATTTTGAAGGTCAATGAGATAAGTGAACTCTTTTTGAAATATAAAGAACATTGATCTGATGTTTTCTTTTATCATCAAGAAAACCACTGAAGCCACAAGCTGAATCCATTAGACTGAAGATGAACTGGTAAATTTTAGGCACTAAGAATCCTGTAAAATAAAAGATATCTCTGTATTAATCATTATCAAGTAGCGTTTATCACATAATAAAGTAGTACTGCATTAAAAATATTATACCAACTTATGATTGAGTATATGAAAGCACAACAGCTTTTCCACTGAGTAGTTTTGGTCAATGAACTGGCATTTGCATTCTTTAGAGCAGAACTTTTTGCCAGGAGCTGTCATTAATAATAAATTAAGCATTAAATGTATGAGCATAGCACAAGCACATTCAAATTTTTAACTGCCCTGAATTTCATATTCTCATATATCTGAACTCATTCCCTTGTCAAATAAGTATAATTTATCTAAAGGCAGAGATTCTTATTTTTGTTGTGTGTGTACTTCTACATAGAATATATTTTTCTACCTCATTTTTATTTGATAAAATAAAATAGCTAGTACTATACAATTTTCTAAATTCTATACTTGTAAAAATTTCTTAAACTGTTATAAATAAAAATAATATATACAAATATATCTGGAAGTTAAATATAAAGTAGTCATATCCCTGTAGATGGTGACACAGTTAAAAGTGGATGGCATAAAAAATAATTTAGTGTTATGAAATGGTTCTTTTTTTTCTTCCAGTAATGCTCAAAACACTAGGTGTTATTCATTAAAGTCTCAATTATAAGCATATGCTGACTATTGGGCTGCCTATATCAATCATGTGTGGGTCAATCACAGAGCAGCCATCGATAAAGTAATCCAAATTGAAATATATTTCACTTAGAGTCTTGTTTCCAATACTCAAGAAAGTAACTTTAATCATTATTTCCTTCATCTCTGTCACTTTGAAGACTGGCAGAGAAAACACAGCTGCATCACAAAATGTTTTTCTCATTGGATAAATTGGGGAGAGGGAGTGCTTGAGACTTATTAGAGCAAGATTGACAAAATCTGATCAATCCTGTACCAGTGATATGCACTAACATTCAAAGTTATAATGTTGGCCTACATGAAGAATATCAAAGTTTGCAGTTACTTAGATTCAAATTATATCATAGGATGCAGGTAAATATTACCAAATTTTTGTCATCTTAATTCAAACCAAGATATATAATTTGGTATTTTTATTTAAAATTATCATAATAATTGTGGTACACAGATCCTGAAAGGACTTCCATAATGAATTCCCCCTTTCTGGTGTCCAGGAATTTGCATATCTCCTCTTCTTGAGTAGAGGTGGGGCAAGTGAGTTGCTTCTCACCAACACAGCAAATGTGATAAGATGCCATCTCTTGATCACTTTACGATCTCTAAGACTCTGCTTTGGCCCAAGTTAGTGACATTCTTGCTGGTCTTTAAGAACAATTGAATTGCTTCTGTAGATGGCCACATGGAAAGGAACAGAGGCAGCATGGAAGACCTTGGAGCTAGCAAAAATGTGGAGACCCCAGTACTAAAATTGCAAGAGCATAAATTTTGCTACCACCTTAGGAAATTTGGAACATTTCTTCCCACTTCAAGCAATCAGATGAGCATGTAGCCCAGCTAACACCATGATGGCAGTTTTGTGAGACTCTGAGCAGTGGATCCAGATAAATTGTGTCTAAACTACTGACCCAGGGAAATGTGAAAAAAATAAATGTGTTGTTTTAAGCCTCCATGATTGTGGTGATTTTATGTATGTCATTGAGCACATATCAAACAAGAAATAGTTTCAAAATGTATAGTCGACAGCAATTTAAAAAAAAATAATACTGCAACAATATAAGTATTTATAAATGGCAAATTTTCTTTATGGAATTTCTAAAATGAGTTCTTCGTTTAACTGAGAGGACATGCATTACATTGTGCTTAAGAACATGAATTCTGGCCCTAGCCAATCTGTTCAAAGGGTAGAGCGTGGGTATGCAGACTGAACAGTCTCTGGTTGATTCCAGTTTAGGCATGTATCAAAGTTGCAGGTTCAATCCCTGGCCCTGGTTGGGGCATGTGCAGGAGGCAACCGATCAATGTGTCTCTCACATTGAAGTTTCTCAATCTGTGTCTCTCTCCCGCCCTTCCACTCTCTAAAAATCAATGAAAAAATATCCTCAGGTGAGGATTAACAAAAAACACAACAGAAAACATAAACTCTGTATTCCTCTGATCAAATCTCAGCTATTTTCTAGCTGTAAATATTAGTAGTATATGCAAACTTTTTGAGCCTTAGTTGTCTTCTCAAAAAAAGAAAAAAAAGTGATAATTGTATACATTATGGACTTGTTATGAAGATTAAATGAGTAAATACCATGTTATCTGTACCTTTTAAATTACTGAAATAAAAAATATTTTAGTATAACTATACTATACTAGTAAAGTGTTTTATTTCTGCCAAAAATTAATATTCAAAAGTGAAGAGTTTCACCCACTGTATCTGGAATTAGAGTCGGAAATAATTGATGGTGTGGAAACAATAAAATTTGCCTAATATAAAAATATATAAATAGAACAAATTTAGTAAAAAAAAAAAACACAATAATCTCAACAGTAATAGGAGATATAAGTTCTAGAGGCCTGGTGCACGAAATCGTAGATGGGTGGGGTCCCTTGTCCTGGCTGGCAATTGGGGCCAATCAGGGCAGGCCAATAGAGCTTAGGACTGAAGGAGGTTGGTTGGCCGCTGGGAGTTGGCTGTGGGAGTGCATTGACCATCAAGGGGCAGCTCTTATGTTGAGCATCTGCCCCCTGGTGATCAGTACATCATCATAGTGACTGTTCAACTGGTAGTAATGGTTGCTTCATATATATATATATATATATATATATATATATATATATATATATATATATCCCATGGACACAGTCAAAGGCCTGTGGCAGGGGGAAGTGGATGAGTTGAAGGGGGGGGGTCAATGGGGAAAAAGGGGTACATCTGTATAACTTACAACAATAAAGATAAAGTTAAACAATAAAATGCAAAAATAAATAGTAAAATTTAAGAGTATTCACTAAGGCCAATGTCTCAAAACACACTAAGGAAAGAATATCCCATCCAAGCACATATTTTACAAAAGTAGAACAGACCATATTCACCTATTTCTAACTGGAGAATTGCTATGATCTTCTTTATGATGTCACATCAGTGATATAAACTAAGATTGACAATATCTTTATTTCTAACTTTTATATACAATTATAATAAATTGTGAATCTATATATGTGTATGCAATATGTAATTCTAATTCTGGCAAATATATTTTAAGGGCTTGTCAAGCAATTTACACCTGAAATCATGTGCTCAATGCACTAGCCCATGGTTAATTTTCCTTGTACATCTCTTCAAGGAATATCATTTTATTCAAGGTCCTTGAAGGCAAAGTGAGGCTATATAGTTGAAATAGGCACAGTATTTTTGAGTTAAATGTACATTGAGTTTAATCACCTTTTCAGTGATTACATTTGTTTTAATTGCTTTTGCAATAATTATATTAAATAGGCAAAAGGATAAAAAAATCAGGATCCTTTGAATCAAATTGTCTCTATTTTTCTTTTTGCTGTAGAGATATCCTTAATTTTCTACTATAAAGATTAAGCAGTTATAGAACAATCAATTTCAGAGAAATACAAGAAACTGTTGAAAAACAAAAGCAAACTTTTATCCATTCGACACACCCAAGGGCAAAGTCAGATGATGGACAAGAAAACGAGTGCTTACCATGGTTGTAAAGAAGCTTCAGATTTTGAAATGTTTAAAGCCTACCTTATATTTTTGTAATAAATCATAAAAATATAATTAATGAATCACAGTAAACATGACCTTTTATAAAGGACTTGTAAATATCACTCTATTTATCTCTGTCACTTTTTCTCTAATTTAGAAAGATAAATAGAACATAAATATTGCTGGGATGTTGAATCAACTAGTCATTAGTATTTAGAGTCTTATTGTTTTTTTTTTATTTCCTGGGATAGCAATACATTCCAATAATTTTGCATGTCTATCAATTGCTTCCAAATCTAGTAACATTATATTTTACTTTTTAAATTTATGCCCATGTAGAACTCTATCTTGAAGAAGTATTATTCTGTATGTACTTTAACATCCCCAAATAACTTCTTCCCAATGACAAAACAATTGTTCAACTGTTTAAGGTAGTGAAAACTTCCAAGCAGGTCTATCAAGGTGCTTTTAGTTAAAAGAAGATAACAGCCCCAGCTGGTTTGGCTCAGTGGATAGAACAGCAGCCTGCAGACTGAAAGGTCCCAGGTTTGATTCCAGTCAAGGGCACATGCCCTGGTTATAGGATCAATCCCTATTAGGGGGTGTGCAGGAGGCAGCCTATCAATGATTCTCTCTCATCATTGATGTTTCTATCTCTCTCTCTCTCTCTCTCTCTCTCCCTTCTTCTCTGAAATATATCCTCTCTAATAAAAGAGAAACATGCAAATTGTCCGTACTTTTGCTACACTCATAAGCCATGCTCATCTGCCAATCAGGGTGAGTATGCAAATTATACAAACCAAGATGGTGGTTAATTTGCATATCCAGGCCAGAGAGAAGACTGAAGACAGCATAGAAAAAAGCCAAGCATTCCAGAAGAGAGCAAAGCTGCTAACAAGCAAGCAAGTGGGGCTATGGTGAAGGGAAGTAAACAGGCAGGGTAGCAGAGACCTCAGTAGGAAACCCTATTGCAGGAATCTTCCTGAAAAGGCCCTCTAGTGTATGTATGTATGTATACATGTGTGTGTGTGTGTGTGTGTGTGTGTGTGTGTTTATATATATATATTTAAAGAAGATAATATTATATACTGAGATTTTTAAGATAATATGGATTTCAATTGCTTATAAGTTTCATGAATATTTTCAAGCTAATTTTCTTCTTTCATGGTGAATGTCAAAGAAGGTAGGTTTTTTTTTTTTATATGATTAACGAGATACTAGCATCTTTCAATATAAAAGCCTGATATGCAAAGTGTCCCCTTGGAAGTTCAACTGACCAGAAATTTGGTTGCTTGCTATGATGTGTGCTGACCAGCAGGGGGTGGTATGGAATGAAGGAAAGCTTCGGCTGGCATCTGGCAGCCACTAGAGACCCTACCTGTGCACAAATTTAATGCACTGGGCTTCTAGTATTTTATATGAAAAATATTCTTTTTATGTATACCTCTCTCACCCATGAGCTAATTAATTCTTTTTAGAACAAAGAGTCAAATCTGATTGAAAACCATGGATAACTGAGTAAGAACATCATCCTATGTATGCCTGGGATCACAAACATAAAACTGGGACTCAATCCAATAGCTAATATTTGCACAGCAAACATTTGTACCTTGAATAAGACATTGTTGGTAGATGACATTTTTGCTGTTTTTGCTATCTAGTTATGTTACCCAGTATGTTTTCCAATCCTGCTTTAATTTCCAGGAGAAAATTAATAGCAAATTATGAACCAGATTGCTGGTAGCATTTATCCCTTATGTATATCCTTATTGTTTTATCTTTATCTTTAGTTCTGTTTTATCTTTAATTATTTATCTTTAATTATTCTTCCTTACATTGTATTTGTATGTCTAGACTCCCTTAAATAATTATGGGTGTTGATTTAAAAAAGAATAATTATTAATATATTCCCAGTGGAAACACTCAAGGTAAAATATACCCAATGTTGGGGGGAAAATAAGCCTAATGAGAAGATGTCTTTTCTCCATATTTCTGAAAATGGACATATTAATCACTGCAAGAATGAAAGTCATAAGGGAGGAAAAAGTGGTTTGGAAACTGAAATGGGAGATGACAGGGATCATTAGGAAAATCAATACGTTTAAATGATGAAAAATCAAAGCATTATACTTCTAAAAAATGTACAAATATCGAGTAGAGTAGTTTAGTTAACAAAATGCAGTCTTAGTCTAGTCTAGGGGGAAAAGATAAGATTAGGTTATAAACATGATAATAAGAGACATAAAATGAAATTTAGCATTTGCAGAGTGGAAATGATGCCGAGTTCCAGGAAAGACAGAAAATTGTGATGGATTGCAACCTTCCATTTCAGAGTTTATCTGATAGCAATGCATTGTACAATCTGTATCAGTATTATTTTTGTACATATGCGAGCTAATACATGTACTTATCCAGAAGAAAGAGGTAGAAAGATCTAATTATGTGACTCTACGACAAAGTTCAACATACATGTATTGTAAACCACATTTGTTGCTGGCCATATTTTGGGGGCCCCCAACCTCATGGTCACCAAGTCAAGTTCCCAGGATAGAAAAGAAGACAAACAAGAAGACAATAGTTATCAATGGGTGAGAAAGAACTGACAACAAATGGGTTCTGGAGAGATAATCCATGTCACAATTCAATGATCTAATTCTTTAAAATGTTTTTTCTTGCTAAGCTGAATTTGGAAAGGAAGGGACAGTGTGAAATTTTATGTTTCTCTTCTGACCAGGCACCACAGATAGAGATCTGGAAGTGCTGACTTTGGTAAGAATACTTACTCACCCATTGCTGTTTTCTGCCAATTTTCCCAGGATCCTGCCTTATATTCCTGGTTACCAGCAACTGTAGTTGGGAAATGCAATTTTCGCTATGTTCTTCATGGGGAAGTACTTGGCTGTAACCCCTTTTGTCTGGAGTATCTCATAATAGATAAGCTTATCTAGTTTAAATTTAGTCCACACAGCCACTGTAATTCAAGATTATCTTTCATAAGGTTACCTGTTCGCCCTTAAAACAAAATGGTATTCAACTGAGGCCTCACACGGGACACAGTGCAGCTTAAACCAGATCCAGTCTCAGTATGATCCAGCCCACTTCTAAATCAGTAGTAGTCCAACCAAGACCTGGTCCTCTTTCTAAATCCAACCTAGTCCAAACCTGGCCCAGGCTGTATTCTAAATAGGATCCATTTTGACCCTGGACCCATCTCCCAGTCTGAGTCAGCTTGCTTTCAGTCATAGTCTGGGGAGAGACATGCTCAAAGTCTGAAAGCTTCTAATGCAAAACCCCCAAGGTTAGGATCAGAGGGCAACTTACCCACCACCTCCGGAGGCAGGCAGAGTGCAGTGAGCTCAAGGGGCTACGGAGGTACGTAGGCCTCAGGTTACTCTTTACACTTGGAGGCCATGGTAGGTGTGTGCGGGGTCTCCTTCAGTTCCCTCCTGTAACACTAGAACTGTTAAAGGAAAAAAAAATAACAACAGGAATATTAAAAATTTTAAGACTTTAATTGATCAAAACTCAGTTAGAATTAGGTATCATCCAATTCAACAGGTAGGATCTCTGAGGAGCTGTACAAAATGAAAGGCTTTTATAGGCAGAAAAGGAGGAGAAAAAGATTATACTAGACAATTCCTGATTGATTGGTTTAAGATTCCATTTCTAGGAAAGCTGAGACTATACTTAAGTCTCCGTTTGCTGATATGGAGATTAGCAAAAAGGACTCCTTTTTGGATCTGTTGTCTTTTTTATTTATTTTTAGAATAGTAAACAATCGAAATCAGTACATGAGAAGAATTATTTTCTATTTGACACTGTACTAAGTTCTGTGAAAGATACAGAAAGAAGTGCTGCAAAGACCTTCCATTCCAGTTGAGCATGAGGCCCAAGAAATTTGAAATAACAAGTACAAAGCATAATGTATAATGTGTTCATCAGGGTTGGGAGGATAATACATAAATGTAAATGTGCATGCCTTATTAGGCTCTCTATAACCTGGCCCCTACTCAATCCAACGTCCTCAGACCATAAACTTCCACTGTGCTTTTCTATGCTACTTTAGTAATGAATCGTTTAATGTCACCTCCACAAATAATCTGCACCTTGTTAAGGCCACAAGTTCTCTCTTACAGGAATGCTAACTTGTCCCAACCTGGTCTTTCCAGAAATTCTTAACTATCCTTTGAGTTCTAATTTAAATGTCAGCTCTACTACTAAACTTTAGTTTTGATCTATGATTTCTTTGTATAACTACACTGCATTAATAAACTTTGTCTTGTTCACTATCACACTGAATTGGGAGATAGAACTCTACAATTGACATTCTTGTTGGAATACATGCTCCAAAACTAGCCAAACGACCATGGGAAAGTTTGTTAAACTTTTCGTGTCTTTGTTAAATCATCTGCAACATTAATTAAAAAGTTTCACCAAAATCTTAGTTGTAGCATGAGTTGATCCTGGCTAGGGGTAAGGTAGTAAATAATAACTTCTAGCAGTGTTGAGTGTTTATTAGAACTCAGGCCAAAACCAGTTTGGCTCAGTGGATAGAGCATCAGTCTGTAGACTGAAAGGTCCCAGGTTCAATTGCGGTCAAGGGTATGCACGTTGGTTATGGGCACATACCTGGGAGAGGGTGTACAGGAAGCAGCTGGTCAATGTTTCTCTCTCATCAATGTTTCTAGCTCTCTATCCTTGTCCCTTCCTCTCTGTAAAATATTCAAAAATAAGATAAATTAAAAAAAAACACAAACTCAGATATTGTTTTAAACTCTGAAATATTTTTATTAATGCTAACCCAATAACATTTGTGTTATTCTTTTTAAAAATATGTCTTATTGATTTTTTATAGAGAGGAAGAGAGAGGGATGGAGAGTTAGAAACATGGATGAGAGGGAATCATTGATCAGTTGCCTCTTGCACACCCCCTACTAGGGATGTGCCCGCAATCAACTTATGTGCCCCTGACCAGAATCGAACCCGGGACCTTTCAGTCTACAGGCTGACGCTCTATCCACTGAGCCAAACCGGTTTCAGCCATTTGTGTTATTCTTGTCTGCATATCACTGGAATTTATAAAATTGTATAGCCAAGTCATGATTTTAAGGTAGATAGTGTTAACTACAAAGCCTACACCTTTAGCCTGAACAGAAATTCCCATTTTCTAAGTATAAAATAAGATATGCAGAGATCTATAAAATAAAGTAAGAATGGCCACATTTTAACTTATAGTGACCCACTTTCAGACAGTTAACTTAAAGATAGTATATTGTTTTTTCCTTCTTTTGGTTTTCATGAATGAGAAAATACTATCTCCCATTTAAAGAACCAACATTTATTTCTAATTATCTTCTGAGATAATGAAATTGCATTATGTCTCACCACTTAGAAAATAGACACACTCTTATGCTTGAACATGATCAGGCTTGAAAAGTCAAATTTTCTTATTTCTTAATAGGCATCACTGAAAGATTTATAAATTCACTCAACTGTAATGAATTCACTGAGGAAAACTAAGTCATTTAATATTATCTAACCTGAACTAAAAGAAATTCATCAGCGGAATTATTTTGCACATCAATTATGCTGTGTTTTACATGATCATGCAAATTACTGTTTTATCTATCCATTCTATGTGGTGAATGCTGTTTAAAGTAATTCTGCATTTGTTGTTAAAGTTTAAATTACAGGGGCATGTGGCATTAGTCTAATGGTAGATATCAAATTAACAAAGTTAGCAGGCACATTTAGAAAATGCATATATACTAAACCATTTAGTCTCATGTTAAGGTAAATTTAATTTCATAAGCCATGATACAGAATAAATACTTACCCACATCCACAGAAATTGATGTGGGAAGACACTGATTACTTTCTCAGAAATGTGATTCATTTTACCATGCTTAGGTTGTCAAACACATAATACTAAAATCTCTGTCACTTTCTAGAAACATAAATTTTAGACTGGAGTTCAACACCACTCTACAGATGTCAAATATATGTATATGTACATAATATTGACACTAAATGGGTTGGCATATTTATTTAACATAATTATCCTGTAGCCTAAATTTTAGAATAAATAATGTATAGTCACTGATCATAATTTTTATTGTTGATGTATTTAAAAAATGAAGTTTTTTTTTCCCCCTAGCCAGCCAGTTTGGCTCAGTAGATAGAGTTTTGGCTTACAAATTGAAAGGTCCCAGGTTTGATTCTGATGGAGGGCACATGCCTGGGTTGAGGGCTCGATCCCCAGTAGGGGACTTGCAGGAGGCAGCCGATCAATGATTTTCCCTCATCATGGGTGTTCCTATCTCTCTCTGTCTTCCTTCCTCTCTGAAATCAATAAAAATATATTTGAAAAATGAAGATTTTTGAACTATGAAGGGGAGAGTGACAAAATAAGAGGAATATAACTTTTAAAATGAGAGAAAAGACTTTGAAACGTAGAACATCAGTTCAGAGTGGACTTTGAGTATGAGGTAGAGTTGTTTACATTCATGCCATGTAATAAGGAGCTCTATATCAATGGAATCACTCTATAAAGTAGATCTTTTATGAACATCCCAGTGAAAAAATAAAACTTAAAAATTTATTACTATTTACTTGAAAGGTATACATTTTTTGAAGTATTTTTATGATATTATTGATGTACTAGTGGCCTGGTGCACAACATTTGTGCATTTGGGAGTGGGGATAGGTGTTCCTCAGCCCAGCCTATACCATCTGCAATCTGAGACCCATTGAAGGATGTTCTACTGCCAGTTTACAGCATCAGGCCTAAACCAGCAGTTGGACATCCCTCTTGCAATCTGGGACTGCTGGCTCCAGATGCTCACCTGCCTGTCTGCCTGCCTGATTGTCCTTAACCACTCTTAACCACTCTGCCTTCCAGTTGATCACCCCCAACTGCCCCCCTGCTGGACCGCTTGCTCCTACCTCCCCTCCTCACTGGCCTTCTCACCCCAAACTGTCCCCTGATGGCTTGCTCACTCCAAACTGACCCCCCACACTATTCTGATCACCTAAAACTGACCCCCACTGATGGCCTGCTAACCCCCAACTGGCCTTCCTGCTGGTCTGTTTACCCTCAATGGTCCCTGCCATCCCATCCTGGCCTGATCACCCCCCAACAACCCAAAGTCCCAGCCCCCCTTTTTTTTCTTTTTCTTTTTCTCAGCACCTCCATGAGTGGAGGCCAGAGCTGGATGGAAGCAAGTATCTAGGATTTATTTATCTTCTATAATTGAAACTCTGTAGCCTTGAGCAGAGACCAGGGCCAAACAAGTCAGGTAAAATACTTGGCTTCTTCCATCGCAGGGGCAACCCAAGCCTCCTGCTTGCTCCATCTACTTTGCTAGGTGCCATTTTGGGTTAACTTGAATACTCACTCCTGATTGGCTGGTGAGTGTGGCTTGATGTAGCAGAATGATGGTTAATTTGCATGTTTCTCTTTTATTAGTGTAGATGATTCAAAATACTTTATCTAGTTGTGTTGATGAACCTCAACAAAATAATTTGATATCTTACAATATTTTATGGTTATTTCTATTCATCTGTAATGAGGCAAGCTGGTGTTTGGAATGCAGTCTGTTTGCTTAGAGCAAAGAAAGCAAAGCTGATTGACATTTAATGCAATTAAAACTATGAGTTCTCTTAATTAGTCACATATTTAAACTAAATGAACCAGTATATTTGTCAAATAAAATTACTTTCAACTCTACATTTTAGAGTATTGTCAACTTTATAAGATTATTTCATGCAATATGTTTCTATCTCAAAATAATTAAGTTTTAAGATTATCACACATTTTTAAACAATTTTCTCATCCAAAACATTTAGAAAGTCTGCATTACATGGAAAACTAGAGAGATCTAAATATTTTTTAAAAGGAAAATCTTATTTAATAAAATTAAGAGTTAAATAGAAAATAATAATGTAAGCATCCAAGTAACTTACATTTTCTCTAAGGCAATATGATCAGCTGTGGCTGAGCTATAAATTTGGTAAATATTCCTATAAATCAACTAATATACTTGACATGTGTGAGTTAAAAGGTGGGTCATGTAACTAAACAGATATATAATCTAATAAGTAGAACCTACTAAATAGTAAAATATTGAAATATGTAAAAGATAATAAAGGTAACATTAATGTTGTGGTGTAACTAAAAATGAATGATTATTGGTTTTTACTAACCAACAATATAATAAAACAGCTGTCATTATTAGTACCTATGACCCTGACAATGTTCTAGGGCCTTCACATAGAAATAACACAAATATTTGACCAGGGGACAATCTCTACATTTTATAGGTGATGTTAAATATTATCATAGCCTCACCCAGCCAGTGAATGGCAATATTTCCATGAATATGTGGTGAATATAAATTCAAAATTCCAACCATTTTGGTTTGTTGTTTAAAAGTTAAAGATAAAACATTCACACTTCTAAGCTAAATAAATGCAAAAGTTCTTGTATTTATTATATACTAGTGGCCTAGCACACAAAATTCATGCACGGGGGGGTAGGGGGAGGGTGTTTTCTCAGCCAAGCCTGCACCCTCTCCAAACTGGGACCGCTTGGGGCATGTCCCACTGCCAAATACCTTTGGGACAAGTAGTGGGACATCCATCTTGCAATCTGGGATTGTTGGCTCCTAACCACTCACCTGCCTGCCTGCTTGAATACCCCTAACCTCTCTGTTTGCCTTCCTGATCACCCCTAACTGCCCTCCCCTGCTGGCCTTATCTGGCACCCAACTGCCCTCCTCTGCCAGCCTGGTTGCCCCCAATGGCCCTCCCCTGCCAGCCTGATCTTGCTTCTAACTTCCCTCCCTTACAGTCCTGATCTCGCCAACAACTACCCTCCTCTGCTGGCCAATTTGGTTATGATTGGTCGGTGCTGGTCAGTGTCAAAAACTCCATCTTTCAGGCAGCCATTGGTTCCTCGCAGTTCACCCAGATTTGGTTCTGATTGGTTGGTTTCTATGCCAGTCAGCTTCAAAAGCTCTGCCTCCTAGGCAGTGATTGGCTTCTCACAGTTCACCTGGATTTGGTTCTGATTGGTTAGTTTCCATGCCAGTCAGTGTCAAAAGCTCCACCTCCTAGGCTGCCATTGACTAATCACACTTCATCCAGATTTGGTTCTTATTCATTAGTTTCTATGCCATTCAACATATCTGGGCCTATCAAGGGGGCCTTATCAAAAAGGTGGGGCTGATTAGCAGCTTCAGTAGAAGGCTGGAGAGAAATGGAGGCATGGATGCTGGCCAGGCCCAGAGAAAAAGAGAGAGGCAACTGCTGATCAACTTGCCACACAGACAATGGATCAAACCCTGCTTCTGTCTTCTTTCTGGGCTTGATTTGCAGCCCTCTCAGCGTTGAGTGCTGGGTCACGACGGCAACACATAGCTGACTGCAGAACTGACTACTTGTTGGTTGAGCCTCTGATGGTGATGGACCAAGAATTTTTATATATTACGATATTTAGAAACAGATAAATAAACTATAACATGTGTTATTGGTTTGTATACAGAAACACAGTAATAACACATTTTAAAAATGTATTTTATTCTTTCCATCACCATGAAGAGGGCATAGAGTAATGCCACATTTTATCAGAAAAAAATGGCTCTGAAATGGTAGTAGCTTTGGCTTGGGGAAGCAATCTAGAAGCCACTTGCCTCTGGGGCCCATTCTTGACACCTGATTACCAGCAGATCATTTCTGCTTTTTTTACTTCATATATTTTGACATCATGCAATATTTCAGTTGTATAAGGGATATCCATACTTGTCTCATCACTAATTGCCAGCATTATCTTAGGTAAATGTAATCTAATATCTTCATTAAAAATTGGGCATAATCATAGTATTATGGTTGTTGTAAGAACTGAATGATGTAACACACACAGAATACTTAGAAAATGTCTGCTGCAAAGTAAGCACTCTAAAACAAACTCATTATTATCATTGTTATTATTATTGTTTACTATTGCATTGCTTTTTGTCAAAACAATCACTATATTTATACATTTATACTTGTTTTATAAAATGAGTAAGATATTAATGCCCATGTTTTAACTAATAATCAACCTATTTGATGTGCAAAATTCCTATTTTCACCCATTTCCTGAGTGCTTAGGTTTTTTTAAATAGTCTAGAAAATATATTCTCTATAGAGTATAAGGTACTGAAATGGTTCTGAAATGAGTAAACTTAAAGGTAATTATTTTATATTGTAAAATAGGTAAAAATTACATATATGTTTTCTTGTTCTTCCTCAGTATTACCTTGATTATTTTTGATATTTTGTTTTTTATATAAATCAGAGGAATATCTTGTTGAATTCTAAGAAAAAATATGTTATTTTTATTGTGATTGTATTGGATGTATATATTAGTTTGTATTGAAATGGTAGCTTTACAATGTGGCATATTTTTTTCATATGCTCACATCTTTTTTTGTGTCCTTCCATTGTTATATAAATATTTTGCACAGTTTTTATATTAATACTAGCATATTATACTCTTGTTGCTACTGAAAGTCCATTTTGTTGTTGTTTATCCTCACTGAGGATATTTTTAATATTTGTTATTAACTTTTAGAGAGAATGAGATGGAGCGGGATACAGAGAAAGAAATAACAATGTGAAAAAGACACATTGATTAGCTGCCATCTGTGTGCATCCTGACAAGGGCCAGGGGTTAAGCCTGAAACAGGTCTGTGCCCTTGACTTGAATCAAAATGGAGACCTCTCATCCCATGGGTAGAGGCTCTATCCACTGAGCAATATTGGAAAACTATTTTGTATTTTCTAATTGATAATTACTGTTACAAAATGGAGACCCCTCAGCCCATGGGTGGAGACTCTATCCACTGAGCAATATTTCTAAGCTATTTTATATTTTTAATTGATAATTACTGATACATTATCTAAGCGACCATTGCAATTGACACAACCAAATGGACCCTGAACAGGCTGCATGGGGTGACTAGGCCAACAGGGAATTTACTAAAGGCTGACCAAATGACTGAGTAGTGGGCTGCATGGGGTGATCAGCTGGGGGGGGCAATGAGGGGTGATCAGACCAGCAAAGGGGAGCAATGGGAGGGCAACCAGCCTTGCAGGGGTCAATTGTGGGCAACCAGGTCAGCGGGGGTGGGGGAGAGGGGAGGAGAAGTTAGGGGTGATCAGGCAGTCAGACAGGTGAGCAGTGAGTAGCCAGTGGTTCCGGATTGTGAGAGAGATGTCCTGAGGATCAGGCCCAAGCCAGCAGTGGGACATCCCCAAAGGGTCCCAGAATGGAGAGGGTGCAGGCTGAGCTTAGGGGGTTCCCCACCCCCTCATGCACGAATTTCATGCACCTGGCCTCTAGTTCTATATAAAACATGAGCTAAATATGCTTGTTAATTTTTATTTAAATTATTATAATTTTACATGAGGCTATATAATATTTTTATATAGATGGTCACAATATCTGCCACTAAATAAAGTTGTTATACTTTCCTGTTTCCATGCTTTGCATTCCTTTTTCATAACTTCCTTCATTATTAAATCTTCAAGAAAGATATTAGCCATTAATTATTCATACTAAAATGGATGTGCAGAAGTCACAGAAAAAAGTACAAAGGATTTTCAATCTATATGTATGCTGCGAGCAAAATTTAACTTCATTTAGTATTTAATTTTAAAGTTATAATCTCTTTCTCTGTCCTCAAGTCAACTCTATTAATTCTATATCAGGCAATTAAGTTGTCCATGGAAATTTTACTATGGCTAAACCATTCTTTCTGAACATTTACTCTCTGTTCAAATCTGACCTAATCTTTGTCATGCAGCTCATATCCTACTTATGCTCAGATGTCCTCACACCAAGGTTCCTGCTCTCTTTTAGATTTTTCTCTTTCTGGTCAATTCTTTTGCATATTAATTATGCATCACATTTGAACAATTCCATTTTTTATATTGAAGTCGCATACAAATTATAATTTAAATGATTTCATTTTGAGATTTCCTTTCTCAAACTGTATTTTAAATGCCTTAAGGTAAAAAACAAACAAACAAAAAAAAAACCCCAACAACTATACTTGTGTATTTCCCATTATGAAAGATTGATTTGCTGACACAGATACACATCACAGGTACAGAAATCTAAAGATGGAGTTACCCAAAACTATGGGGTGCTGGACCCAGGCAGAGGGCCACTTCAGCATGGGATGACCACAAAAAATCCCAAGTAGGGTAATGGCCATTGAAACCATTGGGTGGGTTCACTTCCATGAACCCAAAAGGTACAGTCATCAGTGTGAAATTCTAAGTGAGGAGAAGCCACAGTCTCATGACTCTACCAGCCGTGGGCAAACTACATCCAGAGGGCCAGATCCGGCCCATTCGGCTCTTCTAAACGGCCCAGGGAGCCGAAAGAGCGGAGGGTTCTCTTGCTCTCCCCTCCGCTCCTTCACCAGCAGCCCAAGGTGAGCGTGCAAGCATGGTCAGGTTGCTTTTGTTCTGGCCCTCCGGTTCAGTTTAAGAACCCATGTGGCCCTCGAGTCAAAAAGTTTACCCACCCCTGCATCCCATGAGAGAGTAAGAGTTGGCTGTCCTCAAGCAAAACTGCATGGGCCAGGAGCCATCGTTGTGTATTCTGAAAAGGGGATTGCCACTTCAATGCACCTAGAAAGTGGGGTCTCTGCCCTAGTATCTCCAGAAAGCAGGACTCCCCACACTACCGGCCTTAAGTTTTGGATTTGCTCAGAATCCATTACCTCTATGTCCTTTTTAGTATTTCTTTTTGGAATGGGAATGCCTATCCTAGGCCTATTCCACTTTGTGCTTTAGAAGCACGTGACTTGTTTGACTTCATAAGTTGACAGCTCAAGTGTCAGCCATGTCTGATTTAGATGATATTTAGATAAGACTTTCAACTTTGACTTTTGAATTGATGACATATGAAAAGAAAAAAAGATTTTGGGTGAGTAGGGGTATTGTCTAAATATTTGTGTTGTCCCAAAACTTATATGTTAAAATTCTAATATGCAATGTGATGATATCAAGAGGTGGGTTCTTTGAAAGGTGCTTACGTCATGAGGGTGGAGCCTCCTGAATTTGAACAAGGTTCTTATAAAAAAAAGACCCCACCATGTCCTCTAACCCCTTTCACCATGTCGGTACACAGCAAAAAGTTATGACACTTGGCGACTGAGAAGAGGAGCAGTACCAAAACCTAATCTTGTTGGCACTTGGATTTTTCCCTTCGGCCTCAAGATTATGAGCAATGCATTTCTGCTGTTCATGTCACTCAGTCTATGCCAGCCTAAATTCACTAATATAATTTCTTACTACGCAAAGACTAATTTGCTGAGACTGATACTCATCAGATGCATAAATGTTTCTCTTTATCTCCTATAAAGCTTTCCCAGAGATCTTTGCAAATGTTGGAATATTGAGCAAATGCTTTCTTAGCAAGAGATAGAATCTTTCATTATTTTAATAAGCCAAAGCCAGTGGTAGGTTTTAAATATAATATATTCAACTTTGCATTGAAAAACAATTATTTTAAGCATGAAATTTATTCATAATCTAACCAAGAAGAAGATAATTGAAAAAATATGAGAGACTTTTATTGAGAAAGTTTTACTGCATGTGCTCACACTTTTCCTATCAAATTAATTTACTCTCCTATCAAGGGGTTCGTGTGAGGGGATGGATTTTATTTTTATCCTATATATTTGAAATTGTGTGACTCAGTAAAATAAGAAGAAGCAATATTAAAATATAAGGAAATAGGACAATAAAATATCCAAATATAAATAGGATTTAAAAAAAAAACAGTTATTGCCATCTCTATACACTGCATTTTTATTCTTTCCAAAGCCAGAATATAGATATTAGGAAAAAAATTAAATGATAACCTCAGAACAAGAACAAATAATAGGAATATAGGGGGAAATGTAATTGCATATACAAATTAAAGAAAAGGAAGATTGGTGAGGAAATAGTGAAAGAAAATCAAGTCAAGAAAAAAGGTGTCAAGGAAACTTAGGGTCAAGGGGTTAAAACTGCACATGTGAAACATATAAAATGGACTTCTTGTTATTAAATGTAAGAAAATTTGGGTATGGTTTTGTATACATTGAATTCTGTGGCACGACATTGGAATTCATTCCACTGTATGTGAACTGTTGGACTTTTCACTGTTGTCATAGACTGGATTTACTATTTTAAATTTTTGACAAATTCTTGTAACCACCATAAGTTCTAAGAATTTTACCCCCACCCCCCAAGGAAAATCTACAGCTTGTTGGTCTTTTGTAAAAAAAAAAACCCAAAAAACCTGCTGCAGAAATTAAGATGGTATACATACAGGTATTTCTGATATGATGACAGTTATATCCAAAAATATCAATAACATTTGTCAATTACATTGATTTTAAAACTTTTGACAAGAGGTTGCACCCAATTATATTAAATGGATAAATGGATCTGAAGAAACATATTTGTTTCATCTTGACTGGATTGGGATGTTTTAGTTATGTTTTAAAGAATATGGTTTAAAATCTTTCGAAGGGTTAAACATGACTTGCAGAAGAAGAAAAAATTATAGCAAAGTGATGAACCTCATGAAAGATAGGCCAGAACATTTCTCATCTTTCATGCTGTAGTTGTTAGATGAAACCCCATATTTTGATTTGTGCTCCAAGTTCATTTCTTTCCTTATTTAAGTGAAACCTCATGACACAAATGCAACCCCAAGTTCATCTGCACTCCAAAGCCACGGGAGGAATAAAAAGTGGTCTGTCACATTCCTGATGGTGCTGATTTAAGGTCTATGTGCCAGTGTTTTTTCTTTCCTTCTTTCCTTTGTTCTCTCTCTCTCTCTCTCTCTCTCTCTCTCTCTCTCTCTCTCTCCTGACTAGAAACTGGCATTTTTTTTCTTACTTCATTCTTTCTGAGATTGGTACATATAATATGCAAAACAGTAGCCACAGCATTAAGGCATCAATCTTTATTTAATACTAAATCTTTAAGAGTAAATATTTGTTCCAAATGTTCTCAAGAATAAATGACACAAATGATATCTTTTAAATTTGAGAGCTAGAATAATTTACAAATTGTATATCTGTTACTTCAAAAAATAAGAGTAATCTTAGGGCCAAACTCAATCTTTTTTTTGTCTTCCTTATTAGAATCCCAACAACATTGTAAGAAACTGCCTATCATGTCTTGCCTCTTGAATTTAAAACACAAATGTGAGGAGTAATGTAAATAATGTCATTTATAATATTGTTATTTTTTTTTCCTATCTTCCTCGGGAAAGGCAATTCACATTGACATTTACTGGAGTGCTAATAATCAGTAAATTGTCTCTCCTCAGAGACAATATTATGTGTCCCAATTTCTATTAGTTAAAGTTTCAATTACAAATATCCTTACTATTTCTTATTCTGAACAAGTAACCTGAGCCATTATAGATTCTATATGTTTCATTGGACAGATACTGCAAACTTTTTCAAATATATGTTAGTAATATTTCCAAATTGCCTTTTAAAAGTTTTTAGAAATATAAACTTAAACCATAATTTTCAACTTTTCCCCTGATGACTGTTTAGTAGTCTTATTTTCCCAGTTGTGTTATCCTATAATCTCTACTAATGATGGCAATTTCTTTCATCAAGGAGATCTTTGATAATGCCCACATATTACAGAAATTCTGTATTTTTGAAATAGGAATAAATTGGGTGTGACGTTTCCTAAGTTCCTGGCTGACGATCTCAACCAGTTTCTTTATAGCAGCTCAGTTTTAGCAAATGGCAATGTATATCACTATTTTAAAGATTTTTAGAGCAATTTTAGGTTCATACTAAAATGAACAGGTACAGGGATTTCCTGTATACCCTTTACTCCCACAAGTGCATAGCATCCACTATTATCAATATCCCCCATGAGAATGGTATGCTGTTTACAATTGATTAACTTACACTGAGCCACCATAATCACCCAATGTCTATAGTTTACCTTAAGGTTCACTCTTGGTATACTGCTTTCTACAGGTTTGGACAAATGTAAATGAATGGCATGTATCCATTATGATAGTATCATACAGGATAGTTTCGATGCCCTAAAAATGCGCAGTCAGTGCTCCATCGATTTCATCCCTCTCATCCCTCGCGACCACTGAGCTTTTTATTGTTTTCACAGTTTTGCCTTTTCAGAATGTAATGTCACTGAGATCCCACAGTATGCTGCCTTTCCAGATTGGCTTCTTTCACTTAGTAATATTCATTTAAGTTTCTTCTGTGATTATATATAAGTACTGTTCCTTCCAATGTAAAGTTTATTTCAGAAAATTAAATGGTATGACCTCTGTAGAGGCAGTTATGTATCTGCAAGTGATGGTGAATAGCTAACTTTATTTATATAACTTGGAGAAGTATGCGTTTTACTTTGTCCCAGCTGCTATAACAGACTATGGTAGACTGAGTGGCCTATAAACACAGAATTTTGTTGAGAAGTTGAAGATAAAGGTGCTTGCAGATTTAGTGTCTGGTGGGGGGTGGCTGCCTGGTTTATAGGCTACCTTCCATTGCTATGTGCTCCCATGACAGAGCAAGGACATTCTCTGGGGTCACTTTCATAAGGACAGGAATCCCATTCATGAAGGTTCCACCCTGATGACTTCCTCACCTTCCAAAGGCCCTGCTTCCATATACCATCACACTGGGATCAGGTCTCAACACAAGAATTTTAGGGGGGGGGCACAAGTATTCTATCTATAATAATGTGTAAGAATGTTATATTAAATACTATATTATTTTCATTTAATGACACTCCTTTTAAGAAGTTTCAGATACATTCATCTAATTTACCTTGACAACATTCATTGTTTTCTTGGGGTTTTAAAAGTGAGATTTAAATCTGTGAAAACCTATTCATATTTCTAAAAGTTCTAAAGATTTATCAACATGTTAATAAATCTGATAGAACTATGATTTTATGTCAAAAATGTCATTACAGCCAAAACTGGTTTGGCTCAGTGGATAGAGCGTCGGTCTGCAGACTGAAAGGTCCCAGGTTTGATTGTGGTCAAGGGCTTGAACATTGGTTGCGGGCACATCCACAGTAGAGGGTGTGCAGGAGGCAGCTGGTCAATGTTTCTTTCTCATCAATGTTTCTAGCTCTCTATCCTCTCCTTTCTTATCTGTAAAAAATTAATAAAATATATTTTTAAAAATGTTATTACAAATATGAAAATTTTGGATGCTGGTAAAACTTTCAGAAAACCACCACAAATGGAATTATTCCATTGTTACTTTGTTTAAGGAGAGAAGTAATTTCCTTCTTTTAGAATATCTTCATAGAATATAGCATAGCATTTATGATTTATATGTACTATTTCACTAATGTTCTTCAGAACAGTGCTCCTCATAATAGCTATTAAAATATAATACAGTGTTTCAGTTTGCAGTTTCTTCCTGTGAGAGGCAGAGTTTGAAATTAATTTAATGAGATTCAAAAGCTGAGATGTTTTCCAGTAAAAATATATATTTTTTCTAATTCATTAATATTTTTTTTCTTTCCTGCTTCTTTTCTGCTCTTTGAACTTTCTTTCATCAAATGTCAGTTGAATGCCAATGAGGACCAGGCATTTTTCTAGGTAATAGTATAAAACAATAACAACAACAAAAGAGATGCACCTGCAGAAACTGGTTTGCCCCAGTGGATAGAGCGTCGGTCTGCAGACTGAAAGGTTCCAGGTTTGATTCAGGTCAAGGGAATATACATTGGTTGCGGGCACATCCCCAGTAGGGGGTGTGCAAGAGGCAGCTGGTCAATGTTTCTCTTTCATAGATGTTTCTAGCTCTCTATCCCTTTCCCTTCCTTTCTATAAAAAAATAATGAAATATATATATTTTTATAAAAGAGATACACCTGATTTCATAAAATAAGAGTTTAACCTTATGAGGGAAAGAGATGGTGACTTAAAATTAAAAAACATACGAAGTGCAATAAGTACCTGGCTATGTGAAGTAATATCATAAAAAGATGTGGCCTAACCTTTGAAGGCATGAAAAAAAAAAAAAAACATTCCTGTGGAAACATGATAAAGTAGGGAAATGTGTGTGGTGGGTGTGGTGACAATCCAGGAAGATGAACTGGAAAAGGCAGAGCCCTTGAAGCAGACAATGAAAATCACACTTCAAATTCTATGCATCAGCGTGGATGTCACAAAGGAATGGGTGATGAGTCATGAGGATGTAGGAGGCATTATATGGCATGGTAAGGATTTTTGCTTTGATCTCATGAAAAATAGCATATTATAAGTGGATGAAAGTGGAGAAGAATTTGGTTTTGAAATTGCTGCATTTTAGATAACTTTGAGATATCCAAATAGAGGTATAGTTAGATTTGTTTTTCAGAGATGAGAAAATAATTATGGAATGGAACACTCACAGAAAGTTAATGTAAATATATAGACCAGAAACGTATTTAATACACAGATATAAAACTGTTGTGGGGGTATGCATGTTGTGTGCTAAGAGACAATTAGGAGGGTTTCATAGCAAAACAAACAAACAAACAACCTGCCCACAAATAAAATGAACAAAAAACCAAGCAAACAAAATAACCCACCCACTCTTCTCGGTATAATCTTATCATTTGACAAATGAATTAATAATTAATTTTAATAGTCCTTACTGTTTGATATTCTTGAGGCAAGATCATAGAATTTGGTGGGTTTTTGTATACACTAATACATTTCTAATCTATATATATAAAAGGCTAAGTGGCCTATTAACTGTCCAACTGGTAGCTATGAGGCACACAGACCACCAGGGGGCAGGTGCTCCACGCAGAAGCTGCCCAGCTGCAATGACTTGACAGTGGCGATTGTTGGGTGACACCCCCAAGGACCAGAGAAGAAGGAGCCTGATTCTGGGTGTGTTACCTAAGAACCCCTATCTCCCAATCCAGGATTTCTCAGGGGATGTTGGAGAGAGGGTTCTGGCCCAATATCTGCAGGCCAGGCCAAGGGACCTCACTGATGCACAAATTCGCACACCAGCCTCAGGTATATAATAATTCTGCATTTTATACAAAGTGTTGTTTGTTATTGAAAAGTAATGCTTGGAACTAGTTTTACAGAACACTAGTCTATATGGGAATAGTTTAAAATCCCTATGCTTACTTTACTATAATAAAATAGTTAATACATAAACATATATGAGATCTATCCATCATCTATTGTGTATCTATATTAAGATTCCATAAATGAATCTATTTTTATCAAATATCTGCTGTGGAAAATGTGCATTTAAATACAATAAAAATATAAACACACTTAGCTCCATATACACAAAGCTAGGTATGAGTATTCAAAACTGCTGAAAAGCATGCTTTCACTTGATAATTACTACCAGAAATATTATAATAATGGCAACTGGCTTATCCTAAGCAGAGTAACAATATCAATTTAGAGAAATGTATTGCAAAGACTTCCTTTTCCAGAATGTAATAGATCATAGTAGGCTAATGCTTCTGCCCCATGGGCTAGAGAAAAGGTGAATGGGTTTGCTGTACATACATATTTAAAGGTATTAAGTTCTCTGGATGAGCAACCTTCCAGAAAGGGTAAAGCCTTTACAAAGTGAGCAGAAGATTGCTGACAATTTTTCTATTTTTTAGGCATTGTGATTATAGATACAGGGAGTGAGCTGATTTCTGAAATTTCTGCTTCTGTCGGAACATCATGCTTTCATTGCACCTTTTGATTAACCTAGCTAACTTTACATCTAGTTAGCGCATACCTTAATTTCTCTCTGTTAAAATCATTGCTGTGATTTATATCTCCTAACTGGACTCTGACTAGCACAAGTGTGAATTTAAGACATAGTATATAAAATTAAGCATTGTATATAGTGAAAAGAGAATGAAAGTAGAATTCTTATAGATTTTTGCAGCTGTATGTATCCCCTACTGAGATTATATATCTACCAGAGACCTGGTACACAAAATTTGTGCATGGGGGTGTGTGTCCCTCAGCACAGCCTGTACCATTTTCAATCAAGACCCCTCTAGGAGTATCTAACTGCCCATTTAGGCTCAATCCCGGTTTGATTTGGCCCAAATGGGCAGTTGGGAATCCCGTTCACAATCCAGGACTGCTGTTTCCCAACCTCTCGCCTGCCTGCCTACCTGATTGCCTCTAAACGCTTCTGCTTGCCTGCCTGATCACCCCATAAACACTCCCCTGCGAGCCTGATCGATATCTAATTGCTCCCCTGCCAACCTGGTCACCCCTAACTGCCCTCCCCTGCCAACCTGGTTGCCCCCAACTTCCCTCCTCTGCAGGCCTGGTACTCCCCCAAATGCCTTCCCCTGCAGTCCTTGTCCCTCCCAACTGCCCTCCCATGTAGACCGGGTCCCACCAACTGCCTTCTCTTGCAGGACTGGTCACTTCCAAATGCCCATCCCTGCAGGCTTGGTTGCCCCTAACTGCCCTCTCTGGCCAGCCTGGTTGCTCCCAACTGCCCTCCCCTCCTGTCCTGAATGCTTACAACTGCCCTTCCCTGCCAGCCATCTTGTGTCCACATGGAGGTGGTCATCTTTTGTTGGAGTGATAGTCAATGTGCATATTACATCTTTATTATATAGGATGAAACTATATATATATATATATATATATATATATATATATATATATATGAATTTTGTTCTGTTAATATTAACCTAAGTGTTAGGATTTTCACTTATATTAAAGGCTGCTTTAGAAGGCATACATTTTCAGGTATGTTTAAAAAATTGTGGTGATGGTGTAAGCTGATTCCTTGTTTTGTGATACCCTGGGTATGAAGAAAAGAAAAAGGAAAGTAGGAAAAGTAATTATAAGGTTTAGTAAATGTGTGAATTAATGTAAATACCTTTTTAATTATATACAAATGAATATTATAACTATTTTAATGATTATAAATGACAACACTATTTATTGGTTAATAATATGATCTGCAATAAATACATTAAAAATATCCTGATATGGCAGGTGTCAGGATTGTAAGCTTAAGGGTAAATACACATATTAAGACTGTAGAATAAAGATATATAAACTAGAAAAATATGAAGGATTTTCATTGTATTGTACTCAACTTTCCTTAGAAATAGTTTAAATAGATTTCTGAAAGCTTATATTAAAATAATATATTATTGATTTTATTGTATCTGCATACTCAACTTTTTCAACCAAGAACAATTCATCAATTTATTCTCCATATTTAAAGTGGTCAACATTTTTTGTCACCTCTCTATTTTCTCCATAAAGTAATAAAACGCATATTAAAGCAGCAGAAATGTATGAACTAGAAATAAAATATGTTTAGCTGCGAAGACAGAGCAAAGCAGCCAATTTTGGCATCCAAGTCACTGAGCTTTTCAACATATGTTCCAACATCTCATGACTTGTTACTTACAGAGCAATTCACTTCACTTTCCCCATAATAAAATGAAAACATATAAATCATTCATCTTTTCAGATTTCAGACATAAACCTGGAAACATCTGTGGCTTTTTGGTTCACTATGCAATGTTCAGACTAGTCAGTCAGTGTTTGACATTTGTTTTCAAGTCTGAAATCTGTTTACATAAGAACTATTATGTGTAACAAATCTGAATATTTTGACAAGAGTTTTCAGTTACTTTTAAAAAATTTTTTCTTGATAAGTTTTACTTTTCTTAAGCATTAGTATTTTTTTTTTAGCTCTTGACAACTCTGACCTACCTGCAGTGAAGAACACCAGGATAATATTTGAGTTTGATGCATCTAGTACAGAAAATATGAAATGTCTTACCATTGAAAAAAAATGCAAGATCTGAAATTATAAACTGTGCTAATATCATAAGGTGATTTTAGTTCTAGTTGTGTTACTTTTTATTGGTGATAACCCTATTCACTATTCACTGTCCCAAAGTCAATGACTGAATAAATTCACAGAATCTTTTTGTATCATGGCAATGAAGTAGAAAATTATTTCAGAAGTATTGAGGATGGAGGCAGAAGAAGCTGTAAAAAATGATAAAAATCCTATTATCAGCATTTTCTTTTGAAAAAAACAACCTTAAAGTTGGGATCTTAGTATAATGAAGATAACATGTTACCTTAGGGGCTGAATTGGTTTTCAGAGCCCTTTTTTGTAACCAGGTATTTATTTTAAAATGCAAGTCTGTATAAAGTAAAAAAAGGCTTTCAGATTTTCTTCATTATTTCTCTTCTCATAATCTTAGCTGTAAATCTGTTGTGTCTCTGAAAGAGGCATCCTGCAGCTTCACATTTTAGTTAAGAATATCTAGAAAAAACAAAATAGGTAGCCACAGACACATTTTTCCCCCTCCTGACTCTCAAATGGAAACATTTCCTCCAAAAATGCAAAGCAGAAAGACCAAACTTCCAGAAAGGTATGGGGCATACTTCATTTATGAATTCATATTTTCAATCCTTTAACAAACAAAACAAAAGTTTTGAGAATCGCATGAGAAGATCTAAATTTAAAATGTGAAAATCCTTCCATAAAGAAAATGGCATTGCTACAGAGAGAAGTGATATTCAGATGGCCAATTAATTATTATATTCATTAAAAGAAAGATCATTACAAGGTAAAACATGAGACTGCAGAACATATTAGTAAAAGCCCCCTGATAGAAAGTATGGTAACAAAGCTTTGCTTCTGAGATAATACTTTCTCTGAGTCTTTTTAAAAAAATATATTTTATTGATTTTACACAGAGCGTAATTGAGAGGGATAGAGAGTTAGAAACGTCGACGAGAGAGTTACATCAACCAGCTGCCTCTTGCACACTCCCCACCAGGGATGTGCCCACAACCAAGGTACATGCCCTTGACCGGAATCGAACCCGGGACCTTTCAGTCTGCCGGCCGACGCTCTATCCACTGAGCCAAACCGGTCTCAGCTCTCTGAGTCTTTGATGGTGTTTTCTAGGTTGACTAGAAGTTCACCAGCCAAACAAACCAAAAAGGTATTGATTTAGAGGACAAAATAAGTGAATAAAACCAGAAGCGTGAAGTGATATAGCATGTTAAAGGAACTAATTACTATTTCAAACTTTTGTTAGAGTAGGGGTCAGAAAGCTACATGGCATTGGCATAATCCAGACCTCCACCACACTTTACATTAATTGGAATATAGTCACACCCACCCATTACTGTTATCTATGGCTGCTTTATGGTTATGAAGGCTGAGTGCAGTAGTTGAGATACAAGACATATGACCCTTAAAAGAACTTATACTTAAGTTAGAGAAGTTATTCATAAAAAGAAGGCAAAGAAAAATTAATACGGATTTAATGATGTATTCAGGGCATTTCAACCTTTGAACGATTTGAGCAGAAATGGATTTCCAAGTGATGAGTGGCAGATGTGTGGAGACTTATTGGGAAAGGAATGAGACCAGTGGCTTAAAAACCATTGAAGTGACTGTCACCACCACCTCAGATAAAGATAAATTATACTGATTGTATGAGTTAGAGTCCAGTCCAGTAAAACAGAAATTATACTGTGCTTCAACAGAGAGAATTTAGGGTAAGGACTTCATTAAAAATGTTTGGGGACCTAAAAAGCCAAAATATTTCAAAAAAATGAAATGTTGAGATAATTCAAAAATAGTTATTGCATGAAGCAACACACCTCTGCAAACCTCCCCCACCCTCCCTACAGTGATGGATGTTGGGGTGGAAGAGAAGATGAATGTATTAGAACCTAGCAACACTGAGGAGGGAATCCCCAAACCTGAGACAGACTTCTACAGTGGGGGCTGCCAACCTGGTGCTGCTTGGTGCCTCAGTCACTCAGAGGACAGACCGCATGGAGTTAGGATTCTGAAGAAGGGCACCGCCCACATGATGAAGCTCCTGTGAGGGCACAGTGCGGCTGATTCTACTACTTTCCAAGACCTGGTTTCCCTCTTTCTTTGCTGATTATATGCATTTTGCACTTACCACATTTAGGCACTAATAGCTAGTAGCTTGCCAATGGCGTACTATTTCATTCATTCAACTAATTCTCTTTCTCTGTCTCTCTGTCTCTGAAAAAATCACATAGTGTATGTTACACTTCTCAAAACGCTACCGCAGTGGGATCAAAGTGAGGAGAGCATTTTTGCTGTAATTCACCTTCTGTTGGTTGATGGATGTTAATGCCCCCATATTTCCCAGTTACACATTGAAAAGGGTTGGAAATTTACCTCACTGCCTCCCCCTACTTTTGGGGTTTGAGTAGAAATTTGATAGGTGTCTACACCTCTGTATTTTATGAAATGTAGATTGTGGTGTTAATTGCCTAATTCCCCCACCCTCGGGAGATGATATGGTTTATAATTGACAGTCATATCAAAAGGGTAGAGGAGTCAGCTTCATTGTACTCCACTTAGCTTTTCTGGTTACAAATCAGTGTGTTGTTTCTCCAAGTTACTCTACCAATTATATACTTGGGTATGGGAAAATAGCCACAGGGTTAGTCCATAAATACATTAGAACCACTGTATAAGGGGCTTGAGCTATACTCCATTTATAGCCTGCACTCACTCCCCATTCTACCTTGAAAACTACATTGGCACTTTTAGTCCCTTGGTATCAGTGTCAGTTCAGATGCCATGTCCCACAGTCTTCAAAAAGTTGGAATATTTCACTTTCATCCAATACTTTGTAAGGGTTTTCCTCCAGCAACTCAACTTCCCCGTAGGAAGGGCTCAGAAGCAGGGAAACTTACATTTACAAACAGGTTGAGGCGTTGCTATTTTTCACCATGATCACAGATGTCAGCTTTCTACTCACTAGCTCTCATTTCTTTTCCCTAGTTATTCAAGTCAAGCAACACTTATTCAGCTGTCTATCTCCCTCACACCTGGAAACACCAGAATCTATTAATCATCTTCACAGATCTCTGCAGGCCACAGCAACCCAATTACCATTTGACCTTGTGAGCCCTTATGGTCATTAGTGCATCCCACTTCTTCCCATGGAGTGCTGCACCTGGTCTCTGCCATTCCAGAGCCTACCACCTCCAATTCCACTCGTCTGGTATAGCCCTGCAGCTAACCTTGCCCTGAAGAAGAGGGCTCCAAGCTTTTTAAAGATGCCACCTCACACGTACATTTCTCAGTGCATTAGCAAAGAGACTTTTCTATTTCCTTCCAAGGAAACTGACTCCTTCCTCAATACTTTGTTAAGTCATCTCCACTTCATGTATTATAGGGCAATGCTTCTTAAATATGCTACTAATTATTTGGGGTTTGATAAAATACAAATTCTGGATCGGTGTATCTGATGAGAAATAAAAATTCCTATGTATAATATGCTCCTGGGTAATATTGAAATCACTAATCAGTATATGAGCCTTTGAGTGACAATGCTAGATCCAACCTGCAAAAGTGTATTCCATCAAATACAGGATTCAAATGCTTTTAGGTCAATACAATTATTTTTAACTGTGCCCACTGGGCCAATACTTCATATTTTCCTTCCCATATTTGTCCTTGTTTCTTTCTGGTACCTATTGGTGCTCCTATAATTTCTTCATTTGTAAATAATTTTCTGCCAGAACAGAGATCAATTTTGCTGCAGGATTTTGCTGCGTCCTCGTCCCTTAAAACAAGAGCAGAGAACAAAGAGAATCAAACAGAGAAAGAAAAACAAGACTGTGCATGGTTGTTTGTGACCTTTGGAGATTTATAAAATGCTGCTCAACCTTTGCACTCAAAACAATGAATGATTTCTCCCTAAATGTGTGAATGATGGCTTCACCAGTTAGAATTCCCCTGAACTTCTGAGTTGCGTGTGTATAAAGGCTGAGGGAGTTTTAGTGGACATCCTATGTATGGCTTCAGGTGAACAGTGGGGTGGGAAGCAAGGAGCTATCACATGGCACAGGACTTGGATGAAACTCTTTATTGTAGTTCTGGCTAACAAAAACGGTGGGATCAAAAGTATTTGAAATAGCACAAAGGAGCTGCCCATTCTATCCGCTATCCAACTTTCTGATCTCACCCCCTTGTAATCTCCCTTCCCCATTCTTTCTTCTGCCCATTGTCCATTGACATCTCCCAGCAATAACTACTTGATTATTACATATAGCCTCTCAAGCTTGCTTTTTCTGATAACAGCCTGTCTCTTCCAGCCCCTGCACTGTGAAAGCATGTTCTTAGTTAATCCTGTTGAATTACAGTTCTAGATATCAGAACCTTCATTCAAGTCAAACTCTTCCTCTCGCTCTCTAGACTTCGATATGTGATTGTTTTCTCATCGGAAAGCAGTGGTAATAATAGTACTTGCTAATGTACAGAAATTCAATTGTGATAAAATGTACAAAACTGCTCTGAAAACAATAGATTTCTAAACAAAACACAAACCATTGTTTTACATAGTAATTAATTTGTAATATGTAATGAGGAGAAAGTTCTATTAAATGCTTAGAATATGAATACCTCAGGATTATTTGCATTTAAAAGGAGAAAATATAAAAGGAGAAATAAAAATGCATAAAATTAGAATTTCTAACATTCAGATGACATAGGTGTTTTGTGTGCTAGAGAGCTGCTTCTCAAAATCTTTTAATCAAGGCCTGGCCAGTGTTGCTCAGTGGTTGAGTGTTGACCTAAGAACCAGGAGGCCACAGTTTGATACCAGGTCAGGGTATATGCCTGGGTTATGGGCTGGATCCCCAGTGTGGTGCATGCAGAAGGCAGCTGATCAATGGTGCTCTTTTATCATTGATGTTTCCATCTCTCTCTCCTTTTCCCTTCCACTCTGAAATCAATAAAAATATATTAATCTAGGTTATTTGCTTCATATTTTGTCTATTTTGTTGTTGTTGATTTTTAATAACTTCCAAGTATCAGTACATACATACAACCACCTTTTTCTATGCATTCACTTTGTGCCAGCTATCTTGTTATAGTTATTACTCATAATAAATTTGAGATAAATGTATTATTATGATTCTATTTGTCATGTAATGCCATATAATGGTATTATGATTCTATCTTCCATTTTTTAATATCTTAAATTATCTCCTAGTTAAAACAGAGTCAGTAAGTGCACAACCAACCATTGAATCCAAGTCTGTATGAAAAGTCTCCTAAGACCTTTATTATTCTGGTTAGATATTGATCATTAGCATGGTCATACTTCTTGAATTGCTCTGGTCAAATCCAGTTTGTCTATTATCCTGATCTAAATATTAATAGATAATTTTCCTATATTATCCCAGTTTTTGTGGTACATTATTTGGTTACTCTACTGTTAAGAACTTTCATTTATTCTTACTATTTTTTCATCCTCACCCAAGGGTATGTTCTCATGGAATTTTTTGAAGAAAAGAAGAGAGAGGGAAAGACAGAGAGGACTATTGATGTGAGAGAAACACATTGACTGGTTGCCTCCCGCACACTACGGCCTGGGCCAGGGAGGAGCCTGCAATTGAGGTAAGTGCCCCTGACAGGACTCAAACCTGGGAGTCTTTGATTTGTAGGCTGGCACTCTACCCACTAAGCAAAATGACTAGGGGAAGAATTACTTTTTGCCTTGTTTTTAAATAAAGTTCATCAGCATATAAATACTTTGTATTTTTCAATTTGTTTTTTCAAATAATAACATTGTTTGATTCTCTAAATACTAAATATTATACCTCATTACCTACTTGGCTTCTTTTTTTTCCTCTTTCTAGTTTATTTTTTATTTAAATATAGTTGGTATACAATATTATATTCATTACTAGAGGCCCATTGCACAAAATTCATGCAACAAGCTTGGCCCTTGCAGCCCCAGCTTCATCTGGAAGGTCGTCCAGAAGGATGTCCAATCTAATTAGCATATCATCCTTTTATTATTATAGATATTAGTTTTTTTAAAATATATTTTATTGATTTTTCACAGAGAGGAAGAGAGAGGGATAGAGAGTTAGAAACATCGATGAGAGAGAATCATCGATCAGCTGCGTCTTGCACACCCCCCACCGGGGATGTGCCCGCAACCAAGGTACATGCCCTTCACCAGAATCGAACCTGGGACCCTTCAGTCCGCAGACCGACGCTCTATCACTGAGCCAAACCGGTGTCGGCTATATTAGTTTTAATATAGTGATTTAATATTTTTTCTACTGTACTATGTTAGCTTCTTTAACTCACTTGTGGATATATCATGCCATGAAAATGCTTGGCACAAAGTAATTGGTATAACCAGTATCTTAATATAGCCAGCCTATGTTTTGTGCTAACAAACAAACAAAAACAAAACATTAATAAATATATCATACTCCTTGCACTAATGCATATTTCGTATATTTCTCCAATATTTCTTTGTTCAATGTGTTTAAAAACAAACTTTTAATAGTAGCTGATTATTGTAGCTGAGATGGTTATGGCAGGATCACTTTGGAATGTTTTAATCATTTTGATGATTGTTCTGACAGGAGAAAAAATATAAACAGATTATTCTTTATCTCCCTTTTCATGTATCAATTAATTATATGTTTAGTAAGTGCTAGTTTACAGCTATTGAATCCAAATACCTGTAATATAACAAGGTACAGCTGGATCACTCAAGACTTGAATCAAGGGCTCTTGGCTTCTAGTTTGGATAAGCTTCTCATTTTGACCTAAAATAAATTGAAGAAGAGACCTTATTAAAATTAATAAATTTTATGGGTATTTCAAATACTATGCTATAAAATTGCCAGACTTTTTTGCTTTTTAAAAATATTTTTTTATTGAGTTCATAAAGGAAAGGGGAGGGAGTGATAGAAACATCAATGAAGAGAGAGAATCATTGATTGGCTGCCTCCTGCATACCTCCCTCCCAGCAACCAATCCAGCAACCCAGGTATGTGCCCTAACTGGGAATAAAAAAGTTACCTCCTGGTTCATAGGTCAATGCTCAGCCATTGAGCCTCATTGGTTGGGCCATAATTTTTACTTTTAACATATTTTAAGCAATTAGTTTTTTTTTAAATCTCATATAAAGTACATTGTTATATGTTATGCCTCCATACTACGCATCTGTGCCATTTTTTATTGGAAAAAATACTCTATTATATAGACTTAATCATAATGTGGCTGTTTATAACAATCCAGAGAATACAAAATGGAGGAGAGCAAAGGGTAATTTCATCTTATAAAAAAATCTCTAGCCGAAACCGGTTTGGCTCAGTGGTAGAGCATTGGTCTGTGGACTGAATGGTCCCAGGTTCGATTCTGGTTAAGGGCATGTACCTTGGTTGGGGGCACATCCCCAGTAGGGGGTGTGCAAGAGGCAGCTGGTCGATGTTTCTCTCTCATGGACGTTTCTAGCTCTCTATCTCTCTCCCATCCTCTTCTCTGTAAAATATCAATAAAAATATTTTAAAAAATCTCTAGAATTATTCCCCATCAAGGTACTGATATTAACTTCTGTGTGTTTTTTTGTTGTTGTTCATGTTTATTTTATAATTTTATAATAAAATATATTATCACATCAACGATTTTCCTGTTGATGTGATGGTATATTTGCCATATTTTTATTGTGAATAATTTTTATTTAAATAAATTATCATTAAGACTTTTTTTTCAATGGTTGTTATAAAATAATTAGAAGCCCATTACAAGAATTCATGCACCAGTGAGGTCTCTCAGCCTGGCCTGCTCCCTCTCACAATCCAGGACCCCTACAGGGTGTCAGACTTCCAGTTTCAGCCTCCAGTGATTGGCCCAAAACTTGCAGTCCCACATTCCCCAAGAGATATAGTAGTGGGGCTTAGCACCATGTTGCTCCTATTTATTCTGGCCCCACTGTGCCTACTGCCTCTGCTCAGTAACATGCTGCCTGTGAAGGTGGGAGAGGTCAAGCCACTGCAGTGGCGCTTGCCAGCTCTGAGCCTGGTGTGTGGTGCTCATTGGTCAGCTGAGCAGTGCTTCCACTGTGGGAGCACACTGCTTACCAGGGGAAGCTCCTGCATTGAGTTTCTGCCCCCTGATGATCAGTGCATGTCATAGCCACTGGTCAACTGGTCATTTGGTCTTTAAGTCACTTAGGCTTTTATATATATGGTGTAGTCATGAATTGTTGTTCAGAAACTCTGGTCACTGGCTCTTACTCTCCCAATCCCACTTTTTGGATGTGTAACTCTACACCAATTACTTTAAGGCTCTGAGGTTCAATTTAATTTTCTTTATAAAAAGACATGAAGTTCTTCTAGATTCCTGGTATTGATTTTTCTAGTGCTAAAATTTTAATTCTCTTCTCCATATCTTTATCTTAGAAAATGGGTCAAGTCTGATTACAGCTGATGCTCCATTCCACACAAATTTATATGTTAGGAATGTATTAAAGGGGCCAAGACTTCAGAAAGGAATATTTGCACTCTCTCCAAGATTTAGGGGTAATTTGGCATCTAACCTATATCCTAAAAGCCACATTTGTTAAGAATACTTCTTAAGTTTTTAACCTCTGTTTATAATTGGTGTTGAAAAGATAAATTATATGTAGTTAACATAAAGTTCAATTTGCTTATTGTGGGCAGGAATATCATGACTCAGTTAAATAAAATGCAAACCTATATCAAATTCTCATTACCATAACAGAATGGCCTTGCAAAAATATCCACGACTAATCTGTAGAACCTGTTACTATGTTATGTTACATGGCAAAGGGATATTAAGGTTGCAGATGGAATTTAATTGCTAGGTAGGGACAGTGTTATCACAAGCATTCTTAAATGTGGAAGAGGGAGGTGGAATAGTCTGTGTTAAGTGGCAAATGTGAGAAAGATTTTAAATCAATTACTATCTTTGAGGATGAAAGGGAATCACGGCCAAAGGAGGGGGGCAGCCTCTAGAAACTGGAAAAAGCAAAACAAGGAATTTCCCCCTATATTCTCCAAATTAGAACATACTTCCAACAATCACTTTCTTAAAGTCTGTGAGATCCATATAGACTCTGACCTCCAAAATTACAAAACAATAAATGCCTGTTGTTTAACTCCAGTATACTTATAGTAATTTGTTACAGCAACCATAAAAAATGAATATAGTCATTACAAAAACAAACAGACTCATTACTGAGCAGATACTTTGGGAGACAAGTTACAACACACTTAATTGTTAGTTATTTTTAAATGATTTCCCAGCGTCATAATAATCTTTTAAAAATTATAACACATCTTATTATAAAATCTTGTATGTACAGTAGAAGGATAATCATGGAGACATGAGAAACATAAAAATATAATATACTCATCAATATAATTCAAAATAGCAAAGGGATATTAAGGTTGCAGTTGGAAATAAATTGCTATTATAAAATGCGAATGCCTTTGGAAAAGTTCTGGTGAATAACAAGAAACAAAAGGTTATAGTAGGATTGGAATATCAGTTTTTATGTTGTATATGTTTTTATTATTGTCATGTGTTTGTGGTTATTGATGTTGTTGCTTGTAAAATTGGTGCAAAAAAAAAAAACACAAAAAAACAAAAACAGGTAGGACCAGCAGGGAGCTGAGCCTCCAAAGTCACCCAACTTCAGGGTTAGGTGGTACTCTGATGATCCTTTCCCCAGTATCAATATGGAGTGTGCAGAAGGCAAGCCGATCAATGATTCTCTCTCATCATTGATGTTTCTATCTCTCCCTTTCCCTTCCTCTCTGAAATCAATACAAAATATATTTTTTGAAAATGAAGAAGGTTTTCTGGAAGTAACACAGCCACTCCCAAGAAAATCTAAAAATAGCTTAAAAGAGGAGAGAGAGAGACTGGCTTGGGGTTTTTACTGTGGGTAGACATTTGGCCTGGGTTGAGGACTTCTACTTGCAGATAGAAGCTTGAGTAGTTTGAACTCCTGCCGGTACCAAAGAGGAAAGCACAAGGACGTCTTAGCTTGTACAGATGCAAAACACAAGGGGAACAGAAAAGGGTCAATCCCAAAAGCTCTTAGCTGTTATGTCACATAGCAAAAACATGGAGTCATTACATCATCTTACTGAAATCATGCCACATCTCTTCATCATGACCTAGAATATCCTACATGGTTTGGCTCACTGCTACATCCCTGAATAACCTTAACCACCTCCCCGATCGTCCACTTTACTTCCCTCACAGTGACCTCCTATTTCTCTGACAGTCCAAGCAAAATCCAAGAACTAGAATAGAGCTTAGTAAACATATGTTGACTGACTACTAATCATACCAAGAAATAAAATATTAGCAGAATTCTAGGGGATTCCTTCATTTTCCTGCCTAGTTACTATGTCTTTCTCCCAAAAGCTA
The DNA here is from genome assembly GCA_963924515.1 of Vespertilio murinus. Lineage (NCBI taxonomy): Eukaryota > Metazoa > Chordata > Mammalia > Chiroptera > Vespertilionidae > Vespertilio > Vespertilio murinus. The sequence continues at coordinate 204,021,536 of OZ004704.1, forward strand.
TCCTGACTTATTGCAATATAGATTATAGAGCTACTCAACTCCATCTTTTTATATTTGGAATGTGGCCCAAGTTTATCTATCAATGCTATTAATGAATTTGCAGCAGAAGTAGGCAGAGATTTAAAGTGATACTACCTCTCTAGGACGTAAATCCAGATGAACATTTCCTACACCAGTGGTCACCAACTGGTGGTCTGTATATCACTGGTGAGGTCCAAAAGGTTGGTGACTGTTGTTCTAGATGGAGGACAAATGAGGAAGAGCTGCCCTGAGCTAGGTAGTCTACATGGAGGGATAGCTGAGAGCAGAGCTGTGGTGGGCTGTGTGGTCTATGTGGAGGTCAGATGAGGCAGAGGTGGCCTGGGCTGAGTGATCAAGATAGAGGACATCTGAGGACAGAGCTGTGTTGGACTGATTGGACTAGATGTAGGGACAACAGAGGGCAGAGCTGGGCTGGGGTGAGTGGTAGATGAAGAATGCCAAACCCCAGGCCTGAGGGCTACAGACCTCATTTATTTGGCCTGTATTAGCTTTGATTTATATATTCTTGGTCTAGATGGAGAACAGCTGAGGCAGAGCTGGGCTGGGCTGAGTGGTCTAGACTAGATGGAGGGACAGCTGAGGCAGAGCTGGGCTGGGCTGAGTGGTCTAGACTAGATGGAGGGACAGCTGAGGGTAGACCTTGGTTGAGACGTCTAAATGGAGGACAGCTGAGGCAGTGCTGGGCTGGACTGAAATGATCTAGATCAGTGGTTGCCAACTGGCGATCGGCAGACCACTGGTGGTCCGTGAGGTCCAAAAGGTTGGCAACTGTTGTCCTAGACAATACTTACTTGTTTTTGGAATCCTCTACTGGAAGATTTGTGACCAATTCACAGCCCTCAAGCCTGGGTGCTTTCTCTCGTCTAAAACGCCTGGTACCCTGGAACCAGACTTGAATAACAGCAGCCAGTAAACCTGACACTTGCTGTTGTCATGTTTATACAGACTGACAGTATCAGCTCTAAAAGCATTTACATCAATTTGTATCATGACGAGATGATTGACTATTAAGTGTTCACACCTGCTATTTTAACTTTCACCATGAAACTTCCTTTGGCCTCGTTTTCAGAGATAAACTCGGGTTAGGGAGATTGATTGGAATCTTCTGTGTGTTTCTCAAGTTAGTCCTGTCAGTCTACATGGATGCTATTTCTGTCATCCAGAATCCTATTGAAACAAGTGACTTGGGACATTGCACATGTGTCTGTGTGTTTTTTAAAAGAAATCTAAAACGGGTAAAATTATTTTGATTTGACTTTTTCCCCCTATGTAAACCCTAAATGGGGCTCATGAGAAGTGTCAGGTGAACGTGGCCCAAGTTTCCAGGAGAACTCACTCCTTCCCAAAGGATATAAAGAAAAGATTTATGACTCCAGGTGAAAAGCATAAGAAAGCTGGTGACTGTCGATGGCTTTGGCTTTGGGTTTCTGGTTCACTGGGAGTCTAACATGGAACTTGGCCATTGCAGAGGGCATGCCTCTACAAATAAGAAGAAAGCCTGTGCAGAATCTGCACACAACGGGCCTCAGTCTGTGCCTGTCAATTCACATGCACTATGTCTCCAAAGACTCTTGCGTTAACTTGTAGAAAGTAGAGTCCATTTTCATCTTGGGCTAGAATGTTGTCAACGACATTTTATGAATAGTTTGCAATTCCCAGTTTCCTCCGTTAAAACAAACCTTGATAACATTTTGTGTTACTCACAAGGGCGACTGAAACACTACCCTGAAATGGACTCGGTCCACTTGGCAATATGCTCTCCAGTATCCGGAACAGGAAATCAAGTTATGTCTGTCTGTGTGTCTTGCACCACGTACATAATTCATTAAGGAATTAGAGCTCTGAGTTTTCAGAGTATTTTTCCCTGCTATGGAATTTTTAATATGTAAGCTGAATCGGAGTGTCTGTTTGTGATTTAAAAACCCCCAAATTGAAGACTTTTGCAGGTGCATATTGGCATGTGGGTGGGATCTAGACCATGGACGAGCTCACATTTCAGCACCAAAGTAAGAAAATGGGCATGGAACGAATCCTCTCTTGCCCCATTAACAACTGGCCTCATAGGCAACATCTGGAGCTTGCATAGGTATTTTATGACTTAAATAGCAGAAGTCACACCACCATTGGCTATAGTTCTCCTGACCTAAGAACCACAACAGTCATTGAAAGAACAGTCTTCTCATTGATTAAAAAGGCTCAAGTATTTTTTGCTTCTAATTTATGAGGAATTATGCAAAACTGACTTTTACAAAATGGGGTCCACCCTCTGTTTCTAATTTAGTGCATCATAGTGCTTGATAGTCCCCTTTGAGGAGGGAAAGATAAATGCTCAATGCTTATAAGAAAATTCTTGTTTAGTTGGCCCCGGGTTATGCCACCTTGCCAAGGAGATCTCATAACATATGGGCCATCCAGCAAAGTTGAAAGATGGTTAAGATATGGATTTTCTGCTTCCCCAAGACAAGGATTTTCCGAAGGTAGGCAAATTGACTTTTAGACAATATTTAACACTGTGTAGTTTCCTACAATAATGTTCTTACAAGAACTAGAGACCCCTTTTCTCTATTACTCAGATCAATTGGGTTGGGTGAATAGAGCATCCATTTATCAAGAGATTTTAATCCTTGAATATAAGAAATTGATGATAATTAATACATATTATATGTTAGCAGCTTTAAAAACTTTCCATGATAGGTATTGACCTGATTTTGAAACACTACAAAATCTATGTGGGAACTAAAGTGCTGGTTCCCCCTGATATTGTCTAAACCATTGTATGGAATGAAATTTCATTTTTTTAAATTCAGAAATAGGCAAAAGTAATAGCGGCTGCCTTTGGCAGAGAAGGATTGATTGGAAAGAGAAATAAAGGGATGTTTGGGGTGATAGAAAATTTCTGTGTACAGAAAGGAACAACTTTGTGTGTGGGTTCCCAGGAGATTTTAATGCATGATCAGATTTGAGAATCACAGTTATGAAGAGAATACTTTGGTCAAGCAGATGGCTAGGAGTCACAGAAACAAAGTAAACAAAAGAAATAACAAAACCATTGTGTGTAGGACTATTTGGTCATTTAATTATTTAGGTAGAAAGTGCTAAAATCAGCACTATGTGCATTTTAGGGCTCATAACAATATCTGGGAAAATGTTAAAAGGGTGTGTTCCTGGTTTCCACCCACAATGATCCTGACTTATTTAGTAAGCATGAGGATTGCTGCCTTTTGTGACTGTGAGGTTGCAAGTATATTTATTTAAACCATTATTATAGCTCAAGCTCTTCCCCAAATAAAACTGCAAGCTTTATAAAAATATTTGGTGCTTTTCTGATATTGAGTACATGGATAATAACTACCAGGAGTTCAGAAATTAAGATATGTGTATTATTGATTACATATATATCTGATTTTTCTGTGTATCGATTTATTTACATGTTTCACCTGCCATGTGAGAATTGTGAAAAGTACATTGTCCCAAACAAAGAGAGTTCACAGAATAGATAGAAAATTTAACTGTCTTAATATGACATGTGATAATTACCAGAATTAAAGACTACTGTCCTACATATTCACTATAAATCTCTTAATATTGCCACTATAATTTAGTTATTAAAAACTTTTAACAATATCCTGGAAAATGGTTATTGAATTTTATACTCAACCAGTACATTTCTAATGCTTTTCTAATTGGTTCCTTTTTGAAAATATAATTTTTATTGATTTCAGAGAGGAAAGAAGAGGGAGAGAGGGAGAGAGGCATCATGATGAGAGAGAATCATTGATCAACTGCCTCCTGCACTCCCCCTTTCCCCCTCACTGGGGACCCAGCTCACAACCCAGGCATGCGCCTTGACAGGAAATCCAACTGTGACCTGCTGGTGCATAGGTGGACACTTAACCACTGAGCCCTGCCGGCTGGGCTCCTAATTGGTTTTCAAAACCATGTGATTACTTTTAAAATGCTCCTACTACTTAACAGTAACACACCCTTAGATATCCCACTCTTTAACGGTAACACAACATTTACTGTTTATCAGTAGAGTCAAACTATAAATCGAGAGCACACAGTTCAATCATCTCACATCCATCGTGGAATCAGAAGTTGTTCTGACTGTATTTCCCGGTGCATATGCGCCTCAAGGTTCCTTTGTCTGTGTTCTGTCTCACAGACTTTTGTTCAGAGAGCTTCAAAATGCAGGCGCTTCATTAATTACTCATTTCAGAGCCTAAAGAAGTTCTTATCTTCAACTCTGAACGACTAATAGGGAGAGGAAAAGGAGTCGCACAAGACATGTTTAAAATGTTCGTAAAAGCAGGGCACAAAACAAATGTGTCCCTTTAGTGTAAACCTGGTAGTGCTTCCTCTGTAGGTCTTTGTGGTCTCCGCTCTTCTGAAATAGCAGGAAATGTTTTAACAATTAGAGTGAGCAAATTGTAAAGGGAAATATGGTAGTGAGTTACCAGCCGGGTCCTTAAATAAAACATTCCTTTATTAATGTAGTCCTGATGCCACTCCACCTTCTATTAGTCTGGGCCACTGCATTGCCATAGGCAGGAAGCAAATATACAGTAGTGTGCTGGTAGAAAGGCATGCGGCAATAGAACAAAAGCACAATTATGGTAGAAGCAAAGAAGGCATGAACTGCGTGTACCTTTAGGCATCTTTTTAGTTTCCCTTGAACAAATTAAAATGTAGGCTAATTTTAGTGATGTGTGTTTGTCTCATTTGCATTCTTTAGAAAAGTTCTAACTCTTCTAAAACCAGATATTATTTTTATGTATTGTACCAAGCTTAGAAAAAGAAATGTTGGTGCATGAGTTATGTCATTTGTTTTTAATTGTGGAGGAAGATTAGTGCATTTATTTGAGAGGGAAAAGTTCAGTGAATAGAAAGAAGGTTCAGGAAATATATTATATATATAAAATTTCTAGTAAAGTAATAGAAATATTTTAAAATTAGTTTTCATATTAAGGTAAATTAATTCTTCAAAGCTTCATTCCATGTAAGACCTTAATAATTTATTTCCTATGGTATCCCACTATATATACCATATATAAATAGTGATGTTATACATGGTTGTTAGACAAACAAGCCAGATACTTAATCCAAAAGTTTTAATTGAGGTATTTTTGGCAAAATATTGGAGGAATTTAATGTAGGAAAGCATTTGATCCCCTTGAAAGTTATTCTATATGGTGCTCATAGATATTAGATTTTATATTAAAAGAACATTTTTAATCCTTGATAAAATTTAATGTGTTATTTTGACTGACAATTATGATGAGAAAGAGAGAGAAAGAAAGATTGAGAGGGAGAATGTGTGAGCATCCAGAAAGATCAAAGTTAGCAGCGAACTTGAATTCAAATATGCTCCACACTCACATCCCATTATAGAGTATTTGTTAAAACCTGGGCCTGGGTCAAATTTCATTAGTTTAAGGTTGTTCTCCATCATTTCACTAACTCCGTGACCTCCAGCAAATGTTTATATTACTAAGGGTCAATTCTTTAATTTAAAAAATCTAGAATAATAATATAATCTATTTTATTGGGTTGTATTAAGTGGGTATGATAAAATTAATCTAAAGCATTACACATTATATTTACTTTCATATCATAGCTAGTTAATGTTCAATTACTTAAGAGCAAGAAGTTATGTATTTGGTACTATCTAATCTACCACACTCTTCTCCAGCCTACATTTCAAATTATTTTGATAATTTGAGCATGTTAACCCATTTATTTCTTCCTCAGGTATTTTCCTCACTAGGCTGCCTTTCTCCATAATCCTGTCACCTTTGTTATCAGTAGCATAAATTAAATACTTATATTTATTTTTTATTGCTAATTACAAATGTCTCTTCTACTATTTTAATCCCTACGTTTACCTCTTTGAATCCATGGCATTCTGCACCGTTACAAGCATATATTTTGCACTAAATATATATTTATTATTACTAATAGGTATGTGATCATAGTAATATATGTGTGATGATAATGCTTTAGACTGAGCATTACATTTATACTGTGTCTCAAATATAGCATTCAGAATGCTAATATGTCTTAAAGATTTTAGTTATAGGGAATTTCTAGACACATATCATATAAATGATTTGATTAGGAGTAGAACATATGTACAGGTATCTGGAGAGACAGCTACTTTGGACCATTTACTTGAAACACATAACGGTCTTCATCAGCAAACAGTGAAGTTATGGAGAGTTAAGGGTGCATTTAAAATAGTGTTAGAAAAAAGAATGAAATAAAAAGTGCATTAGAAGTTTAACCAATCTGACTCCAAGATCTGAACTTATTCTACATGTGGAATCCATCAGGCTGGGTTTAGTGGCACTTGCAAACTTCCCTTTTCTATAACTGTTCCTCATTAAACTTGGAGGGATCTAGGATAACTTTTTTTTCAGTAACTTATGACATTTGTGTCTATTTGCAACAGTTGTAAAAATACAGTATGACCAGGAAACATCATAAAACACTCATAAACTCTTCTAAAGGCAGCCAAAGAACTAGAGTTTCCACAGCAGTTAATGATACAAATGTGAGTGAATTATCCCTCGGCAGTGGCTGTGTGAAATCTGTGAACTATGTAATGGATTTTAGCAAATATTTAAGGCATAAAAATATAAACAGAACAGTTTTGTATAAAGCAAAACCTATATAAAAGAAAATTCCTCAACAACTCTGTCAACCTCGAGAATGAATTATTGTGGGAGAAAGATCCAGGTTACTGTAGAATATCTATTCTTATCACATTATTTTAAAATGTAATGTTCTCTGAGTGGTTATAATTTACTTCTTAAAACCAATGACTTCAGTTTATTACAGGTAGAAAGTGAACTATTTTCCATATGGAAAATGCAGAGTAATATTCTAAAAATAGACAATTTCAGAAGAAAACGAAAATACAAGAAATATATATATTTATAAAATCACTGATACATGGGTATATGCATATGTCACCATATTTTAATTTTATTATAAATGATATATACATATTATAACTTTTGAAATAATATTTGAAGAATTTTGGTACTATGAGGATTCACATTTTATAGTTCCTTGCAATACTCCATATGACCATAATTCCAAAGTAATGTTAGCAAAGAACTTTTGGTAGCCAATTGATAGTTAGCTGAATTCCATTTATTTTTTATTTTCTGAATTTCTGATAGGTCTTTGCTATTTATTAGAATATGTAAGACCTGTTCTTCTCCAACCATAGAAGTATCTTAGAGTTGGATTTCCATCACCAGACTGATCTTTTTCCCAGAAACAAGACTTTTGGGAAGATTTAAAAAACATGAAGCTTTAATAGTTATGCTACCTGTTTGAATCATTCCAAGACTAAAAAGAATTAAAATCAGATCACATTCTAGGTTAGCTTGGCATAAGCAGCATGTTTCCCACTGTTATTATTAGCTGGACTCTTGGGGATGCCTATTTCTGGAATTCAGAGATTATTCAAGAGATGAAACTCTTTTGGCACAGAGAAGCTCTCTAGTTCCAATCAGAAAAAGGAAAAAAAAATAGGATAAAAAGGATGGTGATGATAAGTTGGAATGGCCACTAGCCAGACTATACTTATTCTGGAAAATTCCATTCCCAAGAGATTCCAAAAAATGAAATATTAGATAGAGGGAAATGTAAGCACACTGTCAACACCATCTGGCAGTCTGCTAAACATAGCAACAGTGGGATGGCCAGTATCAGTGATAGGAAAGCAAAATAAAATAGACACGTGAGGACAGTGGCCCTGATACAGAGATATGGACCATGAAATACACTTAGTTGACCCATATCCTCTTCACAACTCCCACACCCAACAAATGCTTAGTATCTGAGTGTACACCTCTATCATTGATTTTTAGATGTGAATTGTAGAGTCAAAGGGAACAATATATACTTGAAATGAAAAGAGAAGCAGTGTAATAGAGAATGAAATTTCCAAGAAGTGACAAGTATAGGAAAAAAAATAAGAGACAAAAAAAAGATAATAATGGTAATTTCTTTTATTTTCCTAAATAGGAGTTACTCAGTGTAGAGATCACACATTTCCCCATGATTACTTCATCACAGATATTTTGATCAACAGATATATTAAATACACACATGTATGTGTATCACTTGCATTTTAAAATACAATCTTATGGAAAAAATAATGAATAACAAAACTAATTAAAAATGAGGATGCACACAGTCCAAATGTCCTCCGTAAACTTGGTTTCTTTGTTCAGGCACCAGTAATATAGAGTATTGACATTAGAGAATGTAAACACATTCATGACACTTACATCATTATGTCGCATGCTGTTAATCACCTAGCATGCTGTGAAATCTGCTAACCTGCTATAAAATACACACATTTTCTTATTTGGAAATGTTTCAACTTATTGCCTTTCTTTCTAAAAGTGACCTGAAATTGATGTTTTCAAGACATAGCTAAACATTTATAGCATCAGTCATAGAGGAACACCATAATTGTGTACATGCTCTCTTATACCCATTTAATAACCTTCTGCTTGCCTATATGGTGTACCTTCAAACTGGTTGCAAACTGGGAGCTCTATTATAATGGACTAAGAAAGTTCTCTACCCTAATTTTTTTTAAAAAAATGTGTCAAACATTTCAAAGACCAAGAGACAATGAGGAGGTTATGAATGGTAAGATCTGTGTCATAGATTTTGCTAATAATAGCTTGCATGTCACTCTTTTTTTTGTTGTCTTAAAATTATTTATTGTTTAAAGTATTACTTAGAGTATTACATATGCCTCCTCCCCTCCCCCCATGGATCTCTCTTCCGCCACCCCATCCCCAACATAAAGTGCAAACAGAATAATAACAGCTAAGGTATTTTATTGGCTCTGAAGATTGCTTTATTTTGATTCTTTGTGTCATTTCTCAAGAATAATCTTGTTTCTCTAAACTTTGAAACATGAAAGTGGCTAAGGAAATAGTTTAGATGGATATTGTGTTTGCAATAGCCTGATATTCAAAAACAGGTTTGATGTGACCAGGAGGATACACCATTCCTCTTGTCTTTCTAGCTTTCCTGAGCCACCATAGAAAGTATATAATAAGGGTGATTTCTGATGCCACCCACATCCTCAATCTCATCCTCACCCCTAGTCCCTATGCCTCTTTATTATATATATATATATATATATATATATATATATATATATATATATATATAAACATATGCTTATTCTCATGCCAACTCAAATACCATATTTTCTTTGAAGTGTTTTTCTCTTTCCTAAGCAGAGTAATCTCACTCCCTAATCTTCCCATTGCATTTTGTACATAAATATTGCAACACTTATCACACGGCCTTGTTGATTTTGGATCTGTTTCTCTGACTAATTTATGAGTACCCAATGGCATGGTTAGTCCCTTCTTATCTATTTCCTTTTATGTCTTTGGAAACTTGCAGCAAGAAAGCACTAAGTAAATGCTTGTTAGTCTCCTGTTTTAGATGTCAAAGTAATTTCTTTTCCCAACCGCTATTTATTTAACTACTCTATAATAAAAATAGAGTGGTATAAGATGGTTGGTTTTAAATACCATTTTGTGTTTAGGGGAACAGTGAAAATGAAGCACTAAAAACTGAGGCACAGTCTTCATATTTTTAAAAAGTCTGTTACATGGGATTTCAGAAAATGGTATAAATGGTATATGTGTCGGTTTCCTATTTGATGCCTCTGCTCCCCCCCCCTATGATTACTCTATCTGGGATGGAAAATTGAAAATATAAGGAAGTAGGAGATCACATAACTTTATTTTGGCATAAAAAGAGAATTTCCTTTTGGGAACAGAATGTTTAAAGGCAATATTTGTGTTTCTTTGTCCCCAACAGGCTAATTCTGCCCTGTACTGACCCAGATGGAGTGACATACTCCATTATTTGGATGTAAGCCATTCGTCCTATGATGATGAGTAGGGGAAGAAAACAATTAAATAAGCAATATCAACTTATATTTAAAACCTATATTCCAGCGTAGAGGAGAAACCTTGTGATATATACTTGAAAGATAATTGAAGAAGCACCTATGGACATTGAAACTATTTTAAGTCAATTAATTGTTTTTGTCAGATTTACTGTTCTCACTAAGCTGGCTCTTAACAAAAGGAAATAAAAAGTTTGCCAAGTATAATGAGTCATTTTTTTAAAATTTAACATGAAAAGCTAATATTATGACTCCTATAAAATGTACTAAATTTTTCCTTAAGTTATATCTCAGGTATGATGGCAAAACCATGGTATAGATATGTTCACATCCTTTTAAAAAAAAAACTTAGCTTAGATATATAAGTAGTATAAATTTGAAGAAATCCAAATGGATTATTGTAATTTTTAACTGTCATTTTGATAATCTTTAATTGTATTTTATGCAGGATCTAGGTTCTATAGTGAATAACTTTTTTTAAAAAATGCTCTTTAGTTTTTGTCTAACCTGAGTGTATACATTTAAATTATTTAATAGGAGCTTATATTAACCTTTTGAATGCAGAGCCAGTAAGTGGGGTTAATATCCTTATAAGGTTTTAATTTAAAAACACACACACATATTGATGAAGCAAATAAAAATAATAGCAATGGGTAGAAAATTAATTCAGTGGAAAAAAGTGTTTAGAGCATTTCATTTTATAAAGCAAAGACTAAAAGTAATTAAGGAAATTAAAAAAAGTTGTTGTATACTGTTTCCTCATTAACAAATGGGAGAAAGACAGAATTTCAAGGTTTAAACTGAGTAAATCACATTTAAGTGGGAATAACATGAACAGATGCCCTTGGGAAGAAACACTTACAGATGTCCTCCATGAGAATAAAAGTCATTCTGAGGTCATTCCATACTGCCCGAATAGATGGAGCATATTTTCTGGAATCAATGCTACCCAGTGTAGGTAAATTTAAAACCTTGATGTCGTGGACAGCATGTAGGTCAGTTCAGACAGGTCTGCTTACAATGTATCTCCTGCTACTTACTACCGGAGTGAACTCTAGAAAGCCCCATATTGAATATGTGTTCCTACTATATTTTGAGAAGATATCTTCATTGTTGAAAGACAGCAGGGAGGGTTGGGAGGTCTGGGGGAGATAAGAGATCAACCGAAGGACTGGTATGCATGCATATAAGTACAACCAATGGACACAAAACTCTGGGGAGGGAGGGCATGTATGGGAGGTCGGGGGGGGGGGTTAAAGCTATGTACACATATAATACCTTAATAAATTATATATATATATATATATATATATATATATATATATATATATAAAAGAAAGTATTACAGATGTTTCTCTTTGCACCCATTGACCCCTTCCAGCCCAGACCCATGCCCCTTTCTCAGGCCTTCACCACACTGTTGTCTGTGTCCATGGGTTATGCATATTTACATATATCTGCTTGGATTAATCTCTTCCTGTGTCATTATTTTTAGCTGTAAATATGAACAGTAATTCTTTATAAACGGGGTTTGGTTAAAGATGAAGTGAGATTAAATGAGATATACAATATAAACCATTTTAGATTCTCATAAATCACTAGCCCTCTTCCTAACCCCCTCTGGTGTCTCCTGAGACATAAAACTTTAACCATTTAAATTGATTTAGGGCCGTTTGTTTCTATCAGAGTAGTAAGACCAAAAAAAAAATCCCTTTAGGAATAACTGGAAAAGCCAGGTAATTTGTGAGAAAAATCTGTTTTCAACTATCTGAGGGCTCCTGAGACAGCCAGAGTTTACAGGTTAAGACCACAGAGCAGAGAAACCCATAAAGAGATGAGTCCATGTTCTTCCTCTGTATTTCTCACTGCAGCATAGGTGATTCCTGATGCAGGGCCAATATTTAAGAATCTAGGTGCAAGGTAAGGATCCAGCAGAAATTTCCTCTATGTTGTTGACCTGGCTTACTGAAAACAGAAAAGTTGAAACATCAAGATATATACCTCATGAGTGCCCATTGTTCTGGGGGGTCAGGGGAGGGAGAACTTTAACAAAAATGTGTAAAGGATCAACTTTTTCCCCCTGAGGCATTTTGTGAATTCTGAAGCTTCACAAAGCTAGAGGCTAAGATATCAACCAAAGAGACAGTGAAAGCAAAGTCAGGCTTTCTCTGTTTCATGGTTTAGACTAATTGTAATTCAGGAACTCCTGGGGGAAAAAGGTCTTAGTCTACTTCTCAGCCCCTCAGCTGAGGAGCCTTGCTATGTTATGCCTCTGCAGCAATGCCTAGGTTAGCCTATATTGAAAGAATGCACCTAGACTCAAATAAATTCAGTGTTTGTTTAAATTCAGGTGATGTTCTCCTATTCCCATTTAAGAGAAGCGCACTTCCAAAGAAAGAAAGTATTAGTATCATTCAGAATTGCCTCACTTTTCAACACATGAAAACTAGCATCCCTTCAAGAATAAACAGGGATATCACAAAATAAAAGGGACCAGGTGGACAGTGAAAAAAAATGCAGCCCATTTATTACACAGATTTGATGTTATGAAACACAAATTTTTAAATGTAATTAATACAACCAAAATACAGATGGCAAGATGACATTTCTAAACAAATTATCCTGCAAAGAGCCTTCCTGTAATCTTTTTACGTTGTTTCCTAAATTTATAACAGGCTGAACTTACCCTAACAAATCTATTTATATCTAATATGCCGAAGTTTAAAAATTATGAGAAAACCAGCAAATAAAAACTCTAGAATTATCTAATGAAGTACATGAAATTAAGAGCTAAACAGATGATCTTCTTAGGAAAACGAAATTACAGTTAGAGGGCTGTCATTAAATGATGCAAAGCTTGTCCTGTTGGCATGGGTCGGCAGCTGAGCTTGGAACTATGAGCAGGAAGTCACAGTATGAACCAATAGGGGCATGCAGGAGGCAATGGATCAATGATTCTCATCACTGATGCTTCTCTCTCGCCCTCTCCCTTTCTCTCTGAAATCAATAAAAATATCTATTTTTAAAAATTGCACAAAGCTTTTCTCTTGGTCACCTTATTCCTGTACCTAATTGTCCTTTCAAAACTTCTGAGTTTTAAAACAATGCTTGTAAATGTGCAATTGCTTTTTACTTCGTGTGTGTGTGTGTGTGTGTGTGTGTGTGTGTGTGTTAAAAGCATAATATGCTAATTAGACCAGATGTCCTTCTGGACATCCTTCCAGACAACATTCTGGATGAAGCCAGGGCTGCGAGGGCCAAGTCCCTTGCCTGAATTTCATGCATCAGACCTCTAGTATAATAGTAAAAGCATAATGTGTTAATTAGGCCAGACATCCTTCCAAACAAAGTTGGGGCTGTAAGAGAACCCCGAATCCTGGGTGTCTACTGGCAGCCAAGGGAAGCCCATGCTGGCAGCTGGGAGAAGAAAGCTCTACTTTTGCACAAATTTTGTGCATGGGGCCTCTAGTATATATATATACTCTTTACTGTGTAAAGTGTTACAGATGCCCCCCTTTTTACTTCATATATTTAAAATTTATGTTTTTAAATAATAAAAAACAAAGGAAATCTATCAATTACTTTGTAAGAGTATATTAAATTAACCCAAAATTTAATGGTACCGATGGACAGTATTTGTTAAGACTGGAATTTATGTATTTATTTATTTATTTATTTATTTATTTATTTATTTGATTGATTGATTGATTTTTTACAGAGGAAAGAAGAGGAACAGAGAGTTAGAAACACTGATGAGAGAGAAACATTGATCAGCTGTCTCTTGCACACCCCCTACTGTGGATGCGTCTGCAACCAAGATACATGCCCTTGACTGGAATCAAACCTGGGACCCATCAGTCCGCATGCCACGCTCTATCCACTGAACCAAACCAGTTTCAGCAAGACTGGAATATATTTAGACAATAGGTATTTTAAAATATGAAATGCATCAATATTACTCTACTCTCATCTGTAATTCTTTTCTTAGAGTTAGTTCAACTTGACACTTAGCATTAACATTTCTGGTTACAAAATATCAATATGTGAAAGTAAACATAAACACAATAACAAGAGTTGGTGTAAAATGATGTATTCCAAAAGTATATCACTGTCACAAGGAAAGTACTGGAGGAAGACCTATTGCATGAAATATACAGTACATTGTATAATTGTGGAATTACTTCCAGTTGCATTTCAGTAAGATACTTCACCTTTGCTTCTCTAAGAAATGCAAGACCCTTAGTGTTTTTGGTCCTTTTAAAAGACATGTTTTCCTCTTATATTCTCTGTTTTGCCTTCCTCCAGGAGTCTCTAATTTATCATAACTCAGTAGGGAACATATACATGAATATAGGAGCTCATTCTGCAAAGGCAGTTAGATCAGTGATTCAAGCACATTAAAATGATCAGGTTATGAGATATATCTCTCCCGTGATAAGTGTCCTTGAAATATCAATGAAACCTCAACCACTTCTTTGCATCCTGCTGACTCTGATCTAATGCTTGAAAGACTAAACTTTACACAGCATTTTCTAGATCTAGAGCAGTATTATTAAAGAGGGATTTGCCTTAATATTTTTAATTACATAATTGATGGCTCCCCACTCATTCCATACAAAACATTACTACTACTAAAACTTTGAACTTACTAAATTTGCATTTCCTTTTGTTCATTGTAAACATTTTATGGGCAGATACTACTACCTTAGAAAATGGAGATTTCATTTGAATCTCAGTAACAAGAAAGGACTAAGAATCTTCAATTTGGTAAATAGAAAACTATTGACATATTCCATCTGGAATACAAACCAAGGCAGATAGTGATTCTTTTTTAGTAAGTTTCATAAAAGATACTACATTAGTCAGGGTTATCCAGATAAATAGGATTTAAAGGATATAGACTTTAGATATATAGAAAGTTTATTATGTTGGGTAGGCTCCTATGATTAAGTTCTACAATTTGCCTTCTGCACATGAATGTCCAGAAAAACAAGTATAGTTCTAGTCTCCAAGACCTGAGAACCAGAAGTACTGGTGTTGCTAGCTAAAGCAGAGTTCTATCTTCCTCTGTCCTTTTGTTCTACTCATGTCCTCAACTGATTGGTTGGTGTCTACTGGAATTGGTGAAGGTGGTCTTTGTTCAGTCTACCAATTCAAATGCCAGTCTCTTACAGAAACACTCAGCAATACACCCACATATCATGTTTTATCATCTATCTGGGCACCCTTTGCCTAATCAAGTTAATGCATAAAATTAAACATCATATTCAGAAAGTTTGAAATTTTCTTTTACAATATGTATTTTTTGGGAGGTGCAGGGATTCTATACTCAAAGGAAAACTTTCCACATGATACTGATAGCTTTAGACACATGAAAATGAAAGCATCTATAATAACAAAAGTGTAATATGCTAATTAGATCAGATAGCCAAAAGACCTGGACATTCTTCCGGATGACCTTCCAGACAACCATGCTATGACACCCACTGGGGCCAAGCCAGCCAAGGCAGGTGCGATGTGATTGGTTGGGGGCCCAGCCATCCCTCCATGATCTCCCTGCAGAAGGAGGCTTAGGCCACCAGCTGGCAGGGTGATCAATCATTTTGGGGGGGTGGGATCCAGGGTTGCACAAAAAGGGAGGCCCAGGCCACTAACCAGCAGGCTGTGGTGGTGGGCAGTGCCTTCCTCTGCTGGGGTGATCTGTCACAGAACCCCAGCCAGGTGGGCAGGGCCTAACTCTTTGGGGTGATTGATTGTGGGGCTTATGGACTGTGAGAAGGCACAAGCCAGGCTGAGGGACCCCCTCCACCTCCAGAGCATGAATTTTGTGCACCAGGCCTCTAGTGATATCTATAAAACAATAAATAAAAATACTACTGAGATTTTAGGTGGGAGACATAGTTCTGAAAAATAGCACATCCAAGCATAACTATAATGGCTTAATGTTTGACCTGGCAGGTATAATTGAAACCTTTGAACACAGAGCAAGAACATGTGCCAGTGTTTACCAGAAGCAGAAAAGCAGAGCCTGACCTTATCAAAAATGAGTACAGCCGGAACCAGTTTGGCTCAGTGGATAGAGCGTCAACCTGAGGACTGGAAGGTCCCAGGTTTGAGCCCAGTCAAGGGCATGTACCTGGGTTGCAGGCACATTTCCAGTAGGGAGTGTGCAGGAGGCATCTGAACAATGATTCTCTCTCATTGATGTTTCTAACTCTCTATCCCTCTCTCTTCCTCTCTGTCAAAAATCAAATATATATATATATATATATATATATATATATATATATATTTAAATGAGTATCTCTAATCTCCTTTTAGTTCTTGGTAGGATTTTTTGTTGTTGTTGTTGTTTTGTTTGTTTGATACAGGACAAATTTTTGGCACTGCATGAAGTAAGGATACATTTTAAAATATGCAGTTAAAGAACCATATTAAATAAAAAAGCTAAATGATAAAAAATTGATTCTTGCTTGAAAGAAAAAAAAAGCAATTAATTCTTATTACCCATTTTGTCAGTAAAATTTTTATCTGTGGTGTGCCTTTAGATAATCCTAAGGTTAAATGAATCTAATAAGTCATTCATTCTGAAATAATAAGCACCACACATGGTATGTTCATTGCTAATGTGACCAACATTTATTTTGAAATTATTTTTCCATCTTATTCATTCTATCATTTAAAGTTTAGAAAAATGTGAGTAGTTATAATGATTTTGGAATATAACTAATAAAGTCCTACTAACTTAAATCCAAGAGTTATCATTGTATATTCAAGGAACTAAATGCTTGACAAAACTTAGTATGTTAATGTAATCTCTTTTAACTTTTCTCCCTTAAATGTTGGTAGATATATTACATACAAATTACCACAATTTTCTTATTTTTTGCCTTCCTCCTAGGGGATAGTGCTTGTTAAATATATCATATACTTTCTTTTATAAACTTGCATGTTAGATATATTACCAATACCTCTGGGGTGAATAAAAGCTCTGCTGATCAAATGTAAAAAATCCACAGCTGCTCTTCCATAGCCCCCAGTTTCCTCATATTTTTTTGTTATTGTTAAGTCTAATTGTTTGCACATTAGCTTTTAATATAAAACTAGCCAGATACAGAAAAGTAAGACTTAGTAATAATGTTTGGATTTATAAGCCCTTCAAGAGCCAAGGAGCTCTATGGCAGTCGGAGTCCCAAAACTGTGTAAATGTGGATTCTGGGAATGATTGTAGGTCATGTAGCAAGTGGATGGCAAATCTAGATGACAATGGCGATTTAACTGTCTGTAATGTTTTACAATTCCCAGCTACTTCCCCAAAATTATGTCACTCTATTCTCACTATAACTCTAGGAAATAAGTAGTATAAGCATTATATCTTTATCTTCTCTTTTTTTTATGGAAGAATAATTTGGGAATAGAGGGCCCTATGAGACTTAACCAAAATCACAAGGTTAGTAGGAGAATTAACCAGTAGAAAACTTGGGAATAATTTCCTTGAGACTAGTCAGTATCCCTTTCAAATAATTTCTGAATACCACTATGGGTCAAACGTTATTTTAAGAATTACTGTAATGACTAAAACAGACTAGATGTCTGTTCCTTTATATTTTAGGGAAGAAGATATATAGCAAACAGATTGATAATAGAATATGTATTAATTTTTCTTATAGCAATAAATGTTATAAAATCAAAATATAATAATGGGGAAGATTGTGACAGTGGCAGAGGTGATAGAATGATCAGGGACAAATTCCCTGCTAAAGGCATAATGGCCTAAATGATTAAAATAAACACGTGATTGCAAAATCTTTAGGAAGAGCTTCTAGGCAGAGGGAACAGCATTCGTACCTGGAGAAGGATGTGTTTGATATCAATTGGACAATGTGGCCTCAGACCACTGAGTTAGTGGGAGAGTAGGAAATATGGGGTCAGAAAGTCTGCAAACAGATGGTTCAGGTAAGGTGCTTAGACTTTATTAAAAAAATATGATCTAAAGTCATTGCAAGTTTCATTAGGAAGGGGTGTATTAAAGAGGATGCCTTAACTGCTATTTTACCTTTTGCTCTAAAACATACTTTGCATATTATTTTATAAAATCAAAACACATTGTGTATATTATTTACTTATTTATTGAATTTATTGGGGTGACACTGGTTAATAAAATTATATATGTTTGAGTCATACAACATACATTATATCATCTTTCTATTGTATTTTGTGTTCCCCACCCCAATTCAACAGTATCATCTTCAGGATCAGTTCTACATTCAAATCTTATCTGCACCTTTTTATGCCATGCAGTTATAGGTTCCATTTTTTTTTTTACCATCAGGAACATAGATAAATAATAAGTATTTTAGAAGACTAGTACAATGCATGATTTTATGACATATCTACCAAACTACTGTATATATATTTCAATGAGGTCCCATTACAAGTGTAGAAAAATTCTGTTAAAATTCCGTTTCACCAGCCCTGGCCAGCATGCTCAGTGGTTAGAGCATCTGCCTGCACATCAGAGGGTCCTGGGCTTGATTCCCAGGTAAGGGCATCAGGTTGCAGGTTCATCTCCAGCCTTGGTTGGGGTTGAGGTGTGTTTTGGAGGCAACCAATGGATGTATCTATCTCTATGATGTTTCTCTATCTCTGTCTCTCTTTCTTCATCACCCCCATTCCACTCTCTCTAAAAATTAATGGAAAAATATTATTGGGTGAGGTTTAACAAAAAATATATATATGTCTTACTAGTTAAATTTAGGTCTTGCCAAAAATAATATATAATGATTAACTATCCTGAAAGTTTTTTTTTTAATATAGTTGTACAAAAATAAAGTACACAAAATGTTTCTTTATATTCTGGTCTTTAAACTTCAAATGCAATGGAAAGTTTTATGCTGTAGAAAAGACAAAAATATGTACAAAAAGACAATAATATATGGATATATCCTGAAGAGGAAATAACACTTATTAAACATGTAAATTATACAAGAGGAAATATGACATTTATTTGGGTTTTCAGTAGATTTGTTTATAAGCTGATATACACTTGGATGTTTTTAAATGGTTGTTAATAAAGAGCTGGTGAGAGATGATGTCAGTGGGAGATGGCATTTATAAAAGGTTTTAGAAGTTAATGGTAAAAGTACTGGGCCTAAAATTAGGATTTTTACAACTTTTAAATGTCAATGAGTATTCTAAACCTTATCCACAATGTTCTGTAAAATATTGGTTCTCTTTCTAAATTTTTTCTCTCTTATAAAAAAGTGTAAAAATAACCTTCTTTAAAAAAAGAAAAAAGATCATTCCCCCAAATCCATGGCATCAAAGACAGGCACCTTAGAAGACATATGCCATTCTTAAAGCCTAAAATTGTTTGGCAAATGCAGATTTATATTGGAAGGTAAAGAGAAACAATTTTTAAGAGTATAAATATTTATGAGCCCAGATGAGCTAAATTCAATGCTAAGAATCATTAATAAAAAAATTCCTAGGCTGTATACAAAACAAGATAACTTTACTGTATGTAACATATTTCATATGAACTGCTTTTCAAAAATATTTTACAGTTACATTACATAAGACCTTGAACAGTATATGTATATTATATTTGATATAACTTACAGAAGCATGTAAGTAGATTGATTTGTGACTAAATTAAACATTCAACTATAGAGCCAAGGGTTAAGAAAGAAGTAAGCTAAGAATTATAGGCAAAAGTAGGAAATATAAGGGAGACATTTTATATAATACCTGCAGCCAAAGAAAAGATGCCTAGAAATTCTCAAAGATAGGAAACTGTGGACAGAATACTGAAAAAAGTAATAATAAAAATGAAAATAATAAAAAATAATAATAGCTCCTAATAATAGTTTTTAAAAAATATATATGTTATTGATATTTTACAGAGAGGAAGGGAGAGAGATAGAGAGCTAGAAACGTCGGCGAGAGAGAAATATCGACCAGCTGCCTCTTGCACACCCACTACCGGGGATGTGCCTGCAACCAATGTACGTGCCCTTGACAGGAATCGAACCCTGGACCCCTCAGTCCGCAGACCGACGCTCTACCACTGAGCCAAACAGGTTTCGGCTAATAATAGGTTTTTAATAATGTACTGGGCAATTCTAGGGAGCTGGCTCAAACTTCAGCACATCCATTTATTACCAAAGACATTGCAATGACAAAGGTCAAAAGAAAAAAAAAATCTCTGCAATTAGATTCACAGATTTGTGGAATAGGAATTCAAACCAGGATGCTAGAACAAATTTGAGGTCTAATGAAATTTTGAGGAAGTTCAGTATTTGTGGTTTAAAATCAGATATTTGAGAATTAATGATTCTACAAAAGATGGTGACAGCACAAGACACAAAACTTGAAGCCAAGGATTTGTGTGGGACTTCAAAGAATTTGGATTGAAGCTGAAAAATAAAAGGAAAAAGAAAAAGGGCTGTTCAATGGGTATTAATTTTCAGTCAACTGATAACAGAGAAAAAAGGAGGAGAAAATACACAGCCTGATGTCAAGAAATGTATCCAAATATTTCCCTAGTTATGTAACTGGACTGATGATAGCCTCAATATTATCACTTGAGTAGAAATAGTTGTGATTAGAGGTGTTTACACTAAATAGGAAGGGAAAGTAGTAGGTTAACTCCTAGTGCTGAAGAAATTTAAGGTGGTAAACTCAAAAGTTCTTTTGGTTTAGCAAATTCTCATGACAAGAAAGGAAAAGAAACAAATAAGCAGTAAACCAGCCAGTCACTATCTACAAAAGAGACAGCAAACAGAACCATTAATAGTTTAGTATGTTCAAATGCAATTTATAATGCTTGATCTTCATTTACAATATTAATATTTTAAACATTCTTTGTATTCCAATTATATGACCCCACATTTTGCCTCATTTATTTCCTTAGCAATTTCTTTTTTATTTTTACAAAAACAAATCTTTTTTGCATTATTCATCAAAGATAGTCAATGGCTCAGGCTTCAGACTTACTGATTATTTTTCTATTTATGCTGTCTCCCTAGATAAACTTATCCAGTGCTAGAATTTTACAAACTCTTTAAAACCTGATCACCGGAAATTTACATCCCTAGCCAGACATCATCTTTGGATACCATCATCTTTGGACCGGACGGAGTACTTAATTGGTTGCTTGATATTGCTACTGAAATAATAATAGATACCTTAAAATGCACTCGACCCCAAAGCAATGCAGAATTCATTATTGATCAGTGTTTTCTATATAAGTAAAATCTACCATTTTATTTTTTCAGTTGTGTAAGACCCAAACTCAGGAGTCTTCCTTGATTATTTTTATTTCCTTCATCCCTCATACCCAAGTTATCAACAAATCATTTTAACTTTTATTTTCATAATATATCACAAACCTTTACATTTCATTTTTAGTGCTACTTCCATATTTTTATTCAAATTCTGATCATATTTGTCCACAATTACTGTAATTGACAGTGATTGGTCTTTCTGTTTTTCTGCTTTATTTTCTAACACTGCTATAACAAGTAAACATAAACTTACGATTTGAAACAACACCCATGAATTAGCTTAGAATTCTGTGGGTCAGATATTCAGGAAGTGCTAAAGTGTCTGTCAAATTAGGTTCTTAAATGAAGTCTGTGTGGAAGAATACACTTCTAAGCACATTCAGCTTCTTGACAGAATTCAGTTCCTTGTTGTTGTAGGACTGAAGTCTCTGTCTTCTTACTAGCTGTCAGTCATGGGTTGCTTTCAGCTCCTAAAGACTCATCTGTCTCACTTGTCACATGGTCCACTTCATTTTTAATCCAGCAAAACACTGGATATATATATATATATATATATATATATATATATATATATATTCACCTTTGTATGTGTGTGGTAAACCAGACTAGACAAAATTTTATTTTTACTTTTTTTCTTTTCTTTGAAAACTCTGTCTTTAAAGGATTCAAATAAATAGGTTAGGCTTACCTGGAAAATATCCCTTTGTTAAAGAGGATTTATTAATAACTTCAACCACAACTGGAAATCTCTTGCCATGTAACAGCACAATCACAGTAATAATGACCAAGGGACAAAGGATACAGGGCCATTTGGAATGTTGCTTATCATTATTCTATTCCTGCCTCTGCCCTAAACTATTTAGATTTATACAGCCAGAATTATAACTTTTAAATGCTTTAAAATCATTCACTCAGTTTTTAATTAATTTTTCCCAATCATCATATCCTCTTCCCAACTTCATTTAACCAGTTGATAGCAGTCTGACAGTAATCATTGTTTGTCTTTTTAATACTTTGTTTCAGTGGCTATCTATAATGACCTGTCTAAATAGTAAAGCATTCTATTGAGAAAAGCCAGGTATTCATTGTAGTAAACACATAGTAAGTGATTAATCTCTAAATCCCTGTTCTAAGTCCTATGAAAAGCAAAAAGACAACACAGATATGCCTTTCAAGAGTTTAGACTCTAGAGTAATGAAGGGAATTAGACATGTCATGAAAAAGAAGTTACATCTCAGTTATAAACAGTAGCAAGATCTAGTTTTAGGCAATGAGCATGTCTGTCTGCACAAGACGCCTTCTCAGATTTAACCATTTATTTATTTTTGTTTTGTGGTGGCAGAGATTTCTGAAATTTCATTTATTAGAGATGTAATAGAATAAGCAAGGTAATATGAATGCGCCCTTGTTTTACAAAAAGAAAAATGGTAAATGATCTTACACACCCTTTGTAGATAGTTGTTTGAAAACGGTGAATCTAATTATTTGAATATGTTTCTCATAAATGCTATGTAGTCAACAACTGCAGTTAAATGAGACGATACCATAAGACATGATGTATTATATACTCATAATTTAAAACATATGTTTTAAGAGTAGGCAGTTATAAAACAAGGTATTCACCTCCTCATTTTAAATAAATAGGACCTGCCGGGTAGCTTAGTTGGTTAGACCATCATCCCAATAAGCCAAGGTTGAGGGTTCTCCGGTCAGGGCACATAAAAGAATCAACCAATGGATGCATATATAAGTGGACAACAAATCAATGTCTCTCTCTCTCTCTCTCCTCTATCAAAATCAACAAATCAATTTCAAAAGGACTAAAATAAATTCAAAATGAAACCATAATAATCACATGTACATAATTAATAAACAATAATTACTTTTTTGCAAACCTTTATTATAAGATTAAGCTAGTAAAAATAATAAACTAAAATTACTGTGTTCAATTTCCCAACTGTTATATATAATTTTCAATTTTTTTTCATTGAATTCAACATAAAACAGGACAAGCTCTATTGTGATTGACACGTTTAAATTGAACACAAGAACAACACTTATTCACACAAGTAGCTCTTAAAACTGATGCTAAATAGAAACATGTAATCCAGAGATTTTGTCTTTGAGTGCTTACTCCTCTGGGTCGTTTCTGTTAGTTCTTAAATTGATGGGTAAAAATGTTAGCAAAGTTGGTTCTTGAACATAGTTATTTGAGAGACAAAATTTAGTTTGTATTCATTCAATAAGTGTCAAGTAGACTTGTATCCATGTATTTCCTTTCATGGCCATGAACTTTACCATGAAAGTAGGTGCTTCCTTTTAAAGGAAGTGGTGTTAGTGCCGTAGTTGAATTCTTTGAAGCCTCCAGAAAATGATTATTATGCACAGCAAATTGCTTTTGTAATAATGTGTAGTGTAACGGAAAAGAGAATCCTTGCTCCTAATCAGCTCAGACTACAACATACCCCTCCCTCCATTCGTGCTCTCCAAGTATGTTGGTTTTTCCTTATATTAGAAATAATAATTATACTATGATTTCATCATTGATTGTTTATATTAAAGTGTAGGTGCAAGAGCCATGTTTTGCTTAGATATATAATTTTAGTGTCTTAAAATGCATTGTTGGAGTTTTAGCAGGTACAAAATGAATGCTTACTGAATGAATCTTTGAATGAAGCATCCGGACTTCTAATTTGGAAAAAAGCAAATTATTTGAACTAGAGTCTCAGATTCGGCATCTTTTAAAGAGGGTAGTTAAATCATTAAATTTAAACATAATGTACCTAGAGTTAGACAATTCCATAAAGTCACATGATTTTATGAATTCTCTAATATTAAATTTGACATTTCTTAATTTTATTTATTCATATTTCTGATGTCCTTGCCTTTTGGGTTTTCTCATATTATTTCACATATTAAAAAGATTGCATCTTTATTCACAATTGAAAGAGCTTGTCATTGTGTTGGCTATTTGGATTATGAAAAAATAAAAAGACCAGGGTATTTTCATGAGTAAAGTAATAGGCAGATTGAGAATTTCTATTGTTTTAATGGAAATTTCTATAAAAAATTCAGAATTTTTTCTTTGTTACTCACAGGGTTGACAATTTTAAAAAAGAAACAATAATGTAGGGGAGAAATCTTGCTAGAAATAAAGGTCACATTTAGCTGGAGAAATCTTTGTTCTGCATTTTTAAAACCTGAACATAGCAAGGAGTGAATCAATTTCATATTTAAATACCTGTCATTACTGTAATTGTTGACAGGAAGAGACAGAACAAACAGAAACATAATAACTTGGTCTATATCATTATACTCTCGGATCTAAATATCTTCATTTGTGTGCTTCCAGAATTCTTCCCAATGACATTGTTAAGCAGTAACCCTCTTAGTTGCTCCCATTAACTAAAAATTGATTTATAACTCCTCTGCTGATTTTAAAGTTTTTGTATCTAATGCTTTTTAATAAACCCCAAGTTCTTTTCCCACAATATGCAGTAAACACCACTTTCTTACATTTGAGTGAGCCTAATTACACTTATGTTGCTTGATCCTGTCTTCATGTATTCACTTACATTATTTATTTCCTTATTTTAAATGTTCTCCTTTCTCTCTTCTACCCACTGAACTCTCACCAAATCAAGTGTAGCCGATTCAGATCCAACTGTTCATTTAAATAATTTCTCCATCTGTATCATTTGAATTCTTTTTTTTTTTAATGAAATTATATCCATAGCTAGATGGTTGATACTTAATATTTCTCAATGTACTAGGGAAACTTTTGGAAGATATAGATCTAGTCTTAATTTTTTTCCTCTTCCCCATTTCTTCTAGATAATCATGAAACTGAGTAGACACTTGAATATTATGCGCTTGTTGTGCCGAGATTCCGTGATCCCCAAAGACCACCAGGGAACCAAATCCGATGCAATTAGCAAGAGAGTCTTCCATGCTAGCATGAGCTCTGTCCTACTCAAGCCTACTGCATGGCAGAAGACAGAGAATGTAACATCTCAAAGGGTTTTATGGGGGGGAGAGAGGGTTGATGTGACCCTGATTGGTTGGGTGAGGGCTAGGGTCCGCCACAAAATGGAGGATAGCTCCGCCCTGCCCCACAAGGAGGCAGGGTTCTAGCCTCGCCCTTTCAAGATTAAACTGTGCAGGTCCACTTACACATGGATTTGTTTCCATAAATACATTCAGTCCTCTATAACTATGGGTGTTTACATCCTTGGATTAAGCCAAATGGCAGATTACAACCAGTGTTTTCACTCCAGGGTTGGGAACCCATGGATGTGGAGGGCTTTCCTATATGTATTGTTTTGGCCATTTTACATAATGAACTTGAGCACTCTGTGCCTTTTGCTAGCTGGAGGGATCCTGAAATCTACATACAGCAGATACTTAGGGCTTAGTATAATTAAGTTTTTGGGAAACCAAAGGTTATAAGTGGATATCTGGCTGTGGGGAGGAGTTTTGGTTGGCACCCCTAAAATCAGCATAGTGGAAGGTTCGGGTGTACTTTCTGATGACTGGCGATTAGCAGATTTCATAATAATCCCATCAAAGAATCAGCATTAGTAATTGAATTAGAAATGGGAAAAGATTCTTTAATAAAGACTGATGTGATTATTAAAGCTGAAATCTCTGTTTTTTAAGGTAAGAAAAAATATGTTTATTGTCATCACTACTCCAGTCAAAATAATTAAGGAATATTTTTGTTCAAATATAAACTTTTATCATTCTAAATGCTCCAGAGACTTGTGGTTTTTCTTATTTAATTAAAATTTTGTTTTCATATAAGATTGCTTTTTGATAGATTCAGCTAATGGTACTTTTTTTTTTTAATACACACCTAGTTACAAACTCAGACATCCATACATATTCACAACTTAAAAGGAAAGAAACTTTAAAGATGCTGTAAGAATTTTTTTCTTGAAATTAAAATAAGTGGAAAAAATTAAGTAGATATGTTAGCATATCACCAGGATGTTGTGATTATAACATCATAGTAATAATCAAAGCTAATGTTTATTGTGGGCTTATAGTCCTCATTATTTTCTACATATATCATCTTATTTAACTTGTTTATATTGCCTTTGAGGGAGACAATATTACTATATTTATTTGATATAAGAAATATGAGGATGAGAAGTTCAGCTTTTTGCTTAGGGTCACAGAGAAAGTAAGTGATACACATGGATTCAAACTAAAGAGCAGTTTTAAATGATATATATTTTTATTGTTATTGTCATTGCTTTTAATATTAAAAATGTAATTTCTGATGAAACCGGTTTGGCTCAGTGGATAGAGCTTCAGCCTGAGGACTGAAAGGTTTCAGGTTCGATTCCAGTCAAGGGTATGTACATTGGTTGCAGGCACATCCCCGGTAGGGGGTGTGCAAGAGGCAGCTGATTGATGATTCTTTCTTATCGATTTTTTGGCTCTCTATCTCTCTCCCTTCCTCTCTGTAATAAATTAATGAAATATATTTAAAAAATGTAATTTCAACAATTCCCAAAGGAATCACCTTAAGGGACCAGGCTTCTATATATCTATCTCATGAACATATTTGCAGCAAATGTTGATATGATGCAAAGAATGAAAGCTAATACCTTGAACCTCTAAATAGTATTAATTATTCTCAGGGCTGTGAATTATATTGTTATGGCAAAATTAGGTTTTTTAAGAAAAAGTCATCCTTAATTGTTGCTTTAATTGATTTTGCAATTATTTTTCAATTGAACCTAATTTCAGATTATAACTCAAATACATTTTAAGTTAGATCACTAATCATTTAACTACTCATGAATACCTATTACTTTATGCTGTAGCTATCCAGGCAACCCAAAATTCCTCCTTCAGAAAGGAAACACCCCATTCTATTCTCAACCATCACTTCCCATTAGGAGCTGTGTTGTTTTTGCTTGACTTCTCTTCCCTTGGCTTAAAATTTAAGGGCAACAGAACATACTGTGTTTCCCGAAAATAAGACTTCCTTCGAAAATAAGACCTACCTACCCGTTTCCTTCTGAGTGAAATATAAGGCATCCCCCGAAAATAAGGCCCCCAGGCTCTGTCTCAGAATGAAAATTAATTTACCATAAACTGGTCTCTAGGGCCACCCCAGCTGGCATCTAGCAACCAGTGACCTTATGCGGGGTCCTGAAGTCACTGCTGTGTGAATGGAGAGAAATCAGTATGGAAAATTTGTGAAACCTAAACTGCAAGAAGTTGTGACTTGGGTGAAGAATTCATGGGAAAAATCACTGACAGTTGCATTGCAAATGCCCTGCAAGCAGGCTACCTTGACATGAAGTACTCATTTAAAGACAGTGCTATTGCTAAACATGAGAGATTTGGTCCATTGATTCTGAAAGAAATGGAGTCAAAAGAAATTCAGCAGGAAATTCAGTAATTGCATTGTTATGATGATGTTCCAGAAGATGACATGATTGTCATTGAATAAATGAGTAAATTCTTGCTACTGTAGGATTCACAGTTTGTCTGGTTTGTGTTGACAACTACCATACTACCGTACTACTGTACAGGTAATAAATTTCCTTTAACAATAAATGTGTACCATATTCTTCTTCATGGAAAAATAACACATCCCCTGAAAATAAGACCTAGTGCATCTTTGGGAGCAAAAATTAACATAAGACATTGTCTTATTTTCAGGGAAACAGGGTAGATAAGCTAATCAATTCCTTCTGGGCACAGGAAAGCCTTACAGGTAAATCTGGACAAGAGTCAAAGCCATGTTTTCTCCTCTTTCAAAGATATTGTTCTGCAAAAAGAGATTAAAAACAAAACAAAACAAAAACAAACAAACAAACAAACAAAACATACCAAGCATAGAGAAGCTGGGAGGGAAAATAAAATTCTAAAGACTTTCAAATTTCTCAGGGCATTAGTTTTCATGAAAGCAACATCTTGGTCTTCAATGGCCTTCCCTAGTACACTCAGACTCATAGTCTGTGAACCTCTCAGTGTCCTGATTCTATTTTTCTCATTTTAACTTCACTTTTGTTTTAGTCTAATTCAGTTGATTTATTTCTCTGAAATAGTTCTGATTTTTTTTAAGTTTAAATAAAAAATATATATTTTATGCTTATTTAAGCCCCAGGTATCAAGCATTTGATAAAAGCTTGTTAAATTGAACTTTATCAAAATGATCGAATTTAAGACTGTGAGAATAACTAGGGTTGAAGAGGCTGAAGGAAGAAGACCTAATAGTTTCCTTTGATTTATTACTCTCCTTTCTTTCCAAAATAACCTCGGAGAAGAGGAAATTACAAGGCTGTACAGAAAGACACATGCCTATTTTTACTGGATTGCGTCGCTACAGCTCAGCAGTAAAAAGGAGCCGTTCAATCTATTAGGGGGGAAAAATTATAAAAAACTGTTTGAACCTGAGCAGTTATACAAAACAGAAATTGGCTTGGCCAGTCCACTTAAACCCTGTTGCTTTTATTGGAAATGGTTTCTTTTTTTAGTAAGGGCTTCTTTTCAGTTGCTGAGCCTGGCTGGACCTGCAGGTACAGATCATTGGTTGAAAAAAAAAATGGTCATGCAGAGACTGCCAGGGAATTTTTTCATAGGAGGAAATCTGGGGAGGAAAACATGAGTATGGTGCAGTGGGATTGTTTATATAAAAATCCATGTGCTCTGCTGTATGCTGGTAGTGGTGGAAAGCTTTCTCCATAAGAAAACCCATGCCTCTTGAGCCTTTTACAATGTCACAGCTAGTTAGAAAGAAAAAGAAAGAAAGAAAGAAAGAAAGAAAGAAAGAAAGAAAGAAAGAAAGAAAGAAAGAAAGAAAGAAAGAGAAAAAAGGAGAGAGAGAGAAAGAGAGAAAGCAAGAGAGAGAGAGAGAAAGAGGGAGGGAGGGAGGGAGGGAGGGGAGGGAGGGAGGAAGGAAGGAAGGAAGGAAGGAAGGAAGGAAGGAAGGAAGGAAGGAAGGAAGGAACCCAGAATCTTGGCTCATTTTCATATGTATTCTGGTGAGCTCCTCACTGAACTAGTTTGAATGGTAACCCACTCTTGGACTACCAAAAGCAATTCAGGAACTGATTATATTGAATTATTCATGAAACAGTCAACCTTGACATTCTGAACACTGTGTTTGAGAATAGAGGAATTGAACAAGAGACCAGCAATGGTCATTATTAAGAAGCAATAGCTGCTGTTCAGATGATGACTAGCACCCAGAAGGAGTAACCGTGTCTAAAAACGGAACTCCTTTAAATTTTACATTTGAAAGACTTCTATTTCAATGTCTTTGAGAAATATAACTAGTTTAGGTGGGATTTATTTTTCTCCGTTTTTAATTTTTTTTTTTGGATTTTTATAGTGAACTTTATCATGCTACATTCCAGGCCAACAGTTGGGGTGAGGTCACAGATGTAATTTAGAAGCTATATACTAGAATGAGGGACATGTAACTCAATTAACTTCTAATTATCCCACATGGAGATTTGTGAATGTCTTTTTCTCTCCCTGTACTTTATTCATAAGGTTTCAAATGAGAGATATGAGAGAGGGTATGCTATGTGAAGAATATTATTTCTAGCAAGAAATCTCTAAACTGCTGAATTAGAGACATTTCAGCAAATTACTAAGGACTATGGACTCAGCAGCATACAACTCTCAATAACATTGGACTGTGTGATATGTAATCTAAATGACTGTGGCTTGAATTATACACACACAGTTTTTATTACTCACAAATCTCAAAGTCCCCCAGTAATTTACTGAAATAACTCTTTCAGTGTAAGGTGACTTTTGGTTAAATGGCAGGTTGAATCAAATCATATGTCCCAGGAGCCAAAGTGTTAATTTAGCTTTGTAAAAATATTCAGATATTGAGGAACTCTACCAATATCTTCTATATTTTTACTGTCCTCTGAAAAAATGAAAAGCTTAATTATGGTCATAGACAATAGGGTGGTGGAAAGAGAGAGAGAGAGAGAGAGAGAGAGAGAGAGAAAGAAAGAAAGAAAGAAAGAAAGAAAGAAAGAAAGAAAGAAAGAAAGAAAGAAAGAAAGAAAACAGTTATTGAGACAGCTCTGATGGCAATTTAATGCAGTTCTGGAATGTATTAAAATGGTGTGTGTGTGTGGGGGGGGGGGTTGGCCAACTCTATAGAGAACCACAGAAAGACTTAAAGAAATTAAAGTTATGAAAGTGTATGTACATGCACATACATGTATAGGTTGGGGCAAAAGAAGGTTTATAGTAGTTCATATGGAAAATAATATAATCATTCATAAATAATATAAGAATAAATTATTTCACATACTCACACCTCTAAACCTATTTTGGCACACACTGTAGGTGTACATGTATGTATGTTCATGCATGTGCTTATCTTAGAAGATAATTCTATTATCTGGTAGAAGATGAATTGGAAAGAGTAAAATGCATCTATTGTGTTTCAGGGATTGATAATGTCTGATTAAATGAACATAAGTTGAGAGGTCCCAGGTAAACTTAGAGGTAAAGCTAACAGGACTTGTTAATTAATGGAAGAGTGATGGGTTTGGGGACATGTAGGAAACTTTATAGGTGACTCCCGATGTTTAAATGACTATATCAATGATGCTTATATTAATTAAGTAGATGCAAGTGTTTGATAGGAAAAAAGGTATGTATGAGTTTAGTGTTTAACAAGATTAGTGGGGGTCTTATGTTGAGACTAGAGGCCTGGTGCACAAAATTCATGCACAGGTAGGGTCCCTAGTCCTGGCTGGCAATCAAGGCCAGTTGGGACCTTCCAGCTGCTGGCAGGGGCCTTCCTCTGTTCCATGCCCCTGGTGGTCAGTGTATCTTATAGCAAGTTACCAAACTCCTGGTTTCCTGGTCAAACTCCCAAGGGGACACTTTGCATATTAGCCTTTTATATATATGAATGTCCATTACACATTTGGATGCAGTGATTTGAGGTTCAGAAAGTTTTCCTTATTAGAAGATACACATTTGTAAATAATTTATTGAAATTATGAAAGTATTTAAAAAAAGCAATTCTGAAAAAAATAGACATGGAAATTCAAGAGAGATGAACTATGTGAGTGTAGTTTGATCGACATATTAGTAAATGTAGTAAAAGTCAAGTGTGAAAAGTAAAAATTATTAGAAGATGGAAGCATTTTATTTCAGCTGCTGCAGAATCAATAATTTATTATGAAAAATATTAATGTGAGTTATTTTACAGAATACTATCTTACCAAAGATTTTGAAAAAATAATGCTTCTATGAATTTTCATTCCCTATGAAAGGGATGATAACTTAGGATGAATATGGTATAGTTATTCTGAAGTAGAACATATCTCGGATATGGATATTTTCTGTCTGGGAAATGATGAAGAATAGGATAAGGCTTTGAATATCAGGATCTTCCAAACAACTACCCAGTTTGATACCTTCTTCTGTGATGTTCTTTATTGCACTGTGCACAGAGATTTCATTTATTTGACCAACTCTACAGGGAAAAGCTTTTCAACAGCAAAACAATTACTATGTCACCATTTACAACTAGCCTTAAACTCCTTATAGGTCTACTCTTTCCCATTGCATTGTCTACTCAAAGCAAATAATATTCTCCTTTAAATCTAGATCATCCCAACATTAAAAAAAATGTTAAGTCAGAATTGTTTTTAAAATAGAACAAAGTAGTAAACCCAAGGAGAAAAGAAGGACAAAAATAGCAATAGTAGGAGTTGAACTTAATGGGATGGAAAATAGAAATTGAAAAGTTAACAAGCTAATAAGAAATGGATATAATAATTATTTGAATCTGCTATGCCCCCTTTGTTTTCTATATTCATGACTGCTGCTATTCCCACATTACCTGTTTCACCAAAATAAATAAATAAATAAATAAATAAATAAATAAATAAATAAACAAACAAATAAACAAATAAAAAAATATGCCATCCTTTGGCTCACCACCAATATGGAACTAGCCACCAAATCCTAATCCCTCTTTAGTAATCCTTAGGCCAGTACTTGTCTCAGTTTCCACAGACTCCATTTTTGTGGAATTTGTTTTCTGCTGCACATAGATTATGACTTTGACTTCCCACTGTCTAGTTCCCTTACTCAAACAGTTCTACTATAAATCATAATTCACACTTCTCTCAGAATAATCTTTTTGAAAGCAAAATATTTGCTCCTACTTTTTTTTCTGTTTAGAATCCTTCAATTGATTCCCTAGGACAGTGGTCAGCAAACTGCGGCTCACGAGACACATGCAGCTCTTTGGCCCCTTGAGATTTTAGCAAAGGCCAGCTTAGGAGCACCCTAATTAAGTTAATAACAATGTACCTACCTATATAGTTTAAGTTTAAAAAAATTTGGCTCTCAAAGGAAATTTCAATCGTTGTACTGTTGATATTTGGCTCTGTTGACTAATGAGTTTGCTCACAACTGCTCTAGGGAATTGTGTAAAATTCAAACTACCTACCTACAAACCTGCCCTCCTTTCTAAACTGGAACCTGCATATTTACTGATTTCATATCTTTTTAGTCTTTTCATAAGCCTTCCCTCTGGAAATTTGACTCACTGATTTTAAGCCTTTCTTCATTCTAATCTAAGCATTAAAGTCAGGCATTCCCTTCAAAGCACGACTTTCACTATACCTTAAAAAACCTGGATGTGCTAAGTTTGATCATGAAGTAAAAAATAGCCTCTAATTCCTTTGAGATTTCTACAGATTTCACTATTTTTCAAAATGCCTAAATGTTTCTTTTTTTATAGATCATTTACTATTTTGTTTCTAATTTAATTCTATTGATATTGGAGAATACATGTGATTCTAACTCTTTGAAATTTATTAAAAATACTTTTTATGGGCCTGCACACACTTTATCTTAGATAACATGCTATGTGTAATTGCAAAAGTATGTAATCTGCAATTGTCTGTATGGCTCTATAAATATTAATTAGGCGATGGTTGTAGGGAATGTTGCTCAGATCATCTATATCTTTTCATACATTTTTTTTCTAGTTCTATACATTATTGAAAGAGGCATGTTAAACCTTTTAATAATGTTTGTGGAATTGTCTCTTTCTTATTTTACGTCTGTCAATTTTTATTTATTTTTTTTTATTTTATTTTTTTTATATATTTTTTAATTGATATTTTACAGAGAGAAAGGGAGAGAGATAGAGAGCTAGAAACGTCGATGAGAGAGAAACATCGACCAGCTGCCTCCTGCACACCCCCCACCGGGGATGTGCCCGCAACCAATGTACATGCCCTTGACCGGAATCGAACCCGGGACCTTTCAGTCCGCAGACCGACGCTCTACCACTGAGCCAAACCGGTTTCGGCACGTCTGTCAATTTTTAATTTGTGATTTTAAAGCTCTGTTATCTTGAGAATATAGATTTCTGATTGCTTTGTGTTCCTGACTCTTTTGTCATTATTAAATGAAACCTGATAATTCTTTTTCCCTAAGCTTATTTTATCTGATATTGAAATAATCAAATTAGACTTCTATTTGTATGATATGTATTTTTCATCAATTAAATTTTTAGTCAATCCTGACCTTTTTATCTCTGAATCAGAATGTTTCGTTTATTAAAATTTGATTTAACTATTAGTATAGTTGGATTTATGTCAATCATTATTTGTTTTCTGTTTGTCTTTTTTTTATTTTTTGTTCTTCTGATTCTTATTTCCTGGCTGTTTGTGTATTGTTTGCATATTTTTTGGTATTGAACTTTAAGTTACCTATTAAATTAATTTTTGCATTTTATATGTAGTTGGTCATTGTGTGATATTTTGTGGTGCATGACTGGTGAGTGACATGCAACTTGTATAAAACAGGTGTAGGTGTGGAGACAAACCTATTTTTTGTATCAGGCAATTTCTCTTTGTTCTTGAGTTTCCCTTTCACTTTCCATCTCCCTTTATATTTCCATATAATCAGAGTTAACACCTTGTGAAAAGAGAACCAAGATTGCTGTTGGAAAGTAATGAGAGCTATTGTCCCTATTCTAAATTAGAAATAAGCAAATCTGGTATTGGAATTTAGAATTTAATTCTAAAAATGTCTTCTCTGATATTTACACTTATCCCCTTCCCCATTTAAAGACTTAGCTGAATGCCTTTATTTAAACAAATCAAGTAATATATAGTGCTAACTTCATTAATAAATGCAGCTGTGGGCTTGGTGAATAGGTTGACTTAAAGTGGATTTGTTCTGAGGATCTTAGTGTAGCCAATGCATTATCACCAGAACATTAGCTTGCCTCCTTTTTCCTAAGCAGGTCTTGAGGAATAAATTTTGCATTTTTTTTTCTGGATCCTTACAAAGTAACAAGACATGTGACCTAGCCCAGACTGCTGTATAAGGTGATGGGGTTTCTTAGGCCCGTCTGTCTGTCTTTGGGGAACGGTTTGGCTATCTCCATGCTGAAGCTTATTTCTGTTTTTTTCACATTGAATGAAAAGTCTTCCAATTTCCCTGTGACATTTATATCATCGAATAGACATCTCATTGTTAAGTAAATATATACAAATTCGATCTCAGCTTTAGGTTTCTTGGACTTTAATTAGAAGATGAAACATAAATCAGGATTTCACATCATAGTAGTTAATAGATCAGTCCACTTGCTTTCTATTAGACTAACAGTGCAAATCACAATATTCAAATATAAGCATGCCAAATTCCTCTGGCTTATCCTCTGGAAATACTTTGCATACATGTACTTCTTTGCTAAAAAGGGGGATTTTCAGCATTTACACAGTGTAGCAAAGTGTGCATTAAAGTGTCCCCCTAAAAATAAATTCAAAATAGCTTGTCTATCTTGCTTCCTCCATCATTCCTTTCATATTTCATATGTGGCCTAGTGAGGAAACCAAGAAACATGACTTGTGGTATCTATACATTTATCTACTGTACTTTTAGAGGCTTAAAACATTTATTTGGCTTTTACAATGCTTTTAACCACTCACAAATATATGAAAATATGCCTACATGTAGCAGTTTTTAAATTTAATGGCGTATTTTCAGAGAACCGGGGAAAATGTGGAACACCTGCATCTAGAACAGCCTGTTAATGTTTTCAGTCATGTTCTCAGGCAGCTAGAGAGCCACCAAATGCAGTAATGTACAAGAAGCCACACTACGTCTAGAATTAACCACAAAAGAAGCACAGCATCCAACCAGGTAGCCAAAGTTTAATGTGAATCGTTTATCGCAGACGTTTTTCGGTGTGTTGTGGTTAAGAAAGCCATGCCCTATGGCAATGTTAAACTCCAAAGCACAATTAGTGTTAATACACGCATGCCTTTCTGCCTGCTAAGTGAAAACGCCAATAGTACCTTCCTTATATTAGTGCATCCTATTTTGTGCGGTATAAAATGTCCTGAAAATCGTGCTAGAGAAAGTCTCACTGTATTGTTAAAGTCAGAGAACTTTGAGGGGTGGAGTAGGAGAAAAGAGAGAAGCACAAATTGCTACTTTGTATATAAATATATCTTTGTATACTTAATTTTTTTTAACCCAATGAGAACTTACCCACAAATAAACATTGTATGAAGAAAGAATACATCCATTAATTTCTACACATCAAAAAAGGGAATTTTAATTAATTATTTAAATAAACATTTTATACACCTAGATTTTTTTTCTAGATGCTGGAGAATGGGATTGGCACCAAAGATATGTAGTTAAGAAACACACACACACAAAAAGAGAGGGCAGTCATAACCAGTAACCTTTTAGTCTGGCAAGGAAGACTGACAAGTCACAATAGACTAACAGTAATCTCAGAACTGCATCATTAGAGGATGCCAGGAAGAGAAAGTAGCATCATACAGGTTGCTGAGCATTGTGGAATAAACAAGAAGAGCTAGACTGAATACAGAACGGAAGGGCAATCTGGACAGAAGGCAGAGCATATGGGAAGCATGCATTGAAAACAATACAGCGTTTCTTTCAAGAGCAGTTTGCCTATCACAGAACAAACTGAAGAAGTGCATTTTCAGTAAAGTGATATGAAATGGGACTGAACTCATACACTGGAATCTTTGCATACTAACTGAGGATTTTATATTTAATCCTGGGCCAGGGTGAAGGATTGAAAAACAAAACAATACAGCAGAAAGTTTAAGTAGATAAATAAATAATCAGATTGATATACCACATTTCCTGAAGATGACAAACAACTGATTTCCCAATGTCTGTCTGTACTTCATCATTTCTATTACATGTTGATCAATTAACATGAAGAATATTCAAGTAGTCAAACATGATTAAATTAAATGCAGTTAAAGATTTGTCCATACAGCTGAGACACTCAGCTCTATAATATGATAGAACAGGCAGTGTTCTTAAATGTATCTGAATACTAGGCTCCTTTTTAGAGTTTAAGTAGGAAAACTATTAGGGAGCAATAAATCCATTTGCTATGGTATATTAAAGACCAATTTGAGAAAAAAGGTCACTCAAATACAACTTTACATTATTTCTAATTGATCTACTTATTTACTGACTTTAAAAAGTCATATGCAAGAGTGATCATATTTAAGAAACTCACCTTTATATGCCTTAGTTTGCCCTTTGCCTCACAGAAGACATCTCCTCACTAACCAAAGTTCATTGATAATGTTATGGTTTTATATATATCATAATTTCCCAATTTGACTTGAAACAATACTTGTAAAAACTTTACAATTACAAATATATCTTTTTCAAAAATTCAATTCTTTCAGTTCTGAGCTAGGGTTAAACATTCCAACTCCCTATCCTTTATTTCTCTACTGTTAACATTTGTCTTTTAATAGAAAAATATCCTTGACATTTAACTGCAAATGAGCTACCTAAGAACAAATATCATGGCTTAATTTTCTGAATGTGGCTGTAGAATCCCTTAGGTATGTCCTAGTGATTATTTCTTCAAAATCTTAAGTGCAGATTGTCTCCTATTTTCTTTTCCAGTATTGACTAGTACGTTGAGGGCATTCTTGTATTCTGAATGTTCTTAATTGAGGAACTTGTATACACATTGTGCTTTTCATTATTCAGTACTTCGAGCCTTTCAACATCAGAAGAAAATTTGAAATGCAAATTGTGATGAAAGAAAATAAGGGATTCAAGGAAGCTATAAAATTAGGTGCAATAATTTCATAGAGTTGACAAGTCAATAAGACATTACATTTCAAAATATTTTGGAAATATAAATAAAATACCTACATTGATTGTATGATTTATGAAAGATTAGTTGGTCTGTTTGGTCAATGCGGGGCACACGTACCTTTTTGAGCTGTAGTTTGATTTGGGGCCTTGAATCACTTGTAGGTGTGCAAAAGAATTTGAGCATTATGTTCTCAGACTCTTTGCCATTCTCTTGTTCTACTTCTCTTTTTAAATTACTAGTGGCCCAGTGTATGGAATCATATACATTGAAAGGAAATTAAGTAGAATAAATATTGTAATATTGCTATTTGCCATTTCTCTATAATAGAAGTGTCAGAGGTGAAATAAAATTAGTAAAATGCATATGAAAATCTATACTAATAAAAGGGTAATAAGCTCATTAGACCGGATAGACCAGATGTCATTCCAGATGTCCTTCCCAATAAAGCTGGGATGTGGCCAGCCTGCAAACCATTGGGGGCTCTAGCCCAAGCTGGCCCCGCCCCCAGTGAGGACCCCCACCCTGATCAGGGGCGGGGCTGGCATGTAAACCCCAGCAGCTTCTCCCACAGGCCAACCCTGTCCCCCAGCAGGGACCACTCACCTCAGCCCAGGGCCCCCTCAGGGCAGGCAAGCCAGCCCCCACCCATGTGCCAGGCTTCTAGCCTATATAATAAAAGGGTATTATGCAAATTGATCATAAAGGCAGAATGACCAGAACGACTGCTGGACCAATCACTATGAGGTGCACTGATCAGCTCTCTGTCCCTTCCCCTAGCCATTAGGAACTGATCATCTGGAGGCAAACAGAGAGCCAGGGGAGGGGTGGTGGCAGGAGGCGGGCTGGGTATGCCGATGGGGAAGATTGCCCTGATCACAGGACAGGCCTAGGGAATGTACCCACTCATGAATGTTGTGTGCCAGGCCTCTAGTAATATATAAATTGATTAACAAATAAACAGTATCAACCTGATATAAGAACAACAAAGACATGATATAAAAACAACATTGATAAAAACAATGACTGATTAATTGATTAAACTTATTCTAATATCTCCCTGTATTCCACATTAAGAGTTAAAACACTTTCAGTGTGTTTCACTAATTTCCCTTTTGATGCAATATTTACAACTTTAACTCTAATGTCACATGCTCTTCAAACTAGAGAAAGCAACTATAACTGATTATATCCAAATATGGGTTCAGGTAGGAATATTGCTAGTCTGTCTAGAGTTTGTCCTTGTGGTATATTAATAGTCATCACAAATACTGGCATCAAGGAAAACTGTCTTCAAATTAATTTAAGTGGGAGGCCAGTGTCAGAGAGGGTCAAATCAATTCTTGGAATCAGAACAACCTCTCCTTCCCCAGATCCTGTTCATACTTCAGCTTTGATTATGTTAGGTTGCAATCTTTTGATAATAAATCTAGTGCCATTATAAATACCCTACTTATTATTAAGATTTCTCAGTAGCATGATGATTGCGCCTAATTTTAATTTTTGATATGACATTCCCGAAGGAGTAATATTATTAAGAAATTCATTGGGAAATTTTTCCTTTTCAGCATCATCTGTTGAATCAATAGAGTCATCACTCAAATGGTACATTGGGCCATTAGTTGGTCTTCAGATATATTCTGTCAACAACGCCGACTTCCTTTGGCTTCAGAGGTACTTTGTGCCAATAGTTGTTCTTCAGACATATTCTGTCGAAGATGCCACTTTCTTTCAGCTTCAGAATGTCAACAAAATCAACCAAATTCACAACTGACAATATCAGATCAAAGCACGCATATGCGATTGGCGACAGGGAAAGCTTTATATGTATCATTTATGCATGAGTCAACGCTTATTTTAAATTGCAAGTGCATGTCATATGTATCAGCCAGTTAGTCGGTCGGTTGGACAACCAGATGGCTGTATGATCAGTCACTTGGCCTTTTATATATAAATATGTATAGATATTAAATAAATAAGAGGATTCACTTAATTTGAAGCAATATGCATTCATATACTTAAATTTTGATGTAGATGTTCATTCTACCAAGAAATAAAATATTATATATTTATTTCTTTTTTCTTCTTTTTGATGGTATAGCTGGCTTAAATAAATGGGTAGGGTCAAGAACAATCGATTATTTACTTTGAAGTTTAAAGTACATGTCATAGTTCTTGGAATACAAAATAATAATTTAATTTTTAAAAATATTTCTGTTAATAATTTTGTTTTTGTCACATATTAAAAAGAAAATGTTAATAAATAGGGAAAGACAGTATGATATCAGTCATTTCTATGTATAATCTCAACATTTAGTATTTACAAGAAGGTATAGCATTTAGCAGTGGTGGTAGAAAAAGTGTTTAAATAGTTCAAAAGGTAGGATGCTATTAAAAAGGATGGTGCATCTGTGACTGAAACAGATTATTTCATGAAAGTATTTTAGCATTTATGATGCATGAATTTTTCAAAACTAAACTATTGAGTCATCAATCCTTATTTGAGTATTTTGAATTCAAGTCACTGATGAAGAGAATCATGGTGATGTGCTACTATAAATAAAATGGTTTAGGCATGTCACATGCCAAATAATTTTAGCATGAGTCATAATACACTGCAGTGTTCCAGATGGTGGAATGGTTCCTTGGAAACATCATTTTTGACAAATTCACTTGAAGAATATTTTCATTACACATTAATTAATAGAACAATATAAAATATTATATAGTTACAGTCCCTATTTTTTGCTTTTAAAGAATATTTTTCATTGAAAAATGTGAGAAAATAATTATATTGAAGGTTTGAATGTTTATATAAAAATGTGTGCACATGTATAAAAAAGTATATTGCCTCTATCCAGTGTAAATCAATCATTTCTTTATGATATATATTGCTGCTATGCTTTTGGTGTGAAAATGAGAATGTCATTCTTGATTGGTTTTATGATGCGTTAATCTCCTGTAGGTTATGGCCAACCCACAGTATGAAAGAGTGTTTCAAGCACATCAAAAATTGCAATCAAAGGTCTTTCTCCAGCCATTTCTATTCTAGAAAGAAAAACATCAAACTAAAGTGGTCTGTGGGCACCTGCTCTCCATGTGAGGACAAAATCACCACCATCAACTTGGCATGCATTTCAGCTCTATTTTACAATGGGAAACACTAGATGAGTAAGAGTATTTGTTTTATAGATTCCTCAATTAAACATAAAGATACACATGTATATGACTTTTATGTACAGATAATTAAATATTGATTTAGAAATGGCTGATCAAGGGTCCTGGCCAGGTAACTCAGTTGGTAGGAGCATGGTCCTGGTATGCCAAGTTTGTGGGTTTGATTCCTAATCATGGTACGTACAAAAAGCATACAATGAATACATAAGTAAGGGGAACAACAAATCTATGTCTCTCTCTCTCCCCCTCTTATATCTAAAAATCAATTAAAAAAAGAAATGGTTGATGAAAATGTTTAATTTCAACACATTAGTATTTTATGAGTAGATAAACATGGTTATCAATGATGGTAATCATTAGAGTCAGAAACATGTACTTTAATAAAAATTTACATACAATTGATGCATTAGCATGATCCTAAAATGGTAACCAGATATGAATGATGTCTATAAGTGCAATTTTATACTAAGGGTCATATGGTCATGATCACACCCAATCCTCATAGCTATATGATGAGGAATTTCACATAGCATAAAAATGAAATAGAAAATAGTTACATATTAAATAGTGAGAAAAAATATATAATTGAAACTTATGCCTGTCCAAGTATAAGGATTATGCACACAATAACTGTGTTTTACATCTTTCCAAATTACAAAAAGCTCCTGAAATAGTTTCCTCATCTATAAAATGAAAAAAAATTCTGCCTGCTAAACATATTTGTTGATGACAAATAATGCACATAAACATCCTTTACACATATCCTGAGGCATAATGGTCTGTTAAAATAAATTACATCTACTATTACTTTTATACATTTTAAAAGGATATTTTCTTCTAAATAATAAAAAATATGATATGGTGATTATGATTTTGTTGTGATGGTTGTATTGCCAATTTATTCTCCTTTAAATTGGACATGGTATTCTCCACAAAGATAGTAATAATTTTCCACCATCGTCTCCCTCTGCAATAAAAGGAAAGATGTTTATATATTTTTCCTGAATGCTTTGCTGCAGATTGATGACATTTTAAGTAACATAGATATTGAATCATAAAAATGATAGGATACCAGATTTACTATTAAATTTGTGATTAGGCTGTGAATTATAAATGAATTATAATGCATTAATAGTATTTTTTTCATTAAAAAAAACTTTAATTTTTTTTATTATTTTGAAACGGAGATATTTAGAAAGAAAGATAGTAGCAGAAAAGAGTGGCCTGATAATAAGAGATCACCAAGTGCTTCTTCAGTGCCAGCTGCTTCAGTGAAGCACTTTTAATATATAAACTTTTAAATCAACACAGAAATCCTACAAGATAGGTACAGTGATTACCTTTTAACAGAGGAAACTGAGGTGCATACAATTTAAATAATTGACTCAATATTATATACAAGATTGAATAGGGCTGTGTGACCATATAATCCATAATTTAAAGCAATAAATAATCAAGCATATATATTTACTTGTATTTATATTTAAATTGTCAGTGTGACTTAAAATGCGAGCTTATTTTGCAAAATATATCCTATATAATAAAAGAGTAATATGCAAATTATCCATCACTCCACAATAAAAATGGCGGCACCCATAGCCACAAGATGACAGCACCCAGTCCTCTTAGCCCTGCTGGAGTCCCCCAGTCTCAGGGTGGGTTGCTGCTGAGAGCATGCAGAGTAAGAGGCCTGGTGGAATGCTGCCCAGAGGCCCTCCTTATCCTTTATAAAAACAAAAGCAAATTCACTCCCCAGGGTGCAATTCCAGAGGCCACAGCCTGGGCTGGGGTCTCAGCATGGGAGGGGTATGCACCCCCATGGCTGTGCTATACACTGCCAGCAGGGGCAGCCTGGGTTCTCAACCACTGAGTCACACCAGACAGGCAGATATGGAGGAATCTTAAATGTTTCTTTAAATATATATATATATATATATATATATATATATATATATATATATATATTATTGTTTTTTTTTTACAGAGAGAAAGGGAAAGGGATAGAGAGTAAGATACATCTATGAGAGAGAAACATCAATCAGCTGCCTCCTGCACACTCCCCACTGGGTATGTGCCCCAACCAAGGAACATACCCTTGAACAGAATCCTCCCTGGGACCCCTGAGTCTGCAGGCTGATGCTCCATCTACCTAGCCAAACCAGTTAGGGCTGCCCAATATGTTAAATAAAAAATCCTTTCTAATAAAGAGAGAGTATGCAGGGGAAGTCATTTGGGGGTGAGCTGGTTGTCAGGGGAGGTCAGTTAGTGACGATTGGGCTGGCAAGGTTGCAGTTAGGTGTCGATATATATTTACTTGTATTTATATTTAAATTGTCAGTGTGACAATTTAATAAGGGGGTGATCAGGCTGGCAGGCAAAAGCAGTTAGGGGCAATCAGGCACTCAGGCAAGCAGTTGGGAACCAGCAGTCCTGTATTGTGAAAGGATGTCTGACTATCTGTTTAAGGATGTCCGACCGCCACAGAGATCGGGCCTAAACAGGCAGTTGGACATCCCCCAAGGGGGTCCCAGATTGGAGAGGGTGCAGGTTGGGCTGAGGGACACCCCCACTCAGCACATGGATATCATTCCCCGGGCCTTTTTATATATATAAAAGTCTAAGTAACAAGTTGACTGGCTGACAGGCTGGTAGCTACAATGTGCAATGACCACCAAGGGGCAAGGCGCTCAATGCAGGAGCGGCTGAATGACAGCAACTATGCGAGCACCCTCCCACACTCCAGGACTGCTCTAGGGGATGTCTAGGGGAAATACTTTCACACACATGATCATAACTTGTATTTTGAGAGAGGTAATCTGTGGAAACTAATAAACACTTTCCCATTTTACTAAAAAGCTCCTGAGCTTCAAGGGAGTAAAGCCACCTTCCCTTAGCTAGAGAATCCTAGTAATGCAAGTTCTCAGTTTAGGTTTGTCCACTGAAACAAACTGGTGCCTATCACCAGTACACATTTAATAGCCCTGGTTATTATTATTGGTCATCTGCTATGTAGCATCTGACTCATTAACATCATCTAGATCTGGCCTTACATTTCAGGTAGCAAAGTAATTTATGATCAATCATTAGCTAAAGGTCTGAGCGAGAGACTGAAAAGGCAGTCCTTTCACTAGCATGACTTTACAAGTGGCCAATTGCATTAATGTTCAGGAACCAGAAGCCCCAAGTCTGCTTTCTGCTAAGTGTATCTGTTTTCAATTATGATGTTATCTGGATGTCCTGTTCAAATCAACATGCTGATCCTTTTTTTTTTTTTTTTTTTTTTTTTTTAACAATGTTGTAGTCACCGTCTTCTTGAATTACTTCTCTCTGAAATAGTACTTTCATAAAGTCATAATTTCTTGAAAGAGGGTTAAACCATTTCTATGCTATTAAACTGGATTGATGACAAGTGAATTTATGCTAGTCCCATAACTAGCGATTGAAACAATTAGTGTATGATTATGATCTTATAGTAATTGGTTTGGCTACACGTTCAACTACAAGACTATGATATATATAACCATTGGTCATCTCAGTACAGTGTGAAGCACACTGTAGGAATATGGGTTGTTTAACCTGTTTCAGATCTTAATGAGCTACATGGCAGGTTCATATTGCATTTGGTGATATAAATTTATTGTGGGACTACATAAGGTCATGTAGCAGTACAGGAAATCCATCAATAATAATAATAATAATAATAATAATAATAAAAGCATAATATGCTAATTAGACTGGACGTCCTTCCAGACATCCTTCCTTCTAGACAAAGCCATAGTGGGCAGGGACTGCTGCAGAGGCCTCCCAGCCGGGACAGCAGTGGGCAGGGGCCAGGGGCAAGCCCCTGTGTGAATATCGTACATTGGGCCTCTAGTAGACAAAATATAGATTGTCTTAACTTTGGAGATATGGAAAAATATTTCCTGCCATATGGCATAACTGGGAGGGGGTTCGATTAAAAGCTTCTAGATAATAACAAAAATTCTCTCCTCGGCCAAACTTTAGCCGGGTTCCTCTGAGCCTTCTGCTGGACTAGGTCTCCACTTTGGCCTAAAAGTACACAAACTAACACTAATATTGTTTCTAACAGCTAAG
Organism: Vespertilio murinus; assembly: GCA_963924515.1. Classification (NCBI taxonomy): domain Eukaryota; kingdom Metazoa; phylum Chordata; class Mammalia; order Chiroptera; family Vespertilionidae; genus Vespertilio; species Vespertilio murinus. The sequence continues at coordinate 204,066,252 of OZ004704.1, forward strand.
GGCAGCATTCCTAGGATGATCTAGACCCCTTAAACTTTCTGCCTGAGAAAACTCAAGGCTGCCAAAAATTTCAGTGTTTGTTCCAGCCAACACCCGATTGTTTTTCAGTCTCTGGGTGTTGGGGTTATGGTGCGGGGCAGACACGTTACTTTGACAAGCAGCAGTTAGCAAACCCAGAGGAGTTTCACATGGAACTGCCTCCCACCCGTCCCCACTCACATTTTGTAAATTATCACTTTTCTGATTCTGCTGAGTCTCAGTTTGCTCCCTTTCCAACTTCTCAAGTCTCCATTTAAAAGTCCCAGTCACCTCTATACTAATTGAAGTTGAGGTCAGTTTACTCTGCACTCTTATCCATGTTGCAATAGTATATTAATGATTAAAATCCGCCATTACTATTTAAGCTAATGTCTGGTTTTGTTTATTGGTGAGCATAATTAAAATAAAGACTTTTACCTCAGAATTTCTGGCAATCGATATTATGTCATATAGATATAGGAAGAGAGAAAAAAATTCAGGCTTCTAAGTAATGAAACTGTTAAAAATAGAGAACAATACATAATATATATATATATATCTGGAAACAGAAAGGAATTAGCCTTTAGGTCTCCCATATCATTTTGGTCTTTGTTCCAGAAAAACTTGCTTCTTATGAGTTGGTCCACGATTTCACACTCACACATTTTTTTTTCTAACTAAGTTAGTGCCTGATTCAATTACTTGGACCAAAGATCCTTGTGATATTGCAAACATTGTAAAAAAGTTAAAAATAAGAATTTTAACAAGAAAACTTAGTGATATATATATATATATATATATATATATATATATATATATATAGATGTTCTTTAAAATGAGAAATGTACATAATAATTTACCAATAAAATAAAACTTTACTAAAATTTAGTCTATAATAATATATACATACAATAGTAAAATCTTTAGATCATAGATTATTAAAATATCGTGGAGATATTTCTTAACATTAATATTTGAACTATTTAGCCAGTATTCTTATTATTTCCAACTTTGATTATATTTTTATGGCTATCATTGCCCAAAAGAAAGTCTTCTTCAATATTTGTTTTACTTCCTTACAAAACATGGAGGATGGGTTATTACACCATAGCTATTAGAGTATTGCAAAAGTGAAGTATTATATTCGGAGTGTTTAAAAAAATAGAGAATTACTGTTATATGCTACTTAAAAAGGTGCAAGAAACAATAAGAATGATAAAATAGAAACAACAGCACTATCAAAACAGGGTGAATAAACAAAGAAATCTAATCACTATTCAGAGAAAAATGTAATTGTAATGTTTAGACCCTATGATGATGGATTTCCAGCATGAGCAATTGATTTAAGGTAGTCCCTATAAAAGTTGAAAACTAAAGTCATCTTGCTGTATTCTTTTGACCATCTGCTATGAAATTGCATCAGTTGTATCAGTAAAAAAGTCAGCACAAATAAATCTACATTCACTGTATAAAGTGTTGGTGTTTACAACAGTGCCTAGCATCCTGATATTGTTTAATAAATGCCAAATCTGATGGATACTGTTCATTTAGTTGTAACATCGCCGCCTTTATATTTTCCATTGCAAAGCCTGAGTTATAGACAGAGCTGTTAAATGCCCTCTTTCTAATCTAATTTCACAGCACCTAATTATTGTAGCTCATCTTCTTCAGCTGAAGTGCTTTAGGACTAGGGGACCTTTACTCATTCTTTTCTTTATATGTACATGTAGTCAACAGATGTTTATCAGGCCCTCTTATGAGCCAGGCATGAAGTTGCATGAGATACAATCTCTATCCTAGTTAATAAAAGGCTAATATGCAAATTGTCCCCTAGAGAGTTCAACCCTCCAGCAGTTCGACTGCCCTCTATGACATGTACTGGCCACCAGGGAGCAGGGTGGAATGAAGGAAGGCCCCGGCCAGCAGCTAACAGCTGGGGAAAGGAAGGCCCTGATTGCCGATTAGGCGTAGGGACCTTACCTGTGCATGGATTTCATGCACCAGGCCTCTAGTCTTCAATAATATTCACACCTCATAGAAGAAACAGACACAAAAACGTTTAACTACAGTACAATATATTAAATACAGTAGTGCCCCCTCATCCTGGATTTCACTTTCTGCAGAATCAGTTAGCCTGACCAATTGCAGACTGCAAATATTCTAGAAAATTCTAGAAAGAAACAATTCATAAATTTTAAATTGTGCACCATTCTGAGTAATGTGGTGAAATCCCATGCCATCCTGCTCCGTGTAATACAAGAAGTGAATCATCTTTGCCCAATGTATCCACACTGAATAAGCTACATGCATCTTAATCACTCAGCCTTCTTGGTTATCAGATCTGCTGTCATGTTATTTCTGTGGTTGTGTTCCAGAGACTCTTGCTTTCCTTAATAATGGCCCCCCAAAGCCACTCACATAACTTTTACTACAGTTTATTGTTATAATTATTGTTAATCTCTACTATGACTTATTAAAAATTTATAAACTTTGTCATAGGTATGTATGTAGGGAAAAACAAGGAAACATGGTACATATAGGGTTTAGTTCTATCCAGTTTCAGGTATGTCCTATGAATCTTGGAACACATCCTGCACCAATAAGGGGCCTAATGTATTATTTTAGAGCACACATTTTGAACATTTATACACTTTTGCTTCATCTGCCTTAAATAATTATTTCTATTTATTTTTTTTTTTAATTCTAGAGGTATGTTTTTTTGTTTTTTTCTCATGCTACATTGTTTTGTAATTTATGGCTCTTTGTGAGTCATCACAAAATCCTCTTTTGGAGTAAGTTTGACTATGTTAAATAAAAACAGAATTGATAATTGAGTAAGAAAATGAATATAGTAATTTATCATATGTAATAAATAGCTATTAAAGTGTTGTGAGTGCAAAATAAAAAACATAGTTTGTGTATTATAAACGAGGATGGCTGTGTGAAATGAATGAATGCTGAGTTATATTCAAGGTTGAGTGCCATTCCAAGTTAAAGAAAATGGATTACTGATGTAAGTAGTACCAGTTCTTTACCTATGAATCTTGATTTTTCAGCAACCTTAATACCTTTTTCTGATTTTGCCATTTAATATGATTGGTTGGAAATAATAAATAAACTGATTTGAAATATGTGGCTTTTTTCCAATGTTCATTTTTTGTACAAATTGTTAGACAGTAGAATGCCCTCAAGAAAGGAGAAAAAAACATACAAATGTCTATAACATTAGCTATGGAAGTTTTAATAGATTCAGTTTTTTATCATGAGTAATGTGGAGAAACAAGAAAATAAAAGTTTTCACAGATTTTGATATGCTTCAAGAGGCAGTAAGGAAAAAATTAATGAAACTGTTATGATTAAATAAGATTATAATATTTCCATAACTAGTAATAGTAGAATATGGATATAACTGGTGATAGTAATACAGTGTGAATATTTCAGGAGAAGAAATTTGCTTGGTTATAATGAACACAAATTGGCAAAAAAAATGCATTCAATTTTGGATGTTCTATAGCATGAACATTAGCATTATGATACTCATATAAAGCATAAAAACATCCAGGGACCTCTAAAATTATTTTAAGTGATATAATAAGAGAGGCTAAATTTATACTATGACCTAGTTTAATAAATTGATTAATTACAAGACTGGGTCAAATAATGAAATGGGCACCCTTTGTCTCAAGAATAGCCTGACCTGTGTGACTCGGTGGTTGAATGTTAATCTACGCACCAGGAGGTCACGGTTTGATACCTAGTCAGGGAACATGCCTGGGTGTGGGCTCCATTTTTAGCGTGGGGCATAGAGGAGGCAGCCAATCAATTATTCTCTCTCATCCTTGATGTTTCAATCTTTCTCTTCCTCTCCCTCTCTCTCTGAAATCAATAAAAATCTATTTAAAAATAACAGGCTATTAATAGCAAATAATTTATTTGCTCATATCATATACATTAATGTTCAAGTAACATTAATGATGAGTTGATAAACAAACAAGTATCACACGATCTCACTTATATTTGGAATCTAAAGAACAAGATAAACTTATTTAAAAAAAATAGATCCAGAGATATAAAAGCATGGAACAGGCCGATGAATATCAGAAAGAAGGTAGGGATGGAAGGGGGAGATTAACCAAAGAACTTATTTGTATATGTGAATTACTCATGGACACAGACAATAGTGTGGTGAAGGTCTGGGAGGTTGGGGGTTGGGTGGAGGGGTTCAATGGGGAAAAAAGGAAACATTGTAATACTCTCAACAATAAAGGTAAATTAAAAAATCACACAGCCTCTTCAATATCTCAGCTGACTTTTTTTGTTATTGGCTTGTGTATATAATATCAGAATATGCTTATTTCATAGCAGTTTTTCCTGGGTTGTTAGAGTTTATTATTTTTTTCTCTCTAAAAAAACATAGGCTGTATTTACTTTACCTCTTTTTCCAAGTTAGTTTGGAATGAATTCAAAACAGAATCTAAGTTGATTTTATTTATTTATCATGATTATATGGTTTAAAATAAAAAGGTGTTAATATGCCAACATCAAATGTTTGAGTGAAAATTGTAATGCTACAAGAAAAAGAATAACAGGCAATCAAAGTGTTACTACTCTTGATGATCAATGAGAAACAACTGAAGATACACTAAATGCAGGTGTTTTGTTCCTATGACTGGAACAAAACTGAAGATACACTAAATGCAGGTGTTTTGTTCCTATACATTGAGAATATGTTGATGCCAGATGGTAGTTTTCAAAATGACTGGAGAGCTAGGATAATTTTTAAATGACATGAATATTCTCCTTCAATTAAAAAAAGAGATCTTAATATTTTCAAACTAAAACAAAACAAACACACACACACATCCACACACACACCAAAAAGCATGTGAATATATAGAAAATCAATGTGGAAAAGCTACATTGGCATTTAGTTTAATATTATGCGCAGACATCACTTAATAATCACTTTATTTTAAAAATGACTCATTTCAAATCACAAAGAGAGAGAATAAAATAGCAAATATAACCTTACTAATAAATTAATATATACAGAAGACGATCTTAGTTATGAGTAATTGTATATATTATCTTAGTGAGCAGAACGACTGGGTTGAATGTGTTTACAGTAGCCAAAACCTGTCTTTGTTACTGTTTCACACATACTCCTTAATCCTTCTTGAGTATTTGTTGATAACTCATCTACTAACATATATCCTCATGCTCTTAAGTTGTCACCACGCTGTCTTATATTGCAATGTGCATGAATTTCTTCTCTAGATCCATCTTCTTAGCATCCTGTGTCTCTATATAAGAACATGAAACTAATCAGATGAATATATAATATCCAGATAAGAAAGTGAACAGTAAAAAATTATCTTTTCTTAAGTGTACTGCAACTGTACAAAAACTTTTATGGCATAGATAATGCAAAACTAATATAAATTAAACAGATATTTGTTGAAATCTTGGGAAATCAAAGATGAAGAGGTGTGGTTTTAGTATTGATAGAGAAGAACATTTCTTTCGGAACTTTGATGGTGGCTAGACTATCTACAGGAAGTTATTCAAGGCAGAAAGAATATGGTAAATTGGAATCTGTGACAAGAAAATACAGAATATCTAGGAAAAACATAATTAATTTTATATTAACATAACATGGTTCACCTGAGAAGGTTGTGTTAGATGATAAAAAAACTAAAACAGATATCAGTTTAACAATTATTTATTGAATTTTGGGGAATTCAAAGGTAAAGAAAGATAGGTTTTGGTGTTCATGAAGACATTGCTATATGTATAACACATGAGTACAGAATCTAGAGCACTAAATATTTTTTTCTTCCAGAAATGTTTGTTAAAATAATTTAGTCTCTTATTCCCCTAAATTAGTGTTTCCATTCTTCAACATTTTGAAAGTACATTGGCTGGGTGGCTAGAGTGTCATCCCATACAACAGAAGGTTGCAAGTTTGATCCCCGGTCTGGGCATGTACTTGCACTTGAGGCAACAAATCAATGTTTTGCTTTCTCATTGATATTTCTTTCTCTTTCTCTCTCAATAAAAAAAAATAAATTAAAAAAGAACACAGTGTTTTCCTTATTTTTATATACTTTATTCCAAGTTATGAGAATGAATTGAGGTAATAGTTTTTAAAGATATGTTTGTTAATCAAACACTCATTATTGAAAATGTTTTAATAGGCAACAGTATAATAAATGAATATGGTTAATATATAATAGCTATCAGAATTCTATGTATAATATTTTTATAAAACACATATCATTGGGTAAATTAATATGTCACTGAAATAAAATAAACATTTCACAATAGATACTGAGTGCCAAATAGCTCATTGGTTGAAATGATTGAAATTGCTAGAGTCTATAGCAATTTTTTTTCAATTTTAATTTTTATTTAGAGAAAGGGCATTAGAAGGGATTGTGTATTCTTGCCAGGTATGATGAATAGAAGCAGGTATGGTGACCTCCTTATGTGAGATACTTATGTTACAAAATTCTTGGATGATGTGAAGAGCTTCTCTCTTCTCTTCCCTCTCTCACTTCCAAGGGAAAAGTAAAAGTACTGCTTCACCTCATAATCTTAAAATAAATAACTTTAGAAGTTTTTTTATTATTTTAGATTATTCAAGACAATTTTTTACCTTTTCTTTCTTTCCATTTTGCACACGGAGGACCACAGCAACCATTTTCTGCACTATTTCCTTTTGTAGAGGTTCAAAGCTTTAGAACTTACAACCAGGAGAGCTAAATCTGCAAGGTTAAATTCAAGATCCCCCATCTTTAGTTCAATGAAATTCATATTCCTGGCAATATGTACAGCCTTCAAGATGCAGAAGCTTAATTTATTCACCAGGTGTTTTTGCATTCAAATTATACCTGGATAACTGCATCCTTGAGGATACTGATGCGTCTGCCTGACAACCATATCAACACCAACAGCTTCCCCACAGGATGCCATAGAACCCTGTTCTGGACTTAGTCATATGTATATCACATTTTAACATATTTTAAAAATGTATTTTAATTTTTTTCCCTAGGCTCTGATATTCATGAGGAGGGAGACATTTGGAATCAATTAGTTAGTAGGTCAACAACTCTCAGCATTCTGCTCTGAAAGTACTTGGTGATTAAAATTCTGTTGGAAGAATGTTTTGATAAATGGATGCATGGATGGTTGATGTAGTTTTTTTCTAGATCTATCCATGTAGATATCTTATATTCCCAAGGAAATGATATTTGCAGGAGGGGTTATTCCTAGAGATAGTACATTGCAGTCTATGAGATCATGAATTCTGAGTCCTCATTGCCTGGATTCATATTTGCTTGCTACCTTAGACAATGTATTCACTTGTTCAATGCCATTTAAAAAATAGAGATTTTGTAAGTATAAATTGAGTTAAATATCCCATGGTACATAGACAGTGTCTTGTAAATATAATGTGATGTGAATAAAGGTGTCATTAAAAAAAATTGAACTCCGGCCCTAGTTTGTTTGGCTCAGGGAATGAAGGGACTCCATTGAGTGAATGGACTTTCATGCACTTGGCCTCTATTATTATATAAACTATTTAGTTAGGTAGTAGTTGGAAATATACTTATAAGAATCAAAAATGAGACAAACAATAATCGTTATGCTGAAGGGCATACGAATCAGTCTGTAGTGAGTTTCTTTCTGGAAGTTCCTTGCTTCTTTACCTCTACTATTGCTTTCTTGAAATTAAATACATGTGAATATCAATCTACTTTTTCCTCTACACTTTTAGAATGTAATTATGTTGTCCAAAGTATTTTAAAAGATACATCATTGAATTATCAATGGATAATATTATTTATAAGTTTATCTTCCTTCCAGACAACACAGGGGAATTAAAAATAACTCTTTTGTTTTCTCTCACAATTTATATGCAATTCTTTGTCATGTTGCATACATACACAGCCATAAAATTCTTATTGTTTTATTATATAACTGTTTATTTTTATGTCAATTTTTCCTTTTTTCTATTTTAATTTTTAATTTCTTTGGCTTACTATCTGGAATAATTTCTTTTTTTCTGTCTTAGATAAACCAGTTAAAATTTGCTTTAGTATAGTCTGCTATGATAACTTTTCTGGTGTGTGTAAATGACTTAATTCTGAAGGAATTTTTTTCTGGTTAATAATGGTTTTCTTTTGTCTAATTCACTATATTCTTTTAGTATATTGTGGCCACCAATGTTTTTGTTAAGAAGTCAACTTGTCAGTCAAAACAAACTTTCTCTGAAGATAATCTACATTTTTCTCAGACTGCTGTTGATATTTTTGTTAATCTCTTTAGCCTACAGATTGTTGTGTGTTTAGAATACTGAATAATATCTCATCCAATATTATCTCTGCTTATTCTCTCCTTCTACCCCCCAAGGGCCTCCAATTATACTTGTATTGGATCTTCCTATACTAGCCTTTGGGCCTCCCTATAGTAGCCTTTTCTTCTGTAATTTTATAGCATATTATGCATAACTATTTTAACCTATTTTCTACTTATCTACTGATTTAGAATTATTATTATTACTACTAGGGGCCTATGCATAAATTTGTGCACCTTGAAAGGAACTGTGGGCCATGAGGCTGCGGTGGGCACAGGGGCAGGTCTCCTGACCCTCCTCCATGCCCTTACCCAGTCCCTTCTGCCTCAGCTCCTGGACCTCTGTTTGCTGTCAGCCCCACTCCTGCTACTGCCACTCCCATGCTTTGACAGCCCCAGCCCTGCTCACACCCAATGATAGTACAGAACGATTAGGGCCAGTGCCAGCAGAGCAATCAGGTGCTAGGGACGCTGGCACCATCAGCGGGTGTGAGTAGTGGCTGCTGGTCCGGATCTCCCCTCAGGAGCAGCAGGAGTTGGAGAAACCCTGAGGGGCGACTGAGGCATGCAGCTGCCTTTCACATCCACTGATAGCACTGAGCAATCGGGGTCAGCTCCAGGTGCCAGCGGCAGGTGCAAGAGGGTCTAGTGCCAGCAGCAGGTGCGAGTGCTGGGTGGGACTGTGATGTGTGGGAGAAAAGAATTTTTAGTAACCACCAAGAGGCTCACCACAATTACAACCCTCATTCACCTGATCCACTATCCTGCCATAGCAGATGCCTACCATGTTCCATGCTCTGTTGCCTGCTGCTGATTCCTTCCATGGTTCACACATGCCCCCTGGTGGTCAGCACATGTCATAGTGACTGGTTGTTTGGTTGGTTGTTCCGCTCTTTGGTTTATTTTCATATTAGGGATATATATAATCTTTTCTTGTTATAGAGTTTTATTTATATCATCTCTGCTGCTATGGTATCTTTGTAATTTCTAACACTGGCAATTTTTTATTCAGTTTTAACTTTATGAACTAATAATCATAGTTGTTTTATATTCTCCAATAATCTCAATATGTCCAGATATGTAGGCTATTTATATTTACATTCTATCTACTGACTCTCATTACATTTTTATATAGAAATCTAATTGTAAATATAATATAAAGTTTAGGATGATGGGGTTAGCCTCTAGAAGTTTTTTTATTTACTTTCTCTGATCCATTCAGGTACCATCAATGGAAGAACATTTTAATATAAATGCAAAACTTTCTGTTTTCTGCACAACCAAGATTATAGAAAGCCAAGCCTCAAGTTCACGCAAGGGCTTCACTCTCTTTGACCCTAATCGTTTGAGTTTTGTCCTTGATATACAAGCTTTATTGGAAGTTGTTTAATGTGCACTTGACTTTGATTTGTCCCCTTGTTCTGTGATGTCTTCAAAGTCAGTTTAATTTTATAGCTTTTTTTCTCCTTTATCAACAGATGTCTTCAGGGCAAAAGTAATTCTGAGTGTTGGTGTTATTTTTCTTAGACCTAATCTGGTATACCAGGGTTGTTCTAGCTATGCCTCACTATCTTCTTACTACCTTGTACTTTTATGATGATTTTACACATATTTTGTTTAGATATTTTAGCTATCTTTATTTCAGGACAATTAATCTTAATTACCTAAATTATGATTATCATTTGCAACTGTCTTTCTATCTTTCTGAATTTTTATTCATGATTTTATTATTTCTCTTCCTATATCAAACTTATCTCAGAAGTACTACATAGCTTGAAGAATATAATAATGAAGGTGACCTTTACTTATCACATTAAGGTTTTTTGATGTAGGGTCAATGGAAATTATTGATATCTCTCAGGGGGATATTAAGAGATAAAGGTCATAATTCTAGAAACCCGTTGGTTTTCCTCTTGTAGGGATGAATATTTTCTTGAGTTCTTAAAGAATCATGATATTAGGTGTAGCAGAAAAGGCAATTTTTAGGTTTTCAGAAACTTCACAGAATTTTCTTTATATCATCCAGAAATCATAATTAATTTCCCTCTCTCTTTCACATCCCAAAAAGTACTTAAAAGTTTATGGAAAGACCAAAAAGTTGCTACTGCTTGCAAAGATATTTAATAAACATATAAAAACTCAATATATTAGTCAGAAATTTGAATCACAAGTTCTTTTTAAAAATATTTTCTGAATTGAAATATGTTGTTTCTGAGTTTTGAGTACAATATATTATGAATATTTAGAAGAGAAATTAAGGTAAATATAGGATGATTTAAAATAAAAGAACCTACATTCTCATAAGCATAAGTTTTTTTAGCAAAGGTTTGCTTTGCATACAATTAAATTATCATATTCATTAGGAAAAATATGATGGCAATATAAAAACAGTCTTTGGTTTAATATTTTAAATATGACATCTTATATAATAAAAGCCTAATTTGATAAGTGTCATGTGGTGCAGAAGCTGTTCAACCAGTCAAAGTGTAATAAGCTAATTATATGCTAAGGCCACTCAACTGCTCGCTATGATGTTCACTGACCACCAGGGGGCTGAAACTCCGACTAGTTGTTAGCTTACTGCTGGGGTCCAGACAATCAGGACTGAGCAAGATAGGCTGGATATGCCCTGGAGCCCTCCCACAATCCCTCCCCAGCTGACTAACCTCCCGTGTCCCTACCCATCCCCAGTCATGCACTTGTGGGATCCCTTGGCTGGCCTCTTACATGGCCTATGTCCTCTTATAATCAGAACCCTTCAGGGGATGTTAGAGATCCAGTTTCTGCCTGATTCCGCAGGCCAGGCCAAGGACCCACTGGTGCTTGAATTTGTGCACAGGGTTCCTAGTAATTGTATAATTATGGTTGGAAAGTATATGAAAGTTGAGGAAGGGCATTAAAATAAGAATTTGGTATTTTATAAAACTTATAATAAACTTAAAGCCTCTGAGTATGAGTTTTCTTTTTTCTTTTTTTTAATATATTTTATTGATATTTTACAGAGAGGAAGGGAGAGAGATAGAGAGCTAGAAACGTCAATGAGAGAGAAACATCGACCAGCTGCCTCTTGCACACCCCCTACTGGGGTATGTGCCCGCAACCAAGGTACATGCCCTTGACTGGAACCGAACCCGGGACCTTTCAGTCCGCAGACCGATGCTCTACCACTGAGCCAAACCGGCTTCGGCTGAGTATGAGTTTTCAAAAGTTAAGATTTATTTGAGGATTTAATGTGTATGTAATCTGTCAATCTCTTAACCCACCCCATACTTCCATGCTTTGGAATTTCGACCTTTTTCTGAATAACATGAAGAGCCAAAAACTAAAATTCAGGCAATTTATATTTTAAAGTTGTGTTAGAACTCTGAGAAATGATAATTGAAAAGAAAATGAAAACTTTTTTATTTCTCCTCTCTAAGTACAAAATCTGAGATAAGTATTGCAATTAGGATAATAGAGAATCTATTTTATATAAAATATAAATGGAACTATGAAGGTTAGAAACATTACTAGTCTTCAAATGGTTCCACTCGAATTGTATGATATGCAGCCAACATAACCACATATTTTTAACTTTTAAAAATCACCAGTCTTTAAGAAAAATTCCAATCCTGTAGCAAGAAAAAAAAAGAATTTATACTCCTTTCAGTAAAGTAAACAAATAATTGGGCTCTCAATGAGGTTAATAAATACTTTGGAATGAGGTTCAAAATGAGATTGGGATTTAAATCTCCTTTGGGTTGTTGGTCATTAAATCTGACTTCTTTATGTTAGTAACTGATTGCAATTATACCAGGGTAGAAAGATAACACTGTTGTTTATTTCCAAATGACCTATTTTCTTTTTGCACTCTATTTTAGAACAATGATATAATTAACAAATTACCCTTTGAGAAACACTAAAAATGATCTTATATCCAATTGATACTTAAAAAATGCATATCAAAATATATATTATTTGGCCGAAACCGGTTTGGCTCAGTGGTAGAGCGTCGATCTGCGGACTGAAGGGTCCCGGGTTCGATTCCGGTCAAGGGCATGTACATTGGTTGCGGGCACATCCCCGGTGGGGGGTGTGCAGGAGGCGACTGGTTGATGTTTCTCTCTCATCGACGTTTCTAGCTCTCTATCTCTCTCCTTTCCTCTCTGTAAAATATCAATAAAATATATTTAAAAAAAAAAAATATATATATATATATATATATATATATATATATATATATATATATTATTTGGACATACCTTCATTATTATGACTAGATTTTTACATTTATGAAAAGTCATCCTGTTCACAAACATCTACTAAAAGTACTTTTTTTTAGAAATTCAAATTATATAATAAGGTGAATATGTAGTAGTTAAGGAAAACTTCATCTTCAACACTAAGTTTACCTGAGGAAAAGTAATTATAGTCTTTGTAACACACATTACTAGATTATTAAGCAATACAGAATATTTCTTTCATTACCTGCATTGTTTTGATGACTCAAAGAGAGAATAGGAAAAACACTATTTTTTAGAATAGGAAGTTTTAGATTGAAATGAATTCTAGTCACGCATAAGCCTCAATTATCTTTAGTAAATTATATTTACTACACTTCTACAACTATGAATTATTTTTATTAACATCTGTAAGGAAAGAGCATAATTATTTGCCTACTCTTTAGCATCATTTGGAAAAATGTTTACAAATTGTGTTTTTAAATAACTTACTGTAATCTAGTAAAATTATAATGCTGTAGTTTTAAGAAAAAATTGCACATGAAAAATATTGGGATACTTGGGATACTTTCTCTTAGGAAACAAAAGAAAGTTGCCGAAACCTGTTTGGCTCAGTGGTAGAGCGTCAGCCTATGGACTGAAAGGTCCCGGGTTCGATTCTGGTCAAGGGCATGTACATTGGTTGCAGGCACATCCCCAGTAGGGGGTGTGCAAGAGGCGGCTGGTCGATGTTTCTTTCTCATTGACATTTCTAGTTCTCTATCTCTCTCCCTTCCTCTCTGTAAAATACCAATAAAATATATTTAAAAAAAAGAAAAGAAAAGAAAGAGTTGCCTTTTAGTAACTGACAATTTTCCAGATTTGGGGTAGTCTAACTATATAGCCTGCCATGCTCATGTCAAAGAAATATTTTCTGAACCAAATATTGGCCTATCACATACACTCATAATAACAACAACAACAACAAAACCTGTTTTAGATCTTATAACATTGAGGTTTTGTTTGTTTGTTTATTTGTTTGTTTGTCAATGTCTTTACTTCTGAGTCATCTCTTCTTTAGGTAACATTCCCATGTTGAAAATCATTTTATGACTAAAACTACTATAGTGTTTTGTGTTTTTTTTTGTTTTTTAATCTAAGTGTGAACCTTTAAGTACCAAGGAAATTCCAGTATATGCCAACTCTTTTTTTTTTCTTTTTTGTAATTTGTATGTTTCTTTACCACCCCAAATCAATTTTCCCCTTTTAGGATGCCTTTATAAACATGTGTTCTTCTATATCCTCCATCCCTCTTCCCCTCTAGCAATCATGTTGTTGTCTGTGTCTCTGACCATTATTGCTTGAACCCTTCACCTTTTACACCAGCCTCACAATCCTCCTCTCCTTAACAGCTGTCAATATGTTCTCTATATGTCTGTTTCTATATTGTTTTTTATTTTATTTTTTTCTTGTATTTTTTTCTAGAGTCAGCACTTCCTTGCGGATTCACAGCTCTTTTTTTAAAAACATATTTTATTGATTTTTTACAGAGAGGAAGGGAGAGGAGAGAGTTAGAGAGCTAGAAACATCTATGAGAGAGAGACATCAACCAGCTGCCTCCTGCACACCCCATACCAGGGATGTACCTGCAACCAACATACATGCCCTTGACTGGAATTGAACCTGGGACCTTTCAGTCCATAGGCCGACGCTCTATCCACTGAGCTAAACCTGTTTCGGCTATATTGTTTTTTCTTTATATATTTTCTAATAATAATACTTACTAACTCTAGAGTGTGTACACTTGAATAATGTGTATGGAGAGACAAATGAAAGAGATAAAAGTCGGAAGAAAGCTCTGAACCCTTAAACTGTTTCATTTTTTGCTATTATTTTCAAATTTGCTGTTGTATGTAGGTGAATAAGAAAAGTTCTGAATCATATTATCTACCTTTATATTTTTCACGCTATGCAATATTAAACCTTTGTAAATACAATGCTTTTTAAGCATGTTCTTTTCCTCAATGATGTAATTAATTAGTGAGTTCAGGAGAAGACAAAATGAGCACAGTTATGCAGTATATAGTGCTTTTTTTTTTTTTTACCTACCTGAATTCATATAAGCTCTGATTTCATACTCACATTAAACCTACAGACACTGAGGGTGGTTCCCCCGACCCCCTCCAATAAATGGAATAACATTTAGCCTCAATGCTTGCACTGCTTACAGAGAAGAGAAGGGCAAGGGACTCTTGGTTCTGAGGTTGTTGAGAGCTTTGTAACTCACCAAAACAGCTTCACTGTTCTGAGGAGACTTTCTCTTTGTCTTTCTCTGTCTTCTATTGCCTTTTCTTTCTTTCTTTTTTTCTGTATGTCTATAATTTGAAGGGAAAAAAGGCACGTATCAATCTTCTTTTTCTGCCCTGACTCTTCTCAACTTCTCTAATCTCTATGCTTTGAATGTTCTGGCTTCCCTGATTGACTAAAGCCCCCATGAGGTCAGGGAGCCTTCGGGCCTATTTAATTTGTAGGTTATGGTAGAAACTAGGCACATTTCATTAATGATTAGTGTAGGTAATTATCAACAAGTTGTAGTTACAAGTTTTGCCTTGGTGGTACTTCTTTTTCTCATGTTTTACATATCTTAAATTGCCTCAGAGATTTAGTTCACTTAGATTGGAATGTGTTCTGGTCATCAAGATATAATCCTAATATACAAAGACCCAGGATCTGTAACATTCAAAATGACCAATGGACAACCGAATGCCAGACTGTGCTCCCAGCAGGCTTGGGTGGGTAGGGACTGGCACGCAGGCTGAACTGCTGACCTCTCAGTCCCTCCTGGGTCACTAGTGCTGCAGAGACCCAGCACTGACTGCTGCTGCTAAGTCATGTGCAATGTGATTGGTTGGGGGGCACCCCCATTGCCTTGCAGAGGGAAGCCCAGGCTACCTGGGCAGTGGCTCACCAGCCATGAGTCTGGGTTCTGGCTGAGCGGTGCTCCCCCTCTGGAACACACTGACCAACAGGAGGCAGTTCCTGTGTTGAGTGCCCCCTGGCAGTCAGTGTGCATCACAGCAACTGGTCATTCTACTGTTCAATTGATTTGCATATAAGGCTTTTATTATATAGGATTGTGACATTGACTGCATTCAATAGGTACTTAAAAAGCAAGTGGTGTGGACTCTTAGGCAGATGCTCAGTATTTAAAGGGGAAAGGAAAGTTAGGTCAGGATAGGAATAAGGAGATAGGAAAGATCTGACAGAAAAATGGAGCAATAATGTTGCAAAAAACTTACCTGCTTCTCACCTTTTCCCTGGGCTGTTGTATGTCTTTCAGAAACTATTGATTAATGATAAATGATTTGACTTTTCTATGATTCACTCACAACTAAAGAGGCACTTAATCTAACATTGTTCTGAAGTCACTTAGAAGGTCTTAGAAGGTCTGGAATTTTACCACTGAATCTGTTTTTCTATCATTTCTTCTCAAAAGAGAATGCATTTTAATAGTATAATTTTTGAGCAAATTACTTAGCGTCCCTAAGCCTTGGATCTAAATTGAATTTAATAGTATGATTTATCTAAAAATTATTATAAAGATTATATAAAATAATTTAAGTACCTGGACATGACTATACTAGAACCTTAATAAATTTTAGCTATTGTTTTATTAATTCAATGAACACTGTGTCAGAATGTTAAATACATCATTATTATGAATTTAAAGTTTGAATGAAAAAAACATGTCTCTTTTTAAATAGTATAAATGATAGGTCACTTCTGTAAAAGCAACATTAAGTGTGATACATGAGTAATTTGGAACAAGAAAAGGAGCATCTTTAAGGGCCAAAGGGATATTGAGAAGGAGAGAGTACAAAGTTATTAACAATATCATTTTCCTATTTATAACTAAGTCCTGCCTCATCTTACCATCCTCAGAAAGACTGTAATATTCCATCACTCTCTCTAGGAAAATATTGAATGGAAGTAGGTAGTTCAAGTCAATGAAAATTAAGACAAATTTCCCTAAACTTTCATAATTCAATATTCTTATCTTAACTTTTCAAAGTGTAGTTATGAAATCTGGGTTGGCTTTCACATTACAGTTTTCTTCATAAGTGTGCCTAAATGACAATACAGACACTATGAAAATCACAATATTTTGAAAAGGAAATGGAATAAGTACATCATAAGAAAAAACATTTGGGAGGCACAGTATGGTTAATACAGAACAATCGCAATGAAATGAATTATTAATTTCAGAATAGCTTCTTAAAGGGCATAAAAAGCTCTCTTAGGGTTGTAGGAAGCTACTTTGAAAAGCTGAGGTTTAAAGAAAAAGAAAAATAAGTGAATCTGAAGGCAAAAATCTTTAACACAATGTCACATAATGAGAAGAATTGACTTGGTAATACAGAACCAATTAAGGAGATACAAGAAATGAAGCACTCATTGATATACTAGACAATGATCATTAAGATATCCCATCTCAAATTTAGGGTAGTTATATGCAAGGATAATTGCTAATCTATACGGCTTCTGTTGGGATTTATCATCTGTCAGTCACTGTATTGACATGATTTTCTTAAGAAAACTTGATATAAACTTGAGGGGGGGAAAGGATATTGAATTTTCTGACAAATAAGTGATGATTTATATTGTTTTAAGACTCTCCAGTTCAGTAAAAATCATTGTGCTCAGGGAATAAAAGGAAGACATGAAGAAAAAATTCAAGTTTTAAAGCTACTGAAGTAAATAGAATATTGTCAGTACTGTGCTATCTTTTTAAAATGAGAGGCTGCCTTTTTCTTTTCTATTCATTATAAAAGCATATTTTCCATTCCTTTGAACATATATTATAGCTTATATTTTTCATTATATAATCTTTAAAGGTATGTGTACTCTTATTTCTATAATCAATATTAATGCCTAACCCTGACAATTGTAATGGTAATTAAATGCCATAATATGTTTACTATTAAAAGGCTTCTTAAGTAGCACCTTCTTCGGGTACTTATTTCCCTATATTTTCCTTTAAGAACTCAGAATTATGCATGATATAATTGTATGCTCATATTGCTTTAGTTGTGCCAATTGCTTGATAAATCTTATCCAGTTAAGGGCTCAATTTGTGTGTTTTATTTACCAGCTATGATACAGAGGGCTTGTTAGCTTGTTGCTATATTGATTTTCTGACAGAATTCTGGTATTTTTTCACGTAGGACATTCAGCAGATTATTGGCAATTTTACTGACTGTTGTTAGGAAAAAAATATAAAGACCTTGAAAATAAGGCTAAAAGTTAGAGAGTATATATTTTTAAGATTCTATGGTGCCAAACACAAGCAATTATTAGACATGGGGATATGCTTTGCTCTAATTACTTGTTACACCAGTAACATTGATTAAAGTTGTCATAACACTACATTTTAATATGCAGACTTTTATCTGTAATGATGCTGCTACTTTCTGTCCAGTAGAAAAATAACTACAAAGATGATATTTTGTTGGCTTGCTGGACAACCAGTAACCAGTACTGCCTCTCACTCAAAAAATTTATTCTAGGGTTAATTTGTGACTTGCCTACAATTGTTTAGATCATCAAATGCTCTTTGGATTAGCATTATCATTTTATTTCTACACTCATTACTTGATGAATTATATAACATATTTGATATATGTTGTTTATTTTCATGAAAGACATCAATAGTGAATGTTTTTGAAAATCATGTTTTAACAAAGCTGTGGGCCCAGTGTTGAACTAAGTACAGGTTTTCAGATTCTTTATAATTTTGTCCAGGGTTACAGATAACAGTAGAAAATGTCCTATATCCCAAGGGAAAAAAAATCCTTTGCTCAAAGAGGGTAGAGATTGTAAAGCTTGAGTAGAATTTTTAAAAACTATTTGTAAGGCTGCTGAAATTGCAGAAGGATCATTGGAATATGCCCTGATAAACTATGAAATAAGAAATTGACAAAGTATTTAATTTAGTTGTGATCAGAGAAAGACAAGTCATTTTTACCCAAAGGAATTTCATATGCTGCTTAGAGTAAAAAAGAAAAATGTATAAGTTTTAATGGTCTTGTTTTAAATTTATTTTTCTTTTAAAAATAAACACAACAACCTCAAAAGAGGTGAGAAGACCTCCTTAGATGGAACACACATTCTTACTTTCTTTTATCTGCAGTTCTTGATAATGGAAGTCTTGGTTCTCCAAATTGAAAGACTGTCTTTTCTTAGTCATGATGTTTTGGCAAAATGGGGCTGAGAGGAACTTATGGTAGCATATCCACTGATATTGCCAAAGATTGAGTAGAAGAGCAACTGTACCAATCATTTTTATTTTGATAGTTTTCCATACTTCAGATCCTGGTTAACATTAAAAGGTGAAATAAAATGTGCATAATCATAGAGAAAGAATCAGTTCCAACTTTCCTTGCGTATTCCTCTTGGTAATAGATTGAATTCATCAATTGTAAATGGTCCTATAACCTGAAGCAATCCGAGCATCTGGAAAGTCTTGACAATAGGATCACATCCTGCTGCCACTCAGGAAACAGTAAGTACCATTATCTGAACAAGAATTCTTTACTTCAAGACAGGAAATTACTCTTTGGCAATGAGTAAAAATAAATGTAACATTCTGTAAGCTAATACCGCTCTATGTGAAAATCATAGACCATATTCATAATATAATATAGGCTAATTTTAGCGTTTCTTTGATGCTCAGTAAAATAAATGTAACATTTTGTAAGCCAATATTACTTTATGTGAGGAGTTATAGACTATATTCATACTAGAAGCGTAACCATCAAGGGTCTCAGCATTTCTACAGGTATTCTCTTTTAATGTTATTTAGAAAACTTACAAAGAAGGGTTAACAAATTAAATGTGTTTTATGGCTTCTGTCCTAGGTTCTTTGTCTATGTGTTTTATTTTTAAGATGTCTACATGCAGGTTAATATCAAGTCACTTTTGTGACTTTTGAGGGGATGAAATTATCTTGTAATAACACTTTTGCACTGATAAAACATACAACCTTATTTTCTTTATAACATATAAAGCCACCTTAAATTACTTTTCACAATGCACATTTATTTCCGTCTTTGAAAAAGAAGACATTTATAATTTAAGCATATTTTGTAAAGCAGGCAATTCTAGTATTTAGACAGAAACTATTATATCTGGTTGATCTTGTTATTTTATCTCCTATAACTAAATGTATGACTTAAAGTCACATTCAAAGTTTATTGAGAATTGTCTTCATCTGTTAAAACTATTTTTTTAAGTTAACTACTTTTCTGATGTGATTTAGCTGTTAAACTTCCTGAAGACAAATGACTAATTCAGTTGATTTCCCAATGTCTCTTTCATATTTGGGTATACCATCCTTTAAGACAGCCTTAGAACAGATGCTCATCTTTATCTCTATTGTGTTAAAATTTAGTTGGAGAGCATAAAGAAGCCTCAATATCCTTCAATTATGTTCTCCAACAACACAACTCAACTCTCTGCCATCAGATTCATACATACTCAGCTCTCTTCTTTCCTCTCTCATCTCAATTTAAATGTCTCATTTTCAAATGCAATTATATAACTAGTTCTCTTAAATTACCTTTGTCATGAAAAGATAATCAATCACATCTGTGAAATTATATTCATGGAATATAAATCCTTTGAGAAGGTCATTGATTAGAAAATTTTGTCAAAACACTTTCATTTAGTCTCTATTTTAGATCTAGGTTAAATATTATAATAATTTGTATTCAAAACTATATAAATCATTGTAATGGAATAAAAAGGTTCATTGAAAAGGTTCTTAAAGAATAATTTCACTGATAAACAACTTAAAAAAAACAATTACTTGTTTTTTGATTTCAGAAGAAAACAAGTAATGATAATTACTTACCACAGTAGAAAAGTGATTTGATAGAACAATAGATAGTAACAACTCAACATTCATTGCCCCTTTCAACCAAAGACTTAAGTACATACAATATGTCAGGCATTATTCATTTATAAATTCATTAAATAAATATGTGCTGAGTGAGATCAGTTCAGTAGACAGTACTTTCTTCTGGGAAAACAGAGTTACAAAGCTGACAGACTAGCAAAAAGTACAAACAGTTACACAATTAACTCTAGTAAAATGCAAAGGTTATTATGATAAAAATGTCATAAGAGCATTTGGCTCTAATGGAGGCTTTTAACACAGTGATAAGGTCAGAAAGGCCTCTATAGTGAGAAGACTTTCATCCTTGAAGTTGAAGAACATGTAAAATGAAACAAGGGTAAGGGAAGAGGAACACATATTCCACAGATAGGAAATAGTAGATGATATTCTGCAGAAAATTAGAGTTTTTTTTCCCCTCCTCTTCACAGATACAGTGAAGGTTCAGAATAAACTAATAAGAAATAGCTAGAGAGATATTCAAGACCAGATGTTAGCAAATTTTGAAGGTCATACTTATGAATTGGCACATTAAGTTCCTAGAGCAAATTAAGCCTGAAACATTGCTGTAGGCAAAAATGATAAAACTAAAGTTGTCCTACTGCATGCATATCATAAGGCAGAATTCATTTGGGTGGAAACGGGGGAGGAGAGGGAAATGCTGGACCAAAACTAACATGCATCAGAAAAAGAGGAATATTGGCTACGAGATGGATTAGTTTTTATAAAACAAGCCATAGGCAGGAATCTACAGGAAATGAGCAGGGCTCTTGAGGACAGGACATTGTAGACATTACTCATCATCAAGTTTCCAGGAGTTAGAAACAACTCAGTGACATGTTGCATTATCTTATATCATGATAAGGTGTTAACCAATTCCTGTCAGAAAAGATTCTCCTAAATAGTACAGAATGAATTCAATAGGAACTAGAATCAAGGTAAGAAGACAATTTAGAAGGTTATTGCAACAGTACATGATAGTGAAAACAATGTGGATAGAGTAGGAGGGGGAGATTGCAGTGAAATTTAATGCAGAAATGACAGGTTTGATTATTCACTGAATGTGAAGATAAAGTAGAAGGAGCTGAGGATGGTACTGGAATTTCTGAATTTGATAACTGAGAGAATGGTTGTGTTATTTATTGAAAATGGAAGCAGGTTTAATAGGATTAACTGAAAGTAAGTTTAGGATTATATATAGGTATTGAGTTTAAGAAACATAATTGGTATCCATTTGAAATGAGCATGGAAAAAATAATGTATTGCTCTGTATTTTAAAGAAAATGATTCTGGAGACAGCAATAAGTAATATTGGTATTTTAAACTATGGAACTGAATTAAATTGGCCAGATTGAGTATATGAAGAAAGGAGGGTTTAGGACAGATGCTTGTGGAATGTTATAATTCAATTATGAATAAGAGAAAAGGAAATGAAATAAAGTGAGAAAGAGAACGTAAGTAGTGTGAATACATGAAAGTCAAAGAAAGAGCTTCAAGAGAGGTTTTCAAAAGTGTCAAATGTACTCACAGAAATAGAATATAAGGATGAGAACTGTGCATGATGGCAGTTAATAGTGGCAGTGCTGAGAAGAGTTTAGTGAATAGATAATGAAATTGTGAAATTAGTAATGAATAACAATTGAGAAAGCAAACACAATAAATATAAAAGCATGACTATATATATATGTATATATATATGTTTGAATGAACTTAATTATTTTTTATTGAAAACAACAAAAAGGTTATACATAATTGCAGTTTGTAGAATAAGGTAAAAAGTCTTGAACACACAAATCAGCTGGGATAATTAATATTAGAACATGTCTGGTAAAAAAATGGAAAGCAATGTTAATACAGATAAGTGATACTAGAATTAATAATATCCTAAACATAGTGTGGGCAAGCATTAAATATATTTCAGCAGGATAAAGAAATAAACAAACATGTGTTGTAAGTATACCATTCTGGCCTCTCTACAAATATGGATGGCAGAGGGACCAGCCTTGAAGCACAGAAGCAAGGTATTGGTAATGCAAAAGTTCAACCAACAAATGATCAGACATAAACAGTGCAAATCAAAATATAAGCAGATATAGGGAAATAATACAGAAGTTATTGAGGAAGTTAGAGGACTATACAGGACTTTGTTTCTGACTACATATGATGAGAGATGAGATGTCAGAGGTAAATAAATGGAATGTTTTGAAAATTTCCAAATTGTATTATTAGAAGATAGTATTTATTGAGTGTCAACTGTATAATATGTACTATTTTAGGGCTGGTGTTTCCAAGCTAAACTGAAGAATAATACACAAGTACTTTGTGTAGTGCTTAGTGTTTTGTTTTGTTTTTAATATATTTTATTGATCTTTTTACAGAGAGGAAGAGAGAGGTATAGAGTTAGAAACATCATTGAGAGAGAAACATCAATCAACTGCCTCCTGCACACTCCCCACTAGGGATATGCCCTCAACCAATGTACATGTTCTTGACCAGAATCAAACCTGGAACCCTTCAGTCCACAGACTGATGCTCTATCCACTGAGCCAAACCGGTTAGGGCATGTTTTGTGTTTTAAAGACATAAATAGGGAGTAAAAAAAATACTAGAAACAATACTGATTGTACCAAGATGGAGGAGTTTAGAAAAAATAGAAAAGTAAACTGTGTGTATAGTGTCACCTGCCAAGAACATTGACCTTTGGTGGAGGAACCAGCCAACCAGTGGCAAACCTACAAGGAGGAAGCCAGGATTTCAAAAGGGGAAGGAGCAGAGTTCCTCAACCTTACTGTCCTACCCCCATTAGTATATTTTGCAAGTGGTTCCCACATGGACTGAAATTCGTAGGAGCTGGAAAACTTATTGACACCTACTGACACTGTCCATATATATCTCGACTATCTTGGGCATGCTCAGGCTCATAAAGTGTGGATCTAGTTTATGGGTAACACAAGATATATAGCAAAAAAATCACTATTAAAGATACTAAGCTTGAGTTAATTATAAGACACCTTAGAAGAGCTCTCTAGCATTGTTATATAACCAGATCTGGAAGTCAGCTGTATTTTTTCTCTGTAGAAACTAAACCTAGTAAATTGATGATTTCTAAGAGATGACTTTACAAGGAAAAATTGTCAATTTATTGAATACATATTGCATTACAGAATTTGATATACATTCAAATATTTATATATGTAAACATCTCTACCACAAAAACTGCATTTTACATATAGAGTAACTTAGTTTAAAAAAAAGATGCTTAAAACCAATGCACATAAGTGGCATACTAGGTCTATTTAACACCAAAGTCTTATGGCTCTTGATTTATAATCTTCATCCATTCAACCCATGTCATAGCTAATATTATAATTTTCTCCATATTAGAAATGTAATTATTCAGAAAGAACTCACACGAATGTAAATAATTTACATTTTTTAAAGATAAAAATATCTTGAGATTTGAGTATATAATAGTAGCATCATAAATATGTCTTTAGCTAGTTAAATGAAGATCTTATACCTAATAAGCTGTGGGACCAGATTGCTACCTCACATCTTTTCCTTTATCTTGAAAAATAATGATTTTTAAAAGGATATGAATGACAGAGGAGAAACATGGGGGGTGGGGATGAAATATCCGAGAAAGGGATATGTCACATATATCCCAGGAAAGGAAACCTAAGCAGTCATATTGTGAGAGCAGTGACGTCCTTGCTCTCCTTGCACTTAGACATTGTGCCAGAGACAGGGCTTTTGGCTGAATTCTCTGACAGCATCTAGAGCTGGCATGATAAGGGATTTTTGTTCTTAAGTCAAGAAATTGTAATGTGGAAATCAGTCAGCGAGAATAAAAACAAAGTTATAGCGGCATTTCCTTTCTCTACTAGTTCTAAAGACTTCAGACCCTCTAATCTCTTTGACAATTCATAATTGTAATAATGTGAGGGAATATGAGTCAACAGTCATATTTTGACTAAATTTTCCTTAATCAACTTTTGAGTGTCAATAGTTATTTTCTGAAATTTGTCAAGCTTTGGTAAATTCTATATCTTCTCTCTAAATGTGTGTTACTTTTAAATTGTCAAATATGGACAGTAGTCTGATATATAATAAAATATGCTCATGAAAACGACAGTACCTAAAATAGAATCTGCTGTTCTTTTGATGACATATATGTAAAATGTATTCTCAAATGTTTTCACATCCAAAATACCTAAAATAGTATTCTAGGAAAATTCTATATCCCCTTCTGCTGTCTCTGACCTTTCTATTCTTTAGAGAACTTTTCTTTACTAGACATCCTATGTTATGTATTTGTTAATGGTTATTCTTCAAACTAGAATGTAAAATCCTTGAGGAAGAAGCATTTTTTAAACTAGCTTCTAGGTGCTCCTTAAATACTTATTGATTGAATAAATGAAAGCCCGAATTCCTACATAACCTCTATTATGCCATTTTGTGTCATTATTATGTTCATTGTGATGTAAGGTAAAATGTAATCACAACAAGACTGAAAAGTAAATTTGGGTTGATAGTAAAAATTCACATCTACCAGATGGGAATTTAGCATTGAGATCTGCAGGCTAAAATTGCCACTTCCCCCATCCTTACCCTAGCATTGCAAATAAGATCATTCAAATTCTGTGTCAAAAGGGAACTTGCTTTTTGGTGTGTTAAGACACATTCAGTGTGAATTAGGTAGAAGGTCCCACCCAGCTCTATTAATGATCTTCAGGAGATTTATCATTAACTGGTTTACATGGTACAGCGTTGGCCATGTTGTATGTGGTCAAGAAATGTTGCCCAAACAAATAACCATGCCTGCTTTGTGATAATCAAATTATGTAGATATAGTAAATAGCAATGAGTCATTATTTGTTGTTTATTCATTATGTACAAGGTATATATTGCATTATGTGGTTGTATATTCACAACAACTCTACCAGATTGGAAATAATATCTTCATTTGTAAAAAAGAAAAGTTGTTTGGAGAGATTAATCAACTACTCACTTTGTAAAACTATTTGGCAGTATCCATTAAAGTAACCCTATACATATCTCCTGAGCCAGAAATACCATGCTAAAAAATACCAAAAAATAATATGCAACTCTTTCGATAAATATACAACTATTCATATCAACACTATTAGCAACAGCCCCAAAATGGAAACAAACCAAGTGTTCACTATTGATAGAAGAGAAAATTATCTTGTGAACTACTCATGCAATGTATAGCAATTAGAATAAAGAAGTTGCAAGTGTGTACACACAATGGGGATGACTCTCATGAGAGTGGCTGTGGAATAATACTATACCCCTTGTACACAATAATATTCTAAACTTTCAAATTTATGTGTATCATATTCTGATTTCAAGATACAACATTATGTATAAGTATTTCTAAATGCATCATAGTTCTGTCATTAATTAATAAATTGTAAGAGGAATGTTTTCATGTATACGTCCAGAAGTTTTTAATTTTACAAAGAAATTATTATACTGAGCATACAGAACCTGCATAAGGGTATCATCTTCAATTTTAAGTAAGTTTAGGAAATGCATGCTCTTTACATTGGAAAAATAGCACAGTGCCTTACCTAGAATCATAAATGGAAAAAGGTTACCTACTGTATAACTGATTTTAAAGTCTTTATTTTGCACATGAAGAAAAAAGCCCAAAAATTTTTAGTTTCTCATAGTCAAAGACTTAACTGAGCAAAACTATGTGCCATGATAGCTAGTAAAAGAAATATAGAATAGTTGTTTGTGATCTCTGACATTGTCTTAAATGTGTTCAAATTCCAGCTTCAAAACTCACTAGCTGTGTGATTCCGGGAATATTAAATTACTATCTACATCTCAACTTTCAAACCTACAAAATAGGGATGTTGAGTTTTTTTCATGGGACCATTTTGAAAGTTAAAGGAGAAAAAGCAAGGAAAGTGCTTGGTTACACATTCAACTTAAACACACACACACACACACACACACACACACACACACACACAAAAGAAAACATAAAAATAAACACTGTGCAAAAGATGGTCTACCACATTTTTTCTAGCATTAACCCAACGTTCAGTAATCCACCTACCCGGTCACTCTCACCAGAAAAAACAAATAGGATGCGATACAGAAAATATTCTTGAGATTATTAAAGAAAAAGCCCCATCTCCTAGCAGGAAGCAAATCAATTTAAACCCTGCTAATTTCCCTAAAACTAAGCAATTGGATTTATAGCTACAGGATATCTTCTTTCTCCAATACACTTCAATAACCCTTGTGAAATTCCTAATTTCTTACTTAATCCAAAACCTTTCCTGATGTCAAAACATGACAATTGAAAAGGATTTTGGCATTGACTTCAAATATATTTGTCTTTATTCCAACCATGCCTTGTGATTATTTCCTTTTGAACAACACAGTGGTAAATATCGAAAGAATTGACGTGTATAAAACTCTAAAAAAGATTACAGGTCTTTTCCATCTTTAAATGAGACATAACACTGTTGGAAGCGAACAGAATGTCACCAGGTTAACAATTTAATTTATGGGAGGACATACACAATTGTAAAATGCAAAGAGGCTGTGCTTATTCTCATCTTCAGCTAAATCATTGTAAAATGATATGGAAATCAGCCCTTTAAAAACTACCAGGCAAATTATTACCCAATCCATCACACATAGAACCTTTCTTTATTAATTCTCACTCTGAAAATTGAGCAGAATGCTTTGCATGATTTAAAAACCAGTTACTTATTAATATGTTAGCAGTTATTTTCCCAATTTATAGCATCATATTTTATCTTGTCTTATTGTTTCTGTCTTTTCCCACCCCTCCCCCGACCAAAATATTTGGGAATACAAAAATATTTTTATGATTTTTTATTTCAATTAATAAGTATACTTATTTGTGGGAACAATGACTATTAAACTAGATAGAAATCCAAAAAAATGAGTAAGATAATTATAAAATTTATTTCAACTGTTTTGAACAGGACTTTTCAGTGTATCATTTAAGTTCCACTGAGCACTGAGACAATTGATATATTCTTAAAAGAAAACAGTGAAGCCCTGGCCGGTTTGGCTCAGTGGATAGAGTATTGGCCTGTGGACTGAAGGGTTCCAGGTTCAATTATGGTCAAGGACACATACCTTGGTTGCAGGCTTTATCCCCAATAGGGGCCATGCAGAGTGCAGGAGGCATCAGATCCATGATGTTCCCCTCTCATAGATGTTTCTATATATCTCTCTCCCTTCCTCTCTCTCTAAAAATCATCAAAAACATTTTTTTTAAGTGCAAACTGACAATATAGTAGCAAGACTTCTAGTTTTTCTTTTTTGTTTTAGTTTGAATTTCTGTTTACTTTTTTCATGGAAAAAATTGTAACAGTAATGGAGGTGTTAAAATTATTCAAAACTTAAACATAAAGGCAAAGAATACCTGGATGTATTTCAGTCTCATCATGTGGCATTGCCTAATAGGACCACCCAACAATAGTTTACTTTTCTAGGTTTACCATTCTGCTGTTTTCTTCACTAATGAGTTAAATCTTTGACATATGTGTTCAGTTCATATTGGGAAATATGTTACAAATATTAACATTTAAAAATGTACTTTTATCACTCTTATTTTTTACTATAACTACTGTCAATTTTAAATTAAAGTATTGTTATACTTTGAAAATTACATTTTTATTAAGAAAACAATAATCATTTGTAAAGTCAGTTACTATAACTAATGGAGAAAAAAACAATTAAAAGAGCAATAGCCACATATTGCCGGGGTTCTTGTCTCAGCATTATGAAGAGTTCAGCAAGCTGGAGAAAGGAGCTGTGCATAGATTCAATAAGGAGTCCAAGGACGAAAGATAGTTTTGAAAGGCACTGGGGGTCAGAGGAGCTTCAGCAAAAGGAGTTAAAGACTACCCCTTGAGCCGAAATCGGTTTGGCTTAGTGGTACAGTGTCGGTCTGTGGACTGAAAGGTCCCGGGTTCGATTCTGGTCAAGGGCATGTACCTTGGTTGCGGGCACATCCCCGTTAGTGGGTGTGCAAGAGTCAGCTGGTCAATGTTTCTCTCATCGATGTTTCTAGCTCTCTATCTCTTTCCCTTCCTCTCTGTAAAATATCAATAAAATATATTTTTTAAAAAAGACTACCCCTTGACTCAAGACCACATGCTATTTATTAACACAAATCAACCCTCATGCCCTTGCACAAGATGGCTGTGCCCATGTGGTCAAATATGGCCTCCACAAGATGACCAGCAAGGGAGTGTAGTTTTGGGCAACCAGGCTGGCAGAGGAGGGCAGTTAGGGGTGACCAGGCTGGCAGAGTAGGGTAGTTAGGGTTGATCAGGCTGGCAAGAGGGGAAGTTGCGGGGTAATCAGATAGGCAGTCAGGTGAGCAGTTGGGAGCCAGCAGTCCTGATTGCGAGAGGGATATTCCTGTCCCCACACTGTCACCACACTGTCACCTCACTGTCACCTCACTGTCCCCATATTGTCTCCAAACTGACAAGGGGTACCATATTGGACAGGTGTGCGGGCTGGGCTGAGGGATACGCCCCCAACCCCCCCCCCCCTGCATGCACAAATTTCATGCACCAGACCTCTAGTATATTCTATAAAACCAAATATGGCCTAATGCTTCATCTCAATCTTGATATCAAACATTTTAAAAATATATTTTTATTGATTTTTAGGGAATAGGGAGAGGGAAAATGAGAAACATCATCGTGAGGGCAGAACATTAATCAACTGCCTCCTGCCCACCCACCCCACCCCTTATTGGGGCCTGAGCCTGCAACATGGACTTGTGATATAACCAAGAATCTAACTAACAACCTTTGTTGCACTGAACAATGCCCAAACAGCTGAGCCACACTGGCTAGGGTGGTATCAAATATTTATATATTAAACAATTCTGAGTGCTACATAAATAAGAGCAAAGTACTTTCAAATATTATAACTATGATTGGTTTTTTTCTTATGTTTAGAATACACTGAACATGAATTTATCATATTTATGTTTCCCACAGCTCTTGGTATGAGGTTCAGTCAAGATGTACATTAATAACTAAAATTAATTTTCTTATTCTATTCTGTGACAACAATTTTGAAGTACTGTAAATTTCAGGACATGTTCATCAACTATAAGCAATAAGTGACATGTAAATATTTTATTTTGTGTCTTTAATAAGTGATTGCAAAATAATCTTCTAAGGCATATGATGATAAAAATAGTTTACAACATTTTAAGATTTATAAATTTTTGTTTCCAATAAAAATTATGAATAAGAATTGAAAAATGATAGCATGCAATACAATTAATAGATTTTTCCTGAATGGATGACATTTTAATTGAAAATAAGAAAATCAACCAGTGATCAATTTTACCAAGCCACATTATATTACCGCATTTCTCAAAAGATTTCAGCATTTTTATGCTTTAATATTGCATTTCACTTTTTTACCCCCAGTAATCATAACTGTGTTTTGAAAACAAACCATTTATTATTTGGTATGTGACTGTTTATTACTTCTCAGTTATGCTTTGCAGTCATGTAATAGAAATAGCAGGTAATAGATAATTTGTCTTGCAATCTTGAATGAATTGTCATACTTTTGAAAGTAGAGTGGCAAAACAAAAAAATAATGTTTTACAAAAGTATGTTAGTAAATCTGCACTATAAATAGAAATATCTACAGCTAGATTAGGTACATGTGTATGTTATCCATGCTTTCCCATAGGACATTTGCCAAGCAAACATAAAGAAAACTGAAGATTTGAAAAGAAGTAAAATTGGTCAATATTCTCATCCTTCATATATATGTTTTAATATTTAAGTTAATTTTGAAAAATCAAGAAATATAAATTTAGTTACATCATCAAAATCTAGCTGCTGAGTAGTAACAGGATTCATCTATACACGTATATATAAAAGCCTAAGCAACTGATCTACCATTTGACCAGTACCTATGATGCACATTGACCACCAGGGGGCAGATACTCTGACCATTAGGTTAGCTTGCTGTGGGGAGCCAGCCAATTGGAACTGGATAAGATGGGCTGGACATGCCCTGAGCCCTTCTTCAGTTCCTTCCCAGCCCATCGTGCACCCCACCAGTGCACAAATCAAAGGTAAATCACAACATTTAATGACAGAAAACCTTGCTGTTGATTCTTGACTCTATCCTGGAGGAAATTACTTTATCTATTAGGTCTTCAGTCTGACTTGTGAACTGGTTAAAATAACTACTTTGAATTACAATGTTTGGAATTAAAGAGCCAAGGAACATAAAGCAGCTGACAGTGTGCAACAGTTATATTGGAAAATAACATACTAGGGAATAACTTTATTATCATTAGTGCTTTTTAAATGTATCCTCCTAAAAATGTTCCTATTATTTACTCAACTATGCTTTATATACCTATCTGCACTTTAAGATCTTTAATTTAGACTACGTATCAGAACCTCCTTACATTTATATACCCTATCTAATAAAAGAGTAATATGCAAATTGACCATCACTCCAACACACAAGATGGCTGCTCATTGTGGTCAAAGATGGCTGCCTCCATGTGGACACAAGATGGCCATGACAAGATGGACAGCAGGGGAGGGCAGTTGGGAGGGACCAGGTCTGCAAGGAAGGGCTGTTGCGGGCAATCAGGCCTGCAAGGGAGGGCAGTTGGGGGTGATCAAGCCTGCAGGGGAGGGCATT
The DNA here is from genome assembly GCA_963924515.1 of Vespertilio murinus. Classification (NCBI taxonomy): domain Eukaryota; kingdom Metazoa; phylum Chordata; class Mammalia; order Chiroptera; family Vespertilionidae; genus Vespertilio; species Vespertilio murinus. The sequence continues at coordinate 204,097,509 of OZ004704.1, forward strand.
TAGGGGTGACCAGGCTGACAGAGGGAAGTTGGGGGCAACAGGGCCTGTATAGAAGGGAAGTTGGGGGGACCAATGCCTACAGGGTAGGACAGTTAGGGGAAATCAGGCTAGCAGGGGAGCAGTTAGGCATCAATTAGGCTGGCAGGGGAGTGGTTAGGGTGTAATCAGGCTGGCAGGCAGAAGTGGTTAGGACCAATCAGGAAGGCAAGCAGGCAAGCAGTTGGGAGCCAGCAGTCCTGGATTGTGAAATGGATGTTCAATTTTCCATTTAGGTTTGACCTCTACTGTGACATCCCTTGAGGGGTTTGAGGGGTCCCAGGTTGGAGAGGGCGCAGGCCCGGCTGAAGAACATACCCCTCCCTCCCACCATCTACGAATTTTGTGTACCAGGACCCTAGTAGTAATTCTATAATGCCTAAGAGTCTAGGGTGATAATTTAATTCATTGATATGTGTTCAGACAAGTTTTATGTCAAGGGCAGTTATAACATATTGTAATAGATACTGGCAGCACCCCTACACACCCATGTTTCTTGGACATTCTTCAATGAACTAATTTTTCTCAGGATAACTCCTAAGTATTACAGATCCTGATGCCTATTAAACAATTGTTGGAGAAGATATTCCACAAAACAAAAGATCTAGAAAAATGAGAGTTGTTATTAAAAAAAAAAGAATGGTAGAGTTAGTGAAAAGAATTTAATCTAGGGTTTTTCTAATCAAAATGGTGTTAACCAATTCACATTAGCATCATCTGAGATTCTTTTTTTACAATCTACTAAGTAAGATCTTCAGGTAATTAGTTTGAGAAGCATTAGTCTAGGGTAGTTGTTTTCAATAAAAATTCCTTGATAATATTTTAGATTTCTGAGGTCATACAGACTCTGTCATAATTATTTAGTTATGCCAATGTGGTACAAATGTAAGCATAGATACACAAATGTGACAATAAAATTTTATTTAAATAAATAAGTGTTGGACTGAATTTGCTTTATAGTTTGGCTATTATGATGGCCTGCTATGAGGAGTTGAGGTTGAAAAAAATATGAAGAAAATAATTTGAAGAAATTGAATAGAACCAGATATTGACTGAATCATTTGAATTGATACTGAAATTACCAAGAACATAAATCAAAGGACAGCAATGAAAAGTATTAGTGAAACATCTATTGTACATTGAACCAGGAGGTATATGAGGTGTAGAGAAAAACATTCACAACTTGGGAAGTGTCAGAGTCACAAGATGAAAATAATCAAAGTAATGTTTCCAGATAGAGATGTGTGTTTTTTTTTTGTTGTTGTTGTTGTTGTTTGTTTTTTTCTCTGATAGCATACTATGATTCCAGGTGGGGAAAAAGTATGTCATGTTATTGGTATTTAGGTATACATGGGAATAATAGTATAGGTTATAAGAGGCTGTCTGCAGCACTAGGGCACCTTGAGGTGACTTTGAAAACAAAAGAAAACAAATGTAAACCATGATTGTCACCCAGGAGGAATTAGATAATCATTTCTACTTTTTCCTTTTTTTGTCTTGATTTTTTTTTTTAGTTGTGAGTAGTTACTGAGCAGACATTGTTGTACAGAAAGACAAGCAGAGTGGGGGTTGAGTGTTTATAGAAGGGTTTTAAGGACCTACCTTAAATCCCAAAGAACAGAGTGACTAAACGAGGAAGTTAAAATGTTTCTTGCAACTGAGAATAAAGGATCATGCTTTGAAAATGCCTTAATAAATGTGGCAAAGAGGCTTCCTTTAACCCTTTACCTCTACATCTTTCTTATTTCACCTTTAGTAATGAGTAATTTTTATAATAATTACTCTTCAAAATTTTGATATGAGAACAGTATAAATTAGTTTAAGAAATTTATTTTCTAGCTGCCTCATCCAGAGAATTTGAAAAGATAGATGCTCTTATTCCCAGGATTGCATGTGTCCATATTACAGTTAAGAACAAAATGTAGCCAAAGGTGTGATATTTTGCAAGGTCTTTGTCTCTACAAAATAGAACATCTTATAAGTAGTTGTAAACCACTTGAGAGAGGAAGAAAAATGAGAATGAACATCTTTCTAAGCATTTCATTATTGCTGGACCTTATATTGGAACATAGAATTGGAAGATGTGAGATAAGTTGGTGGGTAGAAATGAACTAATCAAAGTCCTGAACTCTATTCTGGAGCAGAAAAGGAAAAGTTGGATAATTTACACAGAAGAGTTATAATAGTCTCTTGTTGAAGAGATAGAAGCTTATATTGAGAGAGGAAAAAGTAAATATATGAAATTAGATTATGGAACCTTTGCATTAGTTTGGTAAGAGCTTTTGAGGACATGACCTTGGAAAGTAGTGACTAAAATGTGGTACTGCATATCATTTTGGGAGCTATTTAGAAGATTAAAGTAGCTGGAATTGATGTTAGATTAGAATGACATAGTGAGTTAGAGAGAAATGAATGCTTTCAGATCTTTTGGAAGAAGCTACTGTCATGAATAGTTGTTAAAATCTGAAATAGAGAATACATGAGGAGAATGACAAAATACATTGTGTTGATTTTAGATTGAACAGCTGTAGAGTTGCTCAAGCAAAAAGTAGACATGCAAATTCAATGCTTACTGTAAAACCCTAAACATGAGATATGAAACTAGATGCACTACTAATACAGAGTGTGCAAAACTATAGCAGAAATTGATACATAAGTAGAACTCTGTAAAAGATGATATCACTGGGTCTTAGGGCAGCTCCATTTTTAATATTTTGAGGAACCTCCATAATGCTTTCCATTGTGGTTGCACCAATCTGCATTCCCATCCCAGGGTTTCCTTTTCTCCCCATCCTCATCAACATGTATTTCTTGACTTACTAATGATAACCTTTCTGATAGGTGTAAGATAGTAACTCATTGAAGCTTTATTTTGTATTTCTCTGATGATTTGCATATGATTAGTGACTGTGTGTTTTCTTTGAAAAAGTGTCTATTCAGGTCCTCTGGCCACATTTTAAATTGGATTGTTTGGTGTGTTTTTTGGTGTTGTCTGAGGTTTAGTTCTTTAAAAAATTTGGACATTAATGCCTTATCAGAGATATCATTAGTAAATAACTCAGTGGGTTGTCTTTTTATTTTTTGATTATTTCTTTTGCTGTGCAAAAATGTTTTAGTTTGATATAGTTCCATTTATACATTTTTTTGTTTTGTTTTTCATTCTCTGAAGAGGTATGTCACAAAAAATATTGCTAAGCAAAATGTTTGTGATTTTACTGCCTATCTGTTCTTCTAAGAGTTTAATGATTTCAGGTCTTACATTTAAGTATTCTTTTCTATGGGATAAAAAAGGTGGTCTAGTTTCATTTTTTCATGTTTCTGTCCAATTTTTGTAACACCTTTTATTTAATATACTGTCTTTACCACACTGTCTGTTCTTGCTGCCTTTGTCATGGAGTAATTGACTATATCTGTTGTGCTATAAATCAAACTAATAAATATTAGTGTTAAATTCAAAGTAAATGTAAATAAAAGTTAAAACTAAAGAAAGATAAGATTGAGGAAGTGTTCCAGATTGAAGAAGGCTAAAGAGCCAAGACTGCAAAATGGAACGTGGGATCCTAGACTATATATTGGACTAGGAGGAGGTAACCACAATGATTATTATTGAAACATCTGTTGAAATTTATTTATTTTTTTTACATATATATTTTATTGATTTTCTTTACAGAGAGGAAGAGAGAGGGATAGAGAGTTAGAAATGTCCATGAGAGAGAAACATCAATCAGCTGCCTCTTGCACACCCCCTACTGGGGATTTGCCTGCAACCAAGGTACATGCCCTTGACCTGAATCGAACCTGGGACCTTTCAGTCCACAGGCCTAAGCTCTATCCTCTGAGCCAAACCGGTTTCGGGGCCAACTGTTGAAATTTAAATAGAAGCTGTAGATATATATATATATATATATATATATATATATATATATATAATATTCTCTGAACTAAACTTATATCTATAGCAATACTGTAAAAAAACAGTATGATTGTTCCTCAAAAAATTAAGAATAGAATTACCTATGACTCAGCAATTCCTCTTCTGGATGTTTACCTGAAGAACTCAAAAACATGTGTTTACAATGATATATGCACATCCATATTCATTGTAGTATTCATTATTCACAGTGTCCAAGACACAGAGATAACCAAAGTGCCCTTTGATAAAGAAGATGAATAAAGAAGATATGGTCCATTAATGCAGTGAAATACTACTCTGCCTTAAGAAAAGATGAAATACTATAATTTGCAACAACATGGATGAACCTTGAGACTATTATGCTAAATGAAACAAGTTCATCAGAAAATGCTAAAAACCATATAACTTCACTCATATATGGGATATAAACCAAAAACTCACATATGCAGACAATAGTGTGGTGGTCACCAGAAAGAAGGAGGTGGGGGGTAATAATGGGTAAAGGGGGACAAAGATATGGTGATGGAAAATGATTTGAGTTTCTCAAATTGGGTGATAGGCACACAGTGTAATATACAGATCATGCATCATAGAAATGTACACTTAAAAGCTATATGATCGTATTAACCAGTGTCACCCCAATACATTCAACAAAATAAATAAAAACAAAAATATATCAAGCTGAAAAAATGTTCAGTATACTAGTGACTGAGGAAATGGTAAATAATATAAAATCAAAAAACTGAAACAAAAAAAATCCACTATTAATATAAGGAATGAGCCGGGACAGAGGGATTTGGAGAATTCATTTATGAGTAAGAAAATCATCCAAAGTATATTTAAATTCTGTATCACTGTCCTTATGAAGGTAATAAAATTAAAATTACCAATGTGAGTGATATACATGATTGAAAACAATTTATCTAAAAGAGAGGGCACGTGTCAAATTTGTCTCTGCTTAGCCCTGCTTGACATTTTTCAGGAATAATTGAGGGCACAACCCAAAACATTATTCACATATATTTTCTGATTAAACCACCTTGAGAGGATTTATATGGTAACTATTAAACAGGATTAAAGTATGTCTATGACTTTATTACATTGATAAAAATGTAAAAAAATAAAATTAGATATTTCAACACAGACATATATATGTAAATACTTAAGCATGACTGAATATGCAAAAATATTCTGAAATGTTCTACTTTATCATGCACACTAGTCAATGTGCCTTTAAATATTATCTTCATAATGCCTTCAGAATTGTGTGTGTTTATATATTGCTCATCCTTTTCCTTTTCTCATATTCTGTTTCCTCTGAAGAGACTATGCCTATTTCTCCATCAAGTGTTTTTTGCTGATTACTAACTTCACCTACTTAGCTTTCAAGATAAGATCAGAGTTATTACTACTGAGCTCAACGTGACACTAATATCCATATCTGATACCACATGCATTTTATTTATTCATTTATTTATTTATTTATTTATTTATTTATTTATTTATTTAATATATTTTATTGATTTCTTACAGAGAAGAAAAGAGAGGGATAAAGAGTCAGAAACATCGATGAGAGAGAAACATCAATCAGCTGCCTCTTGCACACCCCCTACTGGAGGTGTGCCCACAACCAAGGTACATGCCCTTGAGCAGAATCGAACCCGGGACCTTTCAGACCATAGGCTGATGCTCTATCCAGTGAGCCAAACCGGTCTTGGCGATACCACATGCATTTTAGAAAATTTATTTTATATCAGACATATATCAGATTAATCTTCTCTATCACCTTTCCAAGGGAATTCCTTTGGATGTGCCTTTTCTCTTTTTTCTTCACAAAAATTCCCTAACTTTTCTTCCTCTATTTCCATGCTTACAGGATATATACCATGTGACGGATAAATGTATAATTTTAATAAGATACAATTCTTACTCTTAATAAGTACAGTCTATTTGTAAAGCAGATAAGGATATTCATTGTATATGTTTTCTTGTGCATTTTTGCAATCCATCAGCCTACAGTGCTCTTCAGTTAGTCTTTGATTATAAAAATATAACCTTAAAATATGACTCATTGAAGGTGATAGATGGCTCTACTAATGATTACTCCACATTTCTTTCAAATATGCATTTTGTGATTTATCAATATTTGCATACAGGAAGTAATGAGAGGCATTAACCACAAGGTGGAGGCAAGGACTCCCACGTATTATCTGTGAAACATTATTTTTAGAGCTTTCTGTTTGTAGATATATAGAAACCAAGATCTCTTCTCTTCTCCCTACCTCCCTTACTTTTTTATGAGTTGTTCTATTAACCTTTTACTCACGCATAAACCAACATCTAAAACTGATCATATACCTCTGAAAATAACTTTGTATATATTTTAAAATAAGATTACAAATGAATAAGTTAAAATATACATTTGACAAGAAGATAAAGAGTAAGTTATAAAAGTAGAATTGTTAAACAAAAGAAAATACATGAGAGGGATTTCAATTGTCATTTTGATAAAGAGAGGAGTCACATCAGAAGAGTTAGAAAGAGAAAATCATTGATGAATGAACATATTATGAATTGTTTTTAGGTTGATTTTCTTTACTTTTGTACTTCTGACACAATTTTTTAATCACAACAGGACAAAAATTTTTAATCGCAATAATTACATAAACATTTTAAAGCAATGCCTCTTAGTAGCCAGATCTTATGTACAGTACAGTAAGTCATTCTTTCAGTGATGGGAAATAGTTTTAAGAAAAAAGAGACTCAGGAGCTAGGAAACTTATTGTACTAATTATCAAATATGTTCTGTGAATCTTGAAGGACTCCTATTTATATTGGGATTCCATTTTATTGCATGTATTGATCCTTTATATTTATAAATAAAGGACTGTGTTGAGTAATAAAGATTAAATTTGATAATTTAAATTATCAAATTAAATTCTGAGGGTTGAGGGCTATTTTCAGGCTGGCTAAAGCCCCTTCATGGTGGAGGGTCCCGCTAGGGTGCCTGGCCAGCCTAGATGAGGGGCTGATGGCCATTTGCAGGGTGGCCAAGCTCTCCAGTGGAGACCCTCACCCCATGGGGGTGTGGCCATCCTGGGTAAGGGGTAGAGGGCCATTTTTAGGCTGTCCATACCCCCCAGTAAACAGGCCTCCAGCCACTCCTTCAGAGCCATCTTTGTTGTGTTAATTTGCATATTCACTCTTGATTGGCTGGTGGGCATAGCAGAGGGATGATCAATTTGCATGTTTCTCTTCTATTAATATAGATAAAAGTACATTTTATAAAATTCATAAATCTAAATTTTTCAATATTTGACAAATGCATATAAGCATGTAGTCAACATTCTTAGAAAAATAATAATTCTCACCAAAATTAAAAAAGAACAAATTCGTAGAATCTTTCTCTCCTCCTCCCCTTTAATTCCCATTCTTGGTCCATTCAGAAAACTACTTTTCTGGTTTTTCAACATACATTGGTTTTACCTCTTAGAATGGCTTCTTGTCATGATATTTATATATTGCATCTCAAATAAGAATATAATTCTTCACCTATATCTTGAATATTTTAGTTTCTACTATTTTTTTACAATTTTTTTAGACAATAGTTTAGTTGGATTAATTTCAAACTAGTATCTTTTGTTTTCTAATTATGAAGGTAAACTCAGTTTACTGAGTAATTTTAACAAAGTTTTAGTGTTAGTTTGTGTGTATCTGTGTGCATGTGTGTGTTCAAAACCTTCAGAATTATCATTGTAGATACCAAGCTCAATTTATGTCAAGACTGAGTATGGCAGAGGTTTATTGTGTGTTGTGATGAAGTTATTAGGTGTAATATGAATTTGTGATAGAATATAAGATTGGGTGATAAAAATATGTATAATAACACCATGCACATAAAATGCCCCAGAACCATGTAGATACCCACATCCTTTCCTGCCCAAGAATCTGCAAACAATCATTTGTTTGTCTGATTTCACTGAATGGCAGAAAAATCTACTGAAAATGAAATCTGAATAATTATCTCCAGAAATCCAAAGACAAGTAGTGCGAGTCCTAGCTTTTCTTCGCTCAGACTTCTGAGTACTGCTGAATGTGCTGTTGACTTTCTTCATTTCCAAGTTAAACAATTATCATGATGAATCAGATAACAGACAATGTTATTTCAAACATAAGTGTATTATATCAGAAAGTTACTTTCATATTGGAGGTACTATGTGCTTCCATCTTTTAAATGCAAGCATTGTATTTTTTATTTATTTATCATAATGATAATTTAGAAACCACCCTCGGTATTCATTTAGCAAGAAACATACACTACTCAAGAAACACATATATAAATATTAATCTCTGAATAACAATATATCCTTAAAAAATAACAGGTACACACAGATAGACATGATACTCTTCAATGCATTGTTTATATTAGTGAAAACCTGAAAATGATGTGAATGTATAATAGCAGTAGATAGGTCAAGTAAGTTAAGAAATTAAATCATACATAAATCTAAAAATGATGACAAATACCCTTGCGTAGCATGCATTAGATTCATAACATATTGTTATGTAACTAGAGATTATAGAGATCATATACTTTTGATAAATGTATAGAATTTTTTTTTGTTTGTTTGTTTCTTAGTATACTAATTCAAATTGCATTTTATTTCAGGCTATACTAATTTTTTATTTACTTGTAAAATATGCAATGCATATTTAAAAATGCAGTTTATAACAACTTTTTGCTCTACAATTCCATTAATGGACCAGTGTTTGTTTTTATTATACAGTATGATGGAGTTTTCAGAGTAGGACACATTCAAGAGGTTAAAGGACATGCTAGTAGTATGTAATAGTTAAGGAAAAAACATAATGCACAAGAGTAAAGAATTTTAGGCAAAGATGACTTTCAGGCACCACGTTAACTTAGAGTGCCAGGAGCACCACTTCAACTCTGAGTAATGACTTGTGATATTTTATGGCCACAGGTCACTAGAAGCCTGTACAGAATAATCAAGAATTGCATTTCTAAGGAGTTCCTAGTAGGCATTTAATTTTTCATTCAAATTCTTCTGCCTACAATTAGCCATAGGGGCAGAAATTAGCCTGCAAGTAATTGCACTTGTAATGGGTTCCTTGAGTAATAACTTTGTTACCTGTTCCGTAAAATGAACGTACTTCTCTCCAATTGTATGTGCAATTACCTCATTATGAGGTTCATTATTTTCAGCCTCAACTTGGCAAGTGCCGAAGATTTTAGGGTCAAAATGGTGAATGTGTAAAGGGTAAACTCTAAGAATGTGCTAATTCCAGTTGTCTAGTGATGCTGCATTACAAGCTAGCCAAACTTAGAAACTAACAACAGCCATCGACTAAATAGTATGACTGTGTGGCTGTGGGATTTGCCAAGAATAAGCTGTTTAATTCTTAAGAAAATAATAAAAAAGGTTGGTAGTGTTGTGAGGAGAAAAGAGTTTTAATGAGTTACTAGAAAACTTCAATTACTCTGTATTACTCCAAAAAAGATAACATTTCAATGCTTTTTCATGACACGTTAGTAACCATGTGGCATCAACAATGGTTCCTTAGTTTTATCTATTTTGTGAATGGATGAACATGCTTTACCTGTATATATTTTGGAGATGGCTGAATAGTGATACTCAGCTGGGACTGTCAACCAAAATACAAGAATCGGGGCATTGGGTAGTTGTAATTCTTATCTGGAGGTTCACTAAATCAAGATGATCATTCCCAGAGAAGAAGACAGGAGCTGCATGTTCTTTTGGTTTAGGTTTGAAAGTCACTTAGCATCATTTCTATAATATTTTGAGTTACAAGCTTTCTCAGACTTAATAGAAAGAAGTGTCTTACAACCAGCAAAATAGTTAAGATGGAAAGATAATGCCAAAATCGGTTTGGCTCAGTGGATAGAGCGTCAGTCTGTGGACTGAAGGGCCCCAGGTTCAATTCCGGTCAAGGGCATGCACATTGGTTGCTGGCACATCCCCATTTGGGGGTGTGCAGGAGGCAGTTGGTTGATGTATCTCTCTCATCGATGTTTCTAGCTCTCTATCCTTCTCCGTTCCTCTCTGTGGAAAATCAATACAATATATTTTTAAAAAGATGGAAAGATGAAAAGCAGAATAGAGAGAGAAATATGCTAATTAACCAGGATGGCACAATGGGCCCACTGGACAGGAAGAGGAGGTTGTACAATCACCGAAGGGGGCAGGGTGGCAGGAGTCTCTGTGCACCTGCACTGGGGGAGGGCCTGATAAGCAGTGGCTATAGCTACTTCAAGGGCCAGAAAGGGAGGCAGGGCCAGGCAGGCAACTCGGGGGTGGGCACTGCCATGCGATTTGGAATCATGTGCTGGGTGCCTTGTGTATTTATAAGAAAGTGCTGAATAAGGAGTGAATTCTACGTATAGATTACATGCCAAATGGAAAATAGTGTAAGCTACTTGTAATAAATTACATTAATGACATCTTTATTGTGTAGAAACTACAGTTGCAGAAAAGTAAAATATCCTTGAAATATGGTAGCAACCATACTTGGGTAAAAACTGCTGTTTGGATTTTAACCCTGCCATTCTGGCTTCAGCACTTGCTTAAACATAGGGTAGTTACCTCAGCTTCCAGATGGAGACCTGGAGGCTAAGGCAATTTTCCTGTGCCTGGGACCAGGACCACAGAAGTTTGATTCCCTCTGACTCAGTAGCTTGAGGAGTAGAAACTGTAGATAACATTTAACCGCTCAGGTCTGCTTCTGTACTATCTGCTATTGCAAAATAGGGCCATGTTCCAATGTCCAGCCTTTAGAATTTAGAAGTTAGAACAAAGGTAAATTCTTTTGGTTTGGACCTTTAAAAAGACTGCCTACACCTGAAACAGTGCTGTCCTGAGTGTGGCCACCGATGTGTGTGCTCTTGCAGCTGTCATGGCCAGTTCAATAAATCCTTGCCTGCTCTTTTTAATCAATCATCAGCCCCCGGTGGTCTTATTTTGAACCCAGGGTCCAATCCCACAATAATCCTCTCGTTTCAAGCGTCAAAAATGCTTTTATAAGTTTTCTATCATTTTATTCAGCATGATAGCTGCAATGGATAGCTCATGAGCTCTAGGCACAACATTTTGTGCTTTGACTTCATTATTACATTTAATTCTTGAAATAATGTGATAGAGTTCCATTTTTTTTTTTTAATCTCCATTGTAGAATTTCAAAAGCTGACATTGGAAGAGGTTAAGGGGCTTGCCAAAAATCACTTAACTCGCTAATACAAACAACCACAGTGCAACCCCAGGGCACTGGACTTTAAAACATTGTTCTAACTACTACATGACTCTACCTTTGATCACTTAGAATACTTTTTTAAAATGAAAATATCTTCAAGGGAAGCATTTTTAAAATATATTGTTACTAATGTGTCATGAAAAAGCATTGACATGTTATCATTTTGGGGGTAATACATAGTAATTGAAGTTTTCTAGTAACTAATTAAAACTCTTTTCTCCTCACAGCACTACCAACCTTTTTATTATTTTTGAGGGGTAATGTTAGAGTTTAAAAACAAAATTGGATTTGTTCCTTGGCATGAGCAGTGTAAGGTCTGATGTGGTAGCAGCTAGAGCTTCTGTGAACTCTGTATCCCAGAGAGCAGCAGCAGAGAGTCAACTGGCTTTTAAACGGAATTGTATTTGCAAGTGGCCAGCAGACTGGAATGTAATTACATCCAGTAAACACTTCACACGGTTTTCTCTGTCAAATCTGGGAAGCTACTCCCATATCTACACCACTATAAAATGATGGGCACACAATTCAAAACCTATATGATTGTATTAACCAGTGTAACCCCAATACATTTTTAATAAATTTGATTAAAAATTAAAGTGAACATTCCAAGTTGATCTGGGGGAATGATCTTTTCGCACAGCTATCATGCCTCTTTTCTGGACTCATTGAAAGAGGAGAGCAGAGCTATTTAGATTAAAATAGAAAGAAGAGTTCAACTTTTAGGACAGTTTGCAAGGTTTACAGGTATTTCTCAAAAATAAATGAACTTTGCCGAAACCGGTTTGGCTCTGCGGACTGAAGGGTCCCGGGTTCGGTTCTGGTCAAGGGCATGTACCTTGGTTGCAGGCACATCCCCGGTGGGGGGTGTGTGTGCAAGAGGCAGCTAGTCGATATTTCTCTCTCATTGACATTTCTAGCTCTCTATCTCTCTCCCTTCCTCTCTATAAAATATCAATAAAATGTATTAAAAAAATAAATGCACTTTGACTATTCTGCCTCAATCTCTCTCTCTCTCTCTCTCTCTCTCTCTCTCTCTCTCTCTCTCTCTCTCTTTCTGTCTCTCCCTCTGCTTTTGTTCGTTTGTTTTTGTTTTTGTTTGTTTGTTTGTTTGTTTTTTAACCTAGCTCCTCTATTTCTTTAAAGGGAATAGCTAGATAACATTCTGACTCAGCTTTTTGTGAAATTTATATTTTATTTTCAGGATGCGGTTGAGGTGAGAGGATCATGCCTGTGTTATATTGTCAATAATCAGTATGCTACTTACAGGATTAACTCTAGTGTTTAAGAAGGTGAAAATGAGTGTTATAGCAATATTTACTTGTTTTAAATCTGGTTTGTCTCCCTAAATTCAAAGTGTTAGGTATTTCCTCTATTCTAGAATACTTGAGTGTTAAATGTAATATATATATAAAAAAAAGTTAAACGTGTTTAATTGAATATTTATTAGATAAACACATTATTTACATTAAACCAAATTGAAACCAAAATGTGGGGTATTGCCTTGCAAAACTGAAGAACAGATCCATGGACAAAAATGGTTAAAGGAGGCAAAGTTTACTGAGAGAAGCAAATTGTGGGGAAGGTGCAGCTGAGGTTCTAGGAGCGGGCTAGCTTCCAGAGCTTCCTTTCCATGTTACAACCGCGTGTCAAAGTTCATTAGTCCATAGAGGCCCAGTGCAGGAAATTCATGCACACCTAGGGTCCCTAGGCCTGGCCTGTGATCAGAGCCATCAGGTTCCCCACCTCCCTGCCTCCCTGCCTATCTGCTTCCTCCTTCCCTCGCTCCCCCACAGTTCGCCTGCCATGCTACACACCGCCCTCTGGTGGTCAGCACACATCATAGGGAGTGATCAAACTCCTGGTCTCCCAGTTGAACTCCTGAGGGGGACACTTTACATTTTAGCCTTTTATATATAGATGTGTGGACTCCTACATGGCCATAAGCCATATGGGTGCAGAGGATGTGCTCCCCAGCCACAAATGTCAGAAACCTATTATGCACTGGGTAGAGAGAAATAGAGGACAAGAGGAAGGGCACACTTTTTGATTTAGGGGTGGATACTCTCTTGCTAACTCCTGATTGGTCTTTTCAAAGAATTCTGCCTTAGCAACATCCTTGGTATTGGTTTGTATGCCTTCCTGGCTTGTTATTGGTTATCTGCACACTTCCTGTCAGTAATATCCATACATTTTAAAGTTCATACCTTGGGAGCACACCCTTCCTTCTCCTCCCACTTGGGTGCCTTAGTAACTTCATCCAATTGAGTTTCTTTAAATATACATATATATATATATATATATATATATATATATATATATATATATATAATTTATTTATTTATTTATTTATTTATTTATTTATTTATTTATTTATTTTTTACAGAGAGGAAGAGAGAGGGATAGAGAGTTAAAACATCGGTGAGAGAGAAACATTAATCAGCTACCTCCTGCACATACTGGGGATGTGCCCACAACCAAGGTACATGCCCTTGAGCAGAATCAAACCTGAGACTATTCAGTCCATAGGCCGATGCTGAGCCAAATTGGTCAGGGCTGAGTTTCTAGGTTATTTTTCCCCCCTTTCCATGGTCCCATCCCATCTAACTAGCTTCCTTCTGTCTCCTCAAAGTCACTTATTATATGAAGCCAGACTCTCTCATAAAAATGCTTTGGCAAGGGCTGTGGGTGATTTATGGACATTAGAACAGTCCTGAGAGAAGAAGGATAAATGGGCTATCAGTGTCAACTGGCATTCTGTTAAAAATAAATAAATAAAAAGAGCATGCTAATGTCATAATTGACTATTTTTTTCACTGATAGTTCCTATATAACACTTCTCCAGAATTAGTATTCATTATGCAAAAAATATAGACCAAGTTGAAGAAAAATGTTTACTTCTGAAGTATAAGGTAAATCTTAGAAAATTTTTAATTCATTTTTAAAAATAATGTTTCAACTTCTCTTACTACAATAAATCTTATTATATTGGAAATAAAATGGCATAAATGTAATTTATTTTTCTGACATTTATGTGTTTGTTTTATTTCCCCATTTAGTTTTATAGGAACCAAAAAACTGAATTAGTTAGAAAACCACTCCTTTGTTTAAAAATGCCTTTTGTGCAATAGATGTATAATTTATTGATATGAGATCAATATTAGTAATACTATTTGTAGATGTGGACCCGTGTTTATCTTTAAATGGTATCCCATTAACATTATTCAATCATATATTTTAGTGTGGATAAAAAAGGGGCCACATGCAAATCCTGACAAGTTCAGGGGAGGCCTGCAGGGCAGCCTTACAAACTCAAAGACTGAAAGTAACTACATAGGGTGATCAGAAATAAAAATATTCTAACTAAAAGCAAATCATGGTGGGTTGTCACATCTTATCCCAGTGTCTTCCCTGATAAAGGTCCATCTTTACCTTAACTTGGTCTCTGTCCTGTTCTACTTATCCATGACTCATTGGTTGTTTCTTGTGTGTGACAACTAAAGGGAGTGGAGTCTGCAACCTTGGCGTATCAGGCAAGTGCTCTAACTAACTGAGCCTCCGGGCCAGGGAAATACTTTATAAGTATTTTATGAATAGAAATAAGTGAACAAATTAAATTCTTATTTTTTCCTGATACAAAAATAAAATAAACACAGGCCTCAGTTTTGTCCCCCAGGATATGAGTATCCTCTAAAACAGTGGTTGTCAACCTTTCTAATGCTGCGACCCTTTAATACAGCTCCTCATGTTGTGGTGACCCCCAACCATAAAATTATTTTCGATGCTACTTCATAATTGTTATTTTGCTACTGTTATGAATCATAATGTAAATATCTGTGTTTTCTGATGGTCTAATGCAACTCTGCTAGTGGTTCTCAACCCGTGGGTCTTGACTGCAGCTGTAGAGCCTAAGACCATCAGAAAACACAGATATTTACATTATAGTAAATATTAGCAAAACAGTAGCAGAATTACAGTTAAGAAGTAGCAATTAAATAATTTTATGTTTGCGGGTCACCACAACATGAAGAACTGTATTAAAGGGTGGTGGCATTAGAAATGTTGAGAACCACAGCTCTAAAACATAGTAAGATTAGATTTACATTTTGGCAAATATACACAATAGAGATGTTTTTTTTTCAATTTCCAAGACCCCCCGCAGGATCAATAATTTGCTATAAGAGCAAAACAATATTGCAAGTACAGTTTATTACAGAAAAAAAAAACCTGTAGACTAACTCCAGCAGAGCTGAATGGTGCATAGGGAAAGTCCAGGCATGACCTTCCAGCTGTCCTCTCCCAGTGGAGTCACAGGAACAATTTCTAATCACCCCAGTATGATGATACACATGGATGTTACCAACTAAGGAAGCTGTATTAGACTTTGTGTTCAGGGTTTTTACTGGGGTTGGTCACAGAGGCATGGGTGACTATGCCTGTGGCTGATATTAGTCTCAGTGAGCAACTCTTCCAAAGGCAACCTGATTCCATGTGGCCCAAGAGCACCACCATAAATCACTTGGCTGGTATATAAACAATGCTGCAAAGCCTGACTCCTCAGGTAAAACAAAGGCACTCTTATCTTGCAGGGCTTATAGGTTATCTCTGGGAGTCAGACAGGGCCAGACTTCCAGTGGACTGTGAAAGCTGTGGACACCCAATCCTGCTGAAGTGATTATCTAGGCACAGAGACAGAGCAATGGGTAAAGCAAAACTGACCAGTGTTAATCTCACCTATGAGATTTACAAGTAGAGCCAAGTTTAATATATGCTGGCATCAATATGCGCCCATTATCCAAATCATGAACTGCCCTCCTTGCAATTCTCTTCCTTCATTCCTACATGTTTCCCACTGAAGTTTGATACTGCTTCCATGTATGGTTGGGAGAACTGCGATGCAGCTCACAGCAAGGCAACACAAATTAGACAAAAAACATTCTGGGAAAAGATGATGACTTGGAGGTGTCAGCAAAAAATACAGTAGAAAAATATAGTAGGGGCATTGGAATGCAATTCTATAATTTGTAGGCTTTTTAATAATTTGTATAAATATGTAAACAAAAGCTCTAAGGCACATATTAAAATGGGTTGTCTAAAAGAGAAAGGGGTTAGAAGTTATTGCTATTATTCTCCTTATGTGTATTCTTTATTTAATTTATTTGAGTTAGACTTCAAGGTTGAAATCTCCCAAGCTTCTGGGAGGACTAAAGGCCAGCCTTTTAGAGAATTCTCTGGACACATGTTGCTGTCTGTGGACCCCACAGGACTGGGCCTGCCCTCCCTTGAACAGTTGCTTCAGTACACACTTGGCTGTTTCCACTTGGGGATTTCTCCTATAACTTTGAAAATATTTATCTTGATTTCATAGACAAATCTATAGTGCTGAGATAGAATATACATCACATCTGCATATATGAATGCACACATGTGAAAACGTGTGTTCTTAAGCAATTATCTTCTGTAATGGTGAATGTTTTAATTTGTCTGCTGTATGCATGGTGTAGTATCCAACTATGGTTTCCAGATGTTGGTTTTCTAGAGCAGCTTTGTAAAACACGATTTCATCAGTAACTTAACAGCTACACTTAAGGAGAAGTCACTTGTGCTAAGCACCAATTTAAGAGCAGTACCTATTTTCTCACAGTGCTACAATGTGTGAAGTAGGTAATATTGATTGACATTTTTGCATGTGAGGAAACTGGACTTTAGATCAATTTAGCTGAGAGCTCAAATCACAATCTTGTAGGTGGCTGAAATAGGACTGACACCAGGTTTTCTAATTCCAAAGTCCTTTCATGTCAACAATGATACTGTCTTCAGCATTGTTTCTCAAGCCAGAGCCTCTAGAAAATAAATAAATAAATAAAATAAAATAAAATAAAATAAAATAAAATAAAAGAGAGGGAGAAAGATTCTGTCCTTCTGCAGGCTGATACACTGCTGATGTTTCTACTGACAAGAATGTATCAGAGCCAAAACCAGTTTGGCTCAGTGGTAGAGCGTCGGTCTGTGGACTGAAGGGTCCCAGGTTCCATTCCGGTTGAGGGCATGTACATTGGCTACGGGCACATCCCCGGTAGGGGGTGTGCAGGAGGTTGCTGGTCGATGTTTCTCTCTCATCGACGTTTCTAGCTCTCTATCTCTCTCCCTTCCTCTCTGTAAAATATCAATAAAATGTATTTAAAAAAAAGAATGTATCAGAAAACAGGTCATTGTGAACAGACATGTGTGGTTTGCTCAATATAGATAAAAAGTCTCCAATGCAATGTATCTCTGATTCATAAGCTTTAGCTATTTGCTTACGCTAATAGTGTACACAAATAATGTTTTGCATGCTAGTTTATTCATGCCAGTGTTTGTCCTAATATTATATATTTATGCATTTTTCCTTCATGGAGTAATTTATTATGATTTTATCGCACAGGACAGGTGAGCGGGTGGCCGGGCACATGAACTCCATGCCCCTACCAGATGTCTGCCTGGGGCACATGCAAATGGTGACATCATCAAGTTCATACAGGCATCTGCTGACTACCAAGGTGACATGGGACACAGATGGGAAACAAATCTGGGGTGATGGTCCTAACTCTCATGCAGGATAAGGAAAAAATTCCCATTTATGTGTACTTTCTTAAACAATAAACTCATAGAAAAATATTTTTAAAAGCAAAAGACTAAAACCTTAAGAGAGTAAGAGATGGGAGGCCAGTGGAAGCCTTACCGTGGTAGGTATATGAGTCTCCTGCTCCTCAGCCACCTCCCTTCTTAAAGCATCCAGTGGGGATATCCAAAGGTGGGTCCACAAAAGAAGGTTCCAGGCTTGGACAAGGACTCTGGGAGGCCAGAGGGTCACAAATTAGGAGAGAGAAAAAATGCCCACTGGTATAAGGTTTGAGCACAGGGAGTGAGGGTGCCAGATCCTCAACCTGTTGAGGTTGAGTCCTTATAGACCCATGACCTGTGCACTGGCAGTAACAGGGGCAGCTCCTACAGCAGCCACAGGAAGGAGGGCCACATGGTGGCTTCCGGGTGTCAACAGTTCTTCAGGACCCCTAGCCTGAAGGTGGGCATCCATGGGGACATTCATCTTGTAGTGTGCATCTCTCCTCCACCTAAGGGGCTATCTGCTTCAAGGTTGGTCTTGAACAAAACGCTGGCCCAAAGGAGTGGATTTCCCAGAGAAGGAACCTACACCTCAGACTTGGTGGAGAATATCTCCACTCTCATGGCCTCAGGTGCTGTGCGCTTGACCTGCAGCTTGTCTTTGTCTCTGTTCTAGAGACTTCCTTGATGAGGTTGAAGTCACATTGGCCACTTTGTTCCACAATACTGGTTCCTCATGTTCAGCGCCCAGCTCCTATGAAAGACCTCATCCTGAGCCTGCACTGTGCCCCTCTATGATCTTTGGGAAATGAGGCTAGTACAGCGTCTATGGTGTCTGAAGGTTATTGATCCACCAGCAGTATAAGTTTGTCCAAGCGGTTTTCCATGAGTTTTTCACTGCTGAGCTTGCTGTCCTGGTACCTTGGCACACAAAGGGTTAATGTAATAGTGTTCCACCTTGCTTCACAGCACACACAGTGTATAATCCCTGGGGTAGCTGATACTCTCCCCCACCAGGAACAGGCCTGTCTGTAGGGAGCATGGCAGTTTCCCCAACCAGGGAGTCTGCTGGTGCTGTCGGTCGCTGTCCATGGTGCTGTGGTGCTTCTTTCTGCAGAGAGCTCAACCTCCTCCAAGAGGTACTGCTAGCTCCCATAGGGACAGGGCTGGCATACTATTTCTGAACCATCACCTGGAGGTAACCTTGTTAGTTTTGTTGTCTTTTAAGCTGTTTTTTTTTTCCTAGTGATCCTCTCTCTTTTTAAAATTTGTTTTTAATTTTTTTTTTAATTACATATTTAAACTGAGTGCTGAGACACTACTTGGAGGTTTCTTCTGAGGGGGTGTTTTTTAATTACAAAGTTCATTTCAATTTTTGAAATATTTTTATTGATTTAGAGCGAGAGGGAAGGAGAGGGGGAGAGATAGAAAACATTGATGTGAGAGAGAAACATCAATCAAGTGCCACCTGCATGCCCCCTACCAGGGATTGAATTGGTAACCCCTAAGTGTCTGGGACAATTCCCAATCAACTGAACCACACGGGCCAGAGCCTTACTGAGGTATTATAATAGTTTTTACTTTCTTTCTCTCTTTATTTATTTTTGTTGTCTTTGTGTGAGGAGGATGGGCAAGGTTGTGTTTGTTTGTTTGTTTGTTTGTTTGTTTGTTTGTTTTGAGAAAATTAAATTTACTACACTTCTGGGGTCCTTACTGGCCAACCTAGCCTGTATTGAGGCCTGGCTGAAACTGCTCTGGCCCAGACCACTTTGTGGAGGCTTGTCCCAGAGAAGGCATCTTCCTCTCCTGAGTTGGTCATAGGGATGGCAGTACGGGGAGTTGGGGTCATACCCATTTCTGTGATGCCTGGAGCAAAGAGAAAATCTGATGAAATACATCTCTGAGGGGTGGGAGGAGCATAACAAATGTTGGTTTTCCCCAAAATAACTACATACTGCATACCATTTACATACATTTCTATTAGCCAAGTTTTTTTGTATGGAAATATATATTTTAAGAAATAATTTATATGTAACAAGATTATATATAATAGATAATACATATAATGGTGTATATAGATAGGTAACATGATATATGACAAAAACTGTGTATGAAAGTGAATTGAATACCTTTAAATTTTTAAAATTAAAATATGAGAAAAATAAGTTATGAATTTTGGAAAGGTTACCATGTAAATTATGTACTTGGTCTTTATAAGTCTTCAAATGTAATTTATACCTCATAGTTCCATACAGATCGAATTCACCCAAGGGCAGGGAAATTGAGATTTAAGCTAACTCTCATCATAGAATACTAAAACTTCTTTTCATAAAAATGGTTATTATTAAGTAAAAGTTAAACTTCTATCCAAAAAATACTGCAATTTTAAATGTGAACATTTAACATTTATTAATTGAGTAATAGGGTTTTATTTATTTATTCAGAAAAAAATGTTGCTACTTACTATTGGAGTAGCCAAATACTTGGTTATGTGAAAAAAATACTAGAGATAATTCCTAATTTCAGCAAGGTTATAGAAAATTCAATGTGGCATACAGGTTCCCAGAAAATCTCAGTTGAACATGATAAGTATTGGGAATATAATCAGAGTAATAATTAAGCTCAAAGATGGGACATCAAAATAGACAATTTATTTCTTCCCAGTGCTGTTGGGATATGATAAACAAATTAAAGTTATACATTTAAAGCATACACTGCAATGATTTGATATATGTGTACATTATGAAGTAATCACTGATGTTCATCACCTTACAAAGTCACCTTGTGTGTTTGATAACACTTAAGATGCATGTCTTAGCAAATTTTGTATATAGAATATAGTATTATTAATTAATTCACCAATCCATACATTAGACTTCCAGGATTATTCATCTTATAACTGAAAGCATGTACCCTATGATCAAGTTAAGTGGCTTTGCTATATGTGTTTTGTTATATAGCCTTTGTACAGAGATTATAAAAATATTTATACCTAATTTATATATGTCCACATTCTGAATTATTTTCTGTTTTTGTCCCCCAGTATTGTATCAAAAAAAGAAGAGATAAGCTAACATTTCCCATGCATCATGCCTGATATGGTAAGTTAAACTACCTTCCCTTTAACCTCCCCTCCTCAAGTCACAGAAGTAAAAGCTTATGAGGTAGGATGAAAATTACAGGTATGTATAATGTGAGATGAATTTATTGTGCATTTCTGTAACTGCAAACACTCATTTTACCCAAAGTCCTTTTTATCTTCAATTTAGCAAAAATCCAATTACTGAGCATGAGTTTACTACCTCATAAATAACATCCTCTTAGGTTTCCAATCACACCATTCCTGTTCTGTATTTTGTCAGCAAAAGTCTTGTTTTTAAAAATAATACTGCAGCCATCTGCTTACCCATATGTGCTACACATCACTGAATGTTAGATTCTCTGCAAGTTTTATAGACGGAGGTACCACAAACCTTGAATGTGTTTTCTCTCATAATTAGCATTTTATAACCACATTAAATTGATCGCAGGTAAACTGTTTCATTTTGGGGTGCTATTTTGGTTGTAATCAGATTACTAGCTGGGAAGTAAACTTGTAGCCAATATATTTTAGTTATAAAGGGTTTTCTTTCTTCTTTTATAGCAAATGCATTATTTTAAAGGTCACACTTGTCAGACCCATAAACTAAATCCCAGACTTGCATCCCTCGAAGGATCTATCAGTGTTTACACTGGGGTAAAGAATGTTATCTTAGCAACTCCATCAATTACAATGACTGATTATGTCATTGTAATCTCTAGGCCCGGCTCCTCCCAAGCAAAAGGGTAAAAGCTTGCTCCAGGATTCAGTTTTCAGTTTTCATGTTCTCTTAAGTCAAATGTATGGTTTGCTTTTTTTTTTTTTTTTTTTTTTTTTTTACAATTTCTTTTTTCCCCCCTAAAACAAACAAACAAACAAAACACATGATAACCTATATATATAGTTGGATCTGAAGTTATAATATCATTCCAACTGAGAAACTTCTATTTATAGATGGATTAAGGAAATTTTAAATCCCTTGCAAACCTTTCAGATTTAGACTTGAATAGCTTTGTGACACAATTATGAGGGATAAAACTTCAAGTCTTGCTTTTTAATAACCCATGTTATCATGGTTAAAATGTAAGCTGAATTATTACACATAAAATGTGCAACAGTATTGCTGCACTCCACAATTTTTGATGCACTTATTTTTAACTGTCATTCCATTATGAGAAAAAATTATCTTTGTTTTATGTTTTGACCTATGAGTACATTGCATGCATGTCAGCTTCGGGTTAACTATTAGCAAAACTGATATTTTTTCTCCCAATTCTGTCCAAAGTTTTGTGTCTTTGATGCTTTCTTCTTTTCTGAGAGATTTATTTAAATTATATCTTCACAATATTGAGAATTGTGCAATGTGTGTCTTTTTTTCATTTGATATTTTACCTGGATCTACTCTAGTCACCTTACCCTAGCATATAGGTAAGAACAAATTAAATTTTTCAGGTTTCATTGAAAACCTTCATGGAATAATTTTACTGTGGTACTAAATGTTTAGGGTTCCTGCTTTCACTTTAAAGTTGTCTACTATGAATTGACCATTATCATTCCTGGTCATTGATAAAAATTAAAGGATGGTCCCAGGTTCAATTCCGGTCAAGGGCATGTACCTTGGTTTCCCACACATTCCCAGTGGGAGGTGTGTAGGAGGCAGCTGATCGATGTTTCTTTCTCATTGATGTTTCTAGCTCTATCTCTCTCTTCCTCTCTGTAAACAATCAATTATATATATATATATATATATATATATACACACACACACACACACACACACACACACATTTAAAGGATGACTTTTTACACCCCAACCCAGTTTTTCATGACTTTTTAAACATTTTTTTAATTGTGAGGGTTGTTTACAGATTTTATTGCCTGAAAAAAGAGGAACTAGGTAAGGCTACTCTTGTGAGTAGTTCATTATAAGAATAAATACACTTATTCTTGACATCTTTTCATAAGTTAATAAATGGTTCTTATTATGTACAACCTCTCTCAAATGTGAATTTTAAAGAACAGCCAAATGCAAAAGCTTCTATAACTTTACCTTAGTTATAGTAGTTGCTTATAATTCTTAATAGATCTGATCATAGCTAGATGGTAACAAAATTAAGACTCTTTGATCCTGAATGTAGTCTCGGGCAATCTACAGGAAAACTGAAGATAACTATTAAAATGAAATTTTTCTAAGATCAGACATCTGAAATGACGCTAACTCAGACTTTGATTTCCATTTGTCATTCTTTTTGTTAAAATTAGCTTTCATATTGGTTGCTTAAGTGTATCTTATAAACAGTGTGCTATGCCCTTTGCACACATTGATTTAATCTTGAAAGCAAAATAGTAGCTGTGAAGCAGCAACTATTTTAACTGTATTTTGTGGAAAATAAATTGAGGCTGATAGAGATTAATATTTGTCTTTATCAAGTTCATATCATGGGAAAGTAATGTGAATACCTATAGTACCTACTGCTATGTTTTCCCAAAACATGCAAGTGTGTATGTGTGTGTGTGAACGGCTGTATTTACAGTCTGTCCTATTACATGCCCAAAGGCTCTTAAGAACCACATAATTAAAAAGTCAGTTTGTGGTGATGAGGTTTAGACTTACAAAAGAGTCTTAAGGAAGTCTGAGTTTATTCTAATTAAGTAAACTACCAGGGTGATAAATGAAATTCTGTGCTTGGCAAACTCTCTTTGCTTTTGCATGGTGCTATATTTGTGGATGAAATGTTCTGAGGATGAATGTTAAAAGCCCTTGTGACTCCTAGACCCTCTCCAGAATTATTTTCTGAAAACACTCTGCTGTCTGGCAGCTGCTTTGCAGCCTGGGAGAGCATTTTAATTGGCATCACATAACTTTATGACTGAGGGATTTATTCCTCTCTACACAAAATCCCTCCCCTCTTTTCATCTATTAGAAGAAATGTTTGAGTTAATATTACCAGCATTTCTTATGATAACCTGTTTGGGGCCATAGTACAGTGAAATTTCCAGTCTTCTTCCAGAAAAAAATAAAGTGAGAATCAGGCTGTGACACACACACACACACAATATATATATATATATATATATATATATATATATATATATATATATATATATATGTTTTGATCTTATCTACTATTAATATGACTCAATAAAGTTGAGGTAGAATTTATTTTGATAGACATACTTTGTCAATATTAGTATATGCATTATATTTTCAGAGAAGAAATGTCTCCTATACTACTACCCACTGGATTTGTCTCTGTAGCTCAGACAATTTTAGGCTTTCAGATCATTTGAAGTAGACAGCCTGGCTTATTTACCAGCCTGGCATGCTCAGATCATTAGCAACATGTCTGTGTTTGTTATAAGTCTAAGCATCTCTGCCATTGCTCCGTGGATTAATCTTTAATAAGTAAAAAAAAAAAAAAAAAGTGGTAGAGTAGTGACTAAGAACCAGGACTTTGAAGTCAGATGTATCTGAATTTCACCTCTATTTTTATGGTTCCAAGTCCTTGATCAGATTATTTGCACTCTTTTATGTTTAGTTCCTTCACCAATAAGATTAAAAATATTAAGAGCAAATGAAGAACTATAAGTAAATAGTTTACTACAGTGCTTGTAAGACACTTTTTATGCAGTAAGTTAACAACAGTTAACTGCTGCAATGGAATCTATAATAATAAAAGGATAATATGCTAATTAGACCAGATAGACTGAATGTCTTCCAGACATTATTCTGGACATCCTTTCTGACAAAGCCGGGGCCCAGGAGAAGCCACCTGGTGTCCCAAGTTCCAGGGGCCAAGGCAGAGGCAGTTAGGGACAATCAGGCAGGCAGGCAGATGCGGTTAGGGGTGATCAGGCAAGCAAGCAACTAACTGTTTAGGGGCAATCAGGCACGTAGGCAAGTGGTTAGGGGAGATCAGGCAGGAATGCAGAGTGGTTAGTGGCAATCAGGCAGACAAGCAGGCGAATAGTTAGGAGCCAGAGGTCCTAGATCATAAGAGGGATGTATGACTGACAGTTTTAGGCCCAACCCCTGTGGGATTGGACCTAAACCAGCAGTCAAACATCCCCAAAGAGGTCCTGGATTGCGAGAGGGTGCAGGCCTGTCTGAGAGATCCATTCTATGCACAAATTCCATGTACTAAGCTTTTAGTGTATAATAATAAAAGGGTACTATGCACTGAAACCGGTTTGGCTCAGTGGTAGAGAGTCGGCCTGCGAACTGAAAGGTCCCAGGTTCGATTCCAGTCAAGGGCATGTACCTTGGGTGCGGGAACATCAATGGTGGGGAGTGTGCAGGAGGCAGCTGGTCGATGTTTCTCTCTCATTGACGTTTCTAGCTATCTCTCTCCCTTCCTCTCTGTAAAAATATCAATAAAAAATATTTTAAAAAAGGGTACTATGCTAATTATACCAGAAGTCCTTCCTGGCAAAGTTGGGGCCATAGAGAAGCCATCCTGGGTCCCAGGTGCCTATGCGTAGCCTGAGGAGAGAAGCAGCCTAGATCCCGGGTGCCTGCCAGCTTCAGGAGGAGGGAAATCTGGGCCCTGGGTCCTGGAGGGAAGCTAGTGCCAGCATCTGGGGGAAGGAAGGCCTATCTTGCAGGAATTTTCATGCATCGGACCTCTAGTAACATAATAAAAGAGTTAATACCACTGTAAGCCAGGAGCCAAGAAGTAATAAATTTCAGAGAAATTGTCCCAATTTGAAGGGACTAAGTAAAGGATCACAGATCTGTGTTATCTTGGATATGTAATTTGATTATCCTATATAATCTACACTAATAAAAGAGAAACATATAATTTGACCATCATGCCAACAGACAAGATTTCTGCCCCTATGTGGTCAAAGATGGCTGCCCTCATGTGGACACAAGATGGCCACCACACGATGGCCATCGGGGGAGGGCAGTTGGAAGGGACAAGGTCTGCAAAGAAGGGCAGTTGTGGGTGATCAGGCCAGCAGGGAAGGGCAGTTGGGGGCAATCAAGCCTGCAGGGAGTACAGTTAGGGGTGACCAGGCTAGCAGAGGAGAGACGTTTGGGGCAACTGGGCCTACAGGGAAGAGCAGTTGAGGGGGACCCAGGCCTGCAGGAGAGAGGAGTTAGGGGGTAAACTAGGCCTGCAGGGGAGGGCAGTTAGAGGAAATCAGTCTGGCAGTGGAACAGTTATACATCAATCAGGATGGTAGGGGAGTGGTTAGAGAGTGATCAGGCTGACATGCAGAAATGGTTAAGGGCAATAAGGAAGGCAGGCAGGTGAGCGGTTGGGAGCCAAAAGTTCTGGATTGTGAGATGGATGTCCAACTGACTTGTAGAATCGAGCCTAAACAAGCAGCCCTCGAGGATATACCAGATTGGAGAGGGTACAGGCTGGTCTGAGGGACACACACACATTCCTCCCTGTGCGTGAATTTCATGCACCAGGCCTCTAGTCCTATATAATAAGAGAGTGATATGTTAATTATCTGTTGTGCCCTGTGGTATGAAAACCAACCATGTAACAACCCGATCACAGACCTGCAAGAGGATGGGCAGAAAACTACAAGCAAGTGGCAGAGAACTATAGGATGGGACAGGCCAGCAAGCTATGAGGGGGTGGAGGGAGCTACAGGAGGGAGGCAGTGACCTACTGGTTCATGGATTGGTGAACAGGGCTACTAGTTAAATAATAATTAAACATGCAGGTGAAACAAAATGGCAAGGATACCTATAATTAACTAGTATTTTCAGATAGATAAAAATGTTATTTTAGACTTTGAAGTGGATAAGTTATTTTCTGAATGCAAAATAAGAAAGTTTTTGCTCAGCGGGTGTGGTTGAGAATAGACCTTTGAACCAGAAGGTCACAGTTTGATTCCCAGTCAGGGCATATGACTGGGTTGTGGGCTCCATCCTCAGTAAGGGATGTACAGGAGGGAGCCAATTAATGATTCTCTGCCATCATTGATGTTTCTATCTCTCCCCCTTCTCCTACCTGAAATCCATAAAGATATATTTAAATAAACAAAAACAAAAAAATAAGGAAGCTTTACATTTAATCCATTAGGTTTTGTGATAGTTTCAATACACTTTTATTATACCATCTTATTTCCAAGTAAATTTGAAGACAGAAGATACCAAGGTGCTTCTTTTTTGTGGATGGCATATAAATTATATCAGAAGTAAAATAAAACAATGGTGAAGGAAAATGCTGTATGCCTCTGTGGAGTTTTAGTTTAACAGTAGAAAACTATGTTCCTTATATTCATGGATAACTATAAAACTGTTTTCCGTCTGTAATTGAATTATTTCTGATATTCCTACCTATTGTGCTAATTATAGAGTGTGCCAGGTCTAAATATTATACCAAATGTTGGAGAATGCAAGAGGCTGAATTAAAGGTCCATGGACCCTAGGAAATCTTTTAGATATTATATCCCATTCCTTCTAACAATTTTCTGATAAAATACTGTATAAAACAGAAATATTATATTAAATGAAAAATATCTTTGTAATAAAAGTCTCCACATTTATTGGTTCTTATCTTATAATCCACTTATTTTAAATTATATCTATATGTTATAAATTATATATATATATCTATAATTTCACATCTATTTCTGTATAATTTTATGCTTATATATCACAGATATATTCATTTTGTTTCTATTCTACACTAGAGGCCTGGTGCATGAAATCCATGTATGGGTAGGGTTCCTAGGCCTGGCAGGCTATCAGGGCTGATCAGGTTCTCTGCCTTTCAAGCCTCCCTGCCTCCTCCTACCCTCGCTCTCTTGCACTCTGCCGACCTCTATTGTTTGTCTCCCAATGTTCCACTTTGCCCACTTGTGGTCAGTGCATTTATAGTGAGTGATTGAACTCCCATTTTCCTGTCAAACTCCTGAGGAGACACTTTGCATATTAGCCTTTTATATATATATAGATTTTTTGCTTTACATCATTTGTATATAAATGTGATCAAAATAACTATTAATGACATTTTATAATATTCTATTGCAGCATATTATTTTTCTATACATAACATATACTTACTATTTTTACAGTGGCAATGAAAGCCAGCAAACAAACGTACAAATAATTTACCTACTTTCTTTATTATAAGATATATAAAGTATTTCTAAGTTTAAAATTATAATATATATGTCTATGTATATAAGATTATTTAAGTAGGATAAGTTATTAAATATATAATTACTGAATAAAAATGTTAAGACTTTTTTGATAAGAATAAAATTACTTTCTAAATTTTGCCTATCAAAAAACAGTTTTATGGTCCTCTGTCAACCATTGGTATTCTCTACTTCATCTTTTTCTTGTTTATTTATTAGCATCTAGAAACTTTTTATTCATATTTAAAAACTAATATAGTCATTTTAAGAACAAAATGTTCTTTAAAAGTACATATGATTTCATTTCCCTAAATAGCCTTAGAGCAACATATTAGAGATTGTAGCAATAAATGCTTTCTTACTGTCTAATGAATTTATTCAACACTAAACTTAAAAAAACACACACACCATTTTCATGTCACAATTTTTTTCACAGAGATATGAAAAATCACCAGCACTAGAAGTTGAATAAGAAGAATTAATTTGATTGCAACTGGTGAATGATATGGTGCTGAAAGCTGGTGATCGGTCTAATGTTGATCTTTGACCCTGCGGCCCCATAAAATGTCACCCACAGCTCTTCCAGATGAGTAATAATTGCATGGATGCTTCCAGTTGTCATGGGCTTTGTGTGGTGACAAACTGTGTGTCTAGGCCTGTTTGATGTTGATTCCCTTGTCAGTGATATATCATTCCAAAGAGACCTCACATCACCCAGGGTACATTTTTTCAAATTGGCTATGAGCAAGCAGATCTAGAAGCCATGTGTCCAGAACGGAGGTTTAAGTCCAGAGGTAAAGTTCAAGAAGTCCATGTCAGATTTTAACGTGTGCCTGAATGTCTCCCAGATCTACCAAAGCCAGTGGTTGGTACACAGGATCTTGTGCTTCTGCTTCTGATTTAGGACACAGTTGCTCTTTTTATTCAGGTCAGAATATTTGCAGATTTAGCCAATGTTATAAGAGCTTCCAGAGGAACTGCTCTCTAAAGATGGCTTCGCTGGCCTGAATACTAACAGTTATTTTCCCTAAGGGCAGGGGAGGAGAGCTGGACAAGTCTGGGGAAGGGGGTCAAAAGTGACATGAAAGATTAGTCTGATATTAGTTTACTTTGAGCTAATCAAAGCCAGATGGTACCAAATTATTGCACAAGGCCCAAGTGTCACCAAAAAATATGGTCCAGTCCTCACTTTCATGCTAAAATGTAGAGTTCATCCATTTCATGAAGCTTTTCCTGTGAGTCCTTAGCCCCCAGAATAAATTATCTAAATTCACCTTAGAAAAGTAAGCATTATAAAAATTATGACTCTGCACATGTCCCTGAGACTAAAATATCTATAAATCAATATTTGGTAAAAATATGACAAAATAATTTTTTGCTCTGTGCCTCATTTGTCAAATGGCCAGATGTCTAGGATAAAATATGTTTCTCTCATAATTTTTTTCTTTCAAATACTAAAGATTTATCATTTTGATAATCCTTAGACACTTATAAAATGTAGGGACTTGAAATGTGAATTTATTATGGAGTTGTTAGGTATGTCCATTAGTCAAGGAGCCATTCCATCATTTTATTTTTAAAACAAAAAGTTCAACAGAAACCATGGTTATCTTTTGAGAACATTGCAGGATAATTGCATAGTGCTAAGCATATTAGAAGGCAACCTGTAAAAGTGAGTTAATGACTGTTGATTTGATGTGCCAGATGTCCCATTTATCCCACTGAAAAACCAAAAAGAAGATAATCGAAATATTGTTTATCTGAGCAGTCCATCCCCGGTGAGAATGATTTATGTCTGAAAATGCTTCAGAGTTATAGAGTAGTAACTAAAAGAAGAAAGCATTCATAAATGAGGGGAGGGACATGCATGCTGGAGATTGTTGTCCAAGTAAAAATCCATCATTGAAATGCTCACAATGGCCCCTACTTAGGATAAAGGTCTCACTGTCTTTTCATAATAAAGTAGATTTATTGTTAAAAGCTATAAATAATAGGTTAAAAAACAAACAAACAAACAAACAAAAAAACCTTTCATAGAATCAAAGTTGAAACAATATTTTCTTCTCCCGGTCACCTTATGCAGTTAGAAGGATGGAGTGGAGGTTAGATAACAGGGGAAGAATGAAGAATGAGCACCCTTGTGTCAAACTGCTAGGGGGTGCATTTTTGTCTCAACGAATTTTGTCTCAACAAATAGTAAGATTGCAAATAGGTAACCGTTATTATCCAAAAGAATGAGGGTTAATTACCTGAATATATTGAGATAAAGAGAGCTCTCAAATCATAAAGAATAAGGTTTCAGCTGGTGGGGAAATAGACTCCTTTTTGTTCCCAGAGTAAAGAGTCTGTCCACCTCCTCAAAATATATGGTCTCCATGTGTTGAAAAATAATCTAGTGGAAAAGTCTGGATTTAATATGTTTTTAAGTAACGTGTGTACGTTTTCATATTAACTGGGTAAGTAAAGATAACAAATAGGCTCACAGCAGTTCAAATAAGGTTTAGCCGTAAGAGGAGCATGTAAAATGTGGCTCTTAGATTTTTGAGGGTTTCCAAATTTCAGATAAGTATTGTAGTCATGAACCCTACAGGAAGAGCATGAAGTGAGAAGAGCAAAGTTAAATAAATAAATAAATAATCTAAATGCATTTAACTTACAGGCAAAGTGTGTAACTTACAGATACAGCTAATTACATCTTTTAAGTTTCATGATAAAAATAAATCACAATGATAGTGAATATCCATAGACAATTATCTAGACAATATATTTTTCCTGAATGAATGGGGTTAGTTTACTGAGTTTTAATTTGAACTTAATTTGAAAAACTCATATTCTCCCCTTTGACTAGTATATATCAGAGAGAATTGTCACAAGTAATGTTACCAGCTACTTTCAAAAGTAATCATGGTATATGATTCCTTTCTCGGGAAGGAATGAACCATTTTTTGATGGTGATGAGCAGGGAGAAGAGACTAATCAGTGACCGACATTTCCTGGCCATTTTTAAATCCTAAAGTGATGATAAATCAAAATTAATCTCTTGGGAGTGAAAATATATGGCAGTGAAAATTAAGTATGTATATTGACAAATGCACCATTTCCTCTATGTTCTGAGATTTTGGGGCATGAAGTAGTTAATGTGAAGAAGAGATTCTTATTTGTAGAGATTTATATAATGGAAGAATAAAACTTTAGAAGTCAAACATAATTCTCAAATATTTTACAAGAGATGTAAATTCATCTCCTGAAATCTTCTGGTATTGATTTTAAAATAAAATCACACATTGGGGAAGGTATACAAAGAACAGTATAAGACATTGATAACCTACAAATATCCTTCAGTTACAACTAAAAGTCAATACAATGAAAATAAATGATTATTATATTTGAACTATTTATAACTATAATCTTCCATTTTTTAATAATTTGGTTAAACTAATTTTGATTAATGCCAAAGGGGCTTTACAATATTAAAGTTTTTTGATGAGCTATTTATTAAGGAAAACTCTCCTGTACCTTTTCCTCTACCATTCTTTTACTCACTCTGTTTTCTTTCTAACAATGCTTTTCTTGCCAGAACATGTTAGGAAAGTTCTCTTTTCCATGAAGTCTCATTTAAAGATTACTCTAGATAGTTTTGCTCAGTGCATAGAACTTTGGCCTGTGAACTGAAGGATCCTGGGTTCAATTTCAATGAAAGAGCACATGTCAGGGTTGTGGGCTCAATTCCCAGTGGAGGGCATCCAGGAGGCAGATGATCAGTGATTCCTTCTCATAATTGATCTCTCTCTCTCTCTCTCTCTCTCTCTCTCTCTCTCTCTCCCCTCTTCTTTCTCTCTAAAATCAATAAAACTATACTTAAGAAAATAAAGATTATTCCTGATCCCTAAAATGTCCCTTAAGTCCCCTATCTATATGATAAACCCTTTGAATTAATATTATCTACTGCAAATAATGATTTTACAGCCTGTATTTTAATAATACATCATATTATACAATATGACATTTGTTTGTATTTCTATTTATTTCTCAGCATATTGTGTTCAATTTTCATCATTGCACCACAGTAGCATATAATATAGCTGACTGCTTAAAAGTATAATAAATTGCTGGTTAGTTTTGTTGTCCAGTTGTTCTATTATTTGCATTTCTAAAAAAATGTTGGGGTTCCTGTAACCCATATGAATAAAACCAGAACTCAATTGAGAAAAAAATAGATCAATGGTTATAAGAATATATACACAAATGAATAATATAACTAATGATAATGCAAGTATGAACTCTATTCTTCTTATCTGTAAACCTACTCTTGCTTAACCCTGTATATTATAGAAAGCAAAAAGTTTCTGATTCCAAGAGATGTCCAATTCTACTGTTGGTGATAATAAATCCATACTGTGCTCTATGCTGAGTTACTGTTATAGAAGTCAGAAAAGTGAGATAAGGGATATCATGGGAGCAACAGCTAATCCAGATACAAGAGGCTAAGAGAAGGATGCCTCCAAGCTGACACCTGTGTAATGAAAATGTGTTAACTGGAGCGAATTAACTCCTGGGATGTCTATAAGAGATATCTCTGTCCTTGTATTGCTTAGACATAATCTCATGTAACCCATCCATTTTCAAGCTGAGACAGGAATATTTTATGAAGTAGATGGCCATTCAATTTAGTTTTAGTTATAAATGAATTAATATATCCATTTAGTTGTTTTCCTCAATCCTCTGATAGGCAGATCTACCCTAAAATCAATAAGATATCCTACCTAATAAAAGAATAATATGCAAATTAACCATCACTTTGTTACACCACAAGCCACACTCACCAGACATGTCCACCAACCAATCAGAGCAAGAATGCAAATCAATCCCAACCAACATGGCTGCCACCACAGAGACCAGGAGGGAGGCTAGGGTTGACCCCTGCAACAGAGGAAGCCAAGCTTTCCACCTGCCGTGACTGGCCAAAGCTTACACTTAAGGATACAAAGTTTCATTTATAGAAGGTAAACAAATCCAAATAGAAATGGCTGCAGCGGAGCAAGCTGAAGGCTTGGCTCCACTCCAGACTACAAAGTTTCAATTGTAAAATGTAAATAAATTCCAGATACCAGGGCTTCCACTTGGGTCACCAGGGGGTGTGGCTGACCTGCAAACCACCATAGGTCCCTCACCCAGGCTGCCCCACACCCCAAGGGAACCTCCTCCCTGATCTGGGACACCCTTCAGGGCAAGCCAGCCGGCCGCCACCCATGCACCAGGCCTCTATCCTATCTAATAAAAGAGTAATATGCAGTTGATCATCACTCCAACACACAAGATGTCCACCCCTATGTGGTTAAAGATACTGCCCCCATATGTACACAAGATGGCCAGCAGGAGAGGGCAGTTGGGAGGCACCAAGCCTGCAAGGAGGGCAGTTGAGGGGGACCAGGTCTGCAAGGGAGGGCAGTTGGAGGCAATCAACCCTGCAGGAAAGGGCAGTTAGGGGTGACAAGGCTGGCAGGAGTTGGGGGCAAACAGGCTGGCAGGGGAGCAGTTAGACATCAATCAGGCTGGCATGGGAGTAGTTAGGGGGTGAGCAAGCTGGCAGGCAGAAGTGGTTAGGGAAAATCAGGAAGGCAGGTAGGTGAGCACTTGGGAGTCAGCAGTCCTGGATTGTGAGAGGAATGTCTGACTGCCCAGTGGGATCATGTCTAAATGGGCAGTTTCACATCCCTCAAAGTGTCCTGGATTGGAAAGGATGCAGGCTGGGCTGAGGGACACCCACACACACACAATGTGCATGAATTTTATGCACCGGGCCCTTAGTATAAATATAGAAGGCCAACAGCTTAGTGAACAGCTAGACCTACTATTTTATGAGGTTTTTACATTAGGATACTTTTTTTTATTTTATTTAATGGTATGAGTCTGATGCTCAGCCTCCTTAAAACTCTGAGAAAGTGGATTATTATCCTTCCCTCTTTCTTATCCCCAAGAGTTCATATATGCTGCTGGCCTTTCTATGGCATTGGCAGATAAGTGTCAAAAAACTAACGTGATATTTACTGTCAGTGTCTAGGATAATAATCTCAGCAAATACCTTTCTCTCCATATCTAAGCAAACCATTTTCATGGTGATGGAGAGGGATTATTTACAGGTAAGGAAACTTCCATGGTACTTCCAACTGTCCCAATGGAAATATTGATGAAGTAACTTGAAAATTCATGCAATATCCCAGTGAAAGAGAAATAGAACACAGAGAAAACTTGGATTTGTCTTATCACAAAGTTATACATATTTTTTTATTCTAAAGTGTTTAAGTATTGGAATAACAATAGTGTTTAGTTCATGGAATGGTTTAGTGGATTCAATGGGATAATGGATGAATAATGAATGGAAGGTATTATCATAAAGTCTGACATATGCTAGTGAGGCTAGCCTTTGCTTTTATGGGTGCAATAAATGTATAATTTAGGGTTGTTGTATGTGTATGTTTTCCAATGAGAATATATTGATTTAGAGTAAAAACATACAGGATAGCAAAAGCAGGAGAAAGCATTTGAACAGCCTGCTGCTTTGGAGAATTGCTAACTATCATGATGTACATGATGGTGCAGAGGAAGCAGGTTATAATACATTTGAACTCAGTCCAGCAGTGGTGACCCTTTCTCTAGCCCAGATGTTTAAATGACTGCTCGATGGGGATGTTTGGGATTATAAATAGGTCCCATCTGGTGCTGCAGTCTGCCCACTCTTGAAAGGTGTAAACCTACCACTGCACTCCGCATGATCAGCAGTCCCCTTCCCCTCCTAGGGAAAATTTGAAGGTGGCCAGACACCTTTGGTTGTTTCAAAGCCTTTCAGCACTTGCCTAAAGGGAATAAATGAGGGTCAATACAATCACTTTGTTAATGCATGTTATTGGATAGAAGTGGGATGGGACATATTTTATGATTAAATTGATAGATATATTCATCTAGATAAACATAAAAATAAGGGTGCATTTAAATTTACAACTATATACCTGGAGGCATGTTTGCAACAATGTATAAAATACAGAATTCTTTTCTTCAAATGGATTTTTAGCTGCAAACATTTTTTTAAGACCTTAGGATAATTGGTTTCAATAGTTTGAATATGCAGCAGTAAGAGGAGTATTATTAATTAATAATACAGTAGTATTATTAATAGTCATAATGTATTAAGGTTAGGAAGTTCCCCTGATTTCCATTTCTTTGTATTTTAGCATCCCATTTTTGGGGTTATTTTCTTCATATACTTTGCATTTTGTAATTACTTTATTAATTATTTGTTTATTTACCTGCTTTTCACTTCAGTAGGTAATTGTTGCCAGAAGAGCAGGGACTATTTATCTCATCTGATAAATGAGTACCCAGCAGAATGACTGGCAAACAGTAGATACACAATACATTGTATAGGTAAGTTAAAAATTAACTAAGAAACCAAAAACACCAATCAGAAAAAATATATGTACCCCTATGTTGATAGCAGCACAATTTACAATAGCTATTATATGGGAAAAACCCAAGTGCCCAGTTAGACTAATAAAAGGGCAAAATGCAGATTGACCTTACCTTTGCAATGCCCATCAGCCAATCAGGAGTGAGTATGCAAATTAACCCACAAAGATACTGGGTTAATTTGCACACACAGGCACTGAAAGGCCTGTGGTGCCAACACAGGCGTTCCACACTGCCTCTGGAGCAGCCTGAAAAGGCAAAAAAGCAACTCCAGGCCAGCATAAAAAGGTAGTTCCAGCTGGAGAGAAGGCAGCCAGGGGAGGAAGGCCCATTATTTTACGAATCTTTGTGCATTAGGCGTCTAGTCACTAGATAAGTGGGTAAAAAAGATGTGGTACATTTACTCCATGGAATACTATACAGCTATAAAAAAGGAGGATCTCTTATCATTTGAGTCAGCATGGAGGGACCTGGAGAGTACTATGCTAGGTGAAATAAGCCAGTCTGAGAAACAAAGTACCACATGATCTCACTCATATGTGGAATCTAATGACTAAAGTAAACTGATGAATAAAATAGATCCAGAGACATAGAAGCATGAAATCAATTGATAAATTTCAGAGGGAGGTTGGAGGTGGGAGAATGGGGAGGGAGAGATAAACAAGAGAACTTATTTGCATATATGAATAGTTTATTGACACAGACAATAGTGTCTGGAAGGAATGGGTGTGGGGAAAGGGTCAATGGGGAAAAAAGGGGATCATCTGTAATAGTTTCAACAATAAAGATAAATTTTAAAAAATTAATAAAACAATCACTTATATTATCTAGAATTGTTCTCAATGTCAGATATATTTAAATGAATATCAACAGAAAAATAATTCCAGATTTTCAAATGTTTTTATTTGCCCTTCAATTCCTTCTGGCTATTTCATACATGTATACACATAGACCCAGATGGCAACTGGGAAGTTGCATTTATAGAGAATATCCTGCCAACTTGAATTTGTGTTTGTTCTTTTTACTTAAAGAAACTGCACATTGAGGTGATTCTATTAGCATCAAGGAGAATCACCATAGAGGGATAGATGCATGATAACAGATAGATCTTTCCAATGAACTTCCGTTAGCATGGGGCTGGATGTGTACTCAGACAACCTGAACCTTCATCTTATTCATTCTGAGCAAGCCACTTGGCCTCAACTAATGCACATATCCTTGTTTGTTAGTTAATATAAAGTCTGGCACATGATTTTCATGCCCTGTGAAAGCAATTTGTAAACTGTGCAGGAGAACCCAATACAGAAGAGTTTGGTCCTCGCAATTGTTAGGCTTGATAAAACATGTTTGATGAATTTATTTTTAGAAATATAATGATGGTTTTATGGGGGGGGATAGAGAAGTCAAAATAATAGGTTTTG
Organism: Vespertilio murinus; assembly: GCA_963924515.1. Taxonomy (NCBI): domain Eukaryota; kingdom Metazoa; phylum Chordata; class Mammalia; order Chiroptera; family Vespertilionidae; genus Vespertilio; species Vespertilio murinus. The sequence continues at coordinate 204,134,422 of OZ004704.1, forward strand.
ACTGAAGGAACAGACTGAAAAATCGCATGAAGCCAGAAATCAGAATGGAAATATAGCTAGTTATATTACTCAACAACAATTATATATATATATATATATATATATATATATATATATATATATATAATTTGTAACATGAGGCAGTAACAAATAATATATAAATCTCTAATATTGATGTTTCTTATATCAGTTTAATAATAATTGAATTAACTATAACTTGTTATTTTAACATAATTGTGTAATTGTGCTGTCCATTCTTTCTCCATCAATATCTAATATTTGCAATGCTTTACAAACTCAAATATGCATAAGAATCACCTGGAGAGATGAGTTCAATACATATTCATGGGTTCCCTTTCTAGAGTTTCTGATTCAGTGGTACTGGTGTCCAGCATGTGCCTTGGAACTTCTAACAAGCATCTAGATAATTCTGAGGATGCTGTCTCACTGAAATACTGTGGTGTTTTGTTTTGTTTTGTTTTGTTTTTATCATGGATACAGGCAAAACTATATAAGTCTGCTTCCTCAGGAATCAAGCCCTGAGGCGGAGATTTGCTTAGAGGAATATTAATATAAAGTACTCTTAAGAATGATGTCCTTAAGGGGACGAAGGAAACAGACTGTGCAGATCAAGTATATTGAGCTCTGAGGAGGATGCCGCATAAGACAGGGATTCTACAGCTACTATGGCTCCTCGTAGTTGTTCCTATTCAAAGCAAGGCCAGGCTTTCTACCTGCACATCAACCAGTAACTTGATGTAGGCCTACCCTGGGAAGAAAGTATAGTATCAGTGTAGTGACATCCTTCAGAAAGGTTACAGAGAAATTTCTGGGAAGGCATTCAGCCCTGAGCTCTCAGAAACCAACATTTCTAGCAGCTTAGTACATGACTGCATTGCATTGAGAAAGGAACTGTGGCGTGCATGACTCACCCCATAAAGGCTGTCTGTTTGATATTTGGAATTAGTTCCATTTCTGTAGGGTCCAAGTACTGAAGTTTATACTTCAGTTGGAGATTACCGGGATAAAAAATATATTTTACTTCCACTCTGAAACCTCTAAAATACGGAGTCAGCAAAAACAAATGAGAACCTCATAAAAGAGTGAACCCCCCACCTTGCAATATTTTGGTTGTTTCCTGCTTTTAAATGAACTGAAAATAGTGTATCAGCACTTTAGTTTCAAAACTGTCTGTACAAAGATTGTGAAATAAAAAGAGCTGAGGAAAAAAATGTCCCTTGAACTAGTTCTCTTTTTCATAATAGCAATATAGTAATTAATTTGGCCTGGAATCATTACATTTGCCCTAACCTACCCTACTGACTCAAAAAATACATTAATTATCTGGATCAAAGAGGGTGTTCTAGATAAACAATTAGGGTGAAATAATTAAACTTTTCAAATTATTTTATTCAACTATACTATATAACTTTTATGGATGTGAAAGGGGACAACATGCGTTACCTACTCCTATTCTGAGAATTTATAGGTTCATAAACTGATGTCTTAAGCTTAATTGTCATTCATTCATTCAACTAGTACTTATTGATCTTTTGCGATGTGCCAGTCATCTGTAAATGCAAAGATAAAGAAGAATGGGGGGGTAGGATAAGGGCAATTATGTGATACCATAATCAATTAAAAAAAAAAGAAGAAGAAGAACAGTGGCCTCATCCCTTATTCAGGCAGCTTAAAGTTGTGAGGTGTGTCTGACAAAAAACACACACGCAGACACACAAATAAATAAAGATATAATTAGAAATCATTATACAGTAGAATTAATAATCACATTATGATAAGAAGGACAAAAATAAGGCTTCATTTTGAGTGGGACTTTTTGCAAGAAAATCCACCAATGAACAATGAGGAGATCATTTCAGGCAGAGAAAGGTGTCAAAAGTGCTGTTCCAACAATGTGAAGATAGTCCTTTGATGCCGTTCTAATAACCTGGCTATAATTAACAGGGAAGGAGTAAAGGGAAGCCTAGATAATAGAGGCTTGCCATTTATATAGCTTTGCCAGAAATCTGCAGTTTAACATTCGTCAAAACTATTCCCCACAGGTTGATGGGGAAAGGCACAGGACAATGGCCACATGCCTCAGTAGAATTGCCCATAAAACCTCAGATTGTATGTTTTGCTCACTATTTTACCCTCAGGATATAGCACAGTGCTGGCATATAGTAACTGTTAACATATACTTTTTCAATGAATTAGCAAAGATATATGCAAAATAAAATAATGTATAAAAAGTCTCTTGAATGTTTTAAAGAGTATATAGATCTTTTAAAGAGGATTCTTATCTATTGATACTCACAGCATGAGAGTTCCAGTGATTTATTTTATTTTATTTTATTATTATTATTTTTAATATATTTTATTGATTTTTTACAGAGAGGAAGAGAGAGGGATAGAGAGTCAGAAACATCGATGAGAGAGAATCATCAATCAGCTGCCTCTTGCCTCTTGCCTCTTGCCTCTTGCCTCTTGCCTCTTGCACACCCCCTGCTGGGGATGTGCCAGCAACCAAGGTACATGCCCTTGACCAGAATCGAACCTGGGACCTTTCAGTCCGCAGGCCAACGCTCTATCCACTCTGCCAAACCGGTTTCGGCCCAGTGATTTTTTAAAAAATACAACTATAGTTACTTTAAGTAAGCTCTAACAAATAAGTATTCAGTTTAATAAGTCAATTTCTACTGCAATTCTGTGACAAAAAGAACTGATTAGACACATAAAACTCCCTACTTTAAATATTTTGATGTAGGAACAGATACTGAGTGGTATTTAGATATAGTGTACATTGTTTTATAAATTATAGATACTTAATAAATAATTTTGGAACAAGTGCATAAATACTCAAATAGTTTTTAAAAATCTACCTATTTCAATTGACATCTTATATGCTTAGTGATAAAGTAAGAAGATCTATTAAACAGGATAACTAGCAGACTATGAATTAGCATTCTGAAAATATACTCCTCAATAATAATAAGGCAACATTGAAAAAGTAATTACATTCTAGTGTTGTACATGATCTGCCATAGCAAATTTTTAGCTTATTGAAGCTTTATTTGGGAAACGCTGATGAAATTAGTTCTGAATCCATCAAAGTAATACCGCCTATTAGAATGCATTTGTTCTCAATCTGCTTGCGACTTTTCACTTCCATTTAGCTCAATGACCCACAAGCAGATGCCAATCTATAGGTCTTTATATTTGCATCGAAAGCATAATCACATGCAAAAGGAAACACTATTATCTTAAAAATAGGTGCAAATATGTGCTTAGCTTTGCAGGACTAAGGAAAGCCCTTTACATCTTCAATCTTGGTTGACAAGAAAAATGCTTGCATATAAATCGTCATTTAGCTAGAAGTGTTCAACTTTAAATATGAAAAGAAATTGAAACATACCAAAAAAAATTTATGCAAGCATTTTATTGTCAAATTTGTTAACAGTGCTTGGTACACCAAAGCCATGATCTATATCTAATATCTGTCTATCTGTTTCTCTATACATATATCTATGAATATAAATATATATCTATTAATTAAAGGCATAAATAAGATACCTGCCTATCTATCTATTTATTTATTTATCTATCTATCTATCTATCTATAAGCAATGCATTTTTACTAAAATAACATTTAATCTATAAAAATAAAAGTATAATATGCTAATTAGACCAAACATCCAAATGATCTTTCAAGCGTCATTCTGGATGACCTTCCAGGTAAAACCTTGATGGCAGGGGCCAAGGCAGAGGTGAGTAGGAGCCATGAGGCATGCAGGCAGAGTGGTTAGGGGTGATGAGGCAGGTAAGCAGGTGAGTGGTTAGGAGTCAATGGTCCCAGATTGAGAGAGAGATGATGTCCAACTGCCGGTTTTTATATTTGCATCAAACCAGTAGTCAGACATTTCCTGAGGTGTCCCAGATTGTGAGAAGGTGCAGGCCAGGCTGAGGGGAATGCCCTTATCTCCGTGCAAGAATTTTGTGCACCGGGCCTCCAGTATAATTATAAGTTCCAACAAGTACCAAGATAACTAAACCTTTTATAACAGTATGAATGGATTTCAAAAAAGCAAGCAACAAATCAGGTAGAAAATCTCTGCATTCCTCAGAGAGAAAATTCTTTAAAAATTATTATATAAATGTATTATGATCATCGTGGACAGTGATGTAATTCAGCATGTAGCAGTGGCTCCTGTGTAAGTGTATATAATAAACCGGCAGGATAGATAACTGCAGCTGAACAACAAATTCTAAGGCTTGACTTCCAGTCAGCGGCCACATCTCTTATTTTCTCTCTGCAATTAACAAGATTATATTTCTGAGTTTGGAGTGATGGAACCAGTGTTTGGAATTGAAAGTGCGACTGTGATCATAAATATTGTTTATTTCATGAATGAATCAAGTTTCCTATCTTGGTCTTATTAAAAACAACCTATAGGCATGTAGACTTTAGAGGCTGGCATGGTATTAGAACCAAATTGGAAAACCAATTACTCCATGTTGCTAACCTTAAAGGTCCTCAAAACTTGTAACTCTGTATACTAAAATGAAAATGTTGACAACAATGTCCACCACTTGGTTTTGCTTTTACATCAAATATTACTCTGTGGCACAATGGTATACAACCTGGTATGAGATAATTTGGCCATGGCAAATAAAGTCCATGAAAACTTTGAGGATTAGTGTCTCATTCTGTTTTCTACCAAATTATCATATACTACAATAAGTTCAGCATAAGTGACCTATATTGAGGCCTACTAGTTGGGTTACCAACTTGGGGTGACTTTGGAAACAGGTCCCCAAATTCTTCCTATCTCACAGGATATTCAAAAGGCTGCCATAATAAATTAAAGGGTTTTCAGATTAATATGGTCAGCTACTGCATCCCATTTATTCTTTACCACCTTACAATTGAAATTCACATTGTAACACTCAAAAGACTGTGTTCTAAGGTGGCCAAAAGCATTTCCAGTTCCTATTTACCCTACTTCTCTGTGGGCTATCAATGTGCATTTATAGGCCACACCTCTGATAATGCAACATATCCTGGGGCAGAAATAAAACAAAGTACATTACAATTGGAAATGTGAATCGGTAATTAAAAGTGCTGTGGACAATCAGGCAATTGGGAGTGATTCATTTATGTAATGCTGGGGAGAATTTCCAAGAAGAAAAAGCCAAAGAGATTATTTTAATGAGAACAAATAGGAATAATTTATTCATCAGTTATGTTTTCATAAGTTACATAATATATTTATATATGCATATATGCATAATATATTTGAGCATTAGAATAGAAAAAATAAGGATTCACAAAGTGTAATAGAGAAAATAATGTTTACAAAGTTATATATGTGAACCCATGAAAAAGATATAGGTGATAATTAAATCACAAATATACTAAAAGAAACTAGACTGAACTAACACAATTTCTAGAAAGTAACAAAAATACTAAACCTAATTAAAATATGAATAGTTTGGATGAGCAGCAAAAAAATCATGGCTGCCATGGGCTGGGAATAGGAAGAAATGGGTTGGGTATTAGTTAAGAGTACAAAGTTTGTTTATAGAAGATTAATGATTCTTAGATAGAGATCTACTATACAGCATAGTGTTAATAGTTAACAATACTGTGCGATATACTTAAACATTTATTCAGAGGATAGATATTATATTGCATTGTTATTATACAAAAACAGTAATACTTGACAAAGAGGACAGGAAGAAAGTTTTGGAGGTAAAGGTTGTGTTTACAGCATAAATTGTGGGCATGGCTACCTACAAATTCAAGTTGTATATATTAAGCATGCATAACTTTTTGTATGTCAATCATTTTATGTAATTAAAAACCTAATATTCTAAGTGTCCAGTAAACCCTATGGGGAGCAGGCCTAAACCATCAGTTGGACATCCCATAAGGCAGTGGTCTTCAACCTTTTTAGTGCTACAACCCTTTAATACAGTTCCTCATGTTGTGTGACCCCCAATCGTACAATCATTTTAATTGCTATTTCAAAACTGTAATTTTGCTACTGTCATGAATTGTAAAGTAAATATCTGTGTTTTCCAATGGTCTTAGTTCTTAGCAAAAGAGTAACAAAATTACAGTTATGATGTAGCAAGAAAATAATTTTATGGTTGGGAGTCACCACAACATGAAGAACTGCATTAAAGTGTCAAGGCATTAAAAAAGGTTGAGAACTACTGCCCTAAGGGCTCCCAGACTGGGAGAGGGCACAAGTCAGACTGAGGGAACTCCCTTCCCCTGAGTGTATGAATTTTGTGCACTGGACCCCTAGTCTATAATAATAAAAGTGTAATATGCTAATTAGACCAGATGTTCTTATTGATGACATTCCAGACCAATACAGGCTGCGAGGAAAGAATGGGTCCCAAGTGGAAGAGGGAAGATGGTGCCAGCAGCTGGGGGAAGGAAGGCCTACTCTAGCACAAATTTCATGCATCGGGCCTCTAGTGCATCAATAAAAATGTCTAACAAATCTAGATGTATATAAACAATTGTGGCATAGAGCTGATATTTTACTAAACTCATAAATGAATAAAGTATGAATAATTTAATGATGAAGATAGACAAATAAAAAATAAAAATATACTGATTAAATATAAATAAACAAGTATGAATTAGCTCATGGCTAATAACAAATAATAAAATTATATGTTATTAACCAACCAAATTATTAAAGAGAATGATTCATATTGATGAGAATTTGAAGAAATGGAGCTTAGTCATGATTCATAAAAGCAAATTGCTATAATGCTTTAAAGGTCTATGGTAATGTGTGAACAGCTAGACAATACAGTTTTATATTATTGAAAAAATACCTTGTAAACATCTCAATTGAAGACATTTTCAGATATTTCCCCAGTTTGTTAGAAAAAAATAATTTCATATTTGACTTTCATGAGCATTATAAAAGAATGAAAATCTTCAGCTTGTTGTAACTTGCTATGTGTTTTTAGCTAAGTTATTGGGGAAATTGATATTATCAATGTGGTAGAAAAGACCTTATACACTACTTAATCTAATGAACTCATTTTATAAGTGGCCACTTTGGACCATAAAGCCAGAAAACAATAAAGTACAATAACAAAGACACCACACCAATTCATGCACATGCACACGTTTTGTTCGAAATGAAACCTAGACTATTGTGTGAAATAAAATAAAAGATATAACAAAATCCACATATATTACTCTCCAATATTAGAAATGGGAAGCAGAGTCATACTAGAACATTTTTGTTATATTTTAAAAATATGTTTGTTTTAATGGTTAGAGAACTTTTTTCTGACAGAGAGAAATCCCGTGTGTGTGTGTGTGTGTGTGTGTGTGTGTGTGTGTGTGTGTATGAAAAAGCATAACTTCGTAGCCAAAACTGAGTTCAACTCTCCACACTCGGGACCGATCACTGTTTAGTAGATCCTTCTATAACCCAGCAGTTCAGTCTAGTGCTTAATTCCATCACGTTACCCGAGTGCCTGTCTTTTCTCAGCTTCTTACAAATAGGTGCTGGCTAGTTGTTGTGAAGCAAATGCAGGGCCAGCAATCAGAGTCTCTTCCCATTACGTTCCTGTGGAGTCTCTGCCCAGACAAATGGCTTCACTTCTCAGAGCAGCCACACTCCAAGGGATGGATTCCAGAACTTGGTTTGCTTGGCATCGGAAGGTAACCCACAGGTTCCCATAGAACACACGTCACTCTATCAGCAGTAGGGGTAAGGATTTCATGAGGCAAGTAAGGTAGATGATGTCACAGCATATTCTACTTGGCTGTAACCAAACTG